>CAMQGK010000604.1:707500-1907500 GCA_947000775.1 Pterois miles
CTAGATCCAGAATGGCCACGCTGGCTTTTGATGGGGTGCCGCTCAGAGACAAGAGAGAGTAAACACAGCCGAACAACAGGCCCAAGGCCCCGCTGTCAGCCACTCCCCTGGCCCACGGCCTTATCCATCAATCTGTGAAATGACCTTGAACTGATGAGTAAATGATGGTGTCAACCTGTCAGGACAGGACAGCTTGGCTTTGGAGCTCATGTAAGACAAGACAGCAGTCCCAAATTCAGGCCATAGACCTCCCAAATCCCTTCTTCTCCCACTCAGACTTTCATCCTTGTTTTTTCCCTCACACATAGTATGGATCTTTGGTGGCCCTGCTCTGCTGTTACATATTAATGTGTTTCAAGTCCAAACTAATCAAAAGAGTCTTTAAAGAAAGATTGATGATGTCTCTTGAACTGTGTGTCATTTTGTAATTTCCTTGACTGAGAATCTTTAAATAAGATTTTTTTTTTTTAACTGGGGCTGTCAAAGCTAACGCAAATTCATTTTAACGCCACTTATTTCATCAATGCCTTGATGCAACTTGAAATTTTCAGGTTGTAGCTCAGGTTGAAAATAGTGGCAGCATGTGAAACTAGAAAACCTAAGGAATCCACTGATACCAACCACGTCAGACTAGCTAGAAGAGGGAGGTTAAATAATGCTTCAAACTTATGCTAAATATTTGGCGAGGAAAAACTGGCATAACCATTTTCAAAGGGGTCCCTGGACCTCTGCCCTCATGATATGTGAATGTAAATGGGTTCTCTGGGTCCCCACCAGTCTTCCCTTTACAGACATGCCCACTTTATGATAATCACATGCAGTTTGGCAATAGCCATAGTTAGGTCAGCACACTGACACAGCTGTTGAGCTGTAGTTTGTCATGTTATGATTTGAGCATATTTTTTTTACTAAATGCAGTACCTGTGAGGGTTTCTGGACAATATTTGTCATTGTTTTCTGTTGTAAATTGATTCCTAATAATAGATATATGCATACATTTGCGTAAAGCAGCATATTTTCCCACCCCCATGTTGATGAGAGTATTAAATACTTGACAAATCTCCCTTTGAGGCACATTTTGAACAGATAAAAAAACGTGATTAATTTGCTATTAATCATGATTAAATGTTTTAATTGATTGACAGCAGTGGACTTGTGCTGTGTCCTCTTTGACTTAAATAAATAAAACGGTTGTCAAGACAAATAACTTTACAAATAACTTTATAAGTACAGTAGATCTGCAACAATTGCTTGATTGGTTATCAACTATTACATTAATTGACAACTATTTCTATAATTTATTATTTTATTTTACTTATTTTTAAGGAAAAAAAAGTCTTCCAGCTTATTAAATGTGAATATTTTCTAGTTTCTTTACTTGTCTGTGACAGTAAACTGAATGTCTTTGAGCTGTGACAAAACAAGGCATTTGAGGACATCATCTTGGGCTTTGGAAAACACTGATAAACACTTTTCACCATCAACTAATTGATTAATCAAGAAAATAATCAATAGATTAATAATGGCAGCCCTAAAGTACAGTGTTGTATTTTGCAGTTTTTACATTTGTTTCTTTAAATAAAACTGATATAATATGACAGTCCAAAAGATTTTCCCTGAATATTACTATATATGGTTTGTTTCTCTAGGTCTTTCATTAATTCAACACAATAGTGATTCAGCCTAAAACAAGTTATTGTAAACATCCGACATCCGTCAGGTCTTTCCTGAGAAATTTCCTGGTACAGGAAGAAATGTGGTTTACATTTCCAGCTTCAGCAGCAAACACCTACTTCAAACAGAGACACTGCTCCCTGTTTGCCCAATTATTTCTAGAAAGTGTCCAAAAACACCTCGGCTCAGCAAAGATGACGCCAGAGTAAAACCAAAACACAGACTCGTGCAGAGTACAACTTTAATTGAAGTCATAGCCAAAAACAAAATCTCAAAATTGAGACAAAATGGTTTAATCATTAATATGCTATGATCATTTTCTAAAGGAATATGTATCCAAACTCATTTAGATTTTTTTTTTTAATTACACCCCTGAATTACGTCTCTATCTCTTCCTCTGTCATATAGTCCAAAATATTAAAAGGAAGTTTTTATAGCAGGTGTGGAATTTCATAAGCGACACGTCAGCAGGATCAGTCTTCACGTACGTGGCTAGGCATGCATACATGTGTGTATTCATGCGTGTGTATGTGAGTTAGCATACATGCGTTTGGACGCTACTGTACTTTCTGAAACAAGCAACGTCTTGTGAAATTTCCCTGCATTCCGCTCACACACTCAGGAGGCCCGTCCAGGCCCGGTGGCATCGGGGGTAGTGCGTCCCCGGGGGCCTCTTTGCTGCGTCTGTGGCGTCTGGTCAGGGCTGCCTGTCTGCAAACACTCCATCCATCGCTGATATGAAAGGCTGTCAGAAATGTGATGGTTGAGTAGCAAGCTGAGGTCTGGCGACTGCTGACACCTCCGAGGTCAGAGGTGAGATTGGCTCGGAGAGGGTGAAATACAGAGGGCCTCTTTGACCTGATAATTATCCAGATTGAATCCACCTGGCCGACCGGAGAGAATAATAACTCTTCCACCTCACAGCCTATTCTGACCCAGATTAGAGACGTACAGTAATTGTTTCCCAGCACATCAATTCTGAAAAGGAAATGGAGTGATTCACTTCTCCATCCTGTCAGAAGAAGAGCAAACCCCCCCCATCCATACAAATCCATCCTCACAAACCACGCTGAGGGTTGTATTAAATGTCACTTTCCTCATGTCCCATTTCACAGGTCCAGAAGGTGGCCAGTGATAGACCACGTACACCGCACACGGCTGACATGTTGTTCTTTCTCTAAATGGCATGCCTTTCCTTACAGAATCATCCCAGCATTTCTTAATAAATTTTGATTTAATACACCAAGGATCCAACCTGTCCATCAAAGAAAGATGTCAATCTGTTCGACAGGTTCTTACAAACTGCATGTGACAGATTAGGGGGGACGCTGCAGGATATGTTGAACTCCTGTGGCATTCAATTGTACTGCTAAATCACAGCATGTGAACCAGAAGCCACAGGGTTTTATTCCCTTTATTTGAAAGATGCCTCTGATCTCTCAAAATGTCGTGACCAAGGGCTTGAAGTAGAGAAAATGCACAAAGCTACAGCTCAAGCCCATATTCCCCAGGTATTCATTATTTGTGTGTTCTCACTTTTCTGCCGTACATATTATACCTTAAATACAGCAGAAATGGCCTTGGTATGAAAATGGCATGAAAAAATGGTTTGCATCACGGGGTCTCATTTCCAAGTAGTATGTTAAATGTTTTATTTTTCCTTTTGCCTTAGGACAAATGAGAGGAGTGGATTATGTCTACTATATGTACACCTACTCAACATGCACACACACACAACACACACACAATGCTTATATTTCTTTTATAAAAGAGGACAGGCCAGGTGGGAGGGAAGAAGAAGCAGAAATACAGTACACAGACAAAGAGCAGAGTAGTGGCGGTACAATAGTGAGGAGCGATGGTTGGAAGAAAGAGAATATAGAGTGAAGGTATTGAGTGGGAGGGTGTGTGTGTGTGTGTGTCTAAAGGTATGAGTGATGAGGTGAGTACTTACTGTATGTGTGGATGGACGGATAAAAGCTTTCACTGATGCAGGCAAATTACATTTTTTGAAATGGTGAGAAACATATATCTACTGCAACAGGAGTTCATTAGAAGAGGAATCAGTTTGAACATACACACTCTGCATGAATGGGGATCTGCTGTACAGTATGATGTGTGACTCCTACTTAAACTCACTCAAACACACACAGCTGAGCGCAGTGCTGTAAAGGTACCTTGTGCTCTTGACATAGTGTCACATTCACCATCTTGACTATTTGCAGTCCTTATCTGAGGTGTGAATTAGCAATCAACAAATAATCTGAAGCTATTTTGATGTTTTTCATGTAAAAATTGCAGAGAATGTTGTTTTGAGCTTCTCAAATCTAGAGATTACCTGCTTTTCTCTGTTTTCTGTCATATTTCTGTGAATAATTTGGGGTTTTTGACTTACAAAACAAGATATTTGAGGACTAGAGACTTTCGCTCTTTTCTGACATTTTATGGACCAACTGATTAATTGATTAATCCAGAAAATAATCTGCAGATTAATCAATAATGAAAATATTTCTTAGTTGCAGCCCTAATTTAGTCAAAGTAGTAGAACAAGTAATTTATTTCTTGGAGGCAAGTCACAAGTTACTTTGCAAGCGATAAACCGAAACAATAAAATGCGACGCTCTTCTAGCAGTAGATGGAATAGTTGCTTCCATAAAGGAGAACGCATTGATTGATTTTGATTCATTTTTGATGAAAGTAGTGTTACCATGTGATCCTTTATAAAGCACATAGACCTCATAACTCCTCATCATATCATAGCTTTGTGGTACAACACATACACAGTAAAACCTGGTCTGCACTCACCGAAATTGAGCCAATAGCTACGCATGACTGCAGATCCAGTTACATTGCACGTGTCATACTCCATAGCTCAAGACCAATAGGTGCACAACACATGTAGATGAGTCAGGAAACAGTTCAATTATTATTATTTTTTCTATAATTGGTTTCCAAATTCTTGTGAGCATGTCCTATTTGACATTAACAACCATAACTCTTGAACACACATACCGACCGTGAATGACTCCACAAGGTTAGATGGCAACGTGGTAAATTCAGATTTAAATATTAATGTATTTTGTGTATTTTGGAGCAGGTATTGGTCCAGATGCAGATATATATTTGTTCTGCTCTGTAACATGTTGTTGCTGTTGCTGCTGTTGTTGTACAACGTTAGTGCTGGTAGTTTGACATTAATATAGGCAGGTGAGAGTGTGACACTATTATTATTTAACTGTGTACTTTTTACTATTACTTTAGCACATTTTACTGTAAACATTTTTCAAAAAATTTAATGAGGGTTACTTTTAATTACAACAATTCAACAGTAGAATTGATCTTTTGGATTTAGATTCATATACAGTCGTAATCAATCGACTCTTCTGTTTCATATCAGTGTCGGAGAAACTAAACTTCCCCATTTCCGTTTTTCTTTCCTTCCTGTTACGCCTCTCCTCTCCTGCTCCTCTCACAGCACACTGACGATATACGGCATTAGCCAGGAAGACGAGGCGATCTACCAGTGTATCGCTGAGAACAGTGCCGGCTCCACACAGGCCAGTGCCCGCCTCACAGTGCTCTGGGCTGACGGACTGCCCGGCGTACCCACCCACGTGCAGGCCGAGGCCCTCTCACCGACCAACATCCAGGTGTCCTGGAGGGAGCCCGACCAGAACACTCAGGACATCATCGGTTATGTGCTCCACATCCGCAGGACTTCAGGTGGGACTGCGCTGAAGATCCCCATAGTTATATGCAATAGATTACACAAAAATAAATGACCATGAGTGATCATGTAAAGTAGCTGTTACACTGAAGTGATGAAGTTAAACGGCGCTGACATTGACAGTGAGGGCCCAGAAACAATTAGCGAGCACTGCTTAACAGGCAGATCACAAGTGCTGCTAGCATCCCTCTTCACAAATGATCGTAACTCCCCTCTTGCATGCTTATCGAGATGTTTCTTGTGATTAATTAAATGTGTCAGAATCAACATGCAAGGAAATGCTCTCATGTTGTAAGTCACAGTTTGCACGTTGCAGATTTGGTGAAACAGGCCCCAAACAGATACAAGTCAAAGACTATGAAGAAACTATAATGTACCATTTTTAGTGTTTCACATCACATCTGCACTACTGTCATTTAGGGGTGTAAGAAAATATTGAAAGTATCGAGTTTTGAGATTAGGGTCGTTGAAGTTAACACGATAATAACACGTTAATGCAAATTTGTTTTAACATCACAAATTTCTTTAACATGTTAATGCAGCTTGTGCGTTTTGGGTTGTAGAGGCTCAGTTTTAAAGCTAGAGTGAATATACTAAAAAACCTAAGAAATCCATTCAAACCCATGATTTGAGTATATTTGTATTCTAAATGCAGTACCTGTGAGGGTTTCTGGACAATATTTGTCAGTTTTGTGTTGTTAATTGATTTCCAGTAATAAATATATAAGCTACATATATTTGCTTAAAGGAAGCATATTTACTCACTCTCATCTTGATAATTTTATTTTATATTTTATTCAGATAAAGAAATTTTGAGTAACCATTTAACTATGGACAATCATGTGATTAATCACAATCAAATATTTTAATTGATTGACAGCCCTAATTGCAATATTGTTTTATGATATTGTTGTTGATAAAAGATAACTTTTTTAAATTCCAATTTTATTCATATGGTGGGGTATTCGTTATACTATGACAGTTTCCCTAAAATGAGATTTAACAAAATCACATTATATCACATTATATTAGATCGTAACCCCTGTATCGCGATATGTATCATATCGCCAGATTCTTGCTGACACACAGCCCTACTGTCATTTGGCATATGCTTTTGTCCAAAGATACTTACAGTATGTGCATTCATTGGAACAAGCAAAAGGGAAATGGATCCCTCCCAACAAACAACTAACAGTGTGTTCAATGCTGCAGTACAAGTCCCCACACTCCACTATATAGAGGGATATAATAAGGATTACTACAAAACAAAATTTCAGACTTTTCGCTTGGGGATCCATATGTGTGGACTATCGGTATGATGATCCTTGTGTGTGTTATGCACACACAAGGAGCACACGTTTGCAGTGTATTTGTTTATGGCGTTGGGAAAGTGTGTGTGTGGTGAGGGCGCCAGCTGTTGTTCTCCTCAGTAGTTCTATCAGATGGATAATTAAGGGCCCCGGGGGCCAACCAATAGGATCTGCTGTAATTACCCTTCCAAGATGGTATGGCCCAATGGGTTGAGTGCTGGAGGTAGATAGTGGTTATGGTTGGTTGTCTCTGGATTGAGAGCGATAAAATGCTCTCACACATCCCATGTAACTCCCCGTTTTTACCCCCTCCATCTCCTCACTCCACCCCTGCAATTCAGCCAACCGTCACCATTCATGCTCCCAGAGCCAAACTAGATTAGCTATTACCTAACAGAGCTGCTCTGATAAAACCAGTAAAATGGGCAATAACCGTAAAATGATGACAGAAACAGATTGTATTTATTGTTTCCTCCCTTGATCCCATTTTCCATTACTTTAATGCCTGCTCCTGCTTCTCTTTTTCTGTTTGGCTTTCTGTCTCCGTCCCTTCCTCCTCCATCTTTCCTCCTTCAGACCCAGTGGAGATGGAGTATGAGGAGGCCGTCAGTAAGGTGACACTGCAGCAGATCATCAGGGACCTGGAGCCCTCCACCAGTTACACTTTCTACGTCAAGGCCTACACATCCCACGGGGCCAGCAAACCATCGGACAGTGTCACCGAGAGTACTCATGGGGAGGGTGAGCTGGAAGCACTCGCACACACACACACAAAACATATATTTCTCCAATAATAAACATGGTTTATAGGTTTACAATAGAGCTTTGTGGGGATTACTACAGTAAGAGAGAAACTTCTTCAGCAAGATTTTAAATAGCAGAAATGATGCCTTTACTGTAATGTTACTGTACACGAGGTATCATAATTCACACTCCAAAGATAGAAATAAAAGCTCTAAGTCAGACGTAATCAGACTTTTTCCCTTAAAGGGCCAAAACTGGAACTCAGTGGGGCCAAAAGCAAACACCTATCTTATTGTATTTTTAAGATGCAAAATGGTATTGGAATCTCAAGTTCCCCTAATTGAGTATTATTTTTACATATATTTAGATTTTTAGAAGTGGCAAAAATAACTGCTACTGTATCCATTAAAAAACTGCATGGGATTAATATAAAGTGGTAAAGAGATCAGAGGTCAAGGGACCCCTGTAAAAGTGGCCATGCCAGTTCTTCCTTGCCAAAATTGAGCATAACATTGGAATGTTATTTAGCCTTTTCTTGACATACTAGCATGACATGGTTGGTACCAATGGACTCTTTATGTTTCATAGTTTCATATGGTACCAGTACCTTCATTAATTCTAAAACCGAGCCTGCTTCAGCCTCCGAAAGATGGTGAAGTCAAAAAAGAAAATTCGCTAACATTTGGCGGGTAAAATCGGTGGCGGGCCAACTTTGTCCCGTGGTCCCCACTTTGGGCAACCCTGCTGTGAGTGCTGCTACTATCATATTGTTGTACCACTTTGTTTGACAGTCTGTATTTTGTGTTGCAGTGCCAGCGCCTCCTTCCCTCTACACAAAGGTGGTGAACAGCAGTGTTATACAAGCAACGTGGGAACCTTCATTCAAAATGGGCCAACATCAGGGCTTCAGACTGTATTACCGAAGAGCCCACACACCGCTGTTCACTGGTCCCTTCAGCTTCCCTCGCAACATCACTCAGTACAACATCACTCAGCTGGGTGAGACGTGTAGTTTCTTCAACCTGTTGTGTTGTGTCGTCATTGACAGTGTAATCTTCATTAAAGAAAGCTTATTTGATACTGTGGTCTGGGCCTGTAAACAAACATCTCACAGTTTCTCTGTGGGACTGTGCTGAAGATTAAATTAGGACTAAAAACACAAGAACTTCAAGAAGGTCTTAAAAGGTGGATACGTTATTTTTTTTGTTTTTTGTTTTTTTTTTATATCATTCTGTAGTTTCTCAGTGATGTTCCTAATGTAATCAAATCCAAACTTTCAAATTGAAAATGATATTTTCCCACGTCCTTCTAAAAACTTTTTCCCACGTGACCTGACGCACGTTTCTGAGTGATGATGCTGCTACATGTAGTATACATCCTTATAGTCAGTGTATTCATATCAAATACAGCAGCTTACTGTAGATGGTGGTCGGTATGCTCCCAGTTTGGAGCAGCAGACAGGAGTACCGGCACAGACGGCACATTAGGGAATGGAGTCTGGTCTGGTCTTGAAGGCCACAATATGACGACTTCAGCTGCATATCAGAAATATTAATTTATAATATAAATTTTTTAGGTGGCTAAAATACATTCTTCTGCTGCTCCCATCCACAGCCGCTTTACCTCGCCGTCAGCCATCCCTTTACAACAGTAACTTAAGCAGTTACTGTATATCCCAATCTTCAAGACCAGACCAGGCTCCATTCACAAAATAATAATTTTACTTTGCAGAATGTGGGAGTACACGTACAACCCCACTTCAAAAAATCCAAACCAACCCTTTCATTTACATTGATTCAGGGAATGCTAGCATCACATTATCCATAACCTTATTAACTTAACTTATTATTAGCTTACTTTGGAGACCTACATCACTTTTTACAACAACTGAGTGAGCATTTCCTTTTGAAAAAAATGAAACAGAACACAGATGTCAGCAAGGAAAATGACTACTCTCCTAAATATTGGCAAAAATAAGAGAACTGTCCTATAGGATAGTTGACAAAATGTCTTTTCCCCAAGGTTAAAAGAAAGAACAAAGATTGCCTGTGCTTCATTCATTATCTGAACATCACTTCCTGTGTTTCCTTTATGTCCAGATCCTGCACTGGTCTATGAGGTAAAGCTGCTCGCCTACAACCAACACGGAGATGGAAACGCCACTGTGCGATTTGTTTCGCTACGGGAGGCGCTGGAGAAATCTGGTGATTGTCTGGCACAACACAAACAGAGCTGCATGTATTTACACACTGTCCCACATCACTGCCAGTACATCCATGTTTAACGTGCCTCACTGAGTCATGTTTTGTCTTGAGCAAAGTCAAGCTGACCATCACAGTCACACACATGCACACCTCCCTCACGTGTTTACACAAACTTTTGACTGTGAGGACTTCTGTCTCTCCTCAGTGTTGGACGTCCCATGCGACTGTGTGAAAGATGAGCAGAGCAAAACATCCACCACAGGCATTATAATCGGCATTCATATCGGAGTCACCTGCATCATCTTCTGTGTGCTCTTCCTCGTCTTCAGCTACCGCGGCAGGTCAGTATGAGCATGATGTGTAAACCCCCTACAGCAACGAAACAATGAGAAATAACTTGCCAATAATTGTTGTTGAAGGTTAATGTCGGTCTGTCATGTGTGTGTTTGTTGTAATCCCCAGGTTAATGATGTGTAAGACAGTTCAAGCCACCCCCCAGGCGGGCCACAGCGCAGTGCTGGAATCCTCTTCTTCTTCCCAGGGGGCCTCTGGGCTGAACGGCGCTGCCAGGAGAGAGCTGGAGGTCAATGGCAGCGCAGCGGGGAAGAAAGTGGCCGACAGCAACGAGCTGGAGAGACTTTTCACTCAACCTACCACACAAGATACATGCATGGTGAGTCCTGATAACGAGAAATGAAGTGAAGTGAAAGCTATTGTGTGTTAAATGTGACCTGTTTTTACACAAACGTAGTGTAAAAAGTATTTTATTCAGATCAGTTCTGTCCATGGAGGGAAATTTGTAATGAAACTGTCCATTGTAAACATCCAGCACAGGTTACAGCCTAATTTTCTGGTTTAAAACAGCTAAACAATTAATCGCAAACATAAATGAGAGATTAATCCACAATGAAAATATTTGTTAGATGACAAGAACTAAAAAAACTACATCAAGGTAAAACAGTGAGGGAATTTAGAGAATGAATAACAACCCCAACTGCACTAAAGTAGGCTTCCTGATAGAAGAAGAAGAAGAAGATCAACCTTTATTAGTCCCGCGAGGGGAAATTCAACTTTTACACTCTGTTTGTAAACTAAAACAGGGTACGTGCAGACCTGAAACACACACATGCACATGCATCAATGGAGAGATGTCAGAGTGAGGGGGGTGCTCCTGACAAGCGCCCGGAGGAGGGGGGGGTTTGTGCCTTGCTCAGGGGCACCTCGGCAGTGCCCAAGAGGAAAACTGGCACCCCCCCATCTACCAGTTCACACTCAGTTCTTGGTCCATCGGGACTTGAACCGGTGACCCTCCGGTTCCCAAGCCAACTCCCTACAGACTGAGCTACTGCCGCCCCCATAGCTGTGACATCTGCCCGGTTTAGCTGCAGATTTATGACCAGGGACCTTTATTTCCTGTCTATCTCTGTCAATACAGGACAAAGTTTCCAATGAATGAATAAAACGTAACTCTATTTAATTATGTCCATGTTTCCAGTCCGACTCCTACGCGCTGAATGACACCCAGCTGTCTACGATACCGCTGGACGGGTTTGCGGTGGAGCGAGAGACGCAGTTCCAGGAGCCTCCTGCAGCGGGAGCGGGCCGGCAGGACCAAGGCTAGTCACGTATGAAGGCCAATTCACACGACACTGTCCACAGTGTCCACTTAGACTCTTCTCTCACTCAGGTTGACAAGTGTTTCCTTTCAAAGTAGTTTTTCCTTTTGTGCAAAGATTTTTGTTTTTATTGGTAAGTTAAGAAGTCCTGGAGGATCTGGGACTGTATATCAGAGTGTTTTTGGGCCTGAGGTTTGGGAGAACTCTCCTCTAACAGGTGGCTGTTTCTAGCCGGGCAGGCCAGTTAAATATTTTTTACAATTTGGTCTTTTGTTAATTTTCTGGTGAAGGGCAGCACACAGAATAGAGGCCCCAGAATGTCCTTGTTATACAATGATGATTTTATTTTTAAGTTTATAAATATATATACATATATATCTTTATCACCTATATGTCAAAGTGGTTATAAGTTATTGGTCTTATCTCTACTTTTCTGTGGATGTCAAAGACTCCTTCTGCCTGCTTTCACTTACCAATGATTCCACCTTCTCGCTCACAGAAGACCTCAGCCTTCGTCCAGGGATTTGATGTATTCTGTCTCAGGACTTTGTTTCAGTGATTTTTTTTTTTTTTTATGAGTTCTCGGCCTTCATACAGGCACTAGACTTGGCTGTGTGAACCTTACGATTCAACAAAAACCTACCTCAGCCGGAATGAATGTGTCGCGGGAAGCTTTTAGGGACGTTACCTTCCCCTGTGCTCACAATTACTTTACATGCGGAGGAACTGATTGGTTTGAAAATTACAAGATCAGGTGCCGCACTACCTCAGATGTCAAGAATCCTCTCTTTTCTTCTTCTGCTTGTCGAAGCAAAACGAACAAAAAAAAAGAGTATCCAACATAAAGCACTTCCAAATGCTGAAGTTAATGTTCTACCTCAAGATAACAATGTTAATGTTGTCGCTGTTGTTGTTGTTGTTTGTCTGTTTATTGCATAATGAAAAACCCTCCCCCCTTTCCCTCTGTGAAATCCTGGATCCCCTCTGTTGATGGTGTTTGTAGATACAATGTCAGTACCTCATGCAAGTTGACAGACTGATAACACTGTTGTATGAATTACATTATGTTAGGACGATGTATGGATTATACTGTTCCATTATCTTTTTTTTTTCATTCAAAATATTATATTTTTTTCCTTCAGTGGAATGAAAAGAGTGTTAGAGATACACTGCATCGCTAAAGACATTTTCAGGACTATTTACTGCTCAATGAGACGTGATACATAATGTTCAATTGAAGAGGCAAAATAATATAATATACAGACATCATATACAGTATGTGTGTGATTGGATTATGTGCGTGTCTGTGTGTGTTTGTATGTGTGCAAATATGTTTTATTGATTGACTGTTTTCATGTGTATATGATGTTTGTAAAATGGGAAGAAAATTTAAGCACAAATCTTATCAAAATGCCCAAATGTATAATGACTTAAAGGAATACTTTGACATTTTGGGAAATATGCTTATTGGCTTTCTAGCTGATAGTTCGATGATACCACTCGTGTCTCTGTGTTATCTATGAAGCTACATTATAGCTGGTAGGCAATTAGCCTAGCTTATCAGGCACAGTACAGCACCATAGACTGTATATAAAGATGGACAATGTATCGCCACTTCCTCCCACTGTGCAAAAGTGAAGCTAAAATTTGGAGCCAGAGTGGGCTCAATAGTGTTTGGTGGGGAGCTGAGAGAACATCCCGCCCTCACACCCGTTCAAGCCAATCACGAGCAGAGCATGCCTGCAGCTTGTTAGCATGAGCCACCTAACTGCTGTGTTAGCACCATAGTAGCTGTTTGGCTAGCAGGACACAAGAACTAATCATAATATTTCTATAACTAGTGAAAAACACTACCTAAAATGAGAGAAACCATATTTGGGAAAAAACTAATTAATTAACCCTAGTCCCATTCGTTAACATGGAGGGGGTGGGCTTTACGACCTATACTGCAACCAGCCACCAGGGGGGCGATTAAGATGTTTTGGCTTCACTTTTGGGGAGCTGTCATGTCGTCTATCTTTATATACAGTCTATGTACAGCACATAACTTAACCCCTAAATTCGCGTTAAACAGGTGAGATGTAACATACATAGTGATCTTCAGAGGTGCTAGTATGCAGATTTGTGAACTTTGTTTAGAGCCAAGCTAGCTGGTCCCCCACTTCAAGTCTTTATGCTAAGCTAAGTTAATAGCCTCGTCAATAGCTTTATAATTAGTTTAACATTTTGGGAAATGCATTTTCTTTTCTGGTGTTGAAAAGACTGACATTGCTCTCATGACTATACAAGTGATATGAAGCTACAGCCGGCAAACGGCTAGCCTAGCTTAGCATAAAGACCTCTAACCTCCAATTAATAAATTATATTTTGTTTGTTTAACCTGCTCAAAAAGCAATTTCGCCAATTTGCCATTTTACGGGGAATTACCCGCCAAACTATTTCTGTAACTTCCCGAAGTCTCTGCCGGTTGCCTGGCAACTTGTCAGAGACCAATGCGAGAGCGGTGCCGTTCTTTGCTAACTTTTCACCAAAACACGAATAAGCATGTTTCCCATAGTTCAACTATTTCTTTCATTTAAATTGGCATCAGTGTATTTCTAACCTCATTCTGGAGATTTGTTGCTGCAGTGCTCTTAGTGATTTTATTTTCACGTCACATTATCTGCCTCCTTTTTTTAAACAAAGTAGTAGCCTTTCAGACTTATGGTGCCCAGGAGACTTGACAGTTGCTGATCATGCTTGACTATTGTTACTCTCTTCCCAAAACCACAACTGCTGCTCAGCCTCCTCCCTCCTGCCAACACTGACTAGTTGAAGTGCTTCGGGAACACCGTGTTTATAATATCGCTGGGTGTTGACGACCACAGACGGAGAGCTGGCTGAGGGAGATAGACGTCGCTGGGTGGCTCTACGATCACAGGGCTTCTCTCTGCGGCTCTCTGCTCTGTGTCGTCACATACTGTATAGGACTTGCTCTGATGCATCATGGTTACCTACCTCAACCCTGTTTTTGGCCTTTCTCTCAGGTCTTAATGAAGGAAACATACAGAGTATGAGTAGAGGAATACAAATATAAATGTATATATACATATATATATATATTGCAATTGTTGCCACATGCTGGACAGACAGAAAGGGACACAGACACACAAATGGAGGGAGACCTTTTTAGGACCTTTATCTCGTGCACTAACTGTTAAAACGGTTCAAGTTCATTAGTTTCTAGTGGATGTGGATGTTGGTTATAAGATGTTTTTTTCTTATCATAAGGTTTTAACTTTATTTTTTCTCGCTGGTGTTTGGCTCTGTTGGAAGTTTATCCATGAAAAATTAAAGTGGGTGGTACTTACAACTCCAAACAGGCACACAATATATTGATTTGATCTCTGACTCCTAAACCTGAGCCTGACTCATCATTATCTCAGCTATGCTGCATTCACGTGGTATCGTTCAGATTATTTCTATGAGCAGCGGAGTGGGAAAAATCTCCTTATTGTAGTACCAAGTCGGTGATATTGGGAATTTCTGACAGGTTCAACGTCTCCCAGCAAAAACAAATACAGAAACATCAACAAACTAGATCTGTCACTTTTTCAGAAAATCAAAAGTAATTTGTTCAAAAGGTTGTACAATTTACTTTGGTCCATTGGTTTGCCATGACTCTGCTGCCTCTCACAAGCTAACGTTCCGTTGCATTTTTTAAAATCTGCAATCACCTTTACCATGTTTTCCACATCTGTGGTGGTGTTGAATCAAAATGTCACATTACCTCTCAGATATCCGACACACTGGATGTAGACTGTAGACTGTGGGTATAATCCTGCCACTGGCCACTTCAGCGGACATTCTCCTCCCCTTCTGCTATCTACACTATTAATGCTATCTATGATATCTATACATAATGCTATCTGTTATGCTATCTATTTTGCAAAGATACCGTTGCTGCAGCCTGTGCTCCACGCCATCCAGATAACTGATTGGTTAAAAGAAATACAAACAAGCCAGAGCATTTGTTATTTACTTGAAATAATTCTCAAGTGAATTATAAATTTCTTGTTTTACCGTCACACAAATATTGTCAAACAATTGATGACATTAACTTTGTTTAAGGTTTAAGTTGAGAGGGGCAGAACTATATTACAACAAATCAATGTGCTCTGATCTAATGTTCAGTCTGTGGCATATAAATTGTTTGTGCTCCAACAGCTGATCTGCTGAGATCATGTGCGGTAGATGACAGTGGTGTGACACTTTGCTCCGTGTTTGGTGTCAAAGTGCCACCATACGTCGTGTTTTTTTGGCATTGTCACTGCCATACCGGCCATGCCGACATACCGGCTTGTCTCCATTAAGAACAAACATGTATTTGCTTTTGCATCTCTCATTAAATTTCCTTCCCTCTGCATCAACTTTTCTTTTCTTAGACATTTTGGTATTTTACAATCCCATCACTCAGCCAGAGCGCCACTGCTGGAAACCAGTGATATTGACACGCTTCAGTGTGCGTAACAAAATTGAGATGCATTGTGGGACATGTAGTTTAAGGTCACTGTATTTCTGTAATGCATCATAGAATTGTAGGATAAGCATAGTATATTCTTTGCAAGCCCTTGCGCCTTGAGACATGTGAATTCGATGGACAGGGTGTATTTTTACAACTGATTCAGCACATTTAAAAGTTAAACACTGGCTTCATGCAACAAAACAAGCTAGTTTAGTCTAAGTAGTATGAGTACCCAGGTAGCATTGGGGCTAACATTTTGCTGACATTGCGTGAATGCAGCATAAGGAGTAATGAAAATGTAGGAAATTGGAAAATAGTTTTCAAATAAGTTTTGGCTCAATATGCTGTATTGTATCTTCTGTTCATCCACGACATTCCTCATGAGAGTTGTTTGTGCCCCCACAACAGAGGATCACCCACCATCTTTGTGTGAACTGCATTATACACAGTTTCCAATGTAGTGATCATCTTCGGTACTGTAATTTTATGCCTTTTAAATGTATTTGTTTATGCTTATTTGTTTGCAGATTTTCTCCTTGCAACCATCTATTGTATTTAATTGTATGCTTTGGTGTTAATATCATGTTACAATAATGGTACTTGACAAAATAGCAGAACAAATGCTCGAACCTAAATGTCTCCTGCTTGTATATTTATTAACTAGCAATGTGATATTATCTCTCCAGGGCTGCTGCAGCCGTCATCAGTGTATTTACTGTTGAGAGTAATTTCACTGGGGAAACAAGTGGTGTGCTTTTCTTCCTTCCTTCCTTCCTTCCTTCCTTCCTTCCTTCGTCTGTCCCCTAGTGTAATTTAGGGTTAATCTCCTGCAGGAAATTGCCCACATCTCACCCGTGGATGTGACAGGTTTTAGTGCCGTACTGTTTAACCTGATTCACTGGGAATGTGGTGCAGTGATGATCATGTTTACGTGATTAGACTTCGATAGGGCAGGTTGTCCCTTTGCTGTATAATATTAGAACTTGTGTGATTTAATGGAGCCCTCAAAGCTGTTCTCGCTCACTGACTCCATCAGCATGTGAGTCCTTCACTAACACAGTTAGTGAAGAAATGGGGTCTTTATTTTAGGGCCATATTTTGCAGCCTTGGGAAGTGCTATATCACCAAACCCTGCTCCCGTCGGTTAGCCAGCCTCCTTTTTTCTTTGTATCCTGACCTTTGGACGGGGAGAGTGTGTGCTCAGGGACTCTCTGATCCTCTTATATGTGCATCAGCAGGCCGCACTAGGCCCTCTGGACATCACATGATTTTCCTCTTTAAATTTCTGCTTTGTGCCCAGTTCAGACAGATTTGCTGTAAGGGATGCCTTCTTTGTCAGTCATTTACATAAATAAGAGAAACTGCTGGCAGGATGAGGAGCATTTAAGGTCCACGTTTGGCCGCTCTGCTAGAAACATAAAGGGATAATTTCAAGTGCCCCAGGGTGAAGAAAACAAAGATGTAGGGATTACACATTAACATGAGGTTACAACTTCTGTGGAAAATAAGCTGTAACAACTTCACAAGGAGAGTTTACTTTTTTTTATTAATTCTCAGTGAAAGATTACACTTAATGCCTACAAATCCTTCACCAGTCAGCCTGGTGACCTCACAGTAGAAGTTGATTTCTCAGGTAATGCCCCTTGCTATGGAAATCTGATAACTAAAAACCATCTGTAGTTCTGTATTTTATGTTAATATTCATTCTAGAGCTGAAACAATTAATCAGTGAATTAATAATAATAATCTTTATTTAGCTTTCAAAACACAGTTACAAAGTGCTTTACCATAAGAACAGAACACATTTAAAACACAAGGACAACGAAGTGTATTAAAAGCTGATAACTAAACACATAAAAACCCAAAGAGTAAAACAACTAAAATGTCATAAAACATAAATAAAATCACAGAAAAGCAATTATTTTAAAAATTGTGTTGCGATTTAAGTGATTTAAAAGTCACACCAGAATTGGTCTGCAGAAAAATCAGTTAACCATTTAAGTCATTTTTCAAGCACAAATGCCAAAAATTAATGAGTTCAAGCTTCTAAATTGTGAGAATTTGCTGCTTTTCTTTATCATATGTGAATGTAAACTAAATATTTGTGGGGTTTTAGACAAAGCAAACATTTTAAAGAAGTTATCTTGAGCTGTAGGAAGCTGACATTTTATAGACCAAACTAATTGATTAACTGAGAAAATGAATTTAAATAATAATAATATAATTCATTCATACTTATTCTCAGGTTCTCACAAAGAAGGCATCCTGGACTGGGCATGTGCAGGATTCGTTTTACATTGCCAGTAACTGTTGACTGTGCGCGTCTGTGCAGTTCTGTCTTATGCATTTGCCGAACACAGGTAACCAGATGAAGTCAGAAAGACAACATTGGACTACATTGATCTCTCTGTATAATGTCTGTTATAAATGCTGTAAGTTAATGGTTGATCTCAGTGGCGAGGATGTTTTTGGGTAACCTGAAATATTCTGGTTACTCTAAAAATCCACGGCCTGATGCAACTAGCCTCTGCTTGAAATATCCTTTACATTATGTGGTACTGATCGTTGTGGCACCAAATGATCATCCGATATGATTGTGAATTGATTACATTTCCAATGCATTTATCTCTGTGGTGTTCTGCTCTGAGACCCCGCTGACTCTACATGTCAAATGATGCTGACTTTAAAGATTTTCCAAGTGATTTATTCTCTTGTCAAATGGTGATTTAATGTAAATGTACTTTAATGTTTGAGATCAGTATTCTATTTTATATATCTCTGTCATGGAAGCAGATTGAATCCAATGTGATTAAAGGTAGTAGGCAGAGAGATGGTAGATCTGCATGAGAAACAAAAAAAGCTAACGTGTTATTTAAGCTGAAATGAAAAAGTGTTAGTTAAAACTTATTGGACTTGTGATGGTAGCACTGTGATATTTAACCGAATAATGGCGAAATAATGTTGTGATCTCAATATGGTGCTATTGATGGTCCCGTCTCACATTGTTGGTCAACCTGTTTTGATTGCGTGTATTGATGAAAATAGGTTGAGTGACCTTTTTCCATTGACAAATGTTTCTTGCCCTCGCTGATGCCCGATGATCACCCCATCCTCATCCTGCTCCCACCAGCCATCCTCATGAGTGACTCGGGGTGAGGTCCTGTCAGTCCTGTTACCTTTTAAAGTGACAAGTTGTTTTCATTTTCCTTCACAAACCATCTTTGCTTGAGGACAATGTCTGTATCGATGTTGCCAACGTGCTCTAAAGCTGTTCAGTCATCCGTTATTTCGCCTGAAATCAGAAGACTAGAATCTCCTCCGCAGGTGATCGACCCCCCACACCTGTCCTGCGAGGTTAGCGTCAAACGTGAAAGTCAATAACAGCTTGTCAGTAAAAAAACATCACTTTTGAAGCTCACAGAGACATGCATTGTAAAATCTTTCTGTATAGAGCACCACATTTATGTTTGTGATTCACAGTCTGAGCTTCAGTCCTGCAGCACTGCAGGCAAAGTCTTAAAGGGAAAATTATGCCAATATATTGTTGCCATATGAAACCATGTAGGCGGAAGAATATTTGACCTGCTCTTGCCCGGTGATGCTGGTTTTCATCAAGAATTTTACTCATTTGCATAAACTAGAAAAACTGATGTGAGATTAGTTTTAAAGTAAAGTTTTGTTTTCTTTGTTTTATTGGCCAAGTTAAGGATCGAAACTGTCCACCATCTCCAGTCATATGAGTTGATAAGAAATGAGGTACGAGGCTGTGTAGTTTTATTTAGTCTGCAGATGCAAAATTCAAGACTTCATTCTGGGGTTTAAAGCCTGAGTATTTCTCTTTGAAAGCCCAGACTCATCAACCCGACATCAGCGTTGAAGGCCGACTGTTGCGTCGCCTCATATCACCTTTGTCTTGGCCAAAAACAGCCGCCCGCCAGTTATCATGTACTTTCTGTGCCTGTGTGAGAGGACATAACTCTCCCTACCAGAAGATGGTGATAGTTTATATAGGTCATTCAAAAAAGGAAACCAGAAGACCGAGGGCAGCGGATATGCAAGTTACTATTATACATAGATGAAACAAAGCAGCATTAACCGACCATTTTCACACCACTTAGCTTCATTCTAATTGGCCATGTCGTCGTGAAAATATCCATATAAGCTATAACATTAACAGCCATTCAGAATGATTTCTCTCACTGTGGACGACACTGCCAATTCAACATGCCGAATCTGCCGAAAAACCTGATATGGGCAGACTAGAGCAGACGGTGCCGGACACACTGCACAAACTAGGCTGAAAGATGCCCGCCGATAGCTCCAAACTGTCCGACGGCCGACCGTCGGCTTGGTATTTCAGGGCCATAACATTAGATAGTTTTGATTAAACAAGAAACATTTAAAAATGTAAAGTTCAGAAAAATACATCCAAGTTAACAAAAAAAATGATTTAATCTACTTCATCTGGACAGATTTGATTTACAGCAGTCTGGCAAAAAAATAACCAAACAACCACCCAACCACAGACATCCTTGACCTTTTCCCAAATGAGTCACATCTACTTCAAACCAATTGGGAGTGTGAAATCTGCAGAAATCTGAAATCACTAAACTCTGAACTGTGGCGAAAATATTGTAGGACCCCTATTGGTTATCCTATGAAGCAGACTGAGAAAATGTGTTTTCAGGGCCTTTAGCTGATGATTCTAACGTGGAAATATAAACATGTCTATAGGTACGGTATGTAAAGCTGATATAATGGGCAGGACAGTCCTTTTATCTCACAACAAGACCTCAAGCACAACAGATGGGTTGGGTGTGTTTGTAGAAATTTAAAAATCACCATCAAACTAAATATAAAACCCAGTTTCTTTAATGGCTTTTATTCACTCTGGAGAAACATATACTTGCTTTTATACTGAGAGATTTTCTGTCTTCTTTTCCTGTATATGAGCGCAAAAAAGGCAAGAGAAGGGAAAGGCTGTCAGCCATTTTATTCTCTGTAGAGTTGCTTTTACAGGCACTACAGGTCATCAGAAACAAAACTTCGATTTTATCTATGCAGTTTTTATTATTATTTTTAAATCCTACAGGGTTCAAATGTGTTGCCAACCTGAAACCAAAAAAACATATGCATTATACTCGTTTAATGTCCCAAAAACAAGCCTCATTTGTCATGTTACCTGTGTTCGATTCACTGATCGACCAGTTGGACGGAACAAAGGCAGCACAAATCCGAACAGCCAGCCCATGATCACACATCTGTCTGTCTGTGTTGTTGTCTGTCTGTCTGTCTGCTGAGGTCACTGCCTCCATCTGCTGTTACTGTTCCCCCACAGTTTAATTCAGGTCAATATGAGATGATTTAATAAGCGTTCTCAGAGCATTGTCAGGGATCACTACTGTATGTTTCCACAAAGTTTTTTCTACACTTCTCTCTCTAGACGAAGGTGTTGAAGTTATAAATCTGTATACATATCCACACATACAGTGTGTACTGTATGTGTGGATGTATGTGTGTAAAAAGGCAAAATAGACCATTTTTAGTGGTTTGCATTGTTTTAGGGTTCATTGTGCAAAACTGAAGAAAAAACAATAACAGTGATAATAAACTAGATCTAGAAATAATAAATTCAGAGACTGTCTTTATTGTGTGTGTGTGTGGGTGTGTGTGTGTGTGTGTGTGCGTGCGTGCGTGTGTAGGGAGTGTGAGAGTTGAGCTTGGTGGATAAAGAAGCGTAATTTACAGCCTAGATGTGTTGCCTGCTTCCTGCAGTCCGCTGAGATGCAGCAGATCAATGTGACGCAGGCCTCTCCTCTCCCTCCCCTCTTCACTGTCCTGTTCTACTGTTCAGCACATTAACTCATGGCCTGCTGGACAGACAAAGAGTATTGAACATGAGGCCCGGAGCTCCGGGTCGATGAAGGTTGGTGCCGGACTTCTAATCACTGTGAATCCCAATGCATGATTGAACTTCAAGACAAAGGGGGAGTCCGATGTGGATCAGCCTTCTCTTTCTGGCTTTCTGTCTTTTCAGGTGAGGCATCCGAGGATAATTCTGGTTTATTTTCAGTAGTTTTGGCCATTGGTCCCATTGGTAATGATCTGGGAATACAGCAGCGCCACAATAAAGAAGTCCAGTGGAGCACAAACATGAGCAGTCAGATGATCAAAGGGTTTAAACCTAGAATGCATATAGGAAGTGGACACAATCACCGTGACTGTCACCCACAATCACCCTGCCGTTTTCAAGCCTCGAATTTGACATTTTTGGTCATCGCCATCTTGGTGTTTTGTGACACCAGAGGGTGGAGATAAGAACAACTGAACGCATAATAACAATAATAATAACTGAAAACACACCATGAAAGGGTTTAAGTTGTAAGATGAAAATATGACTGAGACCGGACAAACGCAAGGTGGCAGCCTGTCAATCATAAGCTAGCCACTCCCCAAAGCACGCCCTGCTTTATGGTCTATTTGACTCTAAATGAAGACTTGAAACTAGCGACTGAGACCATAAACTCATGTTTACAATGTTTACTGAAGTAATAAATTTAGTGAGAAGTGGGCTCATTTTCTCATAGACAATCAGACTTCTTTTTGCAACCAGAGGAGTCGCCCCCTGCTGGATATTAGAAAGAATACAGGACACTTCAGGAGTGGCTTCACTTCTCAGAACCAGAGGTTGCCCACTGGGTTTAAACAAACCTCCAGGTTTTAAACTTATTAGGAGGAGAAAATTGCTGTTGTCAGACCATAAGATAGGCATTATCAGTAGTTATAAGCACCATATATATATGGGCCAGTAGGGGCCTGCTACACCCAGTAGTAGGTTTTATCATCTATGGACTGAAGTGTGTTTGTTGCCCAAAGAAGCCTTTTTGTTTGTGTTCAAAATGTTTCTTTCCATTTTACTGCGTTGCTTTTAAATTTTGCTTTTACTCCTACAATGTCGTAAGCATAGTAGGCACCTACTGACCCACATCTATGGTGCTTATAGCGACTGATAATGCCTATTTAATGGCCAAATGACAGGTGGGAACGATAAAATTATTTGACGAAACAATCCCACTACAAGGCCCATTTAGTAGCGGTTCTGGAGCATCATATCAGAGTATCCCTCAGATGTTCCACAGATGTTGAAATTTCCATTTTTATGAACACTTAAAGGGCTTCTCATCCATGTCGACATTGAAAGATTGTTCTTGATCGCGGGTTAAATTATTGCCCAAAATGTCTGCATGAACATCCATCATCTGTCACAGTTTACTCACTGATTTCCCAGTTTCCCAGTCCTTTGACCTATTGTACTTACAGTCTAATTACGTGGTACACAACATGTCTCACCTATTGGCATGTTTACAGCCTGTCTGACCGCTTGCTCCTTTGTTTTTTTTTTGCCTGGGACGTCTTTGCAGATGTGTCCACATTAACGGCTCACAGATCTGAGCCATTAACTGTGTTATGAAGACACCCACATTTCATCTCTAATCTCTGTCTCTCATTTTGTGTTCAAGAGAGAGTTCTTGTTCTTGTGAGCTTTACATAATATGTCACTGGGTTTACTTACCATGTTATTCACGACAGACTACAGTGCTGCAAGTTTTCTCTCCTTTCCAATACAGCAACTGTAGCTGCAGCATCGACCGTGTGTGTATGCTGTATATATGCGCTTTGATGTGTAAATATGTGTATTTGCGTGGGATGAGAGGTGTGCAGTGGCAGAGGGAATTACAGCGAGTTTCTTTTTGTGGTCTTAATAGAGAGACAACAGCAGCTCCCCTTTCCTTCCCTCTCACCGACACACACACACACACACACACAGTCCAGACTGGCCGTGTAAAGCAGTGAAACTCTATCCCCGGCTGGACCACCTCAACTGGGCCCCGGCTCCTCCTGACCCCACAGCATTTAAAGCGAGTTGAGAAAGGGGACCTCAGTTTCCCAGAGAGGGTCCAGAGGAGGCGAAAGGGAGGGGAAGGGGGGTGCAGCTGTCTTCTGGCTTTTCACACCACACGCCTTTTAGCGGCTCAAAGGGAGCAGCCAAGAGGGAGGGAGGCCAGAGGTCACACCAGCCAACCTTCATACCCGCCTACCTCTGATGTTCCCTGTTTTTTTTTTTCCTCTTCTTTTTTTTTACTGTTTCCAGATTTCCCAGCCGTAACACACTTCCCAGGTGACATCCCTCCTCTCACGTCGCAAATAATCACAACCGTCTTGTCAGCTCCTGTTTCTTTTTTAAGTGCTATCCTCCATCTGTGTGTATGTGTGATACTCTGAGCTTTCGACGGATATGTACATGTGTGGAGTCTTTATTTTACGATACCACAATGTAAAATGACCAAATTCACAAAAAATAAATACATTTGAGTTAAAGTATTATCATAAAATCAACTTGAAATTATGATCCTTTAAATTGTATCAAACCTGTTTTTTTTTTCTTTTCTTTTGTAGCAGTTGCTCATGTATTTATAACTTATAATTGTCTATATAGTTTTTAAAATTGTTACTGGCAGAGTCCACCTTACCACACAGGATTTGGTTGTCTACCCAAAGTATGACAGTGTTTCATTTCATCACTGATGAAGGTCTTCTGATGAAGGTCTGGTCTTCTTTATTAAGACAAAATGATGTGATGATTTGTTTCAGCCCAGATTGTTTGGCTGTTTTCTAATGGAGTAGCCACTCGTGTGTGTTTGCTGCCCCCAGTGGTCCATACAGGTGCCATTTTAAACACATCTTCACCACCACAGGTGTTGCTAATCAACCAGGTCTGAAATTAAACATGCTTTAACTAATCTTGGCCATTCAAAGACAGCGGAAACAAGTTGTGAACATAGCACTGATCCAATTTACTTTTATTAAGTTGATATTGTGAACTTGTCTGCAAAAGAGGTACTTGTCAACACATCCAGCAGTTACGGAGCAACATATCTTTCATTTGGATTTTCTGGTCACCTGGTAAATGTAAGTCCAAATATTCATTCTCTTTTATCTCTGTGTTTGGTCTTCACCACCTTCTGGGGGAAATAGATGGCTCTTTAGCTGTTAAATGCTACACTGTGTTCACCAGCTGGTTCACGATCTACTGTATGTCTGTCTGCTGTTTGTTGCTGGGCTGCTTGTGCATACAGCTGGATTATAGGAGATTTTTTGGTGAACATCTTCCTGCTGTGACTGAAACCGATGCTGATGAGATGCAGTGAAGGTGAACCAAAACAGTTACGCTGTGGGCCATAAAAGACCAAAGCGATCAGCTGAAAGATGCTAAAATGCTCAGTGGAGCCGAGGAAAGAGTCTTGTGAAACCAATGCTGAAGTGTCTTAAACTTGTATTCTTTCTAACAGCCAGCAGGAGGCGACTCCTCTGGTTGCAAAAACAAGTCTGATTGTATAGAAGTCTATGAGAAAATGAGCCTACTTCTCACTTGATTTGTTACCTCAGTAAATATTGTAAACATGAGTTTATGGTCTTAATCACTAGTTTCAAGTCTTAATACAGCATGATGTTCATTTAGTAAATTATGGTCCTATTTAGAGTCAGATAGACCATAAAGCAGAGGATGCTTTATGAGTGGCTTCCTTGTGATTGACAGGTCACTGCCATAGTGTTGTCCAGTCTGGGTATTGTCTGTTTTCATCTTACAACTTTAACCCTTTCATAGTGTGTTTTCAGTTCATGAAAGTTAATTGTAACATTTCGGTCACCTAAAAATGTCTAATTCAGTGTTCAGAGTTGTACTTTGCTCCATTCTCTTGTGTCACTTATGGCTTCAGAAAACCAAGACGGCAACGGCCAAAATACTGAACTCAGAGCTTCAAAACAGCAGTCCACAAACCAATGCGTGACCAACTGTGACATTGTCCAAGTCTGATATACAGTCTATGAGATATATATATATATATATATATATATATATATATATATATATATATATATATATATATATATAGAGAGAGAGAGAGAGAGAGAGAGAGAGAGAGATTATAAAGTGTGTGGCTCACATCATCACATCAAACACTCTTATTTGTTCATAGCTGTGGTATGTGGTTATAACCACATGTAAGCTCGTACTGTGATGCATACTGTGACTGTGTTGTTGTCGGTGCATTTGGTTGAAGGCCTGTGTGGTTGAAAAACACAATAATAATTTCTGCCACTTCTCTCTTCCCTGTGCTGTTGCCTGTGGCTCCGGTTTAAGATGGAGTGTCATGTAGTGGAGGGTGACTGATGGAGAATGTGGGCATTAACATGCTGAGGCCACAGGAGACGTGGCACTGAAAGCATTAATGGAGTGACTGTTTCTGAAAAAAGGAGGGCTGATGTGATTGCAATGGGTGCCGGGGGAATCGTGCAGGAGCCGACCATGCAAGCTGTATAGCTGCCCTTATAACACATTTATATGTATTTGAGAGATAAATCGGGTGGCCTTTTCAATGGCAGGGAGTGTAGGGCTCACACTCACATGCAGAGATATGCAGTCATCATCTATGACACAGCCCCCCCAACCATCAAGTTTCTCTTCATTTATCACTCAAACACACATGCATGCACACACTCGACACCGGTTAACACGTACAACGCTCCCACGCGCCCTCAAGAAAGAAGGGGGGTTGGGGGGTAAGAGCATGGGGGGAGGGGAAGCGGCAGAGATACGCATCCCCTGTGAGCACAACGGCAGTGATGTGTGGAGCAGGACAAAGAAAGGATGGAGGGTGGGACAAAGGGAACAAGGGATGTGGGGTGGCTCTGAGGAAAGAAAGGATCGAAGGATGCTGGAAGAAGCAATGAATGGCAATAGGTGTGAGGATGTAAACCCAAAAAAGGGAGGGGAATATGGTGTGTGCTGATTTGAAGTTAAAAAAAAAAAAAAAGAAAAAAAAAAACATATTTCCTCACCTCCAGTGGTATCTAGCCATGCAGATACATGCATAGAGATTTCTGCTGAGGTTAATGGAGTTTCCTTTGTGGTGCTTGCAGAAGTGAACCTGACATTTGGATTTACCCTGCCATCGTTTTTTTTAACATTATGAGTTGTGGGCTATTCCCTCTAGAAAGTCTGCTGAATTGCAGTCTCAAGGAAAGTGTGCAGAAATGGTGCAAAAAGGCCACGAGTGAGCCCTCAAGCACTTGCTGATTTCACTGTGGGACAGCCCTGAACACTCAACAGTTCTGCTAAAGACTTCTTTTTATAGAAAATAGTTTCTGTGAAACCAGTTGATTTTTAGTGAAATATATCAACATATTGTAGATGGAT
The DNA here is from genome assembly GCA_947000775.1 of Pterois miles. Taxonomy (NCBI): domain Eukaryota; kingdom Metazoa; phylum Chordata; class Actinopteri; order Perciformes; family Scorpaenidae; genus Pterois; species Pterois miles. The sequence continues at coordinate 734,540 of CAMQGK010000604.1, forward strand.
TGCCATGAAATTTGGTTCAGACATTCATGAACCCCAGAGGATGAATTGTAATAACTTTTGCCATCATCAGGTCACCAAAATCCTGCAAAACTTACTATATTCTCATCAGTCTCAGCTGTTTGTATTTAGTCCTAGCAAATGTTATCGTGCTAATACGCTAAACTAATATTCTCAATATCATCACACATACTTAACATCAGCATGTTAGCCTTTGGTGCCTTCAAATGGGGTCGTGTTTACCATGTTCACGAGAGGAGTCCATATGAACACCCCCCCTCATGTGGTGTTCACAACCTCATAAGTGGAAAGTTTCTGAAAGCTCAGAGTTTACAAGTTGTGACGTGTTTGTTGATGTTGTCAGAAATGGTGGAGGCCATGGAAGTTCATTTTTCAGTACATAATAAGTGAATATATTATAATTTTAGTCATATATTGTTTTTCTTCATCACTTTATAATAAAGTATATCGGAGGAAAATGTTGATCCTCCCAATAGCCTCATCTTTTGTCATTATGCTGTTACATTTCCTTCATTATGTTATCTAATTGCCAGCTTGCTAAACTGTTAGCCTCTGTGACTGACAGTAATCTTCATATTGCTGTTGCTTAGTAGTGGTATTCCATGACCGGCCACTTGAACTCCAAGCATATCTTGTACATGACTTCCCATGTTGTAAACACAAGCTCACGAGTTTGACTTGAAGGCACCAGTTGTCATGACTGACATTAGCATTTAACTCAAAGCACCATTGCAACTGAAGTCCAGCCCATAGACTGTATATAAAGGTGGACAGATCAGCTCCCCAAAAGTGAAGCCATAACATCTCAGTTGCCCTCTGGTGGCCGGCTGCTGTATAGCCCACTTCCTCCACGTTAACGGACAGTATAAAAACTAAATAAATAAAAATAATAAGAAAATATGTTTTTTTCCCAAACATGGTTTCTGTCATTTTAGGTTGTTCTTATCACGCTGACGTATACTAAGTGTTACTTTTTCTGATAAGCTTGGTTTCAATTAGTTAATTGATGAAATAAAAAGGGGGTGAGATGTCATGAATGGCAGCTAGGAGTCTCGCTTGTTAACAAGCTATGATTGCGACTGACTCGGGCGGGTGTGTGAGCAGGACTTTGATACCGCGGCTCCACTGCCCGATCACTACTGCGCAGAGTCTGGTTCCACGTGGTATCAGAATCTTGCAAAAAAAATTGCAGCATCCGTATCCGGGATATTTTGGTTTCACTTTTGTGCAGTGGGAGGAAGAGACACATCTTCCATCAATTATATCCAGCATATGGTACAGCCTCATAGAGATATGCTGTATCTGTTAGTCTTGTTTAAATTTTTCAGTGCTTTGAGCGCCACACACAAAAATACATTTAGCTCCATTGTACTGGTTTGCAGGCAGAAACCTGATCAAATAAAAGCATTAGTTCATGTATGCCTAGATAGCCCTAGAGCTGAGAGGGAAATAGTGGGATGTTTTGTCATTTGGACGAACTGTGAGAGAGAAAGGAAAGGGCGGTAGAGGTTTAGGCAGAGCTTCGCGCTCACTACAACAGTTTAGATATCTGTTTGCCACTAAACACCTTGTCTTACTCATTCTCTCTCCTTTGCTTTTTCTTCCTCTCCTGGTCTCACTTTATCTTGCTGCTTGTTGCCCCAGGCCTGTCCCTCTCTATTACCCCCAGCCTTCACCTATCTCTAATCCATACTCAGGAGGAAAGCCACTGGGGGATTGTGGTCTGCAAACAGGGCTTTGTTCCAACAAGAGGGTCAGGGCTTTGTTCCAACACTTGTATCTGGCCTTGAGGAAACATTGTTCCATAGCGAATGACATGGAAAAAAAAAAAGATGGTATTCATTGTCTCTTTGATTGACTCAAACATTTTACGTATTGATTTTTCAGGGTCTAATCACGCTGCTTTGTGCCAAGGTCGGCTTCCTGTTTCATTGCCCAGAACAGAGTACAGTTGTTGCAGGCAAGGGGAAACAGCTAATGCAGCAATATATTCTGATCCATCAATGAAGGAAACATGGTAGAGTGGACCCCGCCTGCACCCCCCAACCCCGTCCTCTCCTTTCTTTCTCTCCCTTTCTCCCCTCCTCTCTCTATCTGTTTAATCACACAGAACCATATGGATGCACAGTGTGTTGTTTTAATTAGACCCCAGGGCGTGGCCACACACCGGGGACTGGTGTGACTCTAGCAGTTGCTATGCTGGGGGCAGAAATCTACCTCCAGGCATAAACTGAGAGGACGGAGATACAGTAGGTGAGCTGAGGATGGATTCTAGTACTAGCGCTGCTACAATAGAGACCTGTGTTTTAAAAAAGCAACAGATCTGGCCTCAGATCAGCTGCTATTGGCATGCTGGTTGACTGCTGGCAGAGCATCAGAGCAGAAAGTCTCTCATGGGAGGAATGAAACTAATGTTGAACTGAATGTAAAATGATTCAAGGTAGCTGTCAGACCGAATATGTAGGTTGATTAATTAAGCAAAGTTAACCAAATGTAATCCAGATCAATGTGTTTTAATCCTACAGTTGGACCTTTGCCCACTAAAACAATTACATCACATTCACTTAATCAAATTAATCTCTGTTTTTATTGTGTTATTTGTTCTTCTGACTAAGATTGGACCGTTTTATTGATTGTGACAACATATTTTGTCTTGATTTGATTTTTTTTTGTTGTTGTTTTGTGGATAACTTCTGCTACAGCTCTGAATTGCATCACCTCTTTGTTTAAAAGATTAGTGATTAAACTTTTTTTTATGGCTCCATTGTTTCCTAATAACTTTGTAGAAAAGAACTTATATGTAATTAATAATAAATAATACATTTATTTGTATAGCTCTTTTCAAAGCAATGTTACAAAGTGCTTCACAAGACAATGGACGGATAATAAAGTAAAAAAAAACTATGTAATAATTAAATATTAAAGTATAATTGTAATCTCCTGGAAAGACTTACAGACTTCCTTTCCAGGAATCTTTCTGGAATAATTACAGGAGAAATTTGCATTCAATTTGTACACTTTCTATTAATACAGTTAATGTAACTTTCCTTTACCAAGGTAATTGCCTTTTAGTCAGTGCAAAGCAGCTCAGATAAACAAAGAAAAACACTTTCTGTGCAGTAGCTATTTGTTACAGACAAGCATGCAGTGTTAGCCGTAGAGAGCAAAATTGTAGTGTTATTATGGTAATGATCGTCTCTGAGCGAGGTGAACGGTGTTACCACGTTTTTGCACTTGGCGGCTCACATTGCCACAGTCTTGGAAAGGGAGGAGAAAGCGGAGGGTTACTCGGTTGGTTGCAATCTGTATCTACACCACTAGATTTCACCAAATCCGCACACTGTACCTTTAAACAGATCTGTCAGTTTTTACAGTCATTAAGATCGTAGCACTTCTATTCAAATTCTTCTGAAAATCAATTTTACACTCTACAAACCTACAGTAACTATTAAATGAGTGCTATGTCTCAGAGCATTGCCTCTATTAATGAGAACCAAATTACACAGTTCTTTCCAGGAAACCCTGTAAACGACTGTGTGGATTATACTGTGTAAGCCTGGCTGCCTGGAGTGCAGTCGCTGGGGGATAAGTGAGGCGAGGGTTGTTGTTGGTGTTTAAAACAGAGAAGAGAGAGAGGAGATGCCGATGTTCAGTTAAGCTTCATCCATTCCTCATGGTCCCACTGCAGAAACCAGCACTAACAAGGAAACAAAGGGAAGTTTACATACTCAGCTTTGTGCATGTAGTAAAGAGAGAAAGAAAGAAGTTGGCAGCGTTGTCTGGTTTGTTGGCCCTGCTCCTTGTGTGAAGCGACCTTCTGTATTTGCCCAAACTCTTAAGTGTTGTGAATTCCTGAGTCTCACACGTCGCTCCCGCCGAGGGACCGCAGACCTGGGTGGGCATCAGGTCCGGTTGCTTGGCTGGCGAGGTGGGTCTCTTGAACTAAGGGGCCAACGCAGGGAGCAGGGGGCCTAAACGTGGAGCCGGTGGGGGTGAGGTCAGCTTAAAGGGTCATGGAGAAAGGAGCAGATATGGGTCAGTGTTTGCCCAGCTGTCCCCTGGCCAGCTGAAAAGGAAGTTACTGGATAGAGATGGGTGGGTGGGTGGAGATGGGTGTGACGCTCTTATTCAGGAATTGTGTTTAATGTTTCCAAAGGTGGCCACAGGGAGCGATGTAAATCCTCTGTATTATAGCAATGTTTTTTTAAACACACAGTTTTCTGGTCACTTGGGGGCAACAGAAACAAATAAATATCACTGACATTACATACTAGCACCATAAAGGTTGATCTCTCTGGCAAAATCGTTAGCTTATTTACATTTCAACAGATGCGACACCATGATCATTCATTTGGAGTCATGTTTTTGGCAAACTGGTGAATGTAAGTCCAATGTTCTTGCTCTTTTAGCTCTGTTTTTGGTCTCCACCAACACGTAAGGGAAATATCTATCTGTTTTGCTGCTAAACACTCCACTATGTTCACCAGCTAGTCGCCAAATTGTGTCTGTCTGCTAAAACAAAGCTATGAGAGCAGTGCGAGGGAACCAAACAGTGAAGTTTAGGTCCAGAAAACCAAAACAATGACATCAAAGATGTTTAAAAGCTCAGTAGAGTTTGTTGTTAATTCACTTGTAACTTTACACATGGCATTTTAGTCCATTGTTCTTATAAACAATATAGATTTTAATATCACTGTAATTTAATGGGAGTTTAGCTGAATCCACAAATAGTTATCATCCGACTCTTCTGTTCCTCCTAGCTCTACTGAGTCTTTTAGCGTCTTTCAGCTTGTTGTTTTGGTTTTACTATTTTGATTTACTCTCTCTGCTCATCTGCTACATTTCCAGACAAAGCAGGCAGCAGTTTTCAGCAAAAAAGCTCTAAAAAAAACTCCTGCTCAGCACGAAACAGCAGACGGACACAGATATCATCTAATAGGTGAACAAAAATAGATATTTCCCTCAAGCGTTGGTGGAGAACAAAACAGAGCTAAAAAAGAGTGAGTACTGCAACATTAAAATGATTACAGTATGTTGATAATATGTCAGTGCTGTGTTTACAGCTTGTTGCACTGCCCTCAAGTGGCCAAGAAACTACATTAAAGCAACTTTAAGTTAAACTATTGATTTATCAACATTTTCTGTTCTCTTATTTGTGTCTCACCTGAACTTTGTTGCCTTTGTTTCACCTTGAAACTGCAGTTAACGCACGGCAGTAAGATTAATTATCTGTCTGTCTGTCTGTGTATCAGCAATTTATGGATGTTTTAGCTTGTGGTAATACGATCCGAAGGAGCAGGCGGTTGCTTGTTTCTTGGCTCAATATGTGGTCACTTCTGTTGGCTGTCCTGATATTCCTCTTCTTCCAAACCACTGCGGTCACTATAATCCTCTCAAAGTTACCCTCCATTATTCTCCTGCCCTCCCAGGAGTCCCGGGAGAATTCATTTCCACGGCTTCATCTGTGAAATATGAAATCCTGTGAAATACGCATGCAACATACAGATCCTTAATCCTCTCACAAACACAGCCACATTTATTAGATTTGTTAGGTTCAGATTTATTATCACAGTTTAAACTGAAAATTTGGTCTGTAAGTTAAAGGCATTTGAGCAAACAGTAAGAAACAACAGTTACATTTCTATTTTTCTCATCTATTTATCAAAGCAAGATATATTATCAGAAATCACTTTTTTTAACCCTCTCAGGTCGAGGCTCAGTCCCGAAACAAAAAAGGCAAACAAGGATTTTCTTCATGTATACAAGGTCTCTGATTGAAGCTTTAGGTCCACAAACATACAAGTACGAAGCTGCTGAGCTTGTTTTATTGAGAACAGAAACATATAAAAATGAGGACAGGCCTGAGGGTCCACTTTAATCCTGTTGTTATACTCTAAGATTGGATCATGTGGAATGATTGCATTGCTCTCAAATTGCATCATCACCCACAGGATGAAGGATGGTCGGCCTAATGGATGGACCTAATTCTGTGCTAAAACACAAGACCAATTTCCAAGCATCATGTGATAAGGAGTCTAGAGAGTGCAGAGATGAGCGGATGGTGGGGTCACAGGTGGAGGTCAGCATGGTTGCTGGTTTGTCTTATTGAATCAGTGAGCTGGTGTGGAGGCGAGGTGAAGGTCAGGGTCCCCCTTCTCCACCACCACCATGTTCCTCTGGTCCTTCTTAACCATTGACAGCTCACTCAATAACCATTACTCTCAACTGGACATGAAGTGGGTGGACCCTGCTGGGCCGCTAATCGCACGATCAATAGGTGACCATAAAATACCAGTGAGCTCACCAGAGGGATCTATTAGTATAAAGAGTGTAACACTAACTGAATCACAGCACATAATGATATTAAGAGGGCAGAGAGTACAAGAATAACACACTGTATAGTATACTGTGTATCGTATATAGTATTAGTATTATTAGTATTATTGGCTTAGATACTGTATACTTTGTGGTCATTTTATACATTATTTAAAGAACTTAAAATTGCATATTTGTTTAAAAATTATTTTTCTGGCTCCATGTTGTTATGAATCATTGCACCCTGCTGGCTTTTGTCCCATCTTTGCAGCCATTACAGCGACTCTTTACAATGGCCTTTCCTTTGTTGTCTCTACCTATAGGCGCAATGCTATTGGCTTGCATGCTCAGTAATGTATGGATGGTAAAACACACACACACATACACACACACACACACACACACACACACACACACACACACACACACACACACACACACACACACACACACACATTTTCTCAGTGCACAGGAAAGAAAAGCATTGCCACCTATTGGTCAGATGTTGTCACTGCAGGAAGAGTTCAGCCTTAAATCTTCCACATGATGATTTCATTTTATATTCAACTTTTACAAGTATATACAAACAATAATAATAATAATTATTATTATTATTATAATAATAAACACTCTACACTAGCCTTTTCCTAATTCCTTTTCGTTACTTAATATTTTAAGAGATTTACTTACAATTTATATTTTAAGAGATTTGCATAAAGATTTAATTTACCTGTCTGTGAATTGTTTCAGAAGCTACATAAAATGATGCATTACTTCTGTTCGGGGTCTCAGAGACTCCTGCTGTCAAAAATGCTTCAATACAGTGGATCTCTTTATCTGTAATTGTCACTTGTTATGCATTGCTACCCCTCCCAGATCCCAGATAATCCTGCTATATATGGATTTCTCTTTACCTCTCTGGGGTCTGACTGATCTCAGACATAAGTAATGTCACTAAGTATAACATATTGTACATTTATTTCTCTGCGAATGACTTTTTGGGAAAAAAAAAAATCAATATTTGATCATGCATAGCCCATACATAAATATGAAATATTTCCTTATGTGGTGCAACAGAAATGTCAATAAAGGAATATTTTATCTTATCTTATCTTATCTTATGTTAAGGTTTATAAACCCGCAGTTACAGATTTTTTGACCATTTGGGGGCAGCAGAAAAAAAATGTGAGCACAATATTGACATATCATCACCTTTTAAGTTGATTTGACAAACTTGTTAAGAAGCAGTTGCTTATTTACATTTCCAGCAGTTACAGAGCAGCATTATTATTCATTTGGAGTTGTGTTTGTCTGGCAAAGGTAAGTCCAATATTGACTCTCTTTTAACTCCTGAGGGAAATATCTGGTCCTTTAGCTGCTAAATGCTCCATTCAGCTCACACAGCTAGTCGCTAACTGTGTGTGTCTGCTGTTCCATTGAAAACGGCTTCCTGCTGCGGCTGAAAGTGCGGTGAGTGAACCAAAACAGTGGGCCGGACAGCTAATCAACACGATTTGTTTTCGTATTGTCATTTGATTTATTGTATTATAAAACTGTTGATGATATTCACTTTAAAGGTGCTTGATACAATATATCCAGAGCATTAATATAGCATCAGCCTTCCTGTGGGTATATTCCTTATTGTGGTAGGAAGGTTTGCGTACAGGGACCCTAAAGACTATGTCCTCTATAGAGTTAAACTCCAGGTAGGTGGACCTACAGGCAGATAGCCATGTGAAGAGATATCCAATCTTGCCATAGCTATGGGTCAAATAGTTGGCGAGATGACAGTTGTAGCCTGATAAGGCAACCATCTAACCCCTTCATGCATGAATTATGATAAGCTCAGTCAGGATGTTTTTATACATCTTTAGGCATGTCCACTTTGTTGGACAGCATGCGTTGAAGTTCTCAGTTGAAGTACTATGTTTTTTTTATCCAAACCAATGAATAAAATTATAAATTATGTGAAACCTTTAAAATCCTATTAATCTTTAATGCTGCTAAACTAATGTGTTCATGTATTGTAACATATTCTAACACTGATCAATGCAATGTAAAAAGGTAGGACCTCATTCCTGACTCCTCAGCCTCTTTGGTCCTGACTACCTCCCTCACTCAGCTTCTCACTCTTGACTCTTCAGTCCCCCCTCCTCCCCACCTCCCCCCGCTGATTTTTTTTCCAATTAACATTTTCTACAAAAATAACAGAATGATGGCTCTCAAAATACTCTCTTTCAGATGTAATCCAGCAGTATATTCTCTTCAGCTTTACTGACATTTACATCAGTTCACCAAGTCTATCCTCTATGGCTTCTATGGCACATTTTCAGCTCCCTCAACTCCCTCAGCATCCTCAGCTTCCTCAGCATCCTCAGCTCCCTCAGCATCCTCAACTCCCTCAGCATCCTCAGCATCCTCAGCTCCCTCAACTCCCTCAGCATCCTCAGCTTCCTCAGCATCCTCAGCTCCCTCAGCATCCTCAGCTCCCTCAGCATCCTCAGCTCCTTCAACTCCCTCAGCATCCTCAGCTTCCTCAGCATCCTCAGCTCCCTCAGCATCCTCAGCTCCCTCAGCATCCTCAGCTCCCTCAGCTTCCTCAGCATCCTCAGCTCCCTCCTCCCTCAGCATCCTCAGCTTCCTCAGCATCCTCAGCTCCCTCAGCTTCCTCAGCATCCTCAGCTTCCTCAGCATCCTCAGCTCCCTCAGCATCTTCAGCTCCCTCAGCTCCCTCAGCATCCTCAGCTCCTTCAGCATCCTCAGCTCCCTCAGCATCCTCAGCTCCCTCAGCTCCTTCAGCATCCTCAGCTCCCTCAGCATCCTCAGCTCCTTCAGCATCCTCAGCTCCCTCAGCATCCTCAGCTCCCTCAGCTCCTTCAGCTCCCTCAGCATCCTCAGCATCCTCAGCTCCCTCAGCATCCTCAGCTCCCTCAGAATCTTCAGCTCCCTTAGCTCCTTCAGCATCCTCAGCTCCCTCAGCATCCTCAGCATCCTCAGCTCCCTCAGCATCCTCAGCTTCACTGTCACGACAGCTTGTATTTGCTTTTGCTTTCTTTTTCTGGCAACCATTCATCATCACTGCCACTAGCATCATCATCACTTGACTCAGATGGTATTTGCTCCAATATCCTGCAGGCCTTTCTATCACGCACTGCACTTTCTAATAACAAAAATAAGTTGATTGTCAGCCAAAAACGTTAATGCAGAGGAAGAATTTTCAAGACAAAGACAAAGTTGCAGTAATAGTATGAATTGTAGTTCAAATATAACCAGCAATGTATGATGTCCAATTTAGTGGACAGATCATTAATAATTTCTGTAATTTCCTCCCAACAGAAAACCAATACTTTGAAATTTTAACAATTATAATACTCCTAAGATGTTACTTGATGTAAACATCTTTTTTTTTTTTTTTACCTGCAAGGGTCTCCTGCTATAGAAGGATTGGGAAAGTATTCCTGAGCTGCTCAGCGTTTCTGGCTTTCTGTCGGCCATCTTGGTTTTGAGGAATGTTTTCGTGCCTGTTTACGACATGAAACGATACACTGTGGTGGCTCATGTGCCACTATACCGTCAAAACCCACGCAAATACAAGAAAATGGCTTTTGAATAGTCCACTGTAGTGACCACTATGCGTGAAAGGGCTAAAAGAAGTTTCACTCTGAAATCGAAATCACAGGACAGATTGGGCTCGTTAGCTGTGGCAGGCAGCCCATCTATTGGAGGGAAGCCATAGATAAATTACCCCGGTCCACCAGGATGGAGGTTGAGCAAGAGGGTATCTATAAAAAAATAATCTGATTACATATTAATGATATTGCTACTCATCTTGGAACCTCAGAGTACCAGCAGAGTTTTGCAGGCATGAATGTCGCCAATGAAAGCCAGATGTAAACTGACAACAGGAAGAGTACTCTGGGCACAAGATCATTAATGAAAGTAGGTTGTTAGAATGTCTGTGCAACGTATGAGACCAGAAAGCAAACACAGATGTTGAGGAAATGACTAAAGCTCCAGATCCTTGGTATCAGTGAGTACAGGTGGGCAGGGTTTGGAAAGAATGTGACACAATCAGAGTCAATTCTGCAAGAAAGGATGACAAACATCAGGAGGGTGTTGCTATTATTCTCAGGAAGAAAGCTGCTAAATCCTTGATAGAATATAATCCAGTCAGCCAGAGGATAATAAGAGCACCAAGCAAATAAAGACTTCCATCATTCAATGCTATTCCCCAACCAGTGGCACAGAAGAAGAGGTGAAACGTTTATTATCGGAGAATTAAATGCAAAAGTAGGCAGAGATAATTTAGGAAATGAAAGCAGATTGGGGAAACATGGCTGTAGCACTATGAATGAAAGATATTCACAAATTGACATGGGTGTCACCTGGAGGAAGAGACAAGAACCAAACTGATCATATGATGATCAATGGAACATTGATGAGATGTGAGTGAGATGAGGAGCTGATGTAGGAAATGACCGTCATCTTGTTTCTGCTAACTTCAGGCTTAAAATATATGAGATCTGTGTCACCACACAGCAGTAAAAAAAAAAGATTTGATATTGGAAAATTACAGGATGCAAAGGGCAAACAGGACTCCAAGCTGGAACTAAGAAACAGATTTCAAGCTTTAGATCATTTTAAATAGAGAGGATGACAGTATAGAAAGGGTAAATGATCAGTGGCAACAAGTGCAAGATGTGTACCGAAAGACAAGTGAGAAAAAAAACAGGTGCATAAAGAACGGATAACTTGGAAATTGATAGACAACAGAAAAGACCTGGAAAAAAATATGCCAGACATATTCGGAGAGAATGAAAGAAAGACTCTGAGAACAATACTCAACAATATTAACAGAAACATAAACAAAAATGTAAGAAAGGATAGACAAGAGTTTACAGATGGGTTAGCTGGAGAAACTGAGAAGGCAGTAACAGATCAGAAGATGGGCCAGGTCTACCAAATAACGAAGAAACTGTGCAAAGAAAAACAACAGGAGTATGCCAGTAAGAGACAAAGATGGTATAATATTATATATCATATATATATATAATATATATTATATATATTATATATAATATCAACAGAGTGGAGCCAGAAACAGTAACAGATATAACCGAACTGACGAAGATCTAGAAATCAGCACCAAGAACTGAAAACGACTTAGCCATCAAAAGCTTAAAGAACAACACAGCTCCAGGAAATGACCAATCATCAGTAGAGCAATTTTACAACCCTTCCAGCTAACATTGTTCATCCATTGTTTGAAAAGACATGACAAAATGAGACCATCCCAAATACTTGGCAAGAAGGAACCATCATTAAGCTACCCAAGAAAAAAAGACTTACTTTACTCTCCATCCCAAGCAAAATATTCTGCAAAATATTGATTAACATAATGAAAACAGCAGGGGACAACATACTAAGGAAAGAAAAGGCAGGATTTAGGAAGGGGAAGAGCTGTAATGACCATATTTTTGTATGAAGAAATATCATCAAGCAATGTAGAGAGTGGCAGAGACAACTCATCGTTAACTTCATTCATTTTGAGAGGGCATTTGACAGCCTCCACAGGGACAGTCTTTGGAAAAGTCTCTGATATTATGGAATAGCGGACGGCATCACTTGTGAAAATGGTCTATTCTGAGTTCAGATACACAGTCGGATACACAAATGACACCAGCTAAATCAGTTAAATCAGGAGTGAGACAAAGATGTGTGATGTTGTCCCTGTTGTTCAGTGTAGCTGAGGACTTGGTAACACAAACAGCCTCAAACAACTCAAACACTGGACCCTCTTTTCCAACTTAGACTATGCTGACGACCTCACTCCTATCACATCTACCAAGTCACATGGAGCACAAAGCATCTAGACTACAGAAGAATACAAGCATAATGAGACTTAAGATTAACACCAAGAAAACAGAGGTCAACACAAAAAAAACACCTTTCATAGAGCTAAATGGACAACAATTGACTGACATGTATGTCATCTTTCACATACCTTTGACATCAGACGGTGGAGCTGAAGACATTACAGCCAGATTAGGAAAAGCAAGGGCAGCATTTCTAAGACTTGGAAACATCCGGAAGTGGACAGGTGTAACTAGAAACACCAAGGTAACAACTGTGTCCTATCTGTCCTTCTATATGGTGCTGAGTGCTGAGAATGACTGAAAGAGACGTAGGCAAGCTTTCCAGCTTCCACCTTTCCACAACACCTGCCTCAGAAAGACCTTGAGGGTATTCTGTCCCTCAGGTCCTCCTTCAGCTCACAGGAAGATTACAAACCGTAAACTGCTCAGAACAACAGGGTGCTTGGACATGGAAACAATATTGATAAGAAGATGGAGATGGCTAGGACATGTATGAAGGAAACCATCTGATGACATGACAAAAGTGGCATTGTGTTGGAGACCAGAGGAAAAACGCAAAAGAGGGAGGCCCAAAACAACCGAGAGGTGAACCATCGCAGGAGAAATGAAGGCGAGAGCATACAGCTGGAACAGCCTTGGGAAGAAAGCAAACAACAGAGATGAGTGGAGATCCTCAACCCTTGCCGTATGTGCCACACGGCACAATAAGGACTAAGTAGAAAGTAGAATATAGCTTCAAACAACTATGTGCTATGTAAAGCTATAGAGGAGTAATGCCTACCTGAGCAGAGAAGGAAAGTCTCTCTCTTTGTGTTGTAATCTGAGCCTCTCTGTGCTTTGTTGACATTGCCGGGATGGCCGTGTGTGCTTTTAGTGCTCGTGAGCGTGCCCCACTGGCTAGCACAAGACCGCCGTTCTGCCCTGCTCTCATATGGTGGTTACGGCTGATAACGCCAGAGTATACAAGCAAAGACACAACGCTGATGTGTTTTTTTGGCACCGTACATTTTTGACAAGTTTATATTTAGAATACTTTGTTGTTCAACACAGGCCGTTTGAGTAGAATATGACATTTGAATATAATAAATTTTTTTTACTTTTTAGGCACTTTTTTGGCAGATGTTTTATCGGCATCTGGTCGTAGCTTTCAGTCCAAATTGGTGGAGGTGTAGCTTTATTGTTGGACGCTGATGTTCCAACAAATGATTTTCATTTCTTGGCAATATACACCGTGCCGACTAACCTTATTGCTGTGGAAGTGTAGGACCCACCTTACAGTTCCCCCCAGGTTAGAACTGTCAGCTTGTCCAGTGCTGTTGCTGTCGTTAGCGCTGTTAGCAGTTTGCAGCGATTATTATATTAATTATCATCATTTTTATACCTAAAAGAGAGGGGTCTGTGAGGAAGTAACGCCATTCACAACATAACACAAGGGTTGAACATATCACTGGTAGACATGTTCGTGCATGTAGGTGTGTGTGTGTGTGTGTGTGTGTGTGTGTGAGTGTATTGAACCCCAGAGGAAGGGAGTATGCAAGTCGTCTGGGCGGTGATTGACTGTCTTGCTGAGTATTGCTGACGAGGGTGCAGTTTCTTTACCATGTCAATACAAACAGACCTGTATCTCACCGACTAGATGGACAGTGTACACACACACGTGCGCGCACACACACACACACGGGCACACACACACACACACATTGTCCAATTGCAACAACCGTAACTCCTCGCAGGGCAATCAGTCATCCACTGCTGCATATTGCTGTGTACAGTAAACCAGGCAGCAACGAGGCTGTCAGAGAGGCACACACTTTCTCCTCGCGGTACATAAGTCTTTGTCACAACATATATTTAACACCCCTCCAGCTTCTTCTTCTGCAGGTTACAGCATCTCACCCGAGCTTTGAGGGGATCAGTTTGGACGTAACTGTCTAGAAGCTCCTGCATCCAATCAATATCTGGGGATTTGTCAACACTCCCTGGAGAAGCTGCTCGGCGTGCCCCGGCCCCCATTCTGCATCCGCTGACTTAACCCCAATACCTGTAACCTGGAGACGACTCGTCAGAGCTACAACATAAACCGACTCTGTGTTGTTATCGATTTGGTGTTAATGTGGTTTAGAGCAATACTGTAAAGCTGGTTTGGTGCACCGCAGCAGTGGTTTTCTAATGGTGGAGTGGCTAAAACTGTGGCAGCAACTTGTGAGGCAGCAGCTGAGACTCCGAGCAGAAATAATAACAGTTCACAATCAGCTGTGTTATAGGATCCTGATTATTGCATCTGATGTGAATTCAGCAGGGTGTGAAGTGAAAAGTGAAAATTACTACACTTTTTTGGTTCTCTTTATTTCCTTTTCACTTCACACATCTTTGCTGTAACTTCTTCACACACACACACACACACACACACACACACACACACGTTTACACAAACCTACTCCATAAAAACACACAACACATCACATATACCAGCACCATTGTTCAGTGACACCATTATCTGCGTCTGTCTCGTGTTTTGTAATGTTGAAATGTTTTTTGACTTTTGTTGAACAAGCAGCATCTAACTGTGGATATTTTGTATTAGTTGCTTTAAAGCAGTTTCTTTTTATGAGACTCTGGAAAAAAATGAGTTTCATTGTGAAATATGAAGTCATTTCAGCTTTTGGGCATCTGATGAACGATAAGCTGTGTTTCCATTCACATATTTTTGTGCATTTCAGTACAGTTTCACGTCAGTTTCTGATATGGTCAAGAAATTTAATACATTTGATTCCTTTTGTTGTGATGCTCAGCATGACTTTCGGCGACATATTTTTGTGCTTTTTCCTAAAAATGTCCTGCCAAAAATGACATGTTTTAATTTTCAATACAGTCTTTTCAAAATAAACGACTAGTTAGATTTAGGAAAAGATCATGGTTTGGGTTAAAATAACACCGTAAGTGCTGTAACTTACATACGGAAGTTACGTGACACATAAATCAACTCTTCTAGTCACGGGACACAAACGCTGGTCTCTTGGATGAAAGTCTGTTGTTTTTTGACCCACCTATCTACCTCGATCTCCTCCCTATGTGTCGTTTGTTGCTCTTTATACTTCCTGTTTAACAATTACATGGGTTACATACAAACTGATTTTGTGCTGATCATGAAAAAAAGTGAAATTTGTACATGAATCAATACATTAAATCCCATCAGTATTTCACAACTGCTGTGCGACTGCGCTACTAGCATTACAAAAGCTGTATGGAAACAGCAAAATTAGATAAAACTTCTAACTTTCTATTTAACAAAAAAGAGCTGATGCTCTAAATGGATTATGGAAACGCCTTTTCTGACATAGGGAATATTTGATTAAATTTAATGTGTTTTCTTGGCCATTCCTATAATGTGTGAATGCTTGTCTTCATCTCCCGACTATATGAAAATGACCAGTACTAGCTGACATGAAAGAACAAACTGAAACAAATTCCTGAAGACTTCTCTGTGTTTTTCTGTTTGTCTCCAGTTTGCAACCCCTTCTTCTCCTACTCTGTTTACAGGCAGATGACGGCCAAGCCAGCGTAGAGGGGGAGCGGCAGTAGCTCAGTGGGGGCGGCAGTAGCTCAGTCTGTAGGGAGTTGGCTTGGTTCACCAACATGGACCAAGTAACTGAGTGTGAACTGGTAGCTGGAGAGGTGCCAGCTTACCTCTTGGGCACTGCTGAGGTGCCCCTGCAAGGCACCAAACCCCCAACTGCTCGGGGCGCTTGTCAGGAGCAGCCCCCTCACTCTGACACCTCTCCATTTGATGCATGTATATGGGTCCTGCCATGTACTGTGTATAAGTTACAACAGAGTGTAAAAATTGAATTTCCCCTAGTGGGACTAATAAAGGTTGATCTTCTTCTTCTAGAGCCAACTTCTGATGAAACTGTTGTAGCCAGTTTATTCACTCAAACTAAACCAGCCTAATTCATATTTCTTTTTCTTTTTTTTTGTGCAACATTTCAAAAGTTCACCTAAAATTAGTTTGACAGAATGGAAACACTGTCATCCACTTTTACCTCCCCTTAAAGCTGCAGTGGGTAGAAATGGAGCAAATATGATCTAAAAAGGTTATCTTTATAAAATGGTCACTATATCCTGACAGTAGTACCTGAGACAGGTAATCTGAATCTGTGTCCTCTGGTGCTTTTAATGACATCTACGTGATTTTACAGACTGGAGGAAAACAACTAATCAGAGCTGATCGGCTGCCTCTGAGCAGCTGTCAGTCACTCACACACGCTGATCAAACAGTCAGCACTGATCAAATATGAATCACTATTCTGTTACTGTCATGACTATTTCTCTCCTCAAATGTTTTCAGAAACATCTTGTAGTTACTGTTTAGCTGTAAAATGAGAAGGTCTGTGACCTGGCAGCCATGTTGAGATCGGTTGAGGAAATACCAAGCACCGCCCACCAACCAGAGCAAACTTTCCCATTATTATCACTGAACATCCAATAGGAACGCTCTCTCTGTGAAATGAGTGATTGGCCAAAGTCTCCATGAGAGACTTTCTAAAGCCTGAAAACTGTGTACTTTCTGTACCAGCAAATGTGAGGGGGAAATATGTGTACATTAAATACAGAGGGTTTAATGGTAAAAAGCCTTGCAAGGTTAAACCTCTGGTACATTGTGTCCCTCTCTCCCCTGCTTTACTAACTTGTCCCCTCCCACACTAGTCAGGTGCCCTGCTCCCTCCAGGTGAAAGGGGGCGTGGCCTGGGAGCAAACAGGAAGAGAATTGTTTGTGGAGGGAATTTTGGTTTTGGAGCTGGGCAGCCTGTCGGGGAAAATAACCACGTTTAGCTCCTTTTGATGGTGTAACCTGGACCGACTGAAGACAGACGGGAAACCAGTGTGTATAGTGGACCATAAAGACTGAGCAAATCATCAAGATTATGATTATGTTTTCTCCCCAATACAACATACGGTGAGTTTGCTTCCTTTTTGCTTTGTTTTGTTTTTTGTTTGTTGCAATGCATTGCTTTTTGCCTGATTCATATTTTCGCAATTTGAAGGGAGGTCATTGCACCTTTTCTGTTGGATTATTTGGTTTCATTAGGGAGGACTGTCTTGTACTTTATTTATTTGGAGGGGTAGCTTTCTTAATAAATAACAGTTAAGCTTATTAATTGTCCTCTTTGTACTTTCCTTTGGTGGGGTCACAAAGGATTTAAGAGCAACTCAAACCGTTTTCAGTTCCACCTTAAACCCAGTCTTAATACCACAGTACCCCTTGAATTTTACCTCTAACTAGGCTTGCAGGATGAACAACTGCTCCACCTGTCTAAATCTTAGCTAAGGTGCTGGAAACATAAATGAATCCACAAGATAATCGAAAAGATTTCCACACGCTTAGATCTCTGCTGTATTTCACTAGATTCTTTAATACAAAACTTTCGGCTTAGCATTAAAGAATCTAATGAAATACTGCAGCGATCTAAGACTTGTAATTAGGCTTAAAATTGAAGCTTGTTAGAATATTTGGCAAGATGGACACGTCTAAATACTACAATACCCATGAGCCTCTGCCATGTCACAGTGGAGGAGAGGCCAGTCAGACCTGCAGTCAGTGTGAACGCATACATCTGAGTTAGAACAGTAACAAATTCAAAAAGTCTGGTTGGTACAGTAGAGAATAAATTTGAAGTCATTCATTAACGGCACATTTGACTGACTTCTGGATTTTCTGATTTATTACCGAAATACACTTTGGGATCTGTAGTTTTTATGGGCACTTGTGCCTTCAACTTTTTAATCAAAGAACCAGATATTTTCTATGCATTTGTTTGTCTTTTGTACCACTGATTCAGTCACAAGTGTTTCATGTTGATCCAAAGTGTAGAAGCACTCCAACTCTGTGAGTCATGTATCTGACTTTTATCTGCAGAATCAGATTCACCTGAAATAACTTACTCTAACTTATTGTATTGTAAAACAAGAAACAGGGGGAGATCATTCTTTTATGTGAATCATTATGCACTGCACAGGGTTATACGAAGCTGGGACACATATAGCCAAAAAGCCAAAATCATTGTCTTGGGCAAGAATGATGAAAAACCCACATTTTACATACTGTTAAAAGTTTCTCTGTCCACTTTTTTTTTTTTTTTTTTTTTATAATAAAAGGCACATATCATGCTCTCTAGGTTCATACTTGCATTTTTGGGTTTCTAATAGATCATGTTTCCATGCTTAAATGTTCAAAAAATACATTTTTCTCATAATCTGTCTGAACATACCTGTAGTCAGTCTCTGAAATGCTCCATTTTAGTGCCGGGCTCTTTAAGCCCCCCTCCCGAATGAATGACTAGTTGAATCCAACTACAGAGGCACCCTTTAGTGACTGTATGTGACGAATCAGGCTTTCATCTAACTCCAATGTAAACCCACTTGCCGCAATATTAGTGACAAGTGAAGTATTAATAGCATAAGAGTTGTCAGACCCGCAAGTTACTGTAGTCAGTAATCGCATGACTCATTAGTCTGTGAAGTTATCATCAACCATGGCCGTTTCCTATTCCTAACTAAATGATTGTGTTGTCTAAACCTACAACATCCTGTGAAAACAGTGTATTTTGATAGACACTATGAATTTAGCAAGCGTATATTGTCACAGCCTCCCTAACACATCCAAAAATAATGCAACAGGGGTACCCTGTTCATCGGTCTCTGATGCAGAGAGGTACTGCAGCCCACAAAACAAATGACTGGGTTGTCTTATCTCACAGTTTGTGGGTTAGTGGGCACTCTAGATCTATCTATCTATCTATCTATCTATCTATCTATCTATCTATCTATCTATCTATCTATCTCACATCTGTTTGGCAGCACAAACAGAAGATTCCTTTATTGCACTAAAAACATCAGCTGATATGAGTAAGATATATGAGTAATAAAATGTCAGCATATACAAATGTGAATGCAATTGAGCATACAGTACATGTGTTATTATTTCCAATAATGTTGAGTTGTGCTAGAGAGCAGATGTCCCTCCCCTCTCATCGGTTACAATCACACTGAAGTCCACCATCTTTATTCAAATCAAATATCTCCTGTAATTTACATATACACACCTTGAATAATTCATTATGCACACCGGCAGAATTGTTCATATGGAGATGTAAAATTCAAAGCCTCCTCACTCGACTCCACTTGTTAATTCCCAGCGTGCGTAATTGCATTATGCTTCTGCAGCGCAGAACAAAGAGCAGCAGGTACTGCATCCACATTCAAATGCCCGAAGCAATTTTATTTTCCCCCTACAATGTTGATTAAAGTCATTTCAGTACAAACAATGTGACAGCAAACTGTACAGGTAATTTTTATATTCTCATTTAGCTCTGTGTTAAAATGTGTTATTGCTGTCACGTATTTTAGAAGAGATGAATTCATTGGTGTATCCCTTAAATATCTCCCTCTCCCTTACTTCCTTTGAACTCATCATCTCAGTGTTTGCTTTCCCATCATGTTGTGTCTCTCCATCTCTCTCCTTGCCATTATGGAAATACGTGGACAGTTTTGGTAAAATTGGATTGAATGCACAAGAGAGGTGGTTTTGTTGTCCACTGATTTAAATCACATTGCCGTTCCTCAGGGCTGAGCACAGTTGGATACCTACAATATCACACAGTCCTCCAGCCTCCCAGCTTTAATATGAGGAAAATGCTGATGTTTGCCACCCCTGTAGTGTTTTTCAAATTAGCATTTCAATAGCTGAAGGTGCCACATGTAGTATCGGTAGAGATAATGCCTGTCAAGCACATGGCAATAACGCCAAATGAGGGAGTCTTCCCTTTCCTGGTTGTGAATGGAGACACTTAACTGCCAGAGTCGATTCCAGGGTTGAAGACATATCCAGGGATTGTCTTCTGCTGCTCTGTATGTATGAGCGTTCATAATTACCAAGTCTTCAATTAGTCTCTGTTGCTTCACGGTCGGGCTGAACATTGATTTGAGTATGTCTATAAGGAATTAAACAAGTGTGTCTCTGTGTCTGTGAGTGTATATTCTTGTTTTCTAATGAGAGCGCCACTGTCTTCTTTCAGGTGCTGCGATCTCAGAGAATATTGTCCAATCCCTTCGTCCTCAACACCCCCATCACTGACTGTCTCCTAGAAATCTAAGGTATGGTTGCTGTTCAAATTTGTTAAAATTACATCCCAACAGTAATCAATAAATCAAATGCTCTGACAAAAACAGCTTGTATCTGTGGCTGTTGTAGGACTGTAATAAACCCATCCAGTCATTTCACTCTGGCCTTTCTGCCTGCACGCACTCTGCATGTGCACTCATTACAATTTGTTTTGTTCATTATGATAATTTAGGGGGCGTGGCTTTGGATGAAGGCCTGAAGGGACAGACTGTCAGTGTTGGTGGCTTTCTCTCTAGATTTAGTGACTTTTGGAGCTAGTGCTGCTACTTTCATTGGAAAAGCCTAGCATCCTCTTGCTGGCTTCTCAACATTACTGACCCTACCTTTAAGTTTAACTCTGTTTTGTCTTTATGAAACATAAATGCTGGCAGGCTGATGTTTCGCGGCAATGCTTGGTTAATTTTTTAGTACAGGAAGCACTACCTCTTTGTACTGTATGCTTGTAGGAAGGTAATTTTGAGTTTGCTGAGTTTGTGTATTGCAACAAAACACTTTGGTCAAAGTTAGTTAAAGGTATTTTAGATATAGTCTGTGCGGTTCATGCCAAAGTGTGTCTGATGCACAGCTGCAAATTCTGTTGTTCTTCATGCATCTTGTGATGCAACAGTGATGCTGTTGGAGGCAAAGAGGAACTACAGAGTGCTACTTCAGCTTTGGTAGCTGTGGGGCAGCACTCAAAACATCCTTGTCCTTAGCTTTTGTTACTTTTCCAACAGCGAAAATAGCATCCAAAGTATGAGTACAGAGGATGTTACAGATGAGGATTTTTTTTTTTTAGTGTCATCTACATTTTACTGTGTTTTGGTTGACTCGGATATTCAGCTGGAGAGATGTTGCTCAAGGCCGTGAGGCTGCTGCTGGATGTGGCCGACGAGGACCTTCCAAAACCTGAGCTGCAGATACCTAATACTGATTGGTGGTCCTGATAAATGTCAGCATGGGCAGTTTTGTTGGATGCTTTTCGACCAAACCAGAGTTGCTGATTGTTGGAACGGTGGAAAGAGTAACAAAGACATGTTTTTGTTCAGCCTGTGTCAGTTTGGTGTAAGACAGAAACTTGAAATCACAAGGTGTACGGTTGTATTTTCTGTTTAGGTGTAAGAATATTTCCTTCACTGACATTTTGTGAGTTTATTTTGTTTATTTATCAGACTATGTGGACTCGCTGCTCACACACAATGCATCCTGGTACATGCAGGCACAACCGGCATGGCTCTGCAGCAGGAGAAATCAGCCGTCAATATAGCATGCACTAGGGATTTTATTTCTTCATTGATCTACCTTTACCTTCAGCACTAATTGGACATCCACATAAAAGCGGGTGAATGTTCCCTTTAAATATGGTGGTTTTGGATGAAGAAGAAAGTAAACTTGTCATGTGTCATGCTTCCAATCACTGTTGAATGTTTAGATATGTAGTTGCTAGAAGTAGATATTGTAGGGAAAACAAATGACATATATTGTCAGTGAACATTTTGCAAATATGTTCAGCACTCCGCACTATTTCCTGGTTGGGTTTAGTCACTTCCTGGAGTCTTGCCATCAGCATGAGTTTGCTTGGTAACCAACGACGAATTCATTAACCCCCCGTAATGCCATAACCTGCTTTGTTTAGTCTTCTCATCTATGTCCCTGCAAAACCCAAACAAATAAGAATATTTCCCAAACTCAAACATTTCCTTTAAAAAAAGTTTCTCAATAATGTTGATTTAAAAAATTTTTCCTTATTGTTTGTGAACATTTTGCAAATACCTTCAGTATTGATGTAGATGAGCGAATCACTGTCATGTCTGAAGCCGGTTCATTTATCTTAGCATTAAGACAGGAATAGACAGACACAGGAAGAAACAGCTAGCTCTTCAGGGATTATATGCCAGTCACTTCCTGGGTCTTGTCATCACTGTGAGGTTGCCTGGTAATCAGTGAATGAATTCATTAACCCACTGCAACACCATAACAACCCCCACCCATAGCAACGGAAAATGCTCAGGGAAAGTGCTGTGGTGAAGAGCGAAAGAGACATACTGGGTGGCGTTTGTGTCCCGTGCCTTAAGTTTCACATTCACTTAACAATCAGCTGTTTGTTCGTGTCCCATGCCCACAATGTTCAGTTTCACTTTACAGACATCGTAGTTTTAAGCCCAACCATGTATTTCTTTCTTAAGAAACAAAATATGTGGCTTTGTTTCCTAATCCAGGGGCATGACAAAGCAACGGTATGTGACGAGTTAGGGTGAGAACGTGTTGATAGAACATATTAATTAGTGAGCTTTAAAGGGGCTGGTAGATGGGTTTTGTTATGTTTGACAGAGCCAGGTTAGCTGTTTGCAGTCTTTATGCTAAGCAGCTTTCTGGCAGCTGAATTAACTTCATATGAGACAGATATGAGAGTGGTTCCCAAAATGTCATGCTGCCTTTAAAAAAAATATATTTTTTAATGTTGATAACCATTTCCCATAATGAATTTGCTGTTTAATTCCATACATGTAATTCCTAGGTGACAGGACAAGGGCTTCAAATGGAGAAACACGAATTTTACTGTTCACTCTCATTTAGTCACAACCTTAATTTAAAATAATAAGCGTTTGTGTGAACCGGAGATGTGGGGAGAGCACCCAGCGTTGAAGGAGCAGAGGGAGGCGTGGCGGTCAGATTATTATTGTCTGTCCAAGGTCTGCTGAAGGTCAAAGCATGGCTGAGCAACAGATCTGTTCTCTCTCCCCTCCCCCATCTCCAGAGTAATGTCGTTCAATCTCCGGCGTCCCTGCCGACGGACTGGCTGTCCCCTCCTGACTGCCATCAAATGGCTGAGCTGCTGCCTATGAACAGGACACCGCTCGGATCAATTCACCTCCTGCCCTTCATCTGAACCACTCAGGCGCTAATCAAAGAAGAGGAGGAGCCTCAGAACCTGGTGTGTTTTATGAGCCGCTCAGACCCATTTATCAAATAAAAACATTGGAGAATTTAATTTGGCCTCTAAGAATATGGATACAAATATTGCGGTCTCTTTTAATGAGGTGTCAGGGATATTCTTCAATGTATGCTGCTCTAATGGTGCGCCAGGGACCAATTACACTGTCACTGTCACAGCCCATCATTCACTCATCATTTTTCAGTCGCATCAAATTCACTCTTACTCTCAGAGGATTTTGATGAAAATGGTTATTAGTGTCAATTTACAA
Organism: Pterois miles; assembly: GCA_947000775.1. Lineage (NCBI taxonomy): Eukaryota > Metazoa > Chordata > Actinopteri > Perciformes > Scorpaenidae > Pterois > Pterois miles. The sequence continues at coordinate 758,116 of CAMQGK010000604.1, forward strand.
GCCCATTCTTTTTAAAACCAGGTTTTCTGAGCAATAAAACTGATGAAACATTTATTCTCCCATGTTACATAAATAGTCCTTACTGTGTGTGTGTATAGTGTAAAAAAATCTTTATTCCTGATGGTATCTTCAAGGCCAGCAAAGGTCACTCTATCAGTCTCTAAGGTAATAAAGGAGGATCTTACAAACTGTGGCCTCTGACAATTGGAAATCTATCATGATTAATTGATCGGTCCAGGGAATATAACCTTGTCGTAGAATCAATTGGCCTAGACCAGAGATAGACAGGTATTGACCAAACTAATTTTGGCCCCTTCGACTGCTGAGTTGCAAAACCCACTTAAAATCAATTAGAAAAATTAAAAGCCAACAAAACAAAGGCAAAAAAGCCAAACAGATTAATTATGTTCTCAGTTTCCATAATTGTCTGTAAATCGCAGGTCAGTCAGAATCCTGGTTAAGTAATCACAATACTTGATTACCTGGCACATGCACCTGATAATGGACATGATGATGGACCCATTCATCCATCTACACAGCCGGGAGGAATCGTCTCCTAATGTTCTTCCTGAGAGGAGGATCCATCTGAGATGCCCAGCTGATGGATGGACAGATGGCCTGAAAAACTGGGGCAAATAGATTGGAGGAGAGAAAAGGTGGAAAAGGAAATGTGAGTAAAGGAAATGTAAGACAAGGAAAGGGAGGGAAGGGAAAGAGACGGAAGGGAAACGAGAAAGGGGCTGGAAGAAAAGGAAATGAAAGACTTAAAGATGCTAAATACACAATCTGGACCATTTATATTGCCTCACAATGGCTCTCAACATGGCCATGGTGATCCAGTGAACAGCCCTAAATGTAAAAACAACATCAACAGTCCTGATGGAGCTAACAGTGTTAACCTGGGTGGATGCCATGCTTCCACGTGGTCGGACGCCATTATCAGCTGTAATGACCGTATGAGAGCGGTGCAGAGCAGCGACTGTGAGCGAGCCAGTAGGGCACGCTCACATGCACGAACATGCACTAAAAACACACACAGCTGGACTAGCGATGTAAACAAAGCAAGGAGATGCTCAGAATTACAACACACACAGAGGGAGGGTGACGACATTACTCTATGTCTTTACATGGACATTAGCTGTTTGCTGCCATATTATTAATGCTCTGGATGTTGAACTTAGAACCTTTTATACAGGAAAGGTAAGACATGGAAGAAAAGAAAATGAAAATAAATGAAGGAAAGGGTAAGATGTATAACAAATCATCAAGAAAAAAAAATCAGTAAATTGTTGCTGAAAAGATATTACAGCAAACACAATGTCAAAAGATTCCCTGCTGCTCGGCTGACAGTTAATGAAGACAGATCGTGTCTGTTATCGTTGATGGTTGACAGTCAAAAGACCTTCCTCAGAACAAGGTGAGGTTGAGCTGGGAAATAATAAGAGTGAACAGTTAATTTATGTGAGGCGAGACATATTTCATTATAGGTGACTTAATGTGCGTTACGTTGAAATTCATACAGTGACACACACATATGAAAAAAAGTACTAACCGTTCAACTGTGTTCAGAGTCTACCAGCCCGTTCTCATTCCCAGGCCGACAAATACTGATGTTTTGTCACGGTTGTGGGTGTTTAATATCACCTCATAAGGCACCCTTTAGCACCGGTAGCAGATGTACCAGGCTTTCTGTCACTGTGACTACAATGTAAACCCATTCGTGGCAACAGAAAACACAGAGGGAAAGTGTTGAAATGGGAGGGTGGGAAATGTGTTGTGTCTACTATCAAAGAATATAAATATTACTCTAAATTACTATGCCTACTGAGGCCATGTAGCATTTGATTTTGTTTTCATTAAACAAACATCTGTCTTGTTTGTGTTAGGCAGTGATTTAGAGCCTTTGGCATCAACTGAAATTGACCAAAAAGACAACCATGTCTCATGATGGGGGGATCTGCTTCGATGTAAAGAGACTTCAAACAGAAAAAAAAACAAGAAACTAAGAGGCTGAAGGTCAGTGGCAGTGTGGGGAGGTCAACAGCGAGGCGTCTATGAAGGAGAAACGGGAGAGAATGGAGGTCAGAGAGGTCAGAGTGAGTGAGAATTAGAGCATTCAGGGCTGCAGGGCTCTCAATCAGTCCTCATAGTGCGTGGCCGATCCACGGGCACAAGGACAAAATGAAAAGCTTTGAAAGTAATCTCCAAGATAATAGACTCATGCTCTGTCCAGAGGTGGATCAATGTTGGGCCGGACTCAGCCGGCCAGAAGAGAGACGTTTTCCATCTTCATCTGCTGGAGATGGTGCCATGAGCTTGCTGCATAACCTCGTCCATTATGGAGACAGCGCAGGGCAACGCAGTCCAAAGCGTCAGTCTCCATGAAAACACTGCGAGTCTGTGCTTCATCCTTTCTCTCTGCGGCATGCTGTGTCTCTCTGTTGCACAGCAAAGATAGGTGAAAAGTGTATAAAAGAGGGTCATCCGTTCCCTTATGAGAGTTCATTATCTTTCACACTGAGGGAGGAAGAGGGACTCAGAGAGGTGTTCACTGGGGGATCTCGTCCTTGCTGGAGCTCTGAAAGAGGTTCAGGAGGGATGCTGATCCAAAAAATGCAGGTCAAGAGTGTCAGACACACAACACAACACAGCATTCATAGCAGGCAGACACCTCCACAATGCACAGAGAGGAAAGAGAAGTGTACTTTATGTACCAGCAACAGTTCCACTGTTATGGAAATGCTGGTTTACAAAGGTGAATTGTAGGTTTTGTATCGCCGGTGGTGGAGCTTTTGTTGTCCTCCCTGACACACACTTAAACTAAGCGGGAGCAAAGTTGATCTCTCCCTGTCTGTGTGTGTGTGAGATGAGTGTTACAGCATGGGTATCTGCTAGGAAAGTGTGTGTCAGTGAATGTGCACAGACCGCTGTTTGTCCCCTATCGGTATGCTGCCAATTGTCAGTCTGGAAGCTGGTTCTTTCAAACCAACAACAAAAGGCTCTTTCCCAAATGTTCGCTCTCTGCAGATACACTGCTTTCCTCTTGAATGAAGCAAAGCCAGTAGTGCAAAGACAAAGCGTGAATAAATGGGGGGGGGGGACACAAAAAAGGATTTATCAACTCATGTAAGCATAGCTATCTCAAGAGGTGTGAAGAAAGAGTGAGATCCAGAGAGAGGTGGGAGAGGAGGAGGGGGGTGTGCAGAAAGAAAGAGTACCACTGTAAGTAGAGAGGGGAAGCGTTCCCATAGCCACTGCCGTTATTTCTTCCCACCCGGACGGTTATTATGGTTTGGAGAGGAGTTCTGGCTGCGTCCCGTGTGGTCGCTGCTACAGTGTGACCCAGTCCAGATGGCCTCTTCTCTTTCTCCTCTGTCTGCTACACACTGCTGGGACTGTGACAGACGCACAGCATAGCTAACGGCCCACAGGGAGGATAGAAAGACAGACAGACTGACACGAGGTGTTTCAAACCAGAAAGCAGAAACTGGCACATTTATAGACAAGTGACAAATTAGAGGAAGCATATCCTAACATAAAGAATGGTGCTGATGTTTTCATGTTGGGCAACGAGTATGAAAATTATGTGAATCTGTGGTCTTCAAAATCATCACCAGTCAATATCACTGGGTTACCTCCAGGTTGGAGAAGTGAAGCCAATGCTGAAGAGCCTTAAACTTGTATAATATCCAGCAGGGGGCGACTCTGGTTGCAAAAAGTAGTCTGATTGTATAGATGTCTATGAGAAAATGAGCCTACTTCTCACTTGATTTATTACCTCAGTAAACACTGTAAACATGAGTTTATGGTCTCAATCGCTAGTTTCAAGTCTTCTTCAATACAGCATGATGTTCATTTAGTAAATTATGGTCCTGTTTAGAGTCAAACAGACCATAAAGCAGGTGATGCTTTAGGGCGTGGCTACCTTGTGATTGACAGGTCGCTACCATGGTCTGGGAGTTATGTGTGTTTTCGTCTTACAACTTTAACCCTTTCACAGTGTGTTTTCAGTTCATGAAAGTTAATTATAACATTTAGGTTACCTAAAAATGTCTTCAGAGTGAGAATTAAAACAGCAGCATCTGGACTTGGTTTAGATTCTTGTAGACGTTTCACTTCTCATCCAAGAGGCTTCTTCAGTTTTGACTAACTGGCAGGAAAACCGGGAATTTAACCTCTGTGGGGTCGTGAGCAGGATAAAGAAACCACTCAGTACGTTGGTGCTCCTATATGTGATGACCGTAGTTATGGGTCATCAGAGCCAGCTGATGTTAGGTGTGAACGACTGCCCACTGATGTCAGGTGTGAATGGTGGTTTAATCTCCTGGGAAGGAATGCCATGACAGCATTGTAGGTGGAGGACAGGTGGTGCCTTAGGCCTCCTCCTCTGTTGAGTGATGGCTTCTCTGGCCTCTTTCATTTCTCTTTCAAACCACCTGTCCAAAATATACACATTATTGTCCCTTATCCTTCAGGTGTAGATAGACTTCTGAGTCTAAACCTAAGGTCTTGGCTTGTCTGTGTTGAGCCATCCGTATTGGACTGTATACACCATGTTACTTCACTTGTGTTGGGGTGTGCAGCCCTTAGGGTGGACCAGTTTCTGTCTGAGAGTGTAGCTGGGTTTGAAAAACACAGGGATGCAATGTTTGTTAAAGAGCCTCCTGAGTTTCTCAGATACTCCAGACAAGCAGGGGATGACAATGTTGTTGGGTTTGTCCTCCATTTCTTTGGCACCTGTGGTGGCTTATTCAGCGTTCGGTTGTACTTAGCTCCACCCTGTCGTGTCTTCTGGTTGCAAAAAACCAAGATGGTGACTCCAGGCTTCAAAACAGCAGGCCATAAATCAATGGTTGACATCATGGTGATTACATCCACGTCCTATATACAGTCTATGTTCAGTACATACTGTACATCATTGCTCTTTCTGCTGCAATGTTCGGTGCTGATTCTGACTGTCTTCAGTTCAGTCGTAGGTTAAGTGGTTTGCACTGTTTATAAAGTTAACAACTGCAGCTGAAGAGTTATGACTTGATGATGTTGTCTGTTGCTTTTGTGGTTTTTCAGTGAGCTTTTAACCAAACTTTAGTTGAGCTGATCTTGACAACGATGCTATCTGTCACCAGCAAGACGAGCTAAATTGCTAAACCTTACTGAGTTGTTCAGACAAAATGATGAGTCAGTTCAATATTGTCAGTCAGTGAAGATTTGGTGTCAACGACTGAGCAGTAGTCTCATATTTTTGGGGTGTTCACGACAACACTTTTTTTTCCCATTTTCCCTTTCTCTTTCTCTCTTTGCTACATCTAAAGAAGCATGAAATCATCCTTGCCCAAAATAGCAGTATAGCTACTGAGCCTGGCTGACACAGTAATGATCAACGAAAGGCAACAATGACAACACATAGGTGTGCTGTGTATTACTGCTGCAGAAGATCGGGAGGACTTTGTTAACGCAGAGCCTGGAAATGGCAAAAATCACCATAAAATTACACAGTCAATTCAAAATAGCTGACTTCCTGTTGGGTTAAAGATATACCTCCAAGAGGCTTTCTTCTGTCTGGACATGATAGAGTCAATTTCCCTCCTCTGAGCAGGAGACATATCAGATATCTATTTTCACTAAGTCTGACATGTGCCAACTTTCATAAATTTCTGAATAACCCAAGCACCTCAAAAATGCGCTCAAGTTCTTAAAATAAAAATCCTACATAATAATACTAATCCTTACTGTTTCAATAGGTCCTTTATGGACTAATATTGTTGGTGCTCAGGCCCTAAAAAGAAAGGGAAAAACTAGACTGTTTAAACACTTTATTTGCAACGCTGCAAATATACAGTATACACTAGTAGGCTTTCTCACAAACGTTTTTTACAGGTATGTTAATTCAACTGTATGAAACGTGACATCAACATGTCACAAAAGGCGAGGGACCAATAAAAAGCATTTTGGATGCATTTACGAAGGTAGAATTTTTAGAAACTTGCTCCCAGCTAAACTACACTCCAGAAATGAGGGGAAATCGAGCAAAGTGTAGTTTGTGACCCAAAAGAATCATCTTTAAAACACATACAGATAAGTGGCACATTTGATACAAAACCTGCATAACTAAATAGAGAAACACAATGAGAACAGATGCTTATGCAGCACAAGGTATTGATGATTGGTTTAATAAGCTTATGTGGCTTACCTAAGCCTTCATATTGGGGTCCCCTTTAATTTGCACCCAGAGCTCCTTCATCTCCTGTACACCTGTCCCCCCTGTCGTTTGAAAGAATGCCACTCACATCATGTCAAGTCTGAACTGTGTAAACTGACTCAGAGAGCTTCATCATTACAGCCTCTATAACCACCATCTGCCAGCTGCTCTCCTCACACTCCTCTTAGCTACACAGGTGCATCCGTCCAGTCCACATAACCCCTGAACACCTCAGACCTCCTGAACCTCTGCCCTGCAAGTCCCAGCTCATATTATCACTGACTGACAGGAACCACACTTCAGTTCACAGCTGGTAACAAGCTCCCAACAACATGTGGGATCCCCTCAGTCCCTCAGACACTCCTATGCTTTTGTTGTCACCTTTATAAGCCACGCTTCGCCACAGATATACTGTGCTTTCTCTTTCACCAAGCTGATGTATTTGTTTCCATTTAGGTCCTTTTTCTCTGTTGGCTTTCTGCTTAGTTATTTCAGCTGGACAAAGTCCTTTCTTCACTTCTGTCTTCTCTCAGCTGAAATAACTCAAGGATATGATAAGGTTTCATACTGAACACTTCACACGTTACACATTTAATATTGTAATCTGTAGTACTGTGCAGTGTATAATTATTACAATTATCTGTAATATTGTACAGAGTATGATCAGTAATTTAATAATAATATTTAACCTTTAAAAAATCTTTCACAGGGACTCCACAGGGTTCTGTCCTTGGCCCACTTCAGGGTGGATGGGTCAACAAAATATCAGACTGTAACATGGTAGAGAAGCGTTTTGATTCCTGTTTCCAGCCAACAGTCAACATTGTTTGTTTTTAAGTGTGATCATGATCGTTCCATAACTTTAACCATGTGTTTATTATTGTAAGCATGATGACGGCTATCCCTTAACTGTAAATAAACAGTGATTTTAACCTAAACCAAGATCAAAACCTAATCAAGCTGTTTTTGTCTGTAAACTTAACCAAACCTTAACAATGGTGAATGAACTATGTCCTCATTTCCACCCAGGTGTTTTAGCGCGTACAGTCCTGTAGCAGCATGCTTGTGAAAACCTCTGTTTTCACATTAATCTGGCTACAACTGATATTTTTATTTAACCAGGTGGTAAAAGCAACAGGAAATAAAACCACTGGAAATAAAATTCTCCAATGCAGCAGTCCCTCTGTCCATGTTGACTCTTACTTTACTTCTTTGGAAGAAGGTGTAGTTTCACCGTGTCTCGGAGCAGTACAACATAATGCAATTTTTTGCTCAGAATGGCTGCTGTTGATTGTTTAGAAAATGTTTAAATAACCTTAAGTTGTCTAAGAATTAGCACAAAACTGCAATATATTGGTTCAGTGGTGTCTGATGTACCTGATCAATGTGGGGAAAAAATTGTGAACATGACATCCACATTTGTAATTGTTGAGTTGTTGAGTTGCTGCAACAAAAACAGGAGCTTGTTATCTTATTGTGTGATGATGATTTGTGATATGATGCTTTTGTATTATTATGTATCGAATGTATTTAGCAGTATGGACACATTGTTTACTTTGTTAAGTGAAGTAGTCTCTAAGTTTTTACAGATTAGCACAAATACTGCAAGATGATTTTATAGGTCAGTGTTATGAGTGGTTTTCTGATTTCAAGCTCATTGTTTTGCTGTCCGGCCCACAACTTTACAGTTTTGGTTCACTCTCATTGCTCTTGTGGGGTCGTTTTTGGCCACAGCTGTTTGTGAAAAAGCACTAAAAGCCCACTGTATGCTACCTGGACAGCAGCTGTGTTCATTTGTTACCGACCACGACATTAATGCTGGTATTGTTTTCACCTTGTGAGTCTGTGTGTGTGTCATTGTGGCAAAATGTGGGTCTGGAGACACCTACTGTAGCTGGAATTACTACAGAGGAGGATCTGAATACTTTGAGCTGGGCGTTTATATGTCTGTGGACAAATAACTTTACAGGTGTGTCGTTCAGATCAAAATGAAGGACGTGTGCGAAGATGGTTGTGGTCCGAGCAAGGAAACTGGAGGCAGGAGAGTAGGAAGTGGGGAAGGTACCCTGGCCTGATTTGGTGACGTCACTGGTGTGATCCCATCACAAGATGGTTCATTTCATTTCTGTTTTGTATGTATTTAATGTTTGAGATTTGTTTATGCCCATCTAGGGACGAGTGTGCAAACTAGTGAAAGGTTACAAATAATGATGTATGTGGCATGTGTCCATGCTATTCACTTGTCAAAATAAAATGAAATTGATTGAAAATTATAGGTATAGAAATCACTTTTAGGTCCATAACTGCAGTGTGAAACTGCAAGTGCAAAATAACCCATAAATAATAACCCATAAAGATCAGCATTTCAAATAAATCATTTAAATCATTAAAGTTGAGCTCATAAAGATTATGAAGGAAAGATAAAACTTAAAATCATCCAGATACTTGCTATGCAATTCCTTCTTATAAGTTCTCACTTAGGCCCATAGAAGTGTGAAAACACTTTCATATAAAACCACCTGAGTTCTTGTCAACACTGATGTATAAAAAGCTTTATTTGCTGGCATGTGGTTTCCACATTGTGCTGCTCCTTCTCTCTGTTCATGTTTCTGTACTATAAATATTACAGGATGCAACTGCTGAAAGCCCTTCATACCGTCACGCTGAAGCAAGAGACAATAAGGAAAAACAAATTTACCACATGAGCTATAATTGGGTAATTAAGAAAACCAAGAAGAGACATTAAGTGTCCCTGCTGAGAGGAGAATTGCCCATTACCCGGTGATTTTCACAAGCATGACTATTACTTATAGTATGTAAAGGCTTCATGCTACAGTGACCAGTTAATTGCATCCATTACTAGGACTGGGTGGCGAGTTCACACCTGGAAACACACACACACAGGCAGGAAAATATACGATCACATTTGCACTCACGTGAACGCACACATACTGCGGTAAATGGTCTACATGTGTTTACAGCAGGAAGTGGTTGTTTCCCAGTATTTCCCAGTGTGGGACACACTGATTATTGCAGTCATTTTTAGAAAATGATGATTGATTGCATAAACTGACGGTAAAATCATTTTGTTGAATGTTTAAAAAAGACATTTTTTTCCTCTGAAAACATTTCCACTCATAGGCGATGTCAGTTTTGACCTTTTGCGTGCTAACCTTTAAACGCCATCATGTTTTAATGTGAATCTGTTAACAGAGAAGCTGGCGGATCCAGTTAGTGCAACCTTTTGTTTTCACCACAGCTCTGTATCTGAGCTCTGCTGGGAGAGTTTCTTTTTCCTGACTGATGGATCTGATATGAGCTCTCATTTGTCATCCTGGATGTGTTGGTGTGATGGAGTGAGTAATACTGGTGGAAATGTGCTGCCGAACAGTGACACCTACAGGGCCAATGAAAGAGTTTGACTTTTCAATTTTTAATCATTTTGACAGGAATCCCACCTGAAAAACACCATGTCACAGAAAACATATTTGTGTAGTTTAATTAATTTAGGTTGAACAACACCTAAAAAAAAAAAAAAGACAGACGATTTTCTCTCTGCACAAAATGTTAGTTATTGGGGTCAATATGTGAGGAAGACATGCTGGTGATGGTGGCCTTGAAGCAAAAAGGACTACACATACTCACTCTTTCTAGATGATTCAAATCAAAACGTATGATGCTCAGTTAAAGGCTAAACTAAATCAGGCGCAACCAGAAACTATTTCAAATAAAGAAATATTTAGAAATTTCTAAACACAAGCACCAGGTGCCCCAATAGATAATTAAATTATTCAGTAATCACAGTTACAGAGAGAATTAAATGTGTTGTTTCCTGTGTTTGGAAACTGACAAAAATGAAAAATGAATAAATAAATGAGTGGATAGTTAAATAAGCCATTAAATGTACCTAAAATATAAAAAAATAAATGTTGGTATGAATTAATTGTTAAACATGAAGACATACAATTTAACAATGAATAAATACATTTAAAAATAAATTTGATAAATAAATAGAAAATAAATACATAAATAAATTAATACATATAAAAGTTAATTAAAAATAAATAAATGATAAAATAAAGTAAAGGGAAAATTGCATAGAATAATAGATGGTTTATAATAGGAGAATTAATACAAAGGTAAATAAATAAAGCAGCAAGTTAAAATAGAAATATTGATTTATATTACATTTCATCAATTAATGCCTAAATTTATTTTTAATATTTTACATTTATTTATCTATTTATGCAGGTTCTGCCCTCCATAATATTCACACAATAGACACAATATCAGCAACATTTTTAGTCTACTTTCTACTTGTTGTGAAGAACTCCTTTAGTCCATTTCATACTGAATCAAAATAAATCCACCTCACAGGTGTTGCACCAAAATCAATTGTAGACATACTAAAAAAAAAAAAACACCAGAAATTTTGCATCTCACATGCTAATGCATTTAATCAATCTATCCAACAAAATGTTTTCCCTTTCAGAAGCAATAAATCAAGTTTCCACATCATTCACTTCCTTTGGGACCTTAAAAAAGACAAACACCAAAACTGTTTCTCTGTCCATTCAGCTTGTAGCAACAAGTAGGAACTAACACGGAAGAGAAGTAATGATGAGCAAATAATAATAACTTGACAGTGGAATTAACATATTTGACTAATACATGATCAATTTTCCAGATCTTTTCAGTGTGGAGATCAAAACCCGGCTGCCACTAGAGAGCAGCAGCGCCATTTGTGACCTCGATGGAAACGTGAGTTTAAACTCAAAACACTGAATTATATTAACTGAATGCAAACAACCTGTAAATCCACTTACAGAAGTTGTGCTGTAGATTAAAACCTGCTTATAGACATAAAAAGGAAGAAATAGAGCAAGATTAGCAAAATGATTTTTGTTTTGTGTGAGGAAAGAAGCTGCAAAAAGTGATTATAGATGTGGCGACACCTTATTCTTATTTATGTGTGTGTGTGTGTGTGTGTGTGTGTGTGTGTGTGTGTGTGTGTGTGTGTGTGTGTGTGTGTGTGTGTGTGTGTGTGTATGTTGGAGCATTTGGGCCTGATGACTTTCTCAGCCTCAGGGTTTCCTGCTTGTAGAGAATAAATGGCTGTAAACTAAAGCATTTAGGCCCTGAACTTTTGAATGAATTATGAACCGTTCAAAATATAAACAAAGAGACAAGGATTCATTAATTTCTACTTTAACCACACAGTGGACACAGATCAATCCTCATTACACACTGACACTTTCCCAAACACCAGTGACTCTGTTTTGATGATGAAACACAGAATAAGGACAAAATTAAACCCAAAGTATTTAAATTTAGAATAAACATTATCAATGAATACAGCGAGTGAACTGCTAGAATTTTTTTGGTACAGTTGGAGGATAGATTATGGGGGGAAAGGGGGCAGGAATGAGGCCACATCCTTTCATGTCAGAGTTTTATAAGCTTCTCCTACATGCCAAACTACAGAACTACAACTGACAGTATTAAATGTGACAGTGACTAGATGGCAGAATATTGCCTTCATAAAATCAAAGACATGACGTACATAAAATGAAAGAACTGTGTTCACTTCCCAGAAAATCAGCTTTTGTTAGAACAATTTTTTTTTTCTCTGAATTTAATTTAACACTGTCTCTGTTCTCTCGTCCAATAGGCAAGAGTGTTTCTCAGATTGCAAACAGATGTTTATTCAAAGAGGACGTAACGATAGACTTTATCTCTGCAGCCTGATGTTTTCACATTGGAGATTAGCGCCTTGCTACAGCCTGTATCACAGATAATCGTTCATACTCACGCAGGTCAGCATGCCAATATACAATTATCCAAAAGACCCCTAATCCAAAGCAGGTTTCACACAGGAATTACAAGCAGAAAATTCAAAATCAGTGGAAAAATATGTCCTCACTTCAACAGATGAAAGCTTAACTAGTACCAAGTCCAAAACATTTCAAGCTACTTTTGGAAGCACTGAAGATTGAGCTCTTGTTTGTGATGTGAGAGTGAATAGTAATCACCGTGCGGACGGTCGGGGAGTATCAGTTTTCCACTGTGACTGTGACTGGATTGATAAGTAATGAGTGTGATGAGGGAAGGAGCTCCTAGACAGTGATGTCATACATTTCACCAGAGGTGATTGCACAATCTTTTTGCGTCTGAGGTCACTGCAGCTGTTATGTGGCAGTGGCATCTTATTCTGTTGTATTCCACCATTGGGATTTGTTATTTATAATATAATACAGTAATAAAAACATGGCTTCCTGTGATCAGTTATATTGTATTTGTTCATCTACTTAGGTCAGTTTTATGTAATATCATTCATTACCTTTAAGTGACTGAGCTGTGGCATTTATTTAAAGTGAAGTTAGACTGTGTTGAACTGCAGCCATTTGAAATTTTAATAGTAGATATTGACTTTTGACTTTATGTGTAGCTGATGGTCCTTGTTTCAAAAGCTTTCTCCAAAAATTTCAGAGATTGATGAAGTACCTGAAGTACCTGAAAGCCACACTCAAGTAAAAGTACAGATATCTAACCAGAAAATGACTTGAGTAGAAGTTAAAGTCACCTATTAGAATATTACTAGATACTACTAGATATTTACTGTGTCTACGAGTATCAAAAGAAATATTTTATATATGCTAATATTAAATGTACTTAAATATTGAAAGTAAAAGTACAAAAAACTGCTGTTAATAAAAAAAAAACAAGCAAGTCAGAATTTTGAGATCCATAAAAATGGAGGCTACATTACACTTGATGAAAAACAAGGTCTCCACAGCTTAAATTTTAAAGGATAAAATCCAGTTTTTCCTTCCCATGTAGTCGCATGTAGCGTGATCATGCAGCCTGCCTGGACTTGAGTAGAAATCTAAACTTAACTGCGTCTTTGAGAGCGATTTGTTTGCACTTGTTGCCCATTACAACTTGCAAGCTAGGACCCCTGCTTCACCAAGCCTGCTTGGTTTGAATAATAACATGGAATAAAGCTGCTTAGGGGAAATGTATGAGAGTAAAAGTACACATTTTATTTAGGAAATGTAGTTGAGTAAAAGTGAAAGTTGACAGAAGTATAAAAGCTCAAGTAAAGTACAGGTTCTCCCATAATACTTAAATACATTACATCAGTGTTTGTTTGTTTGTTGATTAACCATTTAAACAGCTGTAATCCAACAAGAACTCACCTTAAAAAGATGTTTAAGTACCTGATATGTGATCTACCTGCTGTTTTAAGCAATTATGATGAAGAATCACTGTTTTTTTGTGTATTTTTGTATTGTGTTGTTTCTGAAACCTGCCACTCAACTCCACACTTGAACAAGCACTATCTAATTTCAGTATAACTGGATAGCTTTGTACTTGCGGAGCTCTGGCTCTGAGGCTTCATCCTCCTGGTCTTCTTGGCTAGAACAGATTTTTCTGTTTTACAACCTGCAACAGTTTTCCTCATTATGCATCTCTGGAATCCTGTACAGTATAATTACTGTTTGTTCATGCCACAATGATGAGCTCTGTGTTCATTTTTCTTCTTTGTCAGGTAATACTACTGCTGGACAAGGAGCCCATACATGTACAATAGTTACTGTTGACTACGTCTTGTCAGAAATGTTGGAGCACCATTGGCTTTCTCTCCAGGGAAACACAAAAGTACATTTACAAGTTAAAGTACATGCTACTGGGCGGTTCCTTTTGCAGAATACATGTACCAACAGTACTTATAAAAATAAACAAGTAGGTGAACACAAGATTAAATTATCTGCATGAAGCAATGTTTACAAGAGCATTACAGTGTATAATCTGGGGTTTACACCCTTTTTGTCAAACTATCTCTTCATAGATGCAGACACACACTGTTACCCTTCAGTAGATTTCCGCCTGCCTCACTATTTGCTGTATGGAAAAACAAAATGTGTGTGTTGCTGTCTGTGCAGTAGCCTCCGTGTGACAACAACTGGGACTGACTGGAAAAGTAATTAGTTTTGCAGGTATTTGGTCGTAAACCAAATTATTGGACAAGCTGAAAATGTGAGAAAAAGGTCATTAGGATAGGCCTACATGGATATCAAGACTATGTTCTAAATCTAATACTTTATCTTTTTATTTTAGTACTGCAACTGCCCTTACAAAGTACGTACTGTTGCATGCAGTATGCATACAACTGGGGCATACTGCTTCATCATAACATTGTGCCTTGAACTTTGACCCTCTTGCTCGTATATCTGCTGTGCAGAGGATTGTGGGTCAGAATAGCCAGAAACACATGTTGGCTTGCATACTGCAAAATGCAACTGGATATAGTAGGACATCTTGGTATTTTTGGTATACTGCATTTGACACTAAATATTTCTTTATGTAATACTAAATCATAGCATGGGTATTGGAATACACAGTAAATTTCATTGTAATTCATCTAACAATTATTAAAACATTTCACTAAAAGACACCAATGTCAACGTCATGGTGACGAGATAAAGTCACAGGACATCTTCCGCTGTTTGTCTGTACAAGATTACAGAGCAATCCATCATTTGATTATATGTTGCAATATTTCACTAAATAATTGAAAACTTTGTACAGACATTCATGGTCCACTTATATTTTATCCATCGCCAGCAACAAGTTAAAGTTTCATGGCAATTCATCCAATAGTTGCTGTGATGTGTTAGTTGCAAATTGACCAACCGTCCCCTAGCATGGCTAAAAACATCTTAAATGTTGAGTGTGGCTACGATTATTACTGTCGAAAAATAAAACAATGATCAACTATCATCCAACCCAGAACAAATTTAGTTTTGGTCCATGGGATGCTGCCAAAGAGGCATCTTTCTAACAGAGCAGCACAGAAAGCAGAAAAGGTGAGATAGAGACAGAGAGACACAGGGACAGACATAAAGCTGTACAGACTAATCTTCCACAGAGTTTTGTCAGTCAGACTCTTTATATTTTCTTATACGGAGCATTTTCCAGTCTTTCTTGCCTGGATCTCACCAGAACTTTCTGCCTATGAGTGAGTCATCTGATTGGGGAATAGCTCCTTGTGCAACACATCTTCTTCTCTTCTGCTGTTAAACTACAGCTGAATCAAGCCAGGTTTTAAACGATTCATGAAAACTCACGAAGTTGTGTGTTTCTTCCAGCTGCTGAGTTTCCTGTCTTTTATCGTGGGACCGAAAGCATGAATAACTGATTATCTTCACATAAATGCTTCGTGATCTGGATCAAAGTCTGTAACTGTTCCTATTGTTATTCCACATGAATTTTATCCTCTGTTCATCCAGGTTCTTGAACATTTGTCTTAATTCATGCCAAAGATATTTCAAGAGGATTTTGCATTATGCATAATGTACAATTGTGAGTGACAGAGAGAACAGGAACATATATTTAAAGGGTAAGTCTGAATGATACTCTATATTTTTGTTATTGTTAACAAATCCAATGAAAAGACCAAAACCAATGTAAGTTGGTCACACACATCCAAAACTGTAGAAGGCCGGTGCTGGTCCAGTAGAGGAAGCAATGAAAAATGTAAAAGAAGGTCCGCTCACTGCAGATCACTTTAAGTGCAATTTATTGGCAACATATTGAGCAGATGCTCTTCTTCAGACTTAATAAATCTGCACAGAGACGCCATCTTAAGAAGTAAACACTCTGGTCACATGATACCACCGGTGACACAAGTACCCCACATATAATCACAGGTAATGTTACATGTATATGAAGAAAAACATAATTACACTTTAAGTGAGCTACAGTGTGCAGACTTTTACATTTTTCAAGACTAAAACCAACAAATAGATTGCTGTAGCTTCCCCAGCCTTCTGTGACTCTTGGCCCAGTTGTTCCTACAGAGGCTATTTCCTAAAACAGCTGAGCTCTGCAGCTGTTAGAGAATAAACAAGAGTAAATAAATAGTACATTTTTTGGAGACTATTTTCAGGCAGAAATCAGACGCCCTTGCAAGTATTTAAGATTCATTTAGCCTTTATTGATTCCCAGAGGAGAAATTTAGTAATTATTCAACAGCAGGATGATGTTAATAAACAAACAAAAAAAAAAACAAACAAACATGCTGAGTGTTTTTCTGCCCACTATTGTTAGAACAGAGTACAACTTCATTATCTACAAAGGCGGAGAAGTCTGTGACCCATCCATCTGTTCATTTAAATATCAAAACACCACATAACAGCACTGACAGTAGGAATAAAACACAATACACACAATTTAAGATGTAATGGTGCCTTCAAATGGGGTAGTGTTTACCGTGTTTACAAGTGGGGTCCATATGAACCCCCCCCCCCCCCTCATGTCGTATTCACGACCTCATTAGTGGTAAGTTTATGAAAGCTCAGAGTTCGCGACTTGTGATGTGTTTGTTGATGTTGTGAGAAACGGTGGAGCCCATGGAAATTTATTTCTCATTGATATTGTAAAATATGTTATAATTTTAGTCATATATTGTTTTTCTTGGTAATTTCATAATATGTCGGAAGAAAATGTTGATATTCTCAACATTCTAGTCTCAGACAGTAATGTTAATATTGTCGTTGCTTAGCAGCGGTGTTCTTCATGACTCAACGTCTAGCATATCGTGTGCACGACTACAGCTCGTAAACACAGTAAAAATGACCCCATTTGAAGGCACCATTAGAGCATCTTTCTTTGCTGTGTAATTCCCTTCCTGTCCAGTAGTAGTCCTCAGTCACATGATCTGTACCTGCCAGCACACCTGCGCCTCATTACCCACTAGTCAGTCCATTCAGTAGATACCGATGCCCAGTAACGCTGCTCCTCTGTTTGTCAGTCCTGCTCATTTTATGGACTTGTTTGCCTCTGCTGACTGCCTGTCATGTAGCCGACTTCTGCCTTGAATCAAGTAAACCTTGTTTTATTACTTCCTCCTCTGTTGGAGTGATGGACACGAAACTGAGATGTGATTTTAATGCTTTTTTTAAATTAAGAGATTAAATTTAGGGTTAATATAATATGAAGACAGAAGGTCTTCTGAAGGAGAATTTTCTGTTTTTCCTCCTCTAAGTCAAACCTCCTCCTCCTCCAGACCATTTCCAGAGGTCTCCAAACCTGGTCCAGGAGGAAAATGGATGACCTTGTTGAGCACATGTCCTCCGTCTTCCAGGTCAGACCCACATGTTTCTAATCTGGCCCTTAATTCTGTCGTCATGCTTTCCTGAGCTGGAGGAGTTGGTACAACCTTTACATGTGCTCTCCATAATGTGCCAGCAGAAAAACACATGTCCTCTCTTTGCTCGTAGCCATATTAACCTTCAGTATCTTTACAGTTACAGTGTACAAGGAAATGGGTTTGGTCATGGTTGGTAGAATGATAACGTGTTTGGTCTTTGTTAGGGATTTGCTAGAAAAGCAGTGTAATTTTTGATGATCTGATGATTTTCATGATCATGTAATGGTGGTTTATCAACTCTCTTTATCAATTATTCCATTTTTACAGTTAGTTGGTGGACATAGTGGAGCACTTAAAGAGCCAGATATTTCTCTCAAGAGTTGGTAGAGAGCAAAAAGTTGAGAGTTAATAATGGACTTACATACATCGTATGGACACAAACATGACTGTAAATGAATGGTTATGTGGTTCTGTAACTGCTGGATGTGTAAATACACCACTGTTTGCTAAATTCACTTCATTCACATTTCACAAAGTTGGTTCCAAATGGCCAAAGTTATTGCAGGATCAAGTTTGCATTTTTTTTTTTTTTTTTAAATATATTTTGTCACTTAAAGAGCCAGTATGTAGCATTTCAGGGAATGTATTAGCAGATATTCATCTAGGTTTTCATAAGTGTTTAATCACCTGAAACAAAGAATTTTGTTTTTGTTAGCATAGACTGAGCCCTTCATATCTACATTTGGAGTGGATCCTCTTTTATGGAGTCTGCCATGTTGATCCACCATGTTTCTACAGTAAGCGTGAATGGACAAACCAAACGCTGGCTCTAAAGAGACGTCCGCATTTTTACGTCACCTGAATTCCAACGTAGCTCTCCGACACGCTTGTGAAACTGAGCCGTAGAGAGCAATGCCATGACACCACCAGCTGCCGTCTGACTTCCGTTGCTCCTAAAGTAGTATTATGGTAAAGTCGACCTTTGAGTGAAGGCAGGGAGGAATGAGCGGAGGAGTATTCAGCTGGTTGCAATCTGCAACCACGCTACTACATGACACCAAATCCTACATAGCTTCCTGTCTTATTTACTTCCTTTGTTGAGAAGTTAATCAGGATGATGGACACAACTGAAGGAATGCTAAGTTGAAAGGTTGCATGGGTTTACAATATGATATTTGTGTTTAGACTGGAGCTACATAACTGCACATTACCCTTATCTGTCGGTAACTGTTTAGCAGAGAGATGTATCCTGAGACATCTGCTGTCAGTGTCTTGCTATCCTTATGCTTTTACTTTTTACCCAAAAACTAAAATTAGTTGTAATGCACTGACTTGTTAAAAGTTACTGGTGCCTAATGAATAAAAACACACTGTATGTTTAATGCTTTTGTAGAAGGCTTGCACAGCCATCTTTGGTGATAAATTCAAAGCCCGTCAGCCTTCAGACGAGCATGTTTAGCTACAGTTGTTCAACCATAACCTCAATAAAATACAGCTTTAACCTGAAACATTTTAATCATCAGACATTGAACAGTCTGTCAACCTTTAGCCTGTTTGTGTTTCAGACTTCCTCTTTGGTTTCTCTACTCATCCTTTAAATTAGCACTTCTCTCCCAGACGCCAAGTGTCCCATCTTCAATCTCCAGCAACATTTCCTCCATTGAGACACAGACACAAGCAATTTTATTTTATTGGCTGTGACTGTGAATAATGCAGCCCAGTCTGATAATAAGACGTTTAAATCATAACCAAGCTAATTTGTCAGGCAGTGTTCTGAAACTTAAGTGTTAGTTTGATCCTGAGCACATAGTTACTGCATGATACTGTACAAGTGTGACATTATGCACAAATTAGAAGAAAATACAAAATGTGTTGTCAGGTGAAAATGCATCTCTATAAGATAAAGGATATGCAGAGCATTTTGTAGAGCTGAAATGATTAGTTTTTTAATTTATCATTCGACAGAAAATGAATTGGCAATTTTGCTAACAGAGTAATCGTTATTCAGAAAGCAAAAACACCAGACTTCCACTTGTTACAGCTTTTTGACTGTTTGTTGGACGAAACAAAATGAAACAATTAGTCGATTAATAAAGACACTAATTGCATTAATCGATAATGAAATTCCCTCAATTCATATCTTAGTAAAATACTCACATGTACACTGAAAGAGTTTTTCGTTGCTGTAATCATTCCTCCTCTCTAGTTGTCGTGTGATCCCTTTCCAGAAAGAGATGGGAGGCAAAATCCACAGTCATCGTTATTTGCAAAAAACATGTTCCAGTGTTTAATTGAAGCTAATATTCTTTCTTTTGTTTTCTAGTCTTTTTGAGTAGGAAAATAACACAAAAAGTGAATTTCATACTGCGCTTTGGAAGACGATCATTTGATTTGTTTAACTCGGGTTGCTGATGCCTCATATTAGCTTTGGCTGGACTTCACACTGCATTTCTACACTGAAGGAGAACTGTGGGTTTTGTGCAACTCTTTTCAATGTAATGTACTGTTTTAAGACAGACCTGAAAAAAATGTGAACCTTTAAGCTGTGGAGGAGGAAGGCATACAGTATCTGAGTGTGTTGGTGACTGCTGGTTGAACAGAGAGGACTCTTGTATAGCTGAGACAGGACTGAGAGGAGACAGAGGTTAGGCAGAGAGCACCGGGGGGCTGCTGTTGGTCCATTTAATGACTCTACCAGTGAAAGTATGCAGAACAACTTCTGCTTCTGTCATTAGGGGCCCGGCCTCACACAGAGGGAGAGAGAGAGACCACTCTACTTCCTTTAGCGAAGTTCAGCGGGGAAAAAAGTCCTTCAGGTTCGAGGAAATTGCCAAGATGTTTAGAAGTCAACAACGTGACTTGTGGGGAAGGATGTCATTTTTCAGTGTACATGAATTACATCTCTGAAAATGGACCACTTCTATTACCAGGAGAGGTTTTCGCATTGAGGATGAAATTGGTTTGGATCACAGAGAGCCCCATGAGGAAAAGTGCTGCATCAATACTGGCAGATTGTTGTTAAGATTAGACTGAGATAGCTGAGATAGCTTCATTCATCATATACTGAAAACAGCACATTCTCAGATTTAAACTGCTGATCTTCAGCTGAATGCAGTGGTGAAAGAAATACTCTGTTCAGTAAAAGTAACAATACCACAGAAAGAAATACTCCCTTACAAGTAAAACTCATGCATTTAAACATTAAATAATTTGGTATTAGCATCAAAATATACTTAACATACCAAGAGTAAAAGTACTCATTATGCAAAATGGCCCATTTCAGAATAAGATATACTAAATTATTGGGTTACAATTATTGATGGATTAATATGTGCATTACCATGAAGTTGCAGCTGGTAAAGGCGGTGCTATATAATTACATTATAAGAAGAAGATGATATTCCTTTATTAGTCCCGCTAGGGGAAATTCAATTTTTTCACGCCTTGCTCAGGGGCACCTCGGCAGTGCCCAAGAGGTAAACTGGCACCTCTCCAGCTACCAGTTCACACTCAGTTCTTGGTCCATGTCGGGACTTGAACCGGTGACCCTCCGGTTCCCAAGCCAACTCCCTACAGACTGAGCTACTGCCGCCCCAAAAAAATGTTGGGTATGTGAATGAAGTCTTAAAATATTCATAACAATATTCCATGATATATTTGTTGAATGTATTTTGTATTATTAATCTGAATCTACAAAGTAACTAAAGTGAGGAATTAAGTAAATGTAGTAGAGTAAAAAATACAATATTTGCCTCTGAACTGAAGTGAAGTAGAAGTATAAAGTAGGGCTGTCAAAGTTAGTGTGATAATAACATGTTAACACAAATTCATTTTAACAGCACTAATCATTCATCAAGGCAATAGATCTTTCGGAGGTTGTAGCAAGCTGAGTTTTAAAGCTAGAGGCATGGTCATTTGAAACTAGAAAACAAGGAATAATATATCCATGTCATATTAGCTTGTCAGGAAGGAGGTTAAATAAATCTCTGAATTTAAATTCCGCACAAAATTTTGGTCAGGTAAAACTGGCATGGCCATTTTCAAGAGTCCCTTGACCTCTGACCTCTAGATATGTGAATTAAAATGGGTTCTGTGGGTACCCACGAGTCTCCCCTTTACAGACATGCCCACTTTATGATAATCACATGTAGTTTGGGGCAAGTCATAGTCAAGTCAGCACACTGACAGACTGACAGGTGTTATTACACATTTATTTCATTGACTTACAATACTATAACTTATTTTTTTGACATACTATATGATAACTTTTTTTGACATACTATACTATGGCTTTTTTTTTAAATTTCGCCATACTATACTATATATTTGTTTTGTTGACTTACTATACTATGACTTATTTTTTTAACATAATATATTATAACTTTATTTTGACTTTATTTTGACTTTTATTTTTTACTATGCTATGACTTTTTTTGACAAACTACAATATGACATTTTTTAAAATTTCGACATCCTATACAATGACGTTTTAATGTTTTTGACATACCATACAATACTTTTTTCTACATCCTTTGACATAATATACTATGACCTTTTTAATGTTTTTGACATACTATACTATGACTTTTTTTCAGCATACTATACTATGTCTTATTTCGACATACTCTACTATTATTTTATTTATTTTTTCCAACATACTATACTGGGACTTGTTTTTTTTTTTAAATTCTACATACTATACTAGGACTTTCTTTCGACATGCTATACTATGTTTTTTTTATTTTCAACATATACTATGGTATTATTTTAGCATCGTATTCAATGAGTATTTTTTTAGTCTTTCTACGTATTATACTATCGCTTTATTTTCACATACTATACTATGAATTTTTTTTTTCTGTTAAAAAAATTCAACATAGGACAATGACTTTTTTCTGACATACTGTACAATGACTTATTTTTTGCAACAAGTATGTCAAAAAAGTCATAGTACAGTATGTCAAAAAAAAGTCATAGTATAGTATGTTGAAAAAAAGTCAGTATAGTATGTCGGGGAAAAAAAGTCATAGTATAATATGTTGAAATAAAGTCATAGTATAGTATGTCAAAAAAAAAGTCAGTATAGTATGTTAAAAAAAGTCATAGTATAGTATGTTGAAATAACGTCATAGTATAGTATGTCAAAAAAAAGTCATAGTATAGTATGTCAAGAAAAAGTCACAGTATGGTTTGGTCAACAAAGTTATAGCATAATATGTATGTATGTATGTATGGTTTGCTGAAAAAAAGTCATAGTATGATATGTCAAAAACAGTCATATAAGGTGGTCAAAAAAATTATAGTATATAATATGTCAAAAAAAGTTATAGCATAGTATTTTGAAAAAAGTCATAGTATAGAATGTCAAAAAAGGTCATAGTGTAGTAGAAAAAAAGCTATAGTACGTCAATAAAAGTCATAAAATAGATTGTCGAAAAAGTCAAAAGATTCATAGTGCAGTATGTCAAAAAAATGTCATGGTATATTATGTCCAAAATGAGCGTAAAAACAGGTCAGTACAGGATTTGTCAAGTCATGAAGTATAGAATAAAAAATAAAGTAGTGAAATGATAACAGGTCATAATATAGTCTAAAAAATGACAAGAGTCATAGTATAGTGTGTCAAAAAAAGCCAAAGTATAGTGTGTCGGCAAAAACTCATAGTATGGTTTGTCAAAAAAGTCAGGATACCATAGTGTCTCCAAAAAAGTCATAGTATAGTTTTTTGAAAAAAGGCATCGTATAGTATGTCATAAAAAGTCGTAGTATTGTTTGTTGAAAAAATTCATAGTATAGTATATCAAAAAAAAAATTCATGGTATAGTTTGTTGAAAAAAGTCATAGTATAGTATGTTGAAGAAGTCATTTTATAGTATGTCAAAAAAGTCATAGTATAGTGTGTCAAAAAAGTCATAGTATAGTGTGTCAAAAAAGTCATAGTATAGTATGTTGAAACAGTGATAGTATGGTATGTTGAAAAATGTCATAGTATAGTATGTTGAAGAAGTCATTTTATATGTCAAAAAAGTCATGGTATAGCATGATGAAGAAAGTCATAGTATAGTATGTCATAAAAAGTCATACTATTGTATGTCATAAAAAGTCATTGTATAGTATGTTGAAAAGCATCATAATATACTCTGTTGGCAAAAAGTCATGGTATGTCAAAAAAAGGCATAGTATAGCTTGTCGAAAAGTCATAGTATAGTATGTCAGAAAAAGTCATAGTATAGTCTGTCGAAAAAAGTCATAGTATAGTATGTCGAAAAAAGTCATTGCATAGTATGTCGAAATAAGTCATAATATAGTCTGTAAAATAGTCATAGTATAGTGTGTCGAAAAAAGTCATCATATGTGTTGTCAAAGAAAAGTCAGCATAGTATGTTTGAAGCAAGTTATGGTCGAAAAAAAGTGATAGTATAGTTTGTTGAAATAAGTCATAGTATGGTATGTCAAAAAAGTCATAGTACAGTATGTCGAAAATGTCAAGATATGTTGAAAAAGTCATTTTATAGTATGTTGAAAAAAGTCATATAGTTTGTCAACAAAGGCCATAGTATGGTATGTTTAAAAAGTAGTAGTATACAATGTCGAAAAAAGTCATGGTATAGTATGTTGAAAAAAACTCATGAAAAATAGTCAGAGCATATTATGTTGAAAAAAGGCATAGTATAGTATGTCGAAAAAAGTCATATCGGGGTTTGTCGAAAAAAGTCATAGTGTGGTTTGTCGAAAAAGTCATAGTATAGTATGTAGAAAAAAAGACAGTATAGTATGTTGAAAAAAGTCACAGTATAGTATGTCGAAAAAAGTCATAGTGTGGGTTGTCAAAAAAGTCATAGTATAGTTTGTCAAAAAATGTCATAGTATAGTTTATCGAAAAAAAGTCATGGTATAGTAAGTAAGAAAAAAAGTCATAAAAATTCATAGTATAGCACGTTGAAAAAGGTCATAGTGTAGTATGGTGATAAAAGTCATAGTATAGTATGTCAAAAAAGTCAGTATAGTATCTTGAAAAAAGTCATAGTATAGCATGTCGAAAAAAGTCATAAAAAAAGTCAGGGCATAGTATATCAAAAAAGTCATAGTATAGTATGTCGAAAAAAGTCATTGTGGGTTGTCGAAAAAGTCATAGTATGTTTGTCGGAAAAAAGTCATAGTATAGTTCATCGAAAAAAAAAGTCATAGCATAGTATGTCGGAAAAAGTCATATAAATTCATAGTATAGTATGTTGAAAAAAGTCATAGTATAGTATGTCCATAAAAGTCATAGTATAGTTTGTCGAAAAAAAGTCATGGTATAGTATGTCGAAAAAAGTCATAGTGTGGGTTGTCGAAAAATGTCATAGTATAGTATGTCGAAAAAGTCATCGTATAGTATCTTGAAAAAATGTCATAAAAAGTCATAGTATAGTATGTTGATAAAAAGTCATAGTATAGTATATCGATAAAAGTATTTGTATAGTTTGTCGAAAACAAGTCATAGTATGTCAAAAAAAAGTCATAGTATAGTTTATTGGAAAAAAAAGTCATAGTATAGTATGTTGGAAAAGAAAGTCAAAAATTCATAGTATAGTATGTTGAAAAAAGTCATAGTATAGTATGTCGATAAAAGTCATAGTATAGGTTGTCAATAAAAAGTCATGGTTTAGTACGTCGAAAAAAGTCATAGTGTGGGTTGTTGAAAAAGTCATAGTATAGTATGTCGAAAAAGTCAGTATAGTATGTTGAGAAAAAGTCATAAACAGTCGAAGTATGTCGAAAAAAGTCATAGTATAGTATGTTGAAAAAAGTCATGGTGTAGTTTGTCGAAAACATGTCATAGTATAGTTTATCGAAAAAAAGTCATAAAAATTCATAGCATCCTATTTTGAAAAAAGTCATAGTATAGTATGCCGATAAAAGTCGTAGTATGGTTTATCGAAAAAAAGTCATGGTATAGTATGTCAAAAAAGTCATAGTGTGGGTTGTCGAAAAAGTCATAGTATAGTATGTTGAAAAAAGTCATAGTATTGTATGTCGATAAGTCATAGTATAGTTTTTTGAAAAAAAAGTCATAATATAGCATGTTGAAATTAGTCATACTATAGTTTGTTGAAAAAAGTCATAGTACAGTATGTCAAAAAAAAGTCAGTGTAGTATCTTGAAAAAAGTCATAGTATAGCATGTCGAAAAAAGTCATGAAAAAAAGTCAGAGCATAGTATGTCGAAAAAAGTCATAGTATAGGATGTCGAAAAAAGTCATAGTGTGGGATGTCGAAAAAGTCATAGTATAGTATCTTGAAAAAATGTCATAAAAAGTCATAGTATGTCGAAAAAAGTCATAGTATTCCATGTTGAAAAAAGTCATGGTATAGTACGTTGAAAAAAGTTATCGTATAGTATGTCGAAAAAAGTCATAGTATAGTATGTTGAAAAAAATTATCATATAGTATGTCGAAAAAAGTCTTAGTATAGTATGTCGAAAAAAGTCGGCATAGTATGTCGTAAAAAAGATAGCATAGTTTATCGAAAAAAAAAGTCATGGTATAGTATGTCAAAAAGTCATAGTATGAGATGTCAAAAAAGTCATAGTATAGTTTGTCGAAATAAAAATTATAGTATAGTTTATCAAAAAAAAAGTCATGCTACAGTATGTCGGAAAAAAAGTCAGTATAGTATGTTGAAAAAAGTCATAGTATAGTATGTCGAAAAAAGTCAAAAAATTCAGTATGTCGAATAATAGTGTAGTATGTTGGAAAAAAGTTTAAAAAAATCATAGTATAGTATGTTGAAAAAAAGTCAGTTTAGTATGTGGAAAAAAGTCATGGTGTAATTTTTTCGAAAACGTCATAGTACAGGATGTCAAAAAAGTGAAAGTATAGCATGTTGAAACAAAGTCATAGTATGGCATGGTGAAAAAAAGTAATAGTATAGTATGTTGAAAAAAGTCATAGTATAGTATGTTGAAAAAAGTGAGTATAGTATGTTGAAAAAAGTCATAGTGTGGGTTGTCAAAAAAGTCATAGTATAGTTTGTTGGAAAAAAGTCATAGTATAGTTTATCGAAAAAAGTCATAGTATAGTATGTCAAAAAAAGTCAGTGTAGTATCTTGAAAAAAGTCTTACTATAGTATGTTGAAAAAAGTCAGAGTATAGTATGTCAAAAAAAAGTCAGTGTAGTATCTTGAAAAAAAGTCATAGTATAGTATGTTGAAAAAAGTTGTGAAAGAAAGTCAGGGCATAATATGTCCAAAAAAAGAAGAAAGTCATAGTATAGTTTGTCGAAAAAAAAATCACAGTTTAGTTTATCGAAAAAAAGTCATGCTATAGTATGTCGGAAAAAAGTCAGTATAGTATGTTGAAAAAGTCATAGTATAGTATGTCGACAAAAGTAAAAAAATTCATAGTGTGTTGAATAATAGTATAGTATGTTGGAAAAAAGTTTAAAAAAAAATCATACTATAGTATGTTGAAAAAATTCATAGTATAGTATGTCGAAAAAGGTCATGAAAAAAGTCAGGGCATAGTATGTCGAAAAAAGTCAGTGTGGGTTGTCGATAGCCAAAGCATAGTTTATTGACAAAAAGTCATAGTATAGTATGTCGGAAAAAATGTCATAAAAATTCATATTATAGTATGTTGAAAAAAGTCATAGCACAGTTTGTCGAAAAAAAGTCATGGTATAGTATGTCAAAAAAGTCATAGTGTGAGATGTCGAAAAAGTCATAGTATGTCGAAAAAGTCATAGTATAGTATCTTTAAAAAAAGTCATAAAAAATCATAGTATCGTATGTTGACAAAAGTCAGTATAGTATGTCAATAAAATTCATAGTATACTTAGTCAAAAAAAAGTCATAGTATAGCAAAAACGTCATGGTACAGTATGTCAGAAAAAAAGTCAGAGCATAGTATGTCGAAAAAGTCATAGTATAGTATCTTGAAAAAGTGTCATAAAAAGTCATAGTATACTATGTTAAAAAAAAGTCATGTTATAGTATGTTGAAAAAAGTCATAGTATAGTATGTCGAAAAAAAAGTCATGAAAAAAGTCAGAGCATAGTATGTCGAAAAAAGTAGTTTTTTGGAAAAAAGTCATAGTATAGTTTATCCAAAAAAGTCATAGTATAGTATGTTGGGAAAAAGTCATAAAAATTCATAGTATAGTATGTTGAAAAAAGGCATAGTATAGTATGTCTATAAAAGTCATAGTATAGTTTGTTGAAAAAAAGTCATGGTATAGTCTGTCAAAAAAGACATAGTGTGGGTTGTTGAAAAAGTCATAGTATAGTTTGTCAAAAAAAAAGTATTAGCATAGTTTATCGGAAAAAAAGTCATAGTATAGTATGTCGGAAAAAAGTCCTAACAATTTAGAGTACAGTATGTTAAAAAAAGTCATAGTATAGTATGTCGAAAAAAAGGCATAGTATGGTTTATCGAAAAAAAAGTCACAGTATAGTATGACGGGAAAAAAATTTCAAAAAATTAATAGTATAGTATGTTGAAAACAGTTATAGTATAGTATATCAATAAAAGTCATAGTATAGTATGCTGAAAACAAGTCATAATATAGTATGTTGATAAAAGTCATAGTATAGTTTGTAAAAAAAAAAGTAATGTTATGTCAAAAAAAGTCATAGTGTGGGTTGTCGAAAAAGTCAGTAAAGTATCTCGAAAAAGTCAAAGTATAGTATGCTGGAAAAAAATATTTTTGAGGCTGCTTAATGGTTTGCACCTTGTGGTGAATCCTCTGTATTTACTCTCATTAAGTACCAATACACCTACTTCCTGGAGAGTGTTATTCACTTGGGTGGATGTTGTGAAGAGGTTTTTCTTCACCATGGAAAGCATCTGGTCTGTTTCAGTTCCTTTGAGAGCTCTGTTGACCTTATGTTGTGGGTTCTCAGCAACAGCTTCCAAATGCAAATTTGAAATTAACTCCAGACCTTTTAATTGCTTAATTGATGACAGGTTAACGAGGGAAGAGCCCATGTAGTCTGAGTCAATTGTCCAATTACTTATGGTCCCTTGAAAAAGAGAGGGCTGCATATTAATTATAGTGGGGGGCGGCAGTAGCTCAGTCTGTAGGGAGTTGGCTTGGGAACCGGAGGATCACCGGTTCAAGTCCCGCCATGGACCAAGAACTGAGTGTGAACTGGTAGCTGGAGAGGTGCCAGTTTACCTCTTGGGCACTGCTGAGGTGCCCCTGAGCAAGGCACCAAACCCCCAACTGCTCGGGGCGCTTGTCAGGAGCAGCCCCATCACTCTGACATCTCTCCATTGTTGCATGTTTGTGCATGTGTATGTTCGGGTCTGCATGTACCGTGTATAAGTTAACAACAGAGTGAAAAAATTGAATTTCCCCTCGTGGGACTAATAAAGGACTATCTTCTTCTTCTTCTTCTTCTTCTTCTTCTTAAAGAGCTGTAATTCTAAAATCTTTCCTCCAATTTGGATGTGAATACTCTCAAATTACAGCTGAGAGTCTGCACTTTAAGTCCATATTGATTATGTAACTGCATCCGGAATATGTTTTCATAAACAGCTAAAATAACAAAACTCACTACTCACTCAACTTCTCTACAGTTTTTTGATGAAAACGTCAAATTTTTTTGATGTTGAAAAAAAAACATGAAAACGGTCGTATTATAGCATTAATTAGCATGTTGAATGATTCTATGGTGAGCAAAAGTCATTTTGTGAAATGTTGGAAAATTTTACAAAAAAAGCGCCATAGTATAGTATGTCGAAATTTTTCGACAAAAACGTCAAATTTTTTTGAAGTTGAAAAAAAACATGAAAATGGTCATATTGTAGCATGTAGAATGATTTTATGGTGAGCAAAAGTCATTTCGTCAAATGTTGGAAAATTTTACAAAAAAAAGCCATAGTATAGTATGTCGAAATTTTTCGATGAAAACATCAAATTTTTTTGAAGTTTAAAGAAAACCATAAAAACGGTCGTATTATAGCATGTAGAATTATTTTATGGTGAGCAAAATTCATTTCGTGAAATGTGTAAAAATTTTACAAAAAAAAACGCCATAGTATAGTATGTCGAAATTTTTCGATGACAACGTCAAATTGTTTTGATGTTGAAAAAAACCATGAAAGCGGTTGTATTATAACATGTCGATTGATTCTATGGTGAGCAAAAGTCATTTCGTGAAATGTCGGAAAATTTTACACAAAAAAAGCCATAGTATAGTATGTCGAAATTTTTCGATGAAAACGTCAAATTTTTTTGATGTTGAAAAAAACCATGAAAGCGGTTGTATTATATCATGTAGAATGATTGTATGGTGAGCAAAAGTCATTTCGTGAAATGTTGGAAAATTTACAAAAAAAACGCCATAGTATAGTATGTCGAAATTTTTCGATGAAAACGTCAAATTTTTTTGAAGTTGAAAAAAACATGAAAACGGTCATATTACAGCATGTAGAATGATTCTATGGTGAGCAAAAGACATTTCGTGAAATGTGTAAAAATTTTACAAAAAAAAAACGCCATAGTATAGTATGTCAAAATTTTTTGATGAAAACGTCAAATTGTTTTGATGTTGAAATAAACCATGAAAGCGGTTGTATTATAGCATGTCGATTGATTCTATGGTGAGGAAAAGTAATTTCGTGAAATGTCGGAAAATTTTCCAAAAAAAATGCCATAGTATAGTATGTCGAAATTTTTCGATGAAAACGTCAAATTTTTTTGAAGTTTAAAAAAACCATGAAAATGGTCGTATTATAGCACGTAGAATTATTTTACGGTGAGCAAAAGTCATTTCGTGAAATGTTGGAAAAATTTACAAAAAAACGCCATAGTATAGTATGTCGAAATTTGTCAATGAAAATGTCAAAATTTTGTTGAAGTTGAAGAAAACCATGAAAGCGGTTGTATTATATCATGTAGAATGATTGTATGGTGAGCAAAAGTCATTTCGTGAAATGTTGGAAAATTTACAAAAAAAACGCCATAGTATAGTATGTCGAAATTTTTCGATGAAAACGTCAAATTTTTTTGAAGTTGAAAAAAACATGAAAACGGTCATATTATAGCATGTAGAATGATTCTATGGTGAGCAAAAGACATTTCGTGAAATGTGTAAAAATTTTACAAAAAAAAAACGCCATAGTATAGTATGTCAAAATTTTTTGATGAAAACGTCAAATTGTTTTGATGTTGAAAAAAACCATGAAAGCGGTTGTATTATAACATGTCAATTGATTCTATGGTGAGGAAAAGTAATTTCGTGAAATGTCGGAAAATTTTCCAAAAAAAATGCCATAGTATAGTATGTCGAAATTTTTCGATGAAAACGTCAAATTTTTTTGAAGTTTAAAAAAACCATGAAAATGATCGTATTATAGCATGTAGAATTATTTTACGGTGAGCAAAAGACATTTCGTGAAATGTTGGAAAATTTTACAAAAAAAACGCCATAGTATAGTATTTCGAAATTGTTCAATGAAAACGTCAAATTTTTTTGAAGTTGAAGAAAACCATGAAAACGGTCGTATTATAGCATTTAGAATGATTCTATGGTGAGCAAAATTCATTTCGTGAAATGTCGGAAAATTTTACAAAAAAAAAAGCCATCGTATAGTATGTCGAAATTTTTCGATGAAAACGTCAAATTGTTTTGATGTTGAAAAAAACCATGAAAGCGGTTGTATTATAGCATGTCGATTGATTCTATGGTGAGCAAAAGTCATTTCGTGAAATGTTGGAAAATTTTACGAAAAAAACGTCATAGTATAGTATGTCGAAATTTTTCGATGAAAACGTTAAATTTTTTTGAAGTTGAAGAAAACCATGAAAACGGTCGTATTATAGCATTTAGAATGATTCTATGGTGAGCAAAAGTCATTTCGTGAAATTTCGGAAAATTTTACAAAAAAAAGCCATAGTATAGTATGTCGAAATTTTTCGATGAAAACGTCAAATTTTTTTGAAGTTGAAGAAAACCATGAAAACGGTCGTATTATAGCATTTAGAATGATTCTATGGTGAGCAAAAGTAATTTCTTGAAATGTTGGAAAATTTTACAAAAAAAACGCCATAGTATAGTATGTCGAAATTTTTCGATGAAAACGTCAAATTTTTTTGAAGTTGAAGAAAACCATGAAAACGGTCGTATTATAGCATTTAGAATGATTCTATGGTGAGCAAAAGTCATTTCGTGAAATGTCGGAAAATTTTACAAAAAAAAAAGCCATGGTATAGTATGTCGAAATTTTTCGATGAAAACGTCAAATTTTTTTGAAGTTGAAAAAAACATGAAAACGGTCATATTATAGCATGTAGAATGATTCTATGGTGAGCAAAAGTCATTTCGTGAAATGTTGGAAAATTTTACAAAAAAAAAAGCCATAGTATAGTATGTCGAAAGTTTTTGATGAAAACGTCAAATTATTTTGATGTTGAAAAAAACCATGAAAGCAGTTGTATTATAGCATGTCGATTGATTCTATGGTGAGGAAAAGTAATTTCGTGAAATGTTGGAAAATTTTCCAAAAAAAAAAGCCATAGTATAGTATTTCGAAATTGTTCAATGAAAACGTCAAATTGTTTTGATGTTGAAAAAAACCATGAAAGTGTTTGTATTATAGCATGTCGATTGATTCTATGGTGAGCAAAAGTCATTTCGTGAAATGTTGGAAAATTTTGCAAAAAAAACGCCATGGTATAGTATGTTGAAATTTTTCGATGAAAACGTCAAATTTTTTTGAAGTTGAAGAAAACCATGAAAACGGTCGTATTATAGAATTTAGAATGATTCTATGGTGAGCAAAAGTCATTTCGTGAAATGTCGGAAAATTTTACGAAAACAAAGCCATCGTATAGTATGTCGAAATTTTTCGATGAAAACGTCAAATTGTTTCGATGTTGAAAAAAACCATGAAAGCGGTTGTATTATAGCATGTCGATTGATTCTATGGTGAGCAAAAGTCATTTCGTGAAATGTCGGAAAATTTTACACAAAAAAAGCCATAGTATAGTATGTCGAAATTTTTCGATGAAAACGTCAAATTTTTTTGATGTTGAAAAAAAACATGAAAGCGGTTGTATTATATCATGTAGAATGATTGTATGGTGAGCAAAAGTCATTTCGTGAAATGTTGGAAAATTTACAAAAAAAACGCCATAGTATAGTATGTCAAAATTTTTTGATGAAAACGTCAAATTGTTTTGATGTTGAAAAAAACCATGAAAACGGTTGTATTATAGCATGTCGATTGATTCTATGGTGAGGAAAAGTAATTTCGTGAAATGTCGGAAAAGTTTCCAAAAAAAATGCCGTAGTATAGTATGTCGAAATTTTTCGATGAAAACGTCAAATTTTTTTGAAGTTTAAAAAAACCATGAAAATGGTCGTATTATAGCATGTAGAATTATTTTACGGTGAGCAAAAGTCATTTCGTGAAATGTTGGAAAAATTTACAAAAAAACGCCATAGTATTGTATGTCAAAATTTGTCAATGAAAATGTCAAAATTTTGTTGAAGTTGAAGAAAACCATGAAAACGGTCGTATTATAGCATTTAGAATGATTCTATGGTGAGCAAAAGTAATTTCTTGAAATGTTGGAAAATTTTACAAAAAAAACGCCATAGTATAGTATGTCGAAATTTTTCGATGAAAACGTCAAATTTTTTTGAAGTTGAAAAAAACATGAAAACGGTCATATTATAGCATGTAGAATGATTCTATGGTGAGCAACAGTCATTTCGTGAAATGTTGGAAAATTTTACAAAAAAAAAGCCATAGTATAGTCTGTCGAAATTTTTCGATGAAAACGTCAAATTGTTTTGATGTTGAAAAAACCATTAAAGCGGTTGTATTCTAGCATGTCGATTGATTCTAAGGTGAGCAAAAGTCATTTCGTGAAATGTTGGAAAATTTTACAAAAAAAACGCCATAGTATAGTATGTCGAAATTTTTCGATGAAAACGTCAAATTGTTTTGATGTTGAAAAAAACCATGAAAGCGGTTGTATTATAGCATGTCGATTGATTCTATGGTGAGCAAAAGTCATTTCGTGAAATGTTGGAAAATTTTACGAAAAAAACGTCATAGTATAGTATGTCGAAATTTTTCGCTGAAAACGTTAAATTTTTTTTGAAGTTGAAGAAAACCATGAAAACGGTCGTATTATAGCATTTAGAATGATTCTATGGTGAGCAAAAGTCATTTCGTGAAATTTCGGAAAATTTTACAAAAAAAAAGCCATAGTATAGTATGTCGAAATTTTTCGATGAAAACGTCAAATTTTTTTTGAAGTTGAAGAAAACCATGAAAACGGTCGTATTATAGCATTTAGAATGATTCTATGGTGAGCAAAAGTAATTTCTTGAAATGTTGGAAAATTTTACAAAAAAAACGCCATAGTATAGTATGTCGAAATTTTTCGATGAAAACGTCAAATTTTTTTGAAGTTGAAGAAAACCATGAAAACGGTCGTATTATAGCATTTAGAATGATTCTATGGTGAGCAAAAGTCATTTCGTGAAATGTCGGAAAATTTTACAAAAAAAAAAAGCCATAGTATAGTATGTCGAAATTTTTCGATGAAAACGTCAATTTTTTTGAAGTTGAAAAAAACATGAAAACGGTCATATTATAGCATGTAGAATGATTCTATGGTGAGCAAAAGTCATTTCGTGAAATGTTGGAAAATTTTACAAAAAAAAAAAGCCATAGTATAGTATGTTGAAAGTTTTTGATGAAAACGTCAAATTGTTTTGATGTTGAAAAAAACCATGAAAGCAGTTGTATTATAGCATGTCGATTGATTCTATGGTGAGGAAAAGTAATTTCGTGAAATGTCGGAAAATTTTACAAAAAAATGCCATCGTATAGTATGTCGAAATTTTTCGATGAAAACGTCAAATTGTTTTGATGTTGAAAAAAACATTAAAGCGGTTGTATTATAGCATTTCGATTGATTCTATGGTGAGCAAAAGTCATTTCGTGAAATATGTAAAAATTTTACAAAAAAAACGCCATAGTATAGTATGTCGAAATTTTTCGATGAAAACGTCAAATTTTTTTGAAGTTGAAAAAAACATGAAAACGGTCATATTATAGCATGTAGAATGATTCTATGGTGAGCAAAAGTAATTTCTTGAAATGTTGGAATATTTTACAAAAAAAAAAGCCATAGTATAGTATTTCGAAATT
Organism: Pterois miles; assembly: GCA_947000775.1. NCBI lineage: Eukaryota > Metazoa > Chordata > Actinopteri > Perciformes > Scorpaenidae > Pterois > Pterois miles. The sequence continues at coordinate 792,628 of CAMQGK010000604.1, forward strand.
GTTCAATGAAAACGTCAAATTGTTTTGATGTTGAAAAAAACCATGAAAGTGTTTGTATTATAGCATGTCGATTGATTCTATGGTGAGCAAAAGTCATTTCGTGAAATGTTGGAAAATTTTGCAAAAAAAACGCCATAGTATAGTATGTTGAAATTTTTCGATGAAAACGTCAAATTTTTTTGAAGTTGAAGAAAACCATGAAAACGGTCGTATTATAGAATTTAGAATGATTCTATGGTGAGCAAAAGTCATTTCGTGAAATGTCGGAAAATTTTACGAAAACAAAGCCATCGTATAGTATGTCGAAATTTTTCGATGAAAACGTCAAATTGTTTTGATGTTGAAAAAACCATTAAAGCGGTTGTATTATAGCATTTCGATTGATTCTATGGTGAGCAAAAGTCATTTCGTGAAATGTGTAAAAATTTTACAAAAAAAACGCCATAGTATAGTATGTCGAAATTTTTCGATGAAAACGTCAAATTGTTTTGATGTTGAAAAAAACCATGAAAGCGGTTGTATTATAGCATGTCGATTGATTCTATGGTGAGCAAAAGTCATTTCGTGAAATGTCGGAAAATTTTACACAAAAAAAGCCATAGTATAGTATGTCGAAATTTTTCGATGAAAACGTCAAATTTTTTTGATGTTGAAAAAAAACATGAAAGCGGTTGTATTATATCATGTAGAATGATTGTATGGTGAGCAAAAGTCATTTCGTGAAATGTTGGAAAATTTACAAAAAAAAAGCCATAGTATAGTATGTCGAAATTTTTTGATGAAAACGTCAAATTGTTTTGATGTTGAAAAAAACCATGAAAGCGGTTGTATTATAACATGTCAATTGATTCTATGGTGAGGAAAAGTAATTTCGTGAAATGTCGGAAAATTTTCCAAAAAAAATGCCATAGTATAGTATGTCGAAATTTTTCGATGAAAATGTCAAAATTTTGTTGAAGTTGAAGAAAACCATGAAAACGGTCGTATTATAGCATTTAGAATGATTCTATGGTGAGCAAAAGTAATTTCTTGAAATGTTGGAAAATTTTACAAAAAAAACGCCATAGTATAGTATGTCGAAATTTTTCGATGAAAACGTCAAATTTTTTTGAAGTTGAAGAAAACCATGAAAACGGTCGTGTTATAGCATTTAGAATGTTTCTATGGTGAGCAAAAGTCATTTCGTGAAATGTCGGAAAATTTTACAAAAAAAAAGCCATAGTATAGTATGTCGAAATTTTTCGATGAAAACGTCAAATTTTTTTGAAGTTGAAAAAAACATGAAAACGGTCATATTATAGCATGTAGAATGATTCTATGGTGAGCAACAGTCATTTCGTGAAATTTCGGAAAATTTTACAAAAAAAAGCCATAGTATAGTATGTCGAAATTTTTCGATGAAAACGTCAAATTTTTTTGATGTTGAAAAAAACCATGAAAGCGGATGTATTATATCATGTAGAATGATTCTATGGTGAGCAAAAGTCATTTCGTGAAATGTTGGAAAATTTTACGAAAAAAACGCCATAGTATAGCATGTCGAAATTTTTCGATGAACACGTCAAATTTTTTTGAAGTTGAAGAAAACCATGAAAACGGTCGTATTATAGCATTTAGAATGATTCTATGGTGAGCACAAGTCATTTCGTGAAATGTCGGAAAATTTTACAAAAAAAAAAGCCATAGTATAGTATGTCAAAATTTTTCGATGAAAACGTCAAATTTTTTTGAAGTTGAAAAAAACATGAAAACGGTCATATTATAGCATGTAGAATGATTCTATGGTGAGCAAAAGTCATTTCGTGAAATGTTGGAAAATTTTACAAAAAAAAAAGCCATAGTATAGTATGTCGAAAGTTTTTGATGAAAACGTCAAATTGTTTTGATGTTGAAAAAAACCATGAAAGCAGTTGTATTATAGCATGTCGATTGATTCTATGGTGAGGAAAAGTAATTTCGTGAAATGTCGGAAAATTTTACAAAAAAATGCCATAGTATAGTATGTCGAAATTTTTCGATGAAAACGTCAAATTGTCTTGATGTTGAAAAAACCATTAAAGCGGTTGTATTATAGCATTTCGATTGATTCTATGGTGAGCAAAAGTCATTTCGTGAAATGTGTAAAAATTTTACAAAAAAAACGCCATAGTATAGTATGTCGAAATTTTTCGATGAAAACGTCAAATTTTTTTGAAGTTGAAAAAAACATGAAAACGGTCATATTATAGCATGTAGAATGATTGTATGGTGAACAAAAGTAATTTCTTGAAATGTTGGAAAATTTCACAAAAAAAAAAAGCCATAGTATAGTATTTTGAAATTGTTCAATGAAAACGTCAAATTGTTTTGATGTTGAAAAAAACCATGAAAGCGGTTGTATTATAACATGTCGATTGATTCTATGGTGAGCAAAAGTCATTTCGTGAAATGTTGGAAAATTTTACAGAAAAAAACGCCATAGTATAGTATGACGAAATTTTTCGATGAAAACATCAAATTTTTTTGAAGTTGAAGAAAACCATGAAAACGGTCGTATTATAGCATTTAGAATGATTCTATGGTGAGCACAAGTCATTTCGTGAAATGTCGGAAAATTTTACAAAAAAAAGCCATAGTATAGTATGTCGAAATTTTTCGATGAAAACGTCAAATTTTTTTGAAGTTTAAAAAAACCATGAAAATGGTCGTATTATAGCATGTAGAATTATTTTATGGTGAGCAAAAGTCATTTCGTGAAATGTTGGAAAAATTTACAAAAAAAACGCCATAGTATAGTATGTCGAAATTTTTCGATGAAAACGTCAAATTGTTTTGATGGTGAAAAAACCATTAATGCGGTTGTATTATAACATTTCGATTGATTCTATGGTGAGCAAAAGTCATTTCGTGAAATGTGTAAAAATTTTACAAAAAAAACGCCATAGTATAGTATGTCGAAATTTTTCGATGAAAACGTCTAATTGTTTTGATGTTGAAAAAAACCATGAAAGCGGTTGTATTATAGCATGTCGATTGATTCTATGGTGAGCAAAAGTCATTTCGTGAAATGTTGGAAAATTTTACAAAAAAAACGCCATAGTATAGTATGTCGAAATTTTTCGATGAAAACGTAAAATTTTTTTGAAGTTGAAGAAAACCATGAAAACGGTCGTATTATAGCATTTAGAATGATTCTATGGTGAGCAAAAGTCATTTCGTGAAATTTCGGAAAATTTTACAAAAAAAAAAGCCATAGTATAGTATGTCGAAATTTTTCGATGAAAACGTCAAATTTTTTTGAAGTTGAAGAAAACCATGAAAACGGTCGTATTATAGCATTTAGAATGATTCTATGGTGAGCAAAAGTCATTTCGTGAAATGTCGGAAAATTTTACAAAAAAAAAGCCATAGTATAGTATGTCGAAATTTTTCGATGAAAACGTCAAATTTTTTTGAAGTTGAAAAAAACATGAAAACGGTCATATTATAGCATGTAGAATGATTCTATGGTGAGCAAAAGTCATTTCGTGAAATGTTGGAAAATTTTACAAAAAAAAAAGCCATAGTATAGTATGTCGAAAGTTTTTGATGAAAACGTCAAATTGTTTTGATGTTGAAAAAAACCATGAAAGCAGTTGTATTATAGCATGTCGATTGATTCTATGGTGAGGAAAAGTAATTTCGTGAAATGTCGGAAAATTTTACAAAAAAATGCCATAGTATAGTATGTCGAAATTTTTCGATGAAAACGTCAAATTGTCTTGATGTTGAAAAAAACCATTAAAGCGGTTGTATTATAGCATTTCGATTGATTCTATGGTGAGCAAAAGTCATTTCGTGAAATGTGTAAAAATTTTACAAAAAAAACGCCATAGTATAGTATGTCGAAATTTTTCGATGAAAACGTCAAATTTTTTTGAAGTTGAAAAAAACATGAAAACGGTCATATTATAGCATGTAGAATGATTCTATGGTGAACAAAAGTAATTTCTTGAAATGTTGGAAAATTTCACAAAAAAAAAAGCCATAGTATAGTATTTTGAAATTGTTCAATGAAAACGTCAAATTGTTTTGATGTTGAAAAAAACCATGAAAGCGGTTGTATTATAGCATGTCGATTGATTCTATGGTGAGCAAAAGTCATTTCGTGAAATGTCGGAAAATTTTACACAAAAAAAGCCATAGTATAGTATGTCGAAATTTTTCGATGAAAACGTCAAATTTTTTTGAAGTTGAAAAAAACCATGAAAACGGTCGTATTATAGCATTTAGAATGATTCTATGGTGAGCACAAGTCATTTCGTGAAATGTCGGAAAATTTTACAAAAAAAAGCCATAGTATAGTATGTCGAAATTTTTCAATGAAAACGTCAAATTTTTTTGAAGTTTAAAAAAACCATGAAAATGGTCGTATTATAGCATGTAGAATTATTTTATGGTGAGCAAAAGTCATTTCGTGAAATGTTGGAAAAATTTACAAAAAAAACGCCATAGTATAGTATGTCGAAATTTTTCGATGAAAACGTCAAATTTTTTTGAAGTTGAAAAAAACCATGAAAACGGTCGTATTATAGCATGTAGAATGACTCTATGATGGGCAAAAGTCATTTTGTGAAATGTCGGAAAATTTTACAAAAAAAAACGGCATGGTTTCGTATGTCGAAATTTTTCGATGAAAACGTCAAATTTTTTTGAAGTATAAAAAAACATGAAAACGGTGATATTATAGCATGTAGAATGATTCTATGGTGAGCAAAAGTCATTTCGTGAAATGTTGGAATATTTTACAAAAAAAAAAGCCATAGTATAGTCTGTCGAAATTTTTCGATGAAAACGTCAAATTGTTTTGATGTTGAAAAAAACCATTAAAGCGGTTGTATTATAGCATGTCGATTGATTCTAAGGTGAGCAAAAGTCATTTCGTGAAATGTTGGAAAATTTTACAAAAAAAACGCCATAGTATAGTATGTCGAAATTTTTCGATGAAAACGTGAAATTGTTTTGATGTTGAAAAAAAACATGAAAGCGGTTGTATTATAGCATGTCGATTGATTCTATGGTGAGCAAAAGTCATTTCGTGAAATGTTGGAAAATTTTACAAAAAAACGCCATAGTATAGTATGTCGAAATTTTTCGATGAAAACGTTAAATTTTTTTGAAGTTGAAGAAAACCATGAAAACGGTCGTATTATAGCATTTAGAATGATTCTATGGTGAGCAAAAGTCATTTCGTGAAATGTCGGAAAATTTTACAAAAAAAAAGCCATAGTATAGTATGTCGAAATTTTTCGATGAAAACGTCAAATTTTTTTGAAGTTGAAGAAAACCATGAAAACGGTCGTATTATAGCATTTAGAATGATTCTATGGTGAGCAAAAGTAATTTCTTGAAATGTTGGAAAATTTTACAAAAAAAAAGCCATAGTATAGTATGTCGAAAGTTTTTGATGAAAACGTCAAATTGTTTTGATGTTGAAAAAAACCATGAAAGCAGTTGTATTATAGCATGTCGATTGATTCTATGGTGAGGAAAAGTAATTTCGTGAAATGTCGGAAAATTTTACAAAAAAAATGCCATAGTATAGTATGTCGAAATTTTTCGATGAAAACGTCAAATTGTCTTGATGTTGAAAAAACCATTAAAGCGGTTGTATTATAGCATTTCGATTGATTCTATGGTGAGCAAAAGTCATTTCGTGAAATGTGTAAAAATTTTACAAAAAAAACGCCATAGTATAGTATGTCGAAATTTTTCGATGAAAACGTCAAATTTTTTTGAAGTTGAAAAAAACATGAAAACGGTCATATTATAGCATGTAGAATGATTCTATGGTGAACAAAAGTAATTTCTTGAAATGTTGGAAAATTTCACAAAAAAAAGCCATAGTATAGTATTTCGAAATTGTTCAATGAAAACGTCAAATTGTTTTGATGTTGAAAAAAACCATGAAAGCGGTTGTATTATAGCATGTCGATTGATTCTATGGTGAGCAAAAGTCATTTCGTGAAATGTCGGAAAATTTTACACAAAAAAAGCCATAGTATAGTATGTCGAAATTTTTCGATGAAAACGTCAAATTTTTTTGATGTTGAAAAAAAACATGAAAGCGGTTGTATTATATCATGTAGAATGATTGTATGGTGAGCAAAAGTCATTTCGTGAAATGTTGGAAAATTTACAAAAAAAAACGCCATAGTATAGTATGTCGAAATTTTTCGATGAAAACGTCAAATTTTTTTGAAGTTGAAAAAAACATGAAAACGGTCATATTATAGCATGTAGAATGATTCTATGGTGAGCAAAAGACATTTCGTGAAATGTGTAAAAATTTTACAAAAAAAAAACGCCATAGTATAGTATGTCAAAATTTTTTGATGAAAACGTCAAATTGTTTTGATGTTGAAAAAAACCATGAAAGCGGTTGTATTATAACATGTCAATTGATTCTATGGTGAGGAAAAGTAATTTCGTGAAATGTCGGAAAATTTTCCAAAAAAAATGCCATAGTATAGTATGTCGAAATTTTTCGATGAAAACGTCAAATTTTTTTGAAGTTTAAAAAAACCATGAAAATGATCGTATTATAGCATGTAGAATTATTTTACGGTGAGCAAAAGTCATTTCGTGAAATGTTGGAAAAATTTACAAAAAAACGCCATAGTATTGTATGTCGAAATTTGTCAATGAAAATGTCAAAATTTTGTTGAAGTTGAAGAAAACCATGAAAACGGTCGTATTATAGCATTTAGAATGATTCTATGGTGAGCAAAAGTAATTTCTTGAAATGTTGGAAAATTTTACAAAAAAAACGCCATAGTATAGTATGTCGAAATTTTTCGATGAAAACGTCAAATTGTTTTGATGTTGAAAAAAACCATGAAAGCGGTTGTATTATAGCATGTCGATTGATTCTATGGTGAGCAAAAGTCATTTCGTGAAATGTTGGAAAATTTTACAAAAAAAACGCCATAGTATAGTATGTCGAAATTTTTCGATGAAAACGTTAAATTTTTTTGAAGTTGAAGAAAACCATGAAAACGGTCGTATTATAGCATTTAGAATGATTCTATGGTGAGCAAAAGTCATTTCGTGAAATTTCGGAAAATTTTACAAAAAAAAGCCATAGTATAGTATGTCGAAATTTTTCGATGAAAACGTCAAATTTTTTTGAAGTTGAAAAAAACCATGAAAACGGTCGTATTATAGCATTTAGAATGATTCTATGGTGAGCAAAAGTAATTTCTTGAAATGTTGGAAAATTTTACAAAAAAAACGCCATAGTATAGTATGTCGAAATTTTTCGATGAAAACGTCAAATTTTTTTGAAGTTGAAGAAAACCATGAAAACGGTCGTATTATAGCATTTAGAATGATTGTATGGTGAGCAAAAGTCATTTCGTGAAATGTTGGAAAATTTACAAAAAAAACGCCATAGTATAGTATGTCGAAATTTTTCGATGAAAACGTTAAATTTTTTTGAAGTTGAAGAAAACCATGAAAACGGTCGTATTATAGCATTTAGAATGATTCTATGGTGAGCAAAAGTCATTTCGTGAAATTTCGGAAAATTTTACAAAAAAAAAGCCATAGTATAGTATGTCGAAATTTTTCGATGAAAACGTCAAATTTTTTTGAAGTTGAAGAAAACCATGAAAACGGTCGTATTATAGCATTTAGAATGATTCTATGGTGAGCAAAAGTAATTTCTTGAAATGTTGGAAAATTTTACAAAAAAAACGCCATAGTATAGTATGTCGAAATTTTTCGATGAAAACGTCAAATTTTTTTGAAGTTGAAGAAAACCATGAAAACGGTCGTATTATAGCATTTAGAATGATTCTATGGTGAGCAAAAGTCATTTCGTGAAATGTCGGAAAATTTTACAAAAAAAAAAGCCATAGTATAGTATGTCGAAATTTTTCGATGAAAACGTCAAATTTTTTTGAAGTTGAAAAAAAATGAAAACGGTCATATTATAGCATGTAGAATGATTCTATGGTGAGCAAAAGTCATTTTGTGAAATGTTGGAAAATTTTACAAAAAAAAAAGCCATAGTATAGTATGTCGAAAGTTTTTGAAGAAAACGTCAAATTGTTTTGATGTTGAAAAAAACCATGAAAGCAGTTGTATTATAGCATGTCGATTGATTCTATGGTGAGGAAAAGTAATTTCGTGAAATGTCGGAAAATTTTACAAAAAAACGCCATAGTATAGTATGTCGAAATTTTTCGATGAAAACGTCAAATTGTTTTGATTTTGAAAAAACCATTAAAGCGGTTGTATTATAGCATTTCGATTGATTCTATGGTGAGCAAAAGTCATTTCGTGAAATGTGTAAAAATTTTACAAAAAAAACGCCATAGTATAGTATGTCGAAATTTTTCGATGAAAACGTCAAATGTTTTTGAAGTTGAAAAAAACATGAAAACGGTCATATTATAGCATGTAGAATGATTCTATGGTGAGCAAAAGTAATTTCTTGAAATGTTGGAAAATTTTACAAAAAAAAATCCATAGTATAGTATTTCGAAATTGTTCAATGAAAACGTCAAATTGTTTTGATGTTGAAAAAAACCATGAAAGTGTTTGTATTATAGCATTTCGATTGATTCTATGGTGAGCAAAAGTCATTTCGTGAAATGTTGGAAAATTTTGCAAAAAAAACGCCATAGTATAGTATGTTGAAATTTTTCGATGAAAACGTCAAATTTTTTTGAAGTTGAAGAAAACCATGAAAACGGTCGTATTATAGCATTTAGAATGATTCTATGGTGAGCAAAAGTCATTTCGTGAAATGTCGGAAAATTTTACGAAAACAAAGCCATCGTATAGTATGTCGAAATTTTTCGATGAAAACGTCAAATTGTTTTGATGTTGAAAAAACCATTAAAGCGGTTGTATTATAGCATTTCGATTGATTCTATGGTGAGCAAAAGTCATTTCGTGAAATGTGTAAAAATTTTACAAAAAAAACGCCATAGTATAGTATGTCGAAATCTTTCGATGAAAACGTCAAATTGTTTTGATGTTGAAAAAAACCATGAAAGCGGTTGTATTATAGCATGTCGATTGATTCTATGGTGAGCAAAAGTCATTTCGTGAAATGTCGGAAAATTTTACACAAAAAAAGCCATAGTATAGTATGTCGAAATTTTTCGATGAAAACGTCAAATTTTTTTGATGTTGAAAAAAAAACATGAAAGCGGTTGTATTATATCATGTAGAATGATTGTATGGTGAGCAAAAGTCATTTCGTGAAATGTTGGAAAATTTACAAAAAAAACGCCATAGTATAGTATGTCGAAATTTTTCGATGAAAACGTCAAATTTTTTTGAAGTTGAAAAAAACATGAAAACGGTCATATTATAGCATGTAGAATGATTCTATGGTGAGCAACAGTCATTTCGTGAAATGTTGGAAAATTTTACAAAAAAAAAAGCCATAGTATAGTCTGTCGAAATTTTTCGATGAAAACGTCAAATTGTTTTGATGTTGAAAAAAACATTAAAGCGGTTGTATTCTAGCATTTCGATTGATTCTATGGTGAGCAAAAGTCATTTCGTGAAATGTTGGAAAATTTTACAAAAAAAACGCCATAGTATAGTATGTCGAAATTTTTTGATGAAAAAGTCAAATTGTTTTGATGTTGAAAAAAACCATGAAAGCGGTTGTATTATAGTATGTCGATTGATTCTATGGTGAGCAAAAGTCATTTCGTGAAATGTTGGAAAATTTTACGAAAAAAACGTCATAGTATAGTATGTCGAAATTTTTCGATGAAAACGTTAAATTTTTTTGAAGTTGAAGAAAACCATGAAAACGGTCGTATTATAGCATTTAGAATGATTCTATGGTGAGCAAAAGTCATTTCGTGAAATTTCGGAAAATTTTACAAAAAAAAGCCATAGTATAGTATGTCGAAATTTTTCGATGAAAACGTCAAATTTTTTTGAAGTTGAAGAAAACCATGAAAACGGTCGTATTATAGCATTTAGAATGATTCTATGGTGAGCAAAAGTAATTTCTTGAAATGTTGGAAAATTTTACAAAAAAAACGCCATAGTATAGTATGTCGAAATTTTTCGATGAAAACGTCAAATTTTTTTGAAGTTGAAGAAAACCATGAAAACGGTCGTATTATAGCATTTAGAATGATTCTATGGTGAGCAAAAGTCATTTCGTGAAATGTCGGAAAATTTTACAAAAAAAAAGCCATAGTATAGTATGTCGAAATTTTTCGATGAAAACGTCAAATTTTTTTGAAGTTGAAAAAAAATGAAAACGGTCATATTATAGCATGTAGAATGATTCTATGGTGAGCAAAAGTCATTTTGTGAAATGTTGGAAAATTTTACAAAAAAAAAAAAGCCATAGTATAGTATGTCGAAAGTTTTTGATGAAAACGTCAAATTGTTTTGATGTTGAAAAAAACCATGAAAGCAGTTGTATTATAGCATGTCGATTGATTCTATGGTGAGGAAAAGTAATTTCGTGAAATGTCGGAAAATTTTACAAAAAAACGCCATAGTATAGTATGTCGAAATTTTTCGATGAAAACGTCAAATTGTTTTGATTTTGAAAAAAACATTAAAGCGGTTGTATTATAGCATTTCGATTGATTCTATGGTGAGCAAAAGTCATTTCGTGAAATGTGTAAAAATTTTACAAAAAAAACGCCATAGTATAGTATGTCGAAATTTTTCGATGAAAACGTCAAATGTTTTTGAAGTTGAAGAAAAACATGAAAACGGTCATATTATAGCATGTAGAATGATTCTATGGTGAGCAAAAGTAATTTCTTGAAATGTTGGAAAATTTTACAAAAAAAAATCCATAGTATAGTATTTCGAAATTGTTCAATGAAAACGTCAAATTGTTTTGATGTTGAAAAAAACCATGAAAGTGTTTGTATTATAGCATTTCGATTGATTCTATGGTGAGCAAAAGTCATTTCGTGAAATGTTGGAAAATTTTACAAAAAAAAACGCCATAGTATAGTATGTTGAAATTTTTCGATGAAAACGTCAAATTTTTTTGAAGTTGAAGAAAACCATGAAAACGGTCGTATTATAGCATTTAGAATGATTCTATGGTGAGCAAAAGTCATTTCGTGAAATGTCGGAAAATTTTACGAAAACAAAGCCATCGTATATTATGTCGAAATTTTTCGATGAAAACGTCAAATTGTTTTGATGTTGAAAAAACCATTAAAGCGGTTGTATTATAGCATTTCGATTGATTCTATGGTGAGCAAAAGTCATTTCGTGAAATGTGTAAAAATTTTACAAAAAAAACGCCATAGTATAGTATGTCGAAATTTTTCGATGAAAACGTCAAATTGTTTTGATGTTGAAAAAAACCATGAAAGCGGTTGTATTATAGCATGTCGATTGATTCTATGGTGAGCAAAAGTCATTTCGTGAAATGTCGGAAAATTTTACAAAAAAAAAGCCATAGTATAGTATGTCGAAATTTTTCGATGAAAACGTCAAATTTTTTTGATGTTGAAAAAAAAACATGAAAGCGGTTGTATTATATCATGTAGAATGATTGTATGGTGAGCAAAAGTCATTTCGTGAAATGTTGGAAAATTTACAAAAAAAACGCCATAGTATAGTATGTCGAAATTTTTCGATGAAAACGTCAAATTTTTTTGAAGTTGAAAAAAACATGAAAACGGTCGTATTATAGCATGTAGAATGATTCTATGGTGAGCAAAAGTCATTTCGTGAAATGTTGGAAAATTTTACAAAAAAAAAAAGCCATAGTATAGTCTGTCGAAATTTTTCGATGAAAACGTCAAATTGTTTTGATGTTGAAAAAACCATTAAAGCGGTTGTATTCTAGCATGTCGATTGATTCTGAGGTGAGCAAAAGTCATTTCGTGAAATGTTGGAAAATTTTACAAAAAAAAACGCCATAGTATAGTATGTCGAAATTTTTCGATGAAAACGTCAAATTGTTTTGATGTTGAAAAAAACCATGAAAGCGGTTGTATTATAGCATGTCGATTGATTCTATGGTGAGCAAAAGTCATTTCGTGAAATGTTGGAAAATTTTACAAAAAAAACGTCATAGTATAGTATGTCGAAATTTTTCGATGAAAACGTCAAATTTTTTTGAAGTTGAAGAAAACCATGAAAACGGTCGTATTATAGCATTTAGAATGATTCTATGGTGAGCAAAAGTCATTTCTTGAAATGTTGGAAAATTTTACAAAAAAAAAAAGCCATAGTATAGTATGTCGAAAGTTTTTGATGAAAACGTCAAATTGTTTTGATGTTGAAAAAAACCATGAAAGCAGTTGTATTATAGCATGTCGATTGATTCTATGGTGAGGAAAAGTAATTTCGTGAAATGTCGGAAAATTTTACAAAAAAAACGCCATAGTATAGTATGTCGAAATTTTTCGATGAAAACGTCAAATTGTTTTGATTTTGAAAAAACCATTAAAGCGGTTGTATTATAGCATTTCGATTGATTCTATGGTGAGCAAAAGTCATTTCGTGAAATGTGTAAAAATTTTACAAAAAAAACGCCATAGTATAGTATGTCGAAATTTTTCGATGAAAACGTCAAATGTTTTTGAAGTTGAAAAAAACATGAAAACGGTCATATTATAGCATGTAGAATGATTCTATGGTGAGCAAAAGTAATTTCTTGAAATGTTGGAAAATTTTACAAAAAAAAATCCATAGTATAGTATTTCGAAATTGTTCAATGAAAACGTCAAATTGTTTTGATGTTGAAAAAAACCATGAAAGTGTTTGTATTATAGCATTTCGATTGATTCTATGGTGAGCAAAAGTCATTTCGTGAAATGTTGGAAAATTTTACAAAAAAAACGCCATAGTATAGTATGTTGAAATTTTTCGATGAAAACGTCAAATTTTTTTGAAGTTGAAGAAAACCATGAAAACGGTCGTATTATAGCATTTAGAATGATTCTATGGTGAGCAAAAGTCATTTCGTGAAATGTCGGAAAATTTTACAAAAACAAAGCCATCGTATAGTATGTCGAAATTTTTCGATGAAAACGTCAAATTGTTTTGATGTTGAAAAAACCATTAAAGCGGTTGTATTATAGCATTTCGATTGATTCTATGGTGAGCAAAAGTCATTTCGTGAAATGTGTAAAAATTTTACAAAAAAAAACGCCATAGTATAGTATGTCGAAATCTTTCGATGAAAACGTCAAATTGTTTTGATGTTGAAAAAAACCATGAAAGCGGTTGTATTATAGCATGTCGATTGATTCTATGGTGAGCAAAAGTCATTTCGTGAAATGTCGGAAAATTTTACACAAAAAAAGCCATAGTATAGTATGTCGAAATTTTTCGATGAAAACGTCAAATTTTTTTGATGTTGAAAAAAAACATGAAAGCGGTTGTATTATATCATGTAGAATGATTGTATGGTGAGCAAAAGTCATTTCGTGAAATGTTGGAAAATTTACAAAAAAAACGCCATAGTATAGTAAGTCGAAATTTTTCGATGAAAACGTCAAATTTTTTTGAAGTTGAAAAAAACATGAAAACGGTCATATTATAGCATGTAGAATGATTCTATGGTGAGCAACAGTCATTTCGTGAAATGTTGGAAAATTTTACAAAAAAAAAAAGCCATAGTATAGTCTGTCGAAATTTTTCGATGAAAACGTCAAATTGTTTTGATGTTGAAAAAAACATTAAAGCGGTTGTATTCTAGCATTTCGATTGATTCTATGGTGAGCAAAAGTCATTTCGTGAAATGTTGGAAAATTTTAAAAAAAAAACGCCATAGTATAGTATGTCGAAATTTTTTTGATGAAAACGTCAAATTGTTTTGATGTTGAAAAAAACCATGAAAGCGGTTGTATTATAGTATGTCGATTGATTCTATGGTGAGCAAAAGTCATTTCGTGAAATGTTGGAAAATTTTACAAAAAAAACGCCATAGTATAGTATGTCGAAATTTTTCGATGAAAACGTCAAATTTTTTTGAAGTTGAAGAAAACCATGAAAACGGTCGTATTATAGCATTTAGAATGATTCTATGGTGAGCAAAAGTCATTTCGTGAAATTTCGGAAAATTTTACAAAAAAAAAGCCATAGTATAGTATGTCGAAATTTTTCGATGAAAACGTCAAATTTTTTTGAAGTTGAAGAAAACCATGAAAACGGTCGTATTATAGCATTTAGAATGATTCTATGGTGAGCAAAAGTAATTTCTTGAAATGTTGGAAAATTTTACAAAAAAAACGCCATAGTATAGTATGTCGAAATTTTTCGATGAAAACGTCAAATTTTTTTGAAGTTGAAAAAAACCATGAAAACGGTCGTATTATAGCATTTAGAATGATTCTATGGTGAGCAAAAGTCATTTCGTGAAATGTCGGAAAATTTTACAAAAAAAAAAGCCATAGTATAGTATGTCGAAATTTTTCGATGAAAACGTCAAATTTTTTTGAAGTTGAAAAAAACATGAAAACGGTCATATTATAGCATGTAGAATGATTCTATGGTGAGCAAAAGTCATTTTGTGAAATGTTGGAAAATTTTACAAAAAAAAAAAAGCCATAGTATAGTATGTCGAAAGTTTTTGATGAAAACGTCAAATTGTTTTGATGTTGAAAAAAACCATGAAAGCAGTTGTATTATAGCATGTCGATTGATTCTATGGTGAGGAAAAGTAATTTCGTGAAATGTCGGAAAATTTTACAAAAAAAACGCCATAGTATAGTATGTCGAAATTTTTCGATGAAAACGTCAAATTGTTTTGATTTTGAAAAAACCATTAAAGCGGTTGTATTATAGCATTTCGATTGATTCTATGGTGAGCAAAAGTCATTTCGTGAAATGTGGAAAAATTTTACAAAAAAAACGCCATAGTATAGTATGTCGAAATTTTTCGATGAAAACGTCAAATGTTTTTGAAGTTGAAAAAAACATGAAAACGGTCATATTATAGCATGTAGAATGATTCTATGGTGAGCAAAAGTAATTTCTTGAAATGTTGGAAAATTTTACAAAAAAAAATCCATAGTATAGTATTTCGAAATTGTTCAATGAAAACGTCAAATTGTTTTGATGTTGAAAAAAACCATGAAAGTGTTTGTATTATAGCATTTCGATTGATTCTATGGTGAGCAAAAGTCATTTCGTGAAATGTTGGAAAATTTTGCAAAAAAAAACGCCATAGTATAGTATGTTGAAATTTTTCGATGAAAACGTCAAATTTTTTTGAAGTTGAAGAAAACCATGAAAACGGTCGTATTATAGCATTTAGAATGATTCTATGGTGAGCAAAAGTCATTTCGTGAAATGTCGGAAAATTTTACGAAAACAAAGCCATCGTATATTATGTCGAAATTTTTCGATGAAAACGTCAAATTGTTTTGATGTTGAAAAAACCATTAAAGCGGTTGTATTATAGCATTTCGATTGATTCTATGGTGAGCAAAAGTCATTTCGTGAAATGTGTAAAAATTTTACAAAAAAAACGCCATAGTATAGTATGTCGAAATTTTTCGATGAAAACGTCAAATTGTTTTGATGTTGAAAAAAACCATGAAAGCGGTTGTATTATAGCATGTCGATTGATTCTATGGTGAGCAAAAGTCATTTCGTGAAATGTCGGAAAATTTTACAAAAAAAACGCCATAGTATAGTATGTCGAAATTTTTCGATGAAAACGTCAAATTTTTTTGATGTTGAAAAAAAACATGAAAGCGGTTGTATTATATCATGTAGAATGATTGTATGGTGAGCAAAAGTCATTTCGTGAAATGTTGGAAAATTTACAAAAAAACGCCATAGTATAGTATGTCGAAATTTTTCGATGAAAACGTCAAATTTTTTTGAAGTTGAAAAAAACATGAAAACGGTCATATTATAGCATGTAGAATGATTCTATGGTGAGCAACAGTCATTTCGTGAAATGTTGGAAAATTTTACAAAAAAAAAGCCATAGTATAGTCTATCGAAATTTTTCGATGAAAACGTCAAATTGTTTTGATGTTGAAAAAAACCATTAAAGCGGTTGTATTCTAGCATGTCGATTGATTCTATGGTGAGCAAAAGTCATTTCGTGAAATGTTGGAAAATTTTACAAAAAAAAAACGCCATAGTATAGTATGTCGAAATTTTTCGATGAAAACGTCAAATTGTTTTGATGTTGAAAAAAACCATGAAAGCGGTTGTATTATAGCATGTCGATTGATTCTATGGTGAGCAAAAGTCATTTCGTGAAATGTTGGAAAATTTTACAAAAAAAAAGCCACAGTATAGTATGTCGAAATTTTTCGATGAAAACGTCAAATTTTTTTGATGTTGAAAAAAACCATGAAAACGGTCGTATTATAGCATTTCGAATGATTCTATGGTGAGCAAAAGTAATTTCTTGAAATGTTGGAAAATTTTACAAAAAAAACGCCATAGTATAGTATGTTGAAATTTTTCGATGAAAACGTCAAATTTTTTTGAAGTTGAAGAAAACCATGAAAACGGTCGTATTATAGCATTTAGAATGATTCTATGGTGAGCAAAAGTCATTTCGTGAAATGTCGGAAAATTTTACAAAAAAAAAAGCCATAGTATAGTATGTCGAAATTTTTCGATGAAAACGTCAAATTTTTTTGAAGTTGAAAAAAACATGAAAACGGTCATATTATAGCATGTAGAATGATTCTATGGTGAGCAAAAGTCATTTCGTGAAATGTTGGAAAATTTTACAAAAAAAAAAGCCATAGTATAGTATGTCGAAAGTTTTTGATGAAAACGTCAAATTGTTTTTGATGTTGAAAAAAACCATGAAAGCAGTTGTATTATAGCATGTCGATTGATTCTATGGTGAGGAAAAGTAATTTCGTGAAATGTCGGAAAATTTTACAAAAAAATGCCATAGTATAGTATGTCTAAATTTTTCGATGAAAACGTCAAATTGTTTTGATGTTGAAAAAACCATTAAAGCGGTTGTATTATAGCATTTCGATTGATTCTATGGTGAGCAAAAGTCATTTCGTGAAATGTGTAAAAATTTTACAAAAAAAACGCCATAGCATAGTATGTCGAAATTTTTCGATGAAAACGTCAAATTTTTTTGAAGTTGAAAAAAACATGAAAACGGTCATATTATAGCATGTAGAATGATTCTATGGTGAGCAAAAGTAATTTCTTGAAATGTTGGAAAATTTTACAAAAAAAAAGCCATAGTATAGTATTTCGAAATTGTTCAATGAAAACGTCAAATTGTTTTGATGTTGAAAAAAACCATGAAAGCGTTTGTATTATAGTATGTCGATTGATTCTATGGTGAGCAAAAGTCATTTCGTGAAATGTTGGAAAATTTTGCAAAAAAAACGCCATAGTATAGTATGTTGAAATTTTTCGATGAAAACGTCAAATTTTTTTGAAGTTGAAGAAAACCATGAAAACGGTCGTATTATAGCATTTAGAATGATTCCATGGTGAGCAAAAGTCATTTCGTGAAATGTCGGAAAATTTTACGAAAACAAAGCCATCGTATAGTATGTCGAAATTTTTCGATGAAAACGTCAAATTGTTTTGATGTTGAAAAAACCATTAAAGCGGTTGTATTATAGCATTTCGATTGATTCTATGGTGAGCAAAAGTCATTTCGTGAAATGTGTAAAAATTTTACAAAAAAAACGCCATAGTATAGTATGTCGAAATTTTTAGATGAAAACGTCAAATTGTTTTGATGTTGAAAAAAACCATGAAAGCGGTTGTATTATAGCATGTCGATTGATTCTATGGTGAGCAAAAGTCATTTCGTGAAATGTCGGAAAATTTTACACAAAAAAAGCCATAGTATAGTATGTCGAAATTTTTCGATGAAAACGTCAAATTTTTTTGATGTTGAAAAAAAACATGAAAGCGGTTGTATTATATCATGTAGAATGATTGTATGGTGAGCAAAAGTCATTTCGTGAAATGTTGGAAAATTTACAAAAAAAAACGCCATAGTATAGTATGTCGAAATTTTTCGATGAAAACGTCAAATTTTTTTGAAGTTGAAAAAAAACATGAAAGCGGTCGTATTATAGCATGTCGAATGATTCTATGGTGAGCAAAAGACATTTCGTGAAATGTGGAAAAATTTTACAAAAAAAAAACGCCATAGTATAGTATGTTGAAATTTTTCGATGAAAACGTCAAATTGTTTTGATGTTGAAAAAAACCATGAAAGCGGTTGTATTATAGCATGTCGATTGATTCTATGGTGAGGAAAAGTAATTTCGTGAAATGTCGGAAAATTTTCCAAAAAAAATGCCATAGTATAGTATGTCGAAATTTTTGGATGAAAACGTCAAATTTTTTTGAAGTTTAAAAAAACCATGAAAATGGTCGTATTATAGCATGTAGAATTATTTTACGGTGAGCAAAAGTCATTTCGTGAAATGTTGGAAAAATTTACAAAAAAACGCCATAGTATTGTATGTCGAAATTTGTCAATGAAAATGTCAAAATTTTGTTGAAGTTGAAGAAAACCATGAAAACGGTCGTATTATAGCATTTAGAATGATTCTATGGTGAGCAAAAGTAATTTCTTGAAATGTTGGAAAATTTTACAAAAAAAACGCCATAGTATAGTATGTCGAAATTTTTGATGCGCATTTTTTGAAGTTGAAGAAAACCATGAAAACGGTCGGTTATAGCATTTAGAATGTTTCTATGGTGAGCAAAAGTCATTTCGTGAAATGTCGGAAAATTTTACAAAAAAAAAGCCATAGTATAGTATGTCGAAATTTTTCGATGAAAACGTCAAATTTTTTTGAAGTTGAAAAAAACATGAAAACGGTCATATTATAGCATGTAGAATGATTCTATGGTGAGCAACAGTCATTTCGTGAAATGTTGGAAAATTTTACAAAAAAAAAGCCATAGTATAGTCTGTCGAAATTTTTCGATGAAAACGTCAAATTGTTTTGATGTTGAAAAAACCATTAAAGCGGTTGTATTATAGCATGTCGATTGATTCTAAGGTGAGCAAAAGTCATTTCGTGAAATGTTGGAAAATTTTACAAAAAAAACCGCCATAGTATAGTATGTCGAAATTTTTCGATGAAAACGTCAAATTGTTTTGATGTTGAAAAAAACCATGAAAGCGGTTGTATTATAGCATGTCGATTGATTCTATGGTGAGCAAAAGTCATTTCGTGAAATGTTGGAAAATTTTACGAAAAAAACGCCATAGTATAGTATGACGAAATTTTTCGATGAAAACATCAAATTTTTTTGAAGTTGAAGAAAACCATGAAAACGGTCGTATTATAGCATTTAGAATGATTCTATGGTGAGCAAAAGTCATTTCGTGAAATGTCGGAAAATTTTACAAAAAAAAAGCCATAGTATAGTATGTCGAAATTTTTCGATGAAAACGTCAAATTGTTTTGATGGTGAAAAAAACATTAATGCGGTTGTATTATAGCATTTCGATTGATTCTATGGTGAGCAAAAGTCATTTCGTGAAATGTGTAAAAATTTTACAAAAAAAACGCCATAGTATAGTATGTCGAAATTTTTCGATGAAAACGTCTAATTGTTTTGATGTTGAAAAAAACCATGAAAGCGGTTGTATTATAGCATGTCGATTGATTCTATGGTGAGCAAAAGTCATTTCGTGAAATGTTGGAAAATTTTACAAAAAAAACGCCATAGTATAGTATGTTGAAATTTTTCGATGAAAACGTCAAATTGTTTTGATGTTGAAAAAAACCATGAAAGCGGTTGTATTATAGCATGTCGAATGATTCTATGGTGAGGAAAAGTAATTTCGTGAAATGTCGGAAAATTTTAAAAAAAAAATGCCATAGTATAGTATGTCGAAATTTTTCGATGAAAATGTCAAATTTTTTTGAAGTTGAAAAAAACATGAAAACGGTCATATTATAGCATGTAGAATGATTCTATGGTGAGCAAAAGACATTTCGTGAAATGTGTAAAAATTTTACAAAAAAAAACGCCATAGTATAGTATGTCAAAATTTTTTGATGAAAACGTCAAATTGTTTTGATGTTGAAAAAAACCATGAAAGCGGTTGTATTATAACATGTCAATTGATTCTATGGTGAGGAAAAGTAATTTCGTGAAATGTCGGAAAATTTTCCAAAAAAAATGCCATAGTATAGTATGTCGAAATTTTTCGATGAAAACGTCAAATTTTTTTGAAGTTTAAAAAAACCATGAAAATGATCGTATTATAGCATGTAGAATTATTTTACGGTGAGCAAAAGTCATTTCGTGAAATGTTGGAAAAATTTACAAAAAAAACGCCATAGTATTGTATGTCGAAATTTTTCGATGAAAACGTACAAATTTTTTTGAAGTTGAAGAAAACCATGAAAACGGTCGTGTTATAGCATTTAGAATGATTCTATGGTGAGCAAAAGTCATTTCGTGAAATGTCGGAAAATTTTACAAAAAAAAAGCCATAGTATAGTATGTCGAAATTTTTCGATGAAAACGTCAAATTTTTTTGAAGTTGAAAAAAACATGAAAACGGTCATATTATAGCATGTAGAATGATTCTATGGTGAGCAACAGTCATTTCGTGAAATTTCGGAAAATTTTACAAAAAAAAAGCCATAGTATAGTATGTCGAAATTTTTCGATGAAAACGTCAAATTTTTTTGATGTTGAAAAAAACCATGAAAGCGGTTGTATTATATCATGTAGAATGATTCTATGGTGAGCAAAAGGAATTCGTGAAATGTGTAAAAATGTTACAAAAAAAAAAAGCCATAGTATAGTATGTCGAAAGTTTTTGATGAAAACGTCAAATTGTTTTGATGTTGAAAAAAACCATGAAAGCAGTTGTATTATAGCATGTCGATTGATTCTATGGTGAGGAAAAGTAATTTCGTGAAATGTTGGAAATTTTTACAAAAAAAATGCCATAGTATAGTATGTCGAAATTTTTCGATGAAAACGTCAAATTGTTTTGATGTTGAAAAAAACATTAAAGCGGTTGTATTATAGCATTTCGATTGATTCTATGGTGAGCAAAAGTCATTTCGTGAAATGTGTAAAAAATTTACAAAAAAAACGCCATAGTATAGTCTGTTGAAATTTTTCGATGAAAACGTCAAATTTTTTTGAAGTTGAAGAAAACCATGAAAACGGTCGTATTATAGCATTTAGAATGATTCTATGGTGAGCAAAAGTCATTTCGTGAAATGTCGGAAAATTTTACAAAAAACAAAGCCATAGTATAGTATGTCGAAATTTTTCGATGAAAACATCAAATTGTTTTGATGTTGAAAAAAAACCATTAAAGCGGTTGTATTATAGCATGTCGATTGATTCTATGGTGAGGAAAAGTAATTTCGTGAAATGTCGGAAAATTTTACAAAAAAAATGCCATAGTATAGTATGTCGAAATTTTTCGATGAAAACGTCAAATTTTTTTGAAGTTTAAAAAAACCATGAAAATGGTCGTATTATAGCATGTAGAATTATTTTACGGTGAGCAAAAGTCATCTCGTGAAATGTTGGAAAAATTTACAAAAAAACGCCATAGTATTGTATGTCGAAATTTGTCAATGAAAATGTCAAAATTTTGTTGAAGTTGAAGAAAACCATGAAAACGGTCGTATTATAGCATTTAGAATGATTCTATGGTGAGCAAAAGGCATTTCGTGAAATGTGTAAAAATTTTGCAAAAAAAAATGCCATAGTATAGTCTGTCGAAATTTTTCGATGAAAACGTCAAATTGTTTTGATGTTGAAAAAATCCATGAAAGCGGTTGTATTATAGCATTTCGATTGATTCTATGGTGAGCAAAAGTCATTTCGTGAAATGTTGGAAAATTTTGCAAAAAAAACGCCATAGTATAGTATGTCGATATTTTTCGATGAAAACGTCAAATTTTTTTGAAGCTGAAAAAAACATGAAAACGGTCATATTATAGCATGTAGAATGATTCTATGGTGAGCAAAAGACATTTCGTGAAATGTGTAAAAATTTTACAAAAAAAAAACGCCATAGTAGAGTATGTCGAAATTTTTTGATGAAAACGTCAAATTGTTTTGATGTTGAAAAAAACCATGAAAGCGGTTGTATTATAGCATGTCGATTGATTCTATGGTGAGGAAAAGTAATTTCGTGAAATGTCGGAAAATTTTACAAAAAAAATGCCATAGTATAGTATGTCGAAATTTTTCGATGAAAACCTCAAATTTTTTTGAAGTTTAAAAAAACCATGAAAATGGTCGTATTATAGCATGTAGAATTATTTTACGGTTAGCAAAAGTCATTTCGTGAAATGTTGGAAAAATTTACAAAAAAAACGCCATAGTATTGTATGTCGAAATTTGTCGATGAAAATGTCAAATTTTTTTTGAAGTTGAAGAAAACCATGAAAACGGTCGTATTATAGCATTTAGAATGATTCTATGGTGAGCAAAAGTAATTTCTTGAAATGTTGGAAAATTTTACAAAAAAAAAGCCATATTATAGTCTGTCGAAATTTTTCGATGAAAACTTCAAATTGTTTTGATGTTGAAAAAAAACACTAAAGCGGTTGTATTATAGCATGTCGATTGATTCTATGGTGAGCAAAAGTCATTTCGTGAAATGTTGGAAAATTTTACAAAAAAAACGCCATAGTATAGTATGTTGAAATTTTTCAATGAAAACGTCAAATTGTTTTGATGTTGAAAAAAACCATGAAAGCGGTTGTATTATAGCATGTCGATTGATTCTATGGTGAGGAAAAGTAATTTCGTGAAATGTCGGAAAATTTTACAAAAAAAATGCCATAGTATAGTATGTCGAAATTTTTCGATGAAAACGTCAAATTTTTTTGAAGTTTAAAAAAACCATGAAAATGGTCGTATTATAGCATGTAGAATTATTTTACGGTGAGCAAAAGTCATTTCGTGAAATGTTGGAAAATTTTACAAAAAAAACCGCCATAGTATAGTATGTCGAAATTTTTCGATGAAAATGTCATATTTTTTTGAAGTTGAAAAAAACCATGAAAATGGTCGTATTATAGCATGTAGAATGACTCTATGGTGAGCAAAAGTCATTTCGTGAAATGTCGGAAAATTTTACAAAAAAAAAGCCATCGTATAGTATGTCGAAATTTTTCGATGAAAACGTCAAATTGTTTTGATGTTGAAAAAAACCATTAAAGCGGTTGTATTATAGCATTTCGATTGATTCTATGGTGAGCAAAAGTCATTTCATGAAATGTGTAATAATTTTACAAAAAAAACGCCATAGTATGGTATGTCGAAATTTTTCGATGAAAACGTCAAATTTTTTTGATGTTGAAGAAAACCATGAAAGCGGTTGTATTATATCATGTAGAATGATTGTATGGTGAGCAAAAGTCATTTCGTGAAATGTTGGAAAATTTACAAAAAAAACGCCATAGAATAGTATGTTGAAATTTTTCGATGAAAACGTCAAATTTTTTTGAAGTTGAAGAAAACCATGAAAACGGTCGTATTATAGCATTTAGAATGATTCTATGGTGAGCAAAAGTCATTTCGTGAAATGTCGGAAAATTTTACAAAAAAACAAAGCCATCGTATAGTATGTCGAAATTTTTCGATGAAAACGTCAAATTGTTTTGATGTTGAAAAAACCATTAAAGCGGTTGTATTATAGCATTTCGATTGATTCTATGGTGAGCAAAAGTCATTTCGTGAAATGTGTAAAAATTTTACAAAAAAAAAGCCATAGTATAGTATGTCGAAATTTTTTGATGAAAACGTCAAATTGTTTTGATGTTGAAAAAAACCATGAAAGCGGTTGTATTATAGCATGTCGATTGATTCTATGGTGAGCAAAAGTCATTTCGTGAAATGTCGGAAAATTTTACACAAAAAAAGCCATAGTATAGTATGTCGAAATTTTTCGATGAAAACGTCAAATTTTTTTGATGTTGAAAAAAAACATGAAAGCGGTTGAATTATATCATGTAGAATGATTGTATGGTGAGCAAAAGTCATTTCGTGAAATGTTGGAAAATTTACAAAAAAAAACGCCATAGTATAGTATGTCGAAATTTTTCGATGAAAACGTCAAATTGTTTTGATGGTGAAAAAACCATTAATGCGGTTGTATTATAGCATTTCGATTGATTCTATGGTGAGCAAAAGTCATTTCGTGAAATGTGTAAAAATTTTACAAAAAAAACGCCATAGTATAGTATGTCGAAATTTTTCGATGAAAACGTCTAATTGTTTTGATGTTGAAAAAAACCATGAAAGCGGTTGTATTATAGCATGTCGATTGATTCTATGGTGAGCAAAAGTCATTTTGTGAAATGTTGGAAAATTTTACAAAAAAAACGCCATAGTATAGTATGTTGAAATTTTTCGATGAAAACGTCAAATTGTTTTGATGTTGAAAAAAACCATGAAAGCGGTTGTATTATAGCATGTCGATTGATTCTATGGTGAGCAAAAGTCATTTTGTGAAATGTTGGAAAATTTTACAAAAAAAATGCCATAGTATAGTATGTCGAAATTTTTCGATGAAAACGTCAAATTTTTTTGAAGTTTAAAAAAACCATGAAAATGATCGTATTATAGCATGTAGAATTATTTTACGGTGAGCAAAAGTCATTTCGTGAAATGTCGGAAAATTTTACACAAAAAAACGCCATAGTATAGTATGTCGAAATTTTTCGATGAAAACGTCAAATTTTTTTGAAGTTGAAAAAAACATGAAAACGGTCATATTATAGCATGTAGAATGATTCTATGGTGAGCAAAAGACATTTCGTGAAATGTGTAAAAATTTTACAAAAAAAAAACGCCATAGTATAGTATGTCAAAATTTTTTGATGAAAACGTCAAATTGTTTTGATGTTGAAAAAAACCATGAAAGCGGTTGTATTATAACATGTCAATTGATTCTATGGTGAGGAAAAGTAATTTCGTGAAATGTCGGAAAATTTTCCAAAAAAAATGCCATAGTATAGTATGTCGAAATTTTTCGGTGAAAACGTCTAATTGTTTTGATGTTGAAAAAAACCATGAAAGCGGTTGTATTATAGCATGTCGATTGATTCTATGGTGAGCAAAAGTCATTTCGTGAAATGTTGGAAAATTTTACAAAAAAAAACGCCATAGTATAGTATGTTGAAATTTTTCGATGAAAACGTCAAATTGTTTTGATGTTGAAAAAAACCATGAAAGCGGTTGTATTATAGCATGTCGATTGATTCTATGGTGAGGAAAAGTAATTTCGTGAAATGTCGGAAAATTTTACAAAAAAAATGCCATAGTATAGTATGTCGAAATTTTTCGATGAAAATGTCATATTTTTTTGAAGTTGAAAAAAACATGAAAACGGTCATATTATAGCATGTAGAATGATTCTATGGTGAGCAAAAGACATTTCGTGAAATGTGTAAAAATTTTACAAAAAAAAACGCCATAGTATAGTATGTCAAAATTTTTTGATGAAAACGTCAAATTGTTTTGATGTTGAAAAAAACCATGAAAGCGGTTGTATTATAACATGTCAATTGATTCTATGGTGAGGAAAAGTAATTTCGTGAAATGTCGGAAAATTTTCCAAAAAAAATGCCATAGTATAGTATGTCGAAATTTTTCGATGAAAACGTCAAATTTTTTTGAAGTTTAAAAAAACCATGAAAATGATCGTATTATAGCATGTAGAATTATTTTACGGTGAGCAAAAGTCATTTCGTGAAATGTTGGAAAAATTTACAAAAAAAACGCCATAGTATTGTATGTCGAAATTTTTCGATGAAAACGTCAAATTTTTTTGAAGTTGAAGAAAACCATGAAAACGGTCGTGTTATAGCATTTAGAATGATTCTATGGTGAGCAAAAGTCATTTCGTGAAATGTCGGAAAATTTTACAAAAAAAAAGCCATAGTATAGTATGTCGAAATTTTTCGATGAAAACGTCAAATTTTTTTGAAGTTGAAAAAAAACATGAAAACGGTCATATTATAGCATGTAGAATGATTCTATGGTGAGCAACAGTCATTTCGTGAAATTTCGGAAAATTTTACAAAAAAAAAGCCATAGTATAGTATGTCGAAATTTTTCGATGAAAACGTCAAATTTTTTTGATGTTGAAAAAAACCATGAAAGCGGTTGTATTATATCATGTAGAATGATTCTATGGTGAGCAAAAGGAATTCGTGAAATGTGTAAAAATTTTACAAAAAAAAAAGCCATAGTATAGTATGTCGAAAGTTTTTGATGAAAACGTCAAATTGTTTTGATGTTGAAAAAAACCATGAAAGCAGTTGTATTATAGCATGTCGATTGATTCTATGGTGAGGAAAAGTAATTTCGTGAAATGTCGGAAATTTTTACAAAAAAAAATGCCATAGTATAGTATGTCGAAATTTTTCGATGAAAACGTCAAATTGTTTTGATGTTGAAAAAACCATTAAAGCGGTTGTATTATAGCATTTCGATTGATTCTATGGTGAGCAAAAGTCATTTCGTGAAATGTGTAAAAATTTTACAAAAAAAACGCCATAGTATAGTCTGTTGAAATTTTTCGATGAAAACGTCAAATTTTTTTGAAGTTGAAGAAAACCATGAAAACGGTCGTATTATAGCATTTAGAATGATTCTATGGTGAGCAAAAGTCATTTCGTGAAATGTCGGAAAATTTTACGAAAACAAAGCCATAGTATAGTATGTCGAAATTTTTCGATGAAAACATCAAATTGTTTTGATGTTGAAAAAACCATTAAAGCGGTTGTATTATAGCATGTCGATTGATTCTATGGTGAGGAAAAGTAATTTCGTGAAATGTCGGAAAATTTTACAAAAAAAATGCCATAGTATAGTATGTCGAAATTTTTCGATGAAAACGTCAAATTTTTTTGAAGTTTAAAAAAACCATGAAAATGGTCGTATTATAGCATGTAGAATTATTTTACGGTGAGCAAAAGTCATCTCGTGAAATGTTGGAAAAATTTACAAAAAAAACGCCATAGTATTGTATGTCGAAATTTGTCAATGAAAATGTCAAAATTTTGTTGAAGTTGAAGAAAACCATGAAAACGGTCGTATTATAGCATTTAGAATGATTCTATGGTGAGCAAAAGGCATTTCGTGAAATGTGTAAAAATTTTGCAAAAAAAAATGCCATAGTATAGTCTGTCGAAATTTTTCGATGAAAACGTCAAATTGTTTTGATGTTGAAAAAATCCATGAAAGCGGTTGTATTATAGCATTTCGATTGATTCTATGGTGAGCAAAAGTCATTTCGTGAAATGTTGGAAAATTTTGCAAAAAAAACGCCATAGTATAGTATGTCGAAATTTTTCGATGAAAATGTCATATTTTTTTGAAGTTGAAAAAAACCATGAAAATGGTCGTATTATAGCATGTAGAATGACTCTATGGTGAGCAAAAGTCATTTCGTGAAATGTCGGAAAATTTTACAAAAAAAAACGGCATGGTATAGTATGTCGAACTTTTTCGATGAAAACGTCAAATTTTTTTGAAGTTGAAAAAAACCATGAAAACGGTCGTATTATAGCATTTAGAATGATTCTATGGTGAGCAAAAGTCATTTCGTGAAATGTCGGAAAATTTTACAAAAAAAAAGCCATCGTATAGTATGTCGAAATTTTTCGATGAAAACGTCAAATTGTTTTGATGTTGAAAAAACCATTAAAGCGGTTGTATTATAGCATTTCGATTGATTCTATGGTGAGCAAAAGTCATTTCATGAAATGTGTAATAATTTTACAAAAAAAACGCCATAGTATGGTATGTCGAAATTTTTCGATTAAAACGTCAAATTTTTTTGATGTTGAAGAAAACCATGAAAGCGGTTGTATTATATCATGTAGAATGATTGTATGGTGAGCAAAAGTCATTTCGTGAAATGTTGGAAAATTTACAAAAAAAACGCCATAGAATAGTATGTTGAAATTTTTCGATGAAAACGTCAAATTTTTTTGAAGTTGAAGAAAACCATGAAAACGGTCGTATTATAGCATTTAGAATGATTCTATGGTGAGCAAAAGTCATTTCGTGAAATGTCGGAAAATTTTACGAAAACAAAGCCATCGTATAGTATGTCGAAATTTTTCGATGAAAACGTCAAATTGTTTTGATGTTGAAAAAACCATTAAAGCGGTTGTATTATAGCATTTCGATTGATTCTATGGTGAGCAAAAGTCATTTCGTGAAATGTGTAAAAATTTTACAAAAAAAAAGCCATAGTATAGTATGTCGAAATTTTTTGATGAAAACGTTAAATTGTTTTGATGTTGAAAAAAACCATGAAAGCGGTTGTATTATAGCATGTCGATTGATTCTATGGTGAGCAAAAGTCATTTCGTGAAATGTCGGAAAATTTTACACAAAAAAAGCCATAGTATAGTATGTCGAAATTTTTCGATGAAAACGTCAAATTTTTTTGATGTTGAAAAAAAACATGAAAAGCGGTTGAATTATATCATGTAGAATGATTGTATGGTGAGCAAAAGTCATTTCGTGAAATGTTGGAAAATTTACAAAAAAAACGCCATAGTATAGTATGTCGAAATTTTTCGATGAAAACGTCAAATTGTTTTGATGGTGAAAAAACCATTAATGCGGTTGTATTATAGCATTTCGATTGATTCTATGGTGAGCAAAAGTCATTTCGTGAAATGTGTAAAAATTTTACAAAAAAAACGCCATAGTATAGTATGTCGAAATTTTTCGATGAAAACGTCTAATTGTTTTGATGTTGAAAAAAACCATGAAAGCGGTTGTATTATAGCATGTCGATTGATTCTATGGTGAGCAAAAGTCATTTTGTGAAATGTTGGAAAATTTTACAAAAAAAACGCCATAGTATAGTATGTTGAAATTTTTCGATGAAAACGTCAAATTGTTTTGATGTTGAAAAAAACCATGAAAGCGGTTGTATTATAGCATGTCGATTGATTCTATGGTGAGCAAAAGTCATTTTGTGAAATGTTGGAAAATTTTACAAAAAAAATGCCATAGTATAGTATGTCGAAATTTTTCGATGAAAACGTCAAATTTTTTTGAAGTTTAAAAAAACCATGAAAATGATCGTATTATAGCATGTAGAATTATTTTACGGTGAGCAAAAGTCATTTCGTGAAATGTCGGAAAATTTTACAAAAAAAAACGCCATAGTATAGTATGTCGAAATTTTTCGATGAAAACGTCAAATTTTTTTGAAGTTGAAAAAAACATGAAAACGGTCATATTATAGCATTTAGAATGATTCTATGGTGAGCAAAAGACATTTCGTGAAATGTGTAAAAATTTTACAAAAAAAAAACGCCATAGTATAGTATGTCAAAATTTTTTGATGAAAACGTCAAATTGTTTTGATGTTGAAAAAAACCATGAAAGCGGTTGTATTATAACATGTCAATTGATTCTATGGTGAGGAAAAGTAATTTCGTGAAATGTCGGAAAATTTTCCAAAAAAAATGCCATAGTATAGTATGTCGAAATTTTTCGATGAAAACGTCAAATTTTTTTGAAGTTTAAAAAAACCATGAAAATGATCGTATTATAGCATGTCGATTGATTCTAAGGTGAGCAAAAGTCATTTCGTGAAATGTTGGAAAATTTTACAAAAAAAACCGCCATAGTATAGTATGTCGAAATTTTTCGATGAAAACGTGAAATTGTTTTGATGTTGAAAAAAAACATGAAAGCGGTTGTATTATAGCATGTCGATTGATTCTATGGTGAGCAAAAGTCATTTCGTGAAATGTTGGAAAATTTTACAAAAAAAACGCCATAGTATAGTATGACGAAATTTTTCGATGAAAACATCAAATTTTTTTGAAGTTGAAGAAAACCATGAAAACGGTCATATTATAGCATTTAGAATGATTCTATGGTGAGCACAAGTCATTTCGTGAAATGTCGGAAAATTTTACAAAAAAAAAGCCATAGTATAGTATGTCGAAATTTTTCGATGAAAACGTCAAATTGTTTTGATGGTGAAAAAAACATTAATGCGGTTGTATTATAGCATTTCGATTGATTCTATGGTGAGCAAAAGTCATTTCGTGAAATGTGTAAAAATTTTACAAAAAAAACGCCATAGTATAGTATGTCGAAATTTTTCGATGAAAACGTCAAATTGTTTTGATGTTGAAAAAAACCATGAAAGCGGTTGTATTATAGCATGTCGATTGATTCTATGGTGAGGAAAAGTAATTTCGTGAAATGTCGGAAAATTTTACAAAAAAAATGCCATAGTATAGTATGTCGAAATTTTTCGATGAAAATGTCATATTTTTTTGAAGTTGAAAAAAACATGAAAACGGTCATATTATAGCATGTAGAATGATTCTATGGTGAGCAAAAGACATTTCGTGAAATGTGTAAAAATTTTACAAAAAAAAACGCCATAGTATAGTATGTCAAAATTTTTTGATGAAAACGTCAAATTGTTTTGATGTTGAAAAAAACCATGAAAGCGGTTGTATTATAACATGTCAATTGATTCTATGGTGAGGAAAAGTAATTTCGTGAAATGTCGGAAAATTTTCCAAAAAAAATGCCATAGTATAGTATGTCGAAATTTTTCGATGAAAACGTCAAATTTTTTTGAAGTTTAAAAAAACCATGAAAATGATCGTATTATAGCATGTAGAATTATTTTACGGTGAGCAAAAGTCATTTCGTGAAATGTTGGAAAAATTTACAAAAAAACGCCATAGTATTGTATGTCGAAATTTGTCAATGAAAATGTCAAAATTTTGTTGAAGTTGAAGAAAACCATGAAAACGGTCGTATTATAGCATTTAGAATGATTCTATGATGAGCAAAAGTAATTTCTTGAAATGTTGGAAAATTTTACAAAAAAAACGCCATAGTATAGTATGTCGAAATTTTTCGATGAAAACGTCAAATTTTTTTGAAGTTGAAGAAAACCATGAAAACGGTCGTGTTATAGCATTTAGAATGATTCTATGGTGAGCAAAAGTCATTTCGTGAAATGTCGGAAAATTTTACAAAAAAAAAGCCATAGTATAGTATGTCGAAATTTTTCGATGAAAACGTCAAATTTTTTTGAAGTTGAAAAAAACCATGAAAACGGTCGTATTATAGCATTTAGAATGAGTCTATGGTGAGCAAAAGTCATTTCGTGAAATGTCGGAAAATTTTACAAAAAAAAAGCCATAGTATAGTATGTCGAAATTTTTCGATGAAAACGTCAAATTGTTTTGATATTGAAAAAAACCATTAAAGCGGTTGTATTATAGCATTTCGATTGATTCTATGGTGAGCAAAAGTCATTTCATGAAATGTGTAATAATTTTACAAAAAAAACGCCATAGTATGGTATGTCGAAATTTTTCGATGAAAACGTCAAATTTTTTTGATGTTGAAAAAAACCATGAAAGCGGTTGTATTATATCATGTAGAATGATTGTATGGTGAGCAAAAGTCATTTCGTGAAATGTTGGAAAATTTACAAAAAAAACGCCATAGTATAGTATGTCGAAATTTTTCGATGAAAACGTCAAATTTTTTTGAAGTTGAAAAAAACATGAAAACGGTCATATTATAGCATGTAGAATGATTCTATGGTGAGCAAAAGACATTTCGTGAAATGTGTAAAAATTTTACAAAAAAAAAATGCCATAGTATAGTATGTCAAAATTTTTTGATGAAAACGTCAAATTTTTTTGATGTTGAAAAAAACATGAAAGCGGTTGTATTATAGCATGTCGATTGATTCTATGGTGAGGAAAAGTAATTTCGTGAAATGTCGGAAAATTTTACAAAAAAAATGCCATAGTAAAGTATGTCGAAATTTTTCGATGAAAACGTCAAATTTTTTTGAAGTTTAAAAAAACCATGAAAATGGTCGTATGATAGCATGTAGAATTATTTTACGGTGAGCAAAAGTCATTTCGTGAAATGTTGGAAAAATTTACAAAAAAAACGCCATAGTATTGTATGTCGAAATTTTTCGATGAAAACGTCAAATTTTTTTGAAGGTGAAAAAACCATTAAAACGGTTATATTATAGCATTTCGATTGATTCTATGGTGAGCAAAAGACATTTCGTGAAAAGTGTAAAAATTTTAAAAAAAAAAAGCCATAGTATTGTCGCGAAATTTGTCGATGAAAATGTCAAACTTTTTTTTGAAGTTGAAGAAAACCATGAAAACGCGTATTATAGCATTTAGAATGATTCTATGGTGAGAAAAGTAATGTCTTGAAATGTTGGAACATTTTAAAAAAAACGATGAGTCTGTGAAATTTTTCGTGAAAACTTAATTGTTTTGATGTTGAAAAAAACCATTAAAGCGGTTGTATTATAGCATGTCGATTGATTCTATGGTGAGCAAAAGTCATTTCGTGAAATGTTGGAAAATTTTACAAAAAAAACGCCATAGTATAGTATGTTGAAATTTTTCGATGAAAACGTCAAATTGTTTTGATGTTGAAAAAAACCATGAAAGCGGTTGTATTATAGCATGTCGATTGATTCTATGGTGAGGAAAAGTAATTTCGTGAAATGTCGGAAAATTTTACAAAAAAAATGCCATAGTATAGTCTGTCGAAATTTTTTTCGATGAAAACGTCAAAAATTTTTTTGAAGTTTAAAAAAACCATGAAAATGGTCGTATTTATAGCATGTAGAATTATTTTACGGTGAGCAAAAGTCATTTCGTGAAATGTTGGAAAATTTTACAAAAAAAACGGCATGGTATAGTATGTCGAACTTTTTCGATGAAAACGTCAAATTTTTTTGAAGTTGAAAAAAACAGGGTGTTTTTCATGTGAATGTTCTTGGTGGCAACAGTCATTTCGTGAAATGTTGGAAAATTTACAAAAAAAACGCCATAGTATAGTATGTTGAAATTTTTCGATGAAAATGTCAAATTTTTTTGAAGTTGAAAAAAAACATGAAAACAGTCATATTATAGCATGTAGAATGACTCTATGGTGAGCAAAAGGAATTCGTTAAATGTGTAAAAATTTTACAAAAAAAAATGCCATAGTATAGTCTTGAAATTTTTCGATGAAAACGTCAAATTGTTTTGATGTTGAAAAAAACCAAGAAAAGTTGTATTATAGCATGTCGATTGATTCTTTGTGCAAATTGAAAATGTTGCAAAATTTTGAAAAAAAACACAAAAAATATGTTGAAATTTTTCGATGAAAAGTCAAATTTTTTTGAAGTTGAAGAAAACCATGAAAACGGTCGTATTATAGCATTTAGAATGATTCTATGGTGAGCAAAAGGCATTTCATGAAATGTCGGAAAATTTTACAAAAAAAAAGCCATAGTATAGTATGTCGAAATTTTTCGATGAAAACGTCAAATTGTTTTGATGTTGAAAAAACCATTAAAGCGGTTGTATTATAGCATGTCGATTGATTCAATGGTGAGCAAAAGTCATTTCGTGAAATGTTGGAAAATTTTGCAAAAAAAACGCCATAGTATAGTATGTCGAAATTTTTCGATGAAAACGTCAAATTTTTTTGAAGTTGAAAAAAACATGAAAACGGTCATATTATAGCATGTAGAATGATTCTATGGTGAGCAAAAGACATTTCGTGAAATGTTTAAAAATTTTACAAAAAAAACGCCATGGTATAGTATGTCGAAATTTTTCGATGAAAACGTCAAATTGTTTTGATGTTGAAAAAAACCATGAAAGTGGTTGTATTATAGCATGTCGATTGATTCTATGGTGAGGAAAAGTAATTTCGTGAAATGTCGGAAAATTTTACAAAAAAAATGCCATAGTATGGTATGTCGAAATTTTTCGATGAAAACCTCAAATTTTTTTGAAGTTTAAAAAAACCATGAAAATGGTCGTATTATAGCATGTAGAATTATTTTACGGTGAGCAAAAGTCATTCTGTGAAATGTTGGAAAAATTTACAAAAAAAACGCCATAGTATTGTATGTCGAAATTTGTCGATGAAAATGTCAAATTTTTTTTGAAGTTGAAGAAAACCATGAAAACGGTCGTATTATAGCATTTAGAATGATTCTATGGTGAGCAAAAGTAATTTCTTGAAATGTTGGAAAATTTTACAAAAAAAAAGCCATAGTATAGTCTGTCGAAATTTTTCGATGAAAACTTCAAATTGTTTTGATGTTGAAAAAAAAACACTAAAGCGGTTGTATTATAGCATGTCGATTGATTCTATGGAGAGCAAAAGTCATTTCGTGAAATGTTGTGAAAATTTTACAAAAAAAACACCATAGTATAGTATGTTGCAATTGTTCGATGAAAACGTCAAATTGTTTTGATGTTGAAAAAAACCATGAAAGCGGTTGTATTATAGGATGTCGATTGATTCTATGGTGAGCAAAAGTCATTTCGTGAAATGTTGGAAAATTTTACAAAAAAAAAACGCCATAGTATAGTATGTCGAAATTTTCCGATGAAAACGTCAAATATTTTTGATGTTGACAAAAAACATGAAAGCGGTTGTATTATATCATGTAGAATGATTCTATGGTGAGCAAAAGTCATTTTGTGAAATGTCGGAAAATTTTACAAAAAAAAACGGCATGGTATAGTATGTCGAAATTTTTCGATGAAAACGTCAAATTTTTTTTGAAGTTGAAGAAAACCATGAAAACGGTCGTATTATAGCATTTAGAATGATTCTATGGTGAGCAAAAGTAATTTCTTGAAATGTTGGAGAATTTTACAAAAAAAACGCCATAGTATAGTATGTCGAAATTTTTCGATGAAAACGTCAAATTTTTTTGAAGTTGAAGAAAACCATGAAAACGGTTGTACTAGAGCATTTAGAATGATTCTATGGTGAGCAAAAGTCATTTCGTGAAATGTCGGAAAATTTTACAAAAAAAAATGCCATAGTATAGTATGTCGAAATTTTTCGATGAAAACGTCAAATTTTTTTGAAGTTGAAAAAAAACATGAAAACGGTAATATTATAGCATGTAGAATGATTCTATGGTGAGCAAAAGTCATTTCGTGAAATGTTGGAAAATTTTACAAAAAAAAAGCCAGAATATAGTCTGTCGAAATTTTTCGATGAAAACGTCAAATTGTTTTGATGTTGAAAAAACCATTAAAGCGGTTGTATTATAGCATGTCGATTGATTCTAAGGTGAGCAAAAGTCATTTCGTGAAATGTTGGAAAATTTACAAAAAAAACGCCATAGTATAGTATGTCGAAATTTTTCGATGAAAACGTCAAATTTTTTTGAAGTTGAAAAAAACATGAAAATGGTCATATTATAGCATGTAGAATGATTCTATGGTGAGCAAAAGTAATTTCTTGAAATGTCGGAAAATTTTACAAAAAAAAGCCATAGTATAGTATGTCGAAATTTTTCGATGAAAATGTCATATTTTTTTGAAGTTGAAAAAAACCATGAAAATGGTCGTATTATAGCATTTAGAATGATTCTATGGTGAGCAAAAGTCATTTTGTGAAATGTCGGAAAATTTTACAAAAAAAAGCCATAGTATAGTATGTCGAAATTTTTCGATGAAAATGTCATATTTTTTTGAAGTTGAAAAAAACCATGAAAGCGGTTGTATTATAGCATGTCGAATGATTCTATGGTGAGCAAAAATCATTTCGTGAAATGTTGGAAAATTTACAAAAAAAACGCCATAGTATAGTTCGTCAAAATTTTTCGATGAAAACGTCAAATTTTTTTGAAGTTGAAAAAAACATGAAAGTGGTCATATTATAGCATGTAGAATGATTCTAAAGTGAGCAAAAGACATTTCGTGAAATGTGTAAAAATTTTACAAAAAAAAACGCCATAGTATAGTATGTTGAAATTTTTCGATGAAAAGGTCAAATTTTTTTGAAGTTGAAAAAAACATGAAAATAGTCATATTATAGCATGTAGAATGACTCTATGTCGAGCAAAAGGCATTTCGTGAAAAGTGTAAAAATTTTCCAAAAAAACGCCATAGTGTATTATGTCGAAATTTTTCGATGAAAACGTCAAATTTTTTTGAAGTTTAAAAAAACCATGAAAACTGTCGTATTATAGCATGTAGAATGACTCTATGGTGAGAAAAAGTCATTTCGTGAAATGTTGGAAAATTTTACAAAAAAAACGCCATAGTATAATATGTCAAAATTTTTCTATGAAAATGTCACATTTTTTACGAAATTGAAAAAAACCATGAAAGCGGTTGTATCATAGCATGTAGAATGATTCTATGGTGAGCAAAAGACATTTCGTGAAATGTGTAAAAATTTTACAAAAAAAAAGCGCCATAGTATAGTATGTCGAAATTTTTCAATGAAAACGTCAAATTTTTTTGAAATTGAAAAAAAACATTAAAATGGTCGCATTATAGCATGTAGAATGACTCTATGGTGAGCAAAAGTCATTTTGTGAAATGTTGGAAAATTTTACAAAAAAAAAAGCCATAGTATAGTCTGTCGAAATTTTTCGATGAAAACGTCAAATTTTTTTGAAGTTGGAAAAAAACCATGAAAGCGGTTGTATTATAGCATGTCGATTGATTCTATGGTGAGCAAAAGTCATTTCGTGAAATGTGTAAAAATTTTACAAAAAAAATGCCATAGTATAGTATGCCGAAATTTTTCGATGAAAACGTCAAATTTTTTGGAAGTTTAAAAAAAACATGAAAATGGTCGTATTATAGCATGTAGAATTATTTTACGGTGAGCAAAAGTCTTTTCGTGAAATGTTGGAAAAATTTCCAAAAAAAACGCCATAGTATTGTATGTCGAAATTTGTCAATGAAAATGTCAAATTTTTTTTGAAGTTGGCAAAAAACCATGAAAGCGGTTGTATTATACCATGTCGATTGATTCTATGGTGAGCAAAAGTCATTTTGTGAAATGTCGGAAAATATTACAAAAAAAACGCCATAGTATAGTATGTTGAAATTTTTCGATGAAAAGGTCAAATTTTTTTGAAGTTGAAAAAAAACATGAAAACAGTCATATTATAGCATGTAGAATGACTCTATATCGAGCAAAAGGCATTTAGTGAAAAGTGTAAAAATTTTACAAAAAAACGCCATAGTGTATTATGTCGAAATTTTTCGATGAAAACGTCAAATTTTTTTGAAGTTTAAAAAAACCATGAAAACTGTCGTATTATAGCATGTAGAATGACTCTATGGTGAGAAAAAGTCATTTCGTGAAATGTTGGAAAATTTTGCAAAAAAAACGCCATTGTATAATATGTCAAAATTTTTCTATGAAAATGTCACATTTTTTACAAAATTGAAAAAAACAATGAAAGCGGTTGTATCATAGCATGTAGAAAGATTCTATGGTGAGCAAAAGTCATTTTGTGAAATGTCGGAAAATTTTACAAAAAAAAAACCATAGTATAGTATGTCGAAATTTTTCGATGAAAACATCAAATTTTTTTGAAGTTGAAAAACACATGAAAACGGTCATATTATAGCATGTAGAATGATTCTATGGTGAGCAAAAGACATTTCGTGAAATGTGTAAAAATTTTACAAAAAAAAAAACGCCATAGTATAGTATGTCGAAATTTTTCGATGAAAACGTCAAATTTTTTTGAAGTTGGAAAAAAACCATGAAAGCGGTTGTATTATAGCATGTCGATTGATTCTATGGTGAGCAAAAGTCATTTCTTGAAATGTTGGAAAATTTTACAAAAAAAAACGCCATAGTATAGTATGTCGAAATTTTTCGATGAAAACGTCAAATTGTTTTGATGTTGAAAAAAACCATGAAAGCGGTTGTATTATAGCATGTCGATTGATTCTATGGTGAGCAAAAGTCATTTCTTGAAATGTTGGAAAATTTTACAAAAAAAACGCCATAGTATAGTATGTCCAAATTTTTCGATGAAAACGTCAAATTGTTTTGATGTTGAAAAAAACCATGAAAGCGGTTGTATTATAGCATGTCGATTGATTCTATGGTGAGCAAAAGTCATTTCGTGAAATGTTGGAAAATTTTACAAAAAAAACATGCCATAGTATAGTATGTTGAAATTTTTCGATGAAAACGTCAAATTTTTTTGAAGTTGAAGAAAACCATGAAAACGGTCGTATTATAGCATTTAGAATGATTCTACGGTGAGCAAAAGTCTTTTCGTGAAATGTCGGAAAATTTTACAAAAAAAACGCCACAGTATAGTCTGTCGAAATTTTTCGATGAAAACGTCAAATTTTTTTGAAGTTGAAGAAAACCATGAAAACGGTCGTATTATGGCATTTAGAATGATTCTATGGTGAGCAAAAGTCATTTTGTGAAATGTCGGAAAATTTTACAAAAAAAAGCCATAGTATAGTATGTCGAAATTTTTCGATGAAAACGTCAAATTTTTTTGAAGTTGAAAAACACATGAAAACGGTCATATTATAGCATGTAGAATGATTTTATGGTGAGCAAAAGTGATTTCGTGAAATGTTGGAAAATTTTATAAAAAAAAAACGCCATAGTACAGTATGTCGAAATTTTTCGATGAAAACGTCAAATTTATTTGAAGTTGAAAAAAAAACATAAAAGCGGTCGTATTATAG
The DNA here is from genome assembly GCA_947000775.1 of Pterois miles. Lineage (NCBI taxonomy): Eukaryota > Metazoa > Chordata > Actinopteri > Perciformes > Scorpaenidae > Pterois > Pterois miles. The sequence continues at coordinate 831,075 of CAMQGK010000604.1, forward strand.
CATGTAAATGATTCTATGGTGAGCAAAAGTCATTTCGTCAAATGTTGGAAAATTTACAAAAAAAACGCCATCGTATAGTATGTCGAAATTTTACGATGAAAACATCAAATTTTTTTGAAGTTGAAAAAAAACATGAAAAGTCATTTCGTGAAATGTTGAAAAATTTTACAAAAAAAACGCCATAGTGTCAAAATCTCTATGTCGAAATTTTTCGATGAAAACGTCAAATTTTTTTTATGTTAAAAAAACCATGAAAGCGGTCGTGTTATAGCATGTCGAATGATTCTATGGAGAGGAAAAGTCATTTCGTGAAATGTTGGAAAATTTTACAAAAAAAAAAAACTTAATATAGTATGGCGTTTTTTTTTTCGCTGAAAAAAAGTCAGTATAGTATGTTGATAAAAGTGATAGTGTAGTATGTCGAAAAAAAGTAAGTATAGTATGTTGAAAAACGTCATAGCATGGCATGGCGATAAGGTCATGAAAAACAGTCAGGGCATAGTATATCGAAAAAAGTCATCGTGTGGGTTATCGAAAAAGTCACAGTATAGTTTGTTGAAAAAAATATCATTGTATAGTTTATCGAAAAAAAAAATTATATTATAGTATGTCGGAAAAAAATCATTAAAATTCATGGTATAGTATGTTGAAAAAAGTCATAGTGTAGTATGACAAAAAAGTCATAGTATAGTATGTCAACAAAAGTCATGAAAAAAGTCGGAGCATAGTATGTCAAAAAAGGTCTTAGTAAAGTATGTTGAATAAAGTCATAGTATACTAAAAAAAATCATAATATAACATGCAGACAAAAAAGTATTTTGAAAAAATGTTTTGAAAAAAAAAATCATCGTCATCATATAGTATGTCGAGAAACGTCAAAAGAAATTCATAGTGTAGTATGTCGGAAAAAAAGACAAAGTATACTGTAGTATGTCAAAAAAGAGCGTAAAAACAATTCATAGTACAGTATGTGGTTAAAAAAAGTCATGAACTACAGAGTAAAAAAGTAATAGTATAGTCTCTAAAAAAGTACAGGATAGTATGTCGACAAAAGTACATAGGATAGTATGTCGAAAAAGAGCGTAAAAACAAGTAATAGTACAGTATGTGGTTAAAAAAAAGAAACAGAGTAAAAAAGTAATAGTATAGTCTAAAAAAGTACAGGATAGTATGTCGACAAAAGACATAGTATAGTATGTCAAAAAAGTCAGTATGGTCAAGTCAGTATGTCGAAAGTATGTCGAAAAAACTAGTTTAACATGTCGAAAATAGCGTCTTAGTATGGTGTATTGAAAAAAGTATCACAGTCTTGAGAAAAAGTATAGAGAAAAGAGTCATACTTTCATATATTGAAAACAAGTCATAGTATAGTATGTCAGAAAAAGTCATAGTATGTCAAATTGTCAGAAAATAGTTGCATTAGTATTTTTATGTCTTTTTAATGACATTCTATATAATTACTTTTATTAATACTATACTATACAATACAATGACTTTTTATGACATTATATTGTGTCTTTTTTGTCATACTATACTATGATTATTTTTCAACATATTATACATACTATATACTGTATATACTGTACATACATATGTTTATACATATATACAGTATACATACTGTATACATGTAATATATCTACACACATGAATTATAAAGATAACAGTTTAATCAAAAGACACTGGGGCACACTGCAGAGAGAGGAGGGAGGGGTGCTGGAGACAGGGAGGTATAAAAGAGACTGAAGGAGTGAGTCAAACCAGAGTGTAGAACAGAGGAGGAGGAGAGAGATGTGTGAGAGAAACATAAAGAAAGAGTAAAGAAGGACATTCCTGCAGTAATCTGAAGCCCGGAGCTCAGTGCACTCAACAAGAAGGTAAGAAAGATATGAATGAAATGAGTCCATGTGTTCATATCAGTCTGCTAACCACATACTTTAAATGGATGAAATGAAAGCAACTCCCAAGTTATGCAACTATGCAAACTATGCAAGTATGTATATGATTAAATGATAATTAAAATGTAATCAGAAAAGCCCTTTGTTTTAGTGGTTTACATTTAAAATAAGTAAATTGTTGTAATGTAATGTGAATTATCATGTAAAATACATCAGTCTTGAGATTGGTAACTTGCATGTCTGTTAATAGCTTTTATTGTGATTAAAAACACCCTTTGTGTTCTTATAACTTACAAGCAAAGGTGACAAATTAGTCTGTCATGTATTATTATGGCAGTCATTTTTTGTACAAATGCAAACCTTGTGTGCGTGGGAGTTTGGATTGTGTTGCCAGTTTCGTCAGTAGATGCAGAAATGTTTGAGTGTCCAGTGACAAATGGTGATGGCTAACACAGATGTGTAATCTGAGTGGGGGGTTTCTGTCAGGCCATGTTTTTTCACCCAAACAGACAACCATGATGGAATTCATCGTTAAACATTTTTGTTATGAACTATTGACTTTTGTGTAGTTAAACACTAAAACTATGAAAGTAGTTTTTCTATAACATAAATGTCTAATTAACTCATATTTATAGGTATATACGGTGTGCATTGTGTTGCTTAAAGAAAAATTAAGTGAACATTTTTTTTTCACCATTTTGTGCCTTCATTGTCTCACCAGTGAGGCTCTGCAGCTGACTCTACCTTCTTTAGGGTTCTTGGTGTGAAACACACATTAGGAGAGGTCAAAGTTCAGGTCAGACGTAGCAGCAGCGTGTGAAAATGTCTGTGAGGCCTCTTCTTCTTCTCATCCTGGGAATCACCACAGCCACTGTTACATCTCAAGGTGGGCCAATCACCGATATCCAGTCTCATTATTGGCACACAGGTTCCGAAAAACACAGCACCCTTCCTACAAACATATACACGCATTTTAAATAACAGATGCGTACATTTGCAAATGTATACATATCAAAACACAGACATATAGCTGCATTGCAATACAAGGTTGGAGAAAATAAAGAGAGACAGGCTGATAAAACAGACAATGTACAAAGGAAAATTGGATCTTAAAGTGTGATTTAGTTGTCTTTCCTTCAGACATTGACCTGCAGATTAAAGTATGTTCCTATTTGTATACTCCTTAAACCCTACCATATTTTTCTAGAATAAACTGGCTGTCTGTGTTAGGCAGGTACAACTAAAGTATAGTTTGAAGATTTTACGGATACAACTACAATACAAAGAATGTATTCTCCTATAGTGTCTCTGTAGAAAAAAATGTCACTACTTAAAGGGCCAGTGTGTAGGATTTAGGGGATCTATTGGCAGAAATTGACAATAATAAAATAAGTATGTTTTCTTTAATGTATGATCACTTGATAATAGAAATTGTGTTTTCATTAGTTTAGCATGAGCCATTTATATCTGCATGTGAAGCAGGTCATCTTCACAGACACTTGGCACACAGAAGTTTCAGTTGGTTGCAATCTGCAACCTCACTGCTAGATGTCGCCAAATCCTACACACTGCACTGCAATTTTTTCACAAGCAGAACTCTCAGATACAGAAAGAATTATACTCAACATTAACAGCATTTTAAATATGTAATGGTTTGATTTCATGTTTGAGATAAATACAACCCAGTGACAAAAGTGCATTGTCAGATATTAATGTAGTACATGGTACAAAATCATATGAGATACAACAAAGAAATGTGTCACATTTTGGATTTATCTTTTGCAGGATCGTGGAGAAGAGACAACAAAGAGTCATCCCCTGCTGTGTACAACTCTGATGGTAACTATTATTACAAATTTGACCGAATAATAGTCACAAGAAGGCCTCTTTTCTGGTGGATTGAGTCACATTCCTAACAGGTTTTATACTCTGTCTAGACAACTACGAGTGGACCACGTGGTTCAATGTAGATCACCCCGGGGGCCGTGGAGACTATGAGCAGCTGGAGGCTATTCGCTTCTACTACCGTGCCCGAGTGTGTGAGACTCCCCGGGCAATCGAAGCCAGAACCACTGAATGGATCCCAGCCCGTGAAACTGGGGAGATAGTCCATGCAGACCCCACTGTGGGCTTCTGGTGCCTCAATGAGGAGCAGGGTCCTGAACGCAACTGCTCCAATTACGCAGTCCGTTTCCTCTGTCCCAAAGGTTCATTCTTCTAACATCTTTGATATTCATTCAGGAGCCTAAAGTTGGTTACAATGTAAAAGCAAGATGATACATTCTGATGTACCTTAAAAACTGACCTCTGGCTTTGCTGGTGATCCGCATGCAAGTAGGAGGGGTCCTTCTTTGAAACTTGCACTTTTCCAACAGATGGTGTGAACGTTCAGGGTAACTGGGGTCCGTGGTCAGACTGGAGCCAATGCCCTGCCCTCTGTGGTCAGGTGGGGGTCCAACTGCGCTCCAGAAACTGCCAGTCTCGCTCTATACCTTGCAGTGGACCTAAAGTGGAAGGGAAAGCATGCAATGGACCTGAGTGCCCAGAATCAGGTGAACTAGCCCTGGTTTAAGCTTCTGTTATGCTTTCCGCCCATCTAAGTCCACTTCAGTAGTAATAGCTGGATGTGCATTGAAAGAACTGTAAATCCAACCCTTTCACAGGTGCAACAAGCATAAATCACATTTTAGTCAGACAGACCCTTCTCTTGCAATTCTCCTTTTATCCATCATCAGATCTGGGAGACCCAGTATTCACAGAATGGCTAACCTTGTTTTATCTACTCTTCAGATTGCTCCCTGCAGTGTGTGATGGGGAAGGTGAATGCAGAGTGTGATGCATGCATGTGTGAAGAACACATCCTGCTGGGTTCCGTTCGTGGTGCTGGGGGTCTCACAGCTGAAGGGGCTACCATTCTTCGCTCTGGCAAACTCCTCACACTTACCGACCACAACGGGCATTTCCGCATCCCTGGTATCTGTCCGGATGGCAACACCACCCTAACAGTCAGCCTGCAGGGCCATGCCACCCACAGCGTTGTTGTTCCCCATAATGCTGAACATACCTCTGTCCTCAGTGTCCAGCTGAAAAGAATAGGTAGGATGGATTTACATCAAAATATCTGATTACAGCTCAACAAAAAGTTCACTTTAAGATGCATGTTACTGACAAGTTTGTCACGCATGTAAGGTAGCAGGTAGTTAACATGTTACTATATCTCAAATTGTGATTTGTCAGAGAAGCTTCATGTGTTGAGCAACCCTGAGAGCAAGGTCAGGAGGGAGGGACAAACTGCTGCCTTCTGCTGCAAAGTGGCAGGAACACCACAACCAGACAAGTACCAATGGTAGGACTTATAATAGTGAAATTATAGTCCACAAATGTTATTGAATCACATGCATCTAATGTCCGAATAATATGGTATATTCAATGACTTGGCTTCTCTTTTCTTCTGTGTGAATCAACAGGTTTCATAACAACAGTCTCCTGGAGAAGCAGTCCGAGAGCACCTTGGTCCTAAAACATCTGCATCCCCAGCAGACTGGGGAGTACTACTGCATGGCAAGTGGTTCCTCTGGGGCTATTAAAACCAAACCAGCTATACTCAAAGTCTTAGGTATGATCTCAATAAATTGGTAAACATACTTTGCAAGCACTGAGTAGAGTAATATCAATGGGGTTCATATTGTATTTTACATCAGAGAGAAGACAGTATGATCAAACTAGAGCAACATTTTGATTTCTACATTTCTTGCACAGAAAGAGATGAGCATTCCTGTAATCCCAAGCCTGAATCCCACCTGATCCGTCTTCCACATGACTGCTACCAAAACAGCACAGACTCCATCTACTATGATGTGGGCAAGTGCCCCTCAAGTACATGTACTGGACAACTGGACAATGGCATCAGGTGCAAAGACAAAGTGGCTTACTGCTGTGGAGTCAAAAAGATGGAGGAGAGGCAGCTAACATGCAAGGGCTACCAATTGCCCACCATGGTGGTGACTGAGTGTGGCTGCCAGAAATGTGTGGACACAAAGGCCATTGTGCACGGTAGGGCTATTGCTGCAGACAATGGTGAGCCAATGAGGTTTGGTCATGTCTTTTTGAATGGAGTCCGAATCAGCCGCACAGGCTACAAAGGCACATTCTCCATCCAGGTTCCTCCAGACACAGAGAGGTTAGTCCTGACTTTTGTGGACAACATGCAGAAATTTATCAACACCACAAAGGTACTTCCATTTAACACCAGAGGAGGGGCTGTTTACCATGAGATCAAACTTCTAAGAAAGAAAGCTCCTGTGACCATCAGCTCTACAGAAACCAACACTCTGGAGCTTGGGGAGATGGAGGGCCAGGAGGCAATGGTTCAAATCCAGATTCCTCCCAATGCCTTCTATACGGAAAAAGGAGAAGTATTCACTGGTAATGTAAACGCTAGCGTAACGTTCCTCGACCCCAGAGACGTCTCCACAGCTGCTGCAGCTCAAAGTGATCTCAACTTTGTAGGAGATGAAGGAGATACCCTGCCGCTGAGAACCTATGGGATGTTCTCAGTTGACTTTAGGGGTGAAGAAAACAATGAGCCCCTGAACGCAGGTGAAGTAAAGGTGTTCCTGGATTCTGCCCAGGTGAAGATGTCTGAGCACCTAAATACCATGAAGCTGTGGTCACTGAACCCTGATACTGGCCTGTGGGAGGAGGAAGGAAGTCTGCAGGTGGAGAAGAAAAAAAAGAGGCAAAAGGGAGGAGCGAACTTTTCTGATTGGTAACATGGAGATCAGAGAGAGACGTCTATTTAACCTGGATGTGCCAGAGAACCGCAGGTGTTACGTGAAAGTGAGGGCCTTCCGCAGTGAACGCTTCATGCCCAGTGAGCAGGTGGAGGGAGTTGTGGTGAGTCTTATAAACATGGAGCCCACAGCTGGCTACTCCACTAACCCACGTGCCTGGGGCCGTTATGACAGTGTCATCACTGGCCCTAATGGTGCATGTCTTCCTGCCTTCTGCGATGAACAAAAAGCTGATGCCTACTCTGCCTATGTCATGGCCAACCTTGGAGGAGAGGAGCTGGAGGCCGTCTCTTCTGCTCCCAAACTCAATCCCAGCCTCATTGGAGTGCCCCAGCCTTACCTGGGTAAGCTAAACTACAGACGGACTGACCATGAAGACCCCAGAGTGAAGAAGACTGCATTCAGCATCAGTGTGGCAAAACCAAGTCCTAACACAGCTGAGGAAAGCAATGGACCAGTTTATGCATTTGAGAACTTGAAAGACTGTGAAGAGGCCCCCTTCAGTGCAGCACACTTCCGCTTCTCAAGAGTAGAAGGAGACCGCTACGATTACAACACGGTGCCATTCAATGAAGATGACCCAATGAGCTGGACAGAGGACTACCTGAGCTGGTGGCCCAAACCCATGGAATACCGAGCCTGCTATATCAAAGTCAAAATCAACAGCCCACATGAGATCAATGTGCGGTCCCGCAACATGGGTGGTACCCACCCAAAGACAGTGGGCCAGCTGTATGGCCTCCGAGATACTCGCAGCATCCGTGACAAGGATCAGGCAACTATTTCAGCTGTGTGCCTGGAGTTCAAGTGCAGCGGGATGCTGTATGATCAGGAACGTGTAGATCGTACCCTGGTGAAGGTAATTCCACAAGGAAGCTGTAAGAGAGATCAGGTCAACCCAATGCTTCAGGAGTATCTGGTGAACCATCTGCCTCTAGCCGTCAACAATGACACCAATGAGTTCACCATGCTAGCACCCCTTGACCCCCTGGGCCACAACTATGGAATTTATACGGTGACAGACCAGGATCCCCGCACAGCCAAAGAGATCGCACTCGGGCGCTGCTTTGACGGTACTTCTGATGGAACATCTCGTGTCATGAAGAGCAACGAAGGCATAGCACTGACATTCACCTGTGGCGATCGTGAGGCGACACGCCAGAGTGTCTTCCAGGCCCTGCAGATTAATCAAGGGCAAACAGTCACGAGCGTGGTGAGAGAAGGCAGACAGAACCGACGCCGGCAGAGGGCCAATGCACCACGCAGCAGCCGTAGACGTAGCACCAGAGATCCTGTAGGACGGCGCACAAAGGCCACGAGCTAAACGACAACACTGAAGGTGAAGGCTGTACACCTGCAATGGAGATGAGTAAATAAGGTTAACCTTGTGTTTTAATACAAACATTTAATATTGACTTGTCTTTCAAATTCAGTGAATATTTTAGGCTTATTTTTTGCAGCTTCTTTGCAAGGAATATTTTGCATTGGTTTTCTGTTTTACCCTAAATTTCCAACTGTACTGTGGTAAATATTTACTTGAAACTGTAAATAGAGTATTTATTACACGTCTTAGGAATTAGTAATCAGGGTGCAGTGAGTCTTTCATCACTGTTGTAAACAAGAACAGAAACAACTTATTTGACCAGTGATTTATTAAATTAGATGCTTATAAAACACTGCAGATGCTGTATCGTCCACATTGTGAGTATCCAATTGTCCAAGTAACATTGAAACTGGTCAACTGCTCAAAAAGAAAAGGAGAAATACACCCTTTCAACTAACTGTAGCCCATATGAAGACATGGTGGGGTGAAGCCCATAAGCCCTCGCTCCTCATCACACTTGATACAAGCCTGCAGAAGCAATGATTAGGAGATCAGTCGTAGCAAGTTAATCCACTTGCATGATCCATACTTTCTCTGCATTAGTAGAAATCAAATTAGTAAATTACATTTTTTGTCATGCACAAAAAATACCTATAAGTACTCTTTGCTCCATATTTTCAAGGATATTCCAGAGATGTATCAAGAGAATGGCTGTGAGGTTTAAAGTCACATGTATTACACTTGTCTATCCCTTTTACCTTACAGTGAATGTCATGTGCTCTCTGTAAAATTACAACTACTTACATGAGGCGTCAGTCTCAAAGTCACCCACAATGCAGCCTTCCCAGAGATAAAGATGAATAATGTAACAAATAATTGTTCTTATAATTTGGCAACCAAAGTTATAGATACTATATACTTTCCTGTAAGAGAACCATTCACAGGTAAGCGAGACCAATAATATATACATGACATTCTGGTTAAATGATTTGCATAGAACCATGTGTTTCTATGTCACTGTTACTTATAACTGCAATACTGTATCTGCCATTTTAACAGGAGCAGCATTTAATAAAAAATGAGCCCTGCAAAACTCAGACAACAGCGGTTACAATGTATTCTCCACTGAAGCTGGGTCACCCGACAGATAATGCATGATGTGTGAGTCGAGGCTGAATGAGACAGAAAAGGCAATTCCATATGTATGAACATAAAGAGTTGGTGATACTGGATGCTCCCTGGTATAGTCCCTCTGGTCACTGAAGCAAAATGAAGGGGGCAACACATAGTTCAGATTTTCCAGGATGGCACTGGACAGCATGAGAAGGTACAGCTGCATTTCTGAGGGCTGGGAGGGGGAAAGGGCAGTGGTGATGGAGCCAGTGTCACATGAAGTCCTCATAGTCTTGGGCGTAGCCACCATCAAACTCTGCATAGTCAAGGTCATCTCTCAGCTGTGCTTTCAATCCGCCTCCAGGTACGACTCCTTTCTTCTTCTTCTTTCCTTTGTTTTGCTGTAAAGACAAAAAAAAAAAAAAAATTCACTTCAAAAGATGTACTTTATATATGACTACACATTTACAATTCTCTGGTTCAACTCTGCATAAACTAAATTCTAAATTGATTTAGCCAGGAAAGTGGCATGTTACATGTTACACTTGAATTAACAAATATGACTTGTTAGATTCAGTCTAGAAACCAAATGAATTTTTAATATGGGCAGAAATATGTCATTAGAAACTGAATCATCAATTTGAATAATTTATATTTGATTTTTAATTTCTCAACTTGAATAAAAATTGATGTATTGTTTCACTAATAGCATTGAAAAAAATTATTCTAAGCTGCATTATTTGAAATTGAATTCCAATTAACTTGACATTGAATTCAGTTACTCTGAAACTGTATTTGATCCTCACTGAAGATTCAACCCTCTAGTCTTTCACATTCATTTCTCAAATTTTAATTGTAGTGTACTGAGACACAAACCCAGTCGCAGAGGACACGCACTTGAGTGCAGATTCACAGAACAACGAGTCCATGTAGCTTATGCTTTGATTTTTTTGTGTATTGATTAAATCCTGAATCCAAACTGGCCGAAACTGTTCTACCACCATTTAAAGTCCATCTCTGTGAAATATGACAGATACAGTAGCTTAGAAAATAGTGATGAGGCACTGAATTTGATGACTTTACTGTTTATCAAACCACAGGGCACCCCACAGTCCCTCTGTCCAACCTTACCCCGCTTTTCCCCGCAGCTGAGGACTGGGAGGAGCTGCAGCTGTGGAGACGGACCCTCAGTAAATGGTTGTAGCAACTCTAATTCAGCCAGTTCAAACCCCAGCACCAGGGATCAATGTGTGTTGGTGGCCAGAGGCAGCGCTGGGTCTAATCTGTGTAACGGCAGCATCACAGTTTGCTGATCCAGCCGTGAGCCAGAGGTTCAGGATTAGATCTCCACCACTAGGTTTGGACTGGCTGAATTCAAGTTGCTACAACTACTTAAGTTAACTGATGGTCTGTCTCCAGAGCTGTCATCTGCTCTCCTCACGGCAAAGTAGTGTCCAGCGACAGGGAGTGAATGGTGCTACAGCTTGCTAATTCTTGTTACAGTTGTGGTCTGATAAACAATAAATCATCCAATTGAGTGCCTCATGTTGCTATTTCCCAAGCTGTCACATTTTGTGGAGACAGACCTTCCTTTTTGCCACTTTGGATTCAAGATTTAAATCAATTAAGATAAGATCAGATGAACCTTTTTTTTTAACTAGGGATGCCAATTTTGTTTTTTAACCAATAACCAACCATCGTTAACCGATTATTAACCATAAACCTATAAGATTAGACAATAGACAATGGAGTCCCCAGTTCACCCATCTGGGAGAGTTACTGTAGCAGCCACGGTGCTGCATCCACTGTCGAGGACACATGCAGCCACTGCACCATTTAGTTTAACTGTGAGGTTGTCTGCTATGTCTCTGCCTGGCGCAACATTACTCGTTGCTGGTGGCTTCGTGTTCACCATTGTCACACACATATGGTCCGCATACCAACATCCTGTATCTTGCAACACCAGCTCCGACTCTCTTAAGGTGGGCTGTTAAGGTGCACCAGCTTTTCTCTTTAAAGTGACGAGCCACTCTTTTAAAGCTTTTACATTAATTTGTAATATTTCTTTTAACTGTTAACATTAAGTCAGTTAAAATTCTTAATGTTGGTTAACAGTTAATTGTTAACATCCCTAAAATGTTGGTTACACAGACCTGCTCTACTCGGATACTCTGTATCTGAGTAGAGCTCTGTACTGTATCTGCACTGGAGTTTTCTTCCTCAATGACTGGATTTGTGTCTCAAACTGAATTTGAGTCATAAGAACTGAATAAGGAAGTTTACAAAGTTGAATTTTCAGTGAGGATCGAATATAGTTTCAGAGGAGCTGAATTCAATTTCATTACATTCGGTTACATTCAAGGTTACTGGGATTCACTTCCAACCTAATAAATTCAATTTCAAATTATGCTATTTAGTTTCTGTTTTTTAATGCAAATATTCAAGTTGAGCAATTCAAATCAAAATAGAAATTATGAAAATTGAGTTTCTAGTGACGCATAATTTCTGCCCCCAGTTTCAGAACAAACTGCAAGACTGGGCATACCACAGTTGATTTCTACAATGAGCTACTATGAGCAGACATCAGGTGACTGTGCTAGGTAAACAGCACCCCCTTCTGAGTTTAAACTACAGCTCAGAATTAATGGGAAAAATAAAACCATGCAGTCACTCACTTTTTCTTGTTTCTGTTTTTCACTAAGTAGCACTGTCAGGGAATTACTGACTTTCTTCAAATCATCTACTTCCACTGTAAGAGGGAGAAAGAAATAGCTGTTGGTTAAACTGGCTTTGACTGAATTGCAAGGAACTGATATAGTGAGTAAGTGTAAAAATAACTGTGAAAGATGCTGGCCTTACATGAAATACAGAGTTCCCGAAACAACGAATCCAAGAAACTTGAATAATGCACAGATTTTTCAAACTGGGATATCTTTTCTTTCAACAATTTTTCAAACTCTGTGAAGTCTTCTTTGGAAGATGGACACATAGCATCAATCCCAGTGACATTGTTTGAAGTGCTGCTGACACCTGAAAAAAATATAAACAAAGACAGTCTGAGGTCTGTTTAGAGGGGCATACAGAGCCACAGTTGCAAAGCCATACCCCCTTTTTATTTATATATATATATCATTCCATATATATATATATATATATATATATATATATATATATATATATATATATATATATATATATATATATATATATATATATATATATATATATATATATATATATATATATATATATATATATATATATATATATATATATACACACACACACACACACACACACACACACACACACACACACATACAAATACACACACACACACACTTACAGTATATTCTCCCTCCAGTGTGTTACTGGTGTTTAGACAGGACATCACTGAATGGACCCATACAAAGTGACAGTTCTATGTGGACCCCATGACCAACTTCTGATAACTTAATGAGAATTAATTATCTCCAAGGAGCATTGTTTTTTCCAACGGTCATGACTATAGACCAAAGGTGCAGCTAATCCAGTTAATGTGACAATAGCTTTACTGAACTGACCTTGTTTAATGTGCGGAAAGAGTTTGTTAGAGAGGACAACAGCGTAAGAGACATGACCGCAAAACGCAACTAACCTGCTACTTTACGGCAACTGAGACTGTTTTTCCTGATCTAACCAGAGTAGCACTACACAGCTTGACCATGTTTGGATCGACTTACAGCTGTGAGTCAGTGTTCTTTGCTATGAACATTATTAAAACCAAGTACCACTCCAGGCTCACCAGTGGACACCTGTACCTGTGCATGAGAATGGCACCAACTCTTCAAGCCAAGATTCAAACTACTGGCATGGCAGTCACAAGCCCATTTCTCTATGAATCAATAAAGAGAAAGGGAGCTGCTTCAAGCTGTGTTTGTTTTTTTTCTAAAAGAGGCATTTTTTAAATATATGTATTTATTTTATTCACAAGATTCTGTCTTGTTTTTCTTTCCTTAAAATTTAGGACTTCAGTTCATTGTGCTGGGACCAATTTAAATTTATGGTAAAGTGTTATTTCTTTTCCATACAAGTTCAATGTGTTAAAAGTATCCAACTTTTAAAACTGACAATTAATATTGTTGAAATTATTTGGAAATGCACATCATTGCTTTTATGTGATAGGTGTAGATGTAAGGCAAAATTTTGATTATTATGAGGTTTCAAACCTTTACCGGGACGAAAATGTAGTGACTGGATCTCTTTGAATTTGAACTGAATACACCTGGTCTCAAGACCTGGTCTCCAGACTCAAGGGTGTAAGACTGGGCTGAATTTGAGGCTGCTGAGATGTCAGCAGAAGCAAGATATTTCAGCACAGAAATGCCTAACTATGTTCGTGGTCATTTAGAAACAGTGTCACCATAGATCTTTTTCACAGCAGAAATTTGGACTTGTCATTGCGGGAAAAGCACAGATGTTACTAGTAACGCTGACGTGTCTACTGAGAGCGACAGTGAATCGGCATGCACAATACACGCAAGTTGAAATCAAAGCAGCTAAATGGAATTCAGCCATTATTAATCTGAATATTTACACTGCTCTCCCCACTGTAACAAGTCAAAATGTCTTTCTTGAAAACGGCCTAATATATAGTTTGACAAGCTCTGTATGTATCTTGGTCACAACACTGCAAAAATCTTAGTGATCCATATCATTTTTTTGAGTTTTGCAAAAAATACTATAAGCTGATATATCATTATCAGATTTTTTTAGGACCCATATATCAATATTGGCCTCAAAAATCCAGTATCATGTCTCAAATGTTGGTGGTCCAAATAAGTGCAAATAAGGAACAATTTTTTTTAATCACAAGTGTGATCATGCCTTACCAAAAGCATCTTTTGCTAGCTCCAAGTCTGCGTCTTCCTGTAATTTCTTCACTCTTATCTTCTCTGCGAGTTTTTCTTCAGCAGTGAGTTCTTCCTGTAATAACAGATGTCACAAAGTCAAAATTAAAACATAACAGATGACAGAGAGAACAACAGTTTGTGAATTATGTAAAAGTATTGAGGTCCCCATGTAATGAAAAATAGTTTTTTCCCAGTTTTAATCCTGTGTCACTGTGTTCATTGTTCATTTATCTCTGTTGTTATACAGCAAATATGTCACTAAATCAGTAGCAGAGTATTTATAAAACTGCACTTGACCGTTTGTGGATTGTAGTAGCTAACAGAACAATATGGAGAGGCAGGAAGAGAGGTGTGTCTGGATATCAGAAGGCAAAAACAAAAGCTTGGGTCCAATTCCTTAAAGGGAAACTTTGCCGATTTTCAGCTTCCTCTCTGTGTCACTGCAGCACATTCAGATGAACGGCAAAAGGCCGCCAGATGAAGATGCAACACAACTGATGGACTTGCCAGCAGGTGAGCGCTGTGCCGGTCATCTGTATGTACTGTCCATGCTGCAGTACCACAGAACCAGTTGAAAATTGCAAAAGTTTCTCTTTCATGTCTCCCTTGACATCCACCAGATCAAACTACAGGTGAGCAAGTTGTGTGTGTGCGTGTGTGTGTGTGTGTGTGTGTGTGTAACAGCCCGGCTACTTTTTAGCAGCCCATTCAAATGGGATTTAAATCCCTCTTGTAACTGTACGCCACTCAACTATTCTGCTTCACTGTGAGTTACGTCACAGTACAAAAGTAACAGCGCTAACAAAAGAGATACTGTATCTCAGTGGGACTTTTTTGGTTAAATAAAGGATAAATAATTAATAATAAATAAGGGGTAAAATAAATAAATGAACTCACATCTTCCTCCAACTCTTTCTTCTTCAGCTCCTGTTGTTTTTTCTTTAACCGGTTTTCTTTCTCTTTGATCTTCTCACTCAGCTTTTTCTTTTCAGAAACCTTTGTCTCTAAAAAGGTAAATAATGAATAATAACATGAATTTGCAGTAACAGCAAACAACTTTGCCACTTATTTACATACAGTACAATGTTTTATGTTCTTGTGAAATGGGCAGAAATTAAATACTTACCTATTTTTTTTACCTCTGCCTTTTTCTCGTCATCTTCATCCTCATCATCCCAGTTGTCCTGTCAATGAAAAAAGTGGGATATCTGCAATTTTATTGTGCAAGATACACAGGCAAACTGTGTAAAAAACATGAACTGAGACAAATGTCAATTAATGTTACAAAATACATCGGAAGTTTGAAAGTTTATATTAACGTTTGAGTTTTTCAAACGTAACATACAAACAGTACATAACTTACACAGGGTAATACGGCATTCTCCAAGTGAAATTTACATCAAAACCTTTTTCATGCTCCTTGCAATGACATTTAATGCCATCTTCACAGCCATATTGACATAAGTAAGGCGGATATAATGGCAAACCTGCATACTATATAAAGAGCCGGCTCCTCTCTCCATGGCCTCACTTAGCACCTTCTGGTCACAAAAGCTTCTATCTGATCTGAAGCTCATCAGGTAAAAAGATAACAGGCATAGGAGGCAGCAGATTAGGATCACAAAGTGCAAACTGTGCAAACTCTTAAGTACCTAAAAAGATGACAAGATGCAAAACTAAACCTAATTCAACAAATGTGAAATCAGACTGAAATCATATGATTTTATTGTTCTACAATTTTTGTTGTAAAATGACTGAGCAAGCTGTAACTAAAAACTAACAAAATTAAAGTTTTTATTTGACATTTAATGAACCTGGTCTCACGTAATACTTAACAAGGGAACATGGTTCATTGCTTGGAAGAGAGGTTCCCAGTTTTTCCAGACCATGTACCGAACCATATTTCCCAGGTACCACTTCTCATTGCAGATACCAACAACAAAAGAGCCATTTCACTATATAAAGCTTTTGCTGTTCCTCTGACACTGTGACGGTAAATCCCAGATCAGTGTAGCTAGCATGGTGACAACTTTACATTTTGTTAGGAGTGGCGCTGGAGGTGGACCAAGAAGAGGCACCGCATGACAGCTCATTTACCGACTCCGGCTCCTCTTGAGCATTAAAAAGTTTAGTCTGACTCTGAACTGTCAAAGCCAGCGCTGTCACTTGCCTCTTTACTGTGATTTGGAGCTTGTAGGCATTTCAAGTCCAAATCTGACTGCATTTATCCTACTCTAACGTTACTAGTTCATGCTGTATCAGACGTAACATCCAACCATCTGGATTTGCATATGCGACCAAAAATCTGGGGAATGCAACTAAATATTTTCATTGGTCGCTGGCCTGAGTGGTCTGTGTAGCCTGTAGCTTACTACTCCTCAAGCAACATCACAACCATAAAACGAGTCATTCAAAATGAAGATAACTAGCGTTTGCTTTGTCGTCAAGAAAAATGCTGCGGTGCTCGTTACACCTGTCCTCAGCCCAGTACAGACCAGCATCACCAGCAGAGCAGCACTAAACCACCCTGCCACCCTGTCACCCTGTCATGGGGTAAATGCCCAACTTGAATAAAGCTTGAAGGAGATAATTTCACAGCAAAAGAAAACTGATAACAGAGTGGGAATTGGGACCTGTTTAACTTAAACCAGTACGCCAAGAGTAATAAAGGAGTGGATGTTGAAGTATATGGGGATATTACTTTTGCTACTACTTACTTTTACTTTTGTTTTTACTGTGACATTGAATTGGCAGAGAATCCTGGATTGCTACTAAAACTAAAATGCTAGTATCCTAGCATCACTAACGTAGGCCTATGGGAAATGACAAAATGCTTTATTAATATGTATTATTATGGTGCCAAAAGGCACAGTGAAAAATTTTGAGTACACCTAAATCAACAAGTTAGTTGCACCAGTACAACCGAGGTAAATAGTAAGTCTGGAGCCCTGTGTGATGTGTACATTTAATTAATAATAAAATTAAATTACATTTTTTGGAGGTTTAAGTTAAGGACTTGGGCCAAATTGGAGTGCAATTGTTAGGTAGGGGTGTACCGGTTCTGATAGAAGAAAAAGAAGAAGAAGAAGAGTCTCCTTTATTAGTCCCACAGTGGGGAAATTCAATTTACACTCTGTTTAACTTATACATGGTACATGCACAAAAACACACACACAGCAGAATGGAGAGATGTAGAGTGAGGGGGTGCTAGCGCGCCCGAGCAGTGGGGGTTTGGTGCCTTGCTCAGGGGCACCTCGGCAGTGCCAAGAGGTAAACTGGCACCTCTCCAGCTCCAGTTCCACTCGTTTTGGTCCATGTCGGGACTTGAACTGGTGACCCTCCGGTTCCCAAGCCAACTCCCTACAGACTGAGCTACTGCCGCCCCAAGATTAGTCAGACATTAGTCCGATACCAACTCCAATAGGTGGATCGGTTATCAGTGACAATGGGCCGATCTGGAATAACATACCATTATTTTAATAAATTACAATTCAGGACATGTATATCTATGTATTTTTTTAAGTTAAGAAAGCAATGTACAATGATCCCAGTCATTTCCACAGAAGGAGGCATAAACAGCTTATTTATTAAACACTGTTTCTCCGGATTGGTACTTGGTATCGGCTGACACTCGAAGCCCAGGTATTGTTACTGGGACTGAAAAAGTTGGATTGGTGCATCCCAATTGTTAGGTCTTTAGCAAGGCTGTTGTGTACCACCAGACCAGAATCCACCGACAGGGTTTGGGAATCACTGGCTCAGAAGACCAGTATGAATTCTTTTTAAATGAGATTTGGCATACATACCCCATATTGTGATAGGAAAATTTAAATGTTAATGAAATAATTACCATACCAGCCCTTATTGAGACTACCTCAAGAAAGTGCTGCTAAAGCTGGTGACGGCCAAGTCTAAACATGCAGTTGAAAGTAGCAGTTGTACACTGCACTCAACAATATCCACATAATCTTTGAAAATCATTGAAATCCTTTGGGGGTGGCAGTAGCTCAGTTTGTAGGGAGTTGGCTTGGGAATCGGAGGGTCACCGGTTCAAGTCCCGACATGGACCAAGAACTGAGTGTGAACTGGTAGCTGGAGAGGTGCCAGTTTACCTCTTGGGCACTGCCGAGGTGCCCCTGAGCAAGGCACCAAACCCCCAACTGCTCGGGGCTTGTCAGGAGCAGCCCCCTCACTCTGACACCTCTCCATTGTTGCATGTGTGTGTTCGGGTCTGCATGTACCGTGTATACGTTAACAACAGGGTGAAAAAATTGAATTTCCCCTAGTGGGACTAATAAAGGACTATCTTCTTCTTCCTTCTTTTGCCTTCACTCAATCACCAACTTTCTCTTTCGCAGACACTTCTCTTATCTGCACAATTCAATGTCACAAACTGTATCGAGGATAACTCAACTTTCAGAGAAATACACACATTACTGAATGAGCTCTGACAAGCAACCTGATGTATTTAAGCATTTGAGCATATTGTAAATACCTGAATAGAATCAACTTACAAAATAACTCAACTTTCAGAGAAATACACACATTACTGCATGAGCTCTGACAAGCAACCTGATGTATTTGAGCATATTGTAAATACCTGAATAGAATCAACTTACAAAATGTATTTTCAGCAGTATGTGTGTTTGTCCTTTGTTTGGCACACTTTAACCGGTTTGCTGAATAAGACCACAGTTTGTACTATGGAGGACATGAAATCATCAGTTTCTTTAGTTTGGGCACCATATGTGACAGAAAACTGAACAATTGAAGAGGCCTCAACCAGCACTTTCCCTGGGTCAATAATCCGAGGTTTCTGGACAGCAAACATGTCAACATTCAGCTAATAACCACCTGTACTACAGTGTCAACTGAGCACCCGTTTCCTACTACACGCCTTTTGGAAAGTTCTAGGCCTCCTCCTTGGCTGGAGTTGAGTCATCAACCCAGAGGATGATTTCATCTGATTGTGGCTACAGTTGGTTAGCAGGCTAAGGCCGCCTCATGTTCAACGCAACTCAAGCTGAGGGAATCCGGGACACTAATGTTAATCTCCCGTAATCATTTAATGCAACAGACTTTGGGCAATGAAGAGAAAATCGTCTCCATTAACTACACTTCATCCCCAAAAGTACTGCAAACCACTTAACGACGCCATCGTCGAGGTTACCCAACATTAAAGCTCATTTTCAGACGTGAGCTGATATGGGAGCTAGCGAGTTTGCTAGCCCGGTGAGAGGCCAGCTTCATGCTACATTATCCACTTTTAGCCCGGCTATCAACGAATTACGTCGCTAATTGTTAGCTCGCACATAAAAACAACCACCATCAGCGCCCAGAAATTAAACTTAATCCACAACCGTTAACTGGCAAGTTAACATTCACCGTGGTAACGGTCGGTTACGTCCGTTGAAAACCGAGTAGTAGCCTAACGGTAGCGCTAGCTAGCTAAACTAGCTAGACTGGAGTTACTGCCAGATGGAGCCACATGAGTTAGCCGTCAGCTAGCACAAAGCTAATACTGCTCTGTGGTTAGGACTGACAGGGCGCTGAAGCATGGCACCCCAGCAGGGACGATAATCAACCCAGTGTTAGCTTGACACAACAGCTCGCTTAACGTTAACACGGAGACTATCTTAAATAAATGCCAGCTCATGCCGAACGACTGTTTAATATACCTTAACCTCTTCATCGTCGTCTTCGCCTTCCCATTTGTCCATCGCTGCCGCCTTTTTAATCGGCTCCTCCGGCTCGAAGTTTTCAGAGTCTGTAAAAGAGACAACATGAAATTTATTAGGCCAATCCACATCTAACGAGTGAGTTAGACAATAACGGAGTGTTGGGCTCGTAAAACTGAGAGTGTGACAAGCAAATGATGTGCATATAGCCGTTCTTCCCAACTTAGTTTCTCACCCCAGTCCGCCATGTTGGCTGTGTTGGTTGTGTTTGACAGGCTCGCAGTGCTGCAGCCAGTTGGCCCCGTTCAGAAACAGCTCCCACCTTCTGGACGTCACTGTGCGCTTATCTGCCCTGAGCTGCTTCAGGCGACACGACACTGACATGGGACCCGGCTATTTTTATTTAATTAAATAGTAAACATCAGGAGAGGCATATGGCGTTGGTTGGGTAATGTGACAACACTACAGTATACAGTATTTCAACAGATCGTCCACACAATGGAAATAGATTAAACAAATTAAAATTATTACATAGTAAATCAACATTATGAGCTAGTAGCCTAAATTAAAAAAAGAGTTTTTACTGAAAAAGACAGAACCTCACTATCTCATATTTGTGGGAATGATGACACAGCAAAAAATCTCTATGGAGTAACTATATTCTGTTTTAGCGACTTACAGTTTTTACATAGTTTTTTACTTCTTCTGCTACTACTACTACTGCTACAACTGCTAACGACTTACAGTATAATTTTTAAAGCTTCATTCGCCCAAAATACTACTTTCTGTCTAACAACTTGTTTTAAAAGTTAATTCCGCCAAAAATACAACTTTCAGTCCAAGTACTTATAGTTTTAAAGGTTTGTTCCCCCAAATACAGCTTTCTGTCCAAGAACTTATAAATCTAAAAGCTTATTCCAGTCAACAATTTACAGTTTTAAAAGTTCAATCCACCCAAAAATTTACTGTCTGTCTAACTAGTTAATTCATTTAAACTTCCACCTTTGACAGTCTTACAGTTTAGCTTCCTGCTTTTATAGTAATGTATTTCAGCTCTTTTTGGGGTTCATGAAATTCAGCTTTCAACAACTAGTTTTACAATTCAGTTCTGTATTTTCAGCAATGCTTTGCATTAATTTCAGCTGTCAGCAATTCGGCACATTTTCAGCAGGGAGTGCATTTTCTACAATGTCCATAATTAACTTACCATCTCCATATTGTTGACTGAAAAAGTCAAAAGAAATATAAGCACATATAAATATGAAAATGAATGAAAACAGTTCATTTTTATTTTCTTGTTGGAAGCTGTATGTCCACATAGATTAGAATATATAAACATCCATTCATATATAAACAATATTACTAGGGCTGTCAGTCAATTACAATTTAATTATGATGAACTGCATGATTGTCAATAGTTAATCATGAATTAATCACATTTTTGTATATGTTCAACATGTATCTTAAAGGGAGATTTGTCAAGTATTTAATGCTCTTATTAACGTGGGGGTGGACCATCCATGTATCGTCAACCGCTTATCCTGTTAGGGGTCGCAGCTGGGCTGGAGCCGATCCCAGCTGGCATTGGGCGAAGGCGGGGTACACCCTGGACAGGTCGCCAGTCCATCACAGGGCACATTGAGACAGACAACATAGAGACAGACAACCATTCATGCTCACATCCACACCTACGGTGTCATCAATTAACCTAAACAGCATGTCTTTGGACTGTGGGAGGAAGCCAGAGAACCTGGAGAAAACCCACGCAAACACGGGGAGAACATGCAAACTCCACACAGAAGAGCCCCAATAACCACTGCATCACCGTGCAGCCCATGAGAGTGGACAAATATGCTTTATACAAATGTATTTAGAATTGGAAATCAATTAACACAAAACAATGACAAATATTGTCCAGAAACCCTGCATTTATCATAAAAAATATGCTCAGATCATAACATGGCAAAATGCAGCTCAACAGGCAACAGCAGCTGTCAGTGTGTCAGCGTCTGACTTGACTATGACTTGCCCCAAACTGCATGTGATTATCATAAAGTGGGCATGTCTGCAAAGGGGAGACTTGAGGTCAGAGGTCAAGGGACCCCTTTGAAAATGGCCATACTAGTTTTTCCTTGTACGTTTGTAGCATTTTATTACCATATCATATGATACCAGTATCTTCACTCTAGCTTTAAAACTGATTAATTGCATTAATGCATAAAATAAATTAGTGGTGTTAAAACAAATTTGCATTAATGCATTATTATTGTGTTAACTTTGACAGCCCTAAATATTACACAAATGCTTAGTCCAAGTGTGAGATATTAATGAGAATTAAGATAATTTTCCGCTATTTGCGTCTGTTGTGCTAAATTTAAAAATAAATAAATAAACAGAGTCAATTAGAGGCAGATTGGTTCAGTTTAATAATTTAGGACTAGATTTATCACACCAGGAAGTGTGCACAACAATACAAAACTCACAGCAAAAACAGACTGAATAATACAATCAAATGTCAATGAGCATTATGTGCTTGTTATCTAATCAAGATAACCCACAATAGATGTATAAATGTAGCAAACATTACAGCTCCCACTCTGACAAAAAAATAATATATCATTTCACAAAAATATAGAACTTTGTAGATTTGCAACACAATATTGATTTGCTCACAGTAACTATTATAAATATGTAAATATTTTAAGTGTTTGGGTTGCTTTTCTGGGTATGGCGTCATCCCTGAGAAGGGACAGTAAAGTTCATAGACGTTTATCAAAAAAATGAATAAATAAGCCAAGGGTAATGAAAATAACTCTGTGGGTGTGGTTAGGATGTTTTATTAATTAAACTATTCATATGGTTCTTTCAGTGCTGAATGCTGCTGCAAAATGTATATAATGTAATAAGTGCTGCTTATTTCAGAGGTATGGTATTGCACAGATAAATGGACCTTTTTTTTTGGACTTTTTTTTCCCGATGCAGTAGGGGTGAGTGGGGTCATGTGCCAGCGCAGATCAGGTCAGGGCAGGGCAGCACCAGCAGCATCAGCAGTCCCAGTATGAGACACAGGGGGCTGTGGCTCAGGGCCAGCCCCATTGACCTCCCTACAAGAACACAGTGAAACCAATACCAGTGTAGAGCCATGCAACATATAATCCCCGTGGGTTATCCAGCTTTGTTTGTCATAACAAAAAACACTGTAAAACTAATTTCAGAGTATTTCATTACACCGTCTTGATTTGTGATATCACAGTATTAATGGTATATTTCTGTTATTGAAATTTTGATATTTCTGTTAGGTTATTTAATAACACAATAAATAGGAGAATACTCATCTGAGCTGAACCTGTTTATGTTTCTTCTTAATCACAAAAAGCACATCATCATATGAGAAGTTCATGATCACTCAAGGTTATATGCTCTGGAACGACCTGCCTGAGGAAATAAAGCTGTTTGAGTCAGTGTTTTCTTTTAAGTCTCCTCTAACAACTTTCCTCTTTGTTTATTATATTAATCTTGCCCATGTATATTTATTTTATTGTAAATTTCCCCCCATGTGGGACTAATAAAGGAATATCTTATCTTATCTTATCTTATCTTTATCATTCACTTTGATATTTTATTTCATTTTCTTTCTGTGAAGCACTTTGTACTTTGTTTTGATAAGTACTTTATAAATATAGTTTATATATAATATTCATATACAAATTATTATTAGAGATATTATTGTTATTATTATTTAATATGAAGATTGCACGGCTTTGCTGAATACCTGATTCTGATTGGTCAATCATGGCATTGTACGTCTGATATTTCTTTATAGCAGACTGTTGATGTGTATAACAGGCCGTTGCTATGGGCACAGTTCTGATCTCTGACTGTTTTTGTGCCAGATTTTTGATTTCTTAAGCAGCCATGTAATAAGCAGGATAATGTACAGCTAGTGGGCTCACTGTTGTGAAATAAACCCTGACAGGGCTGTGCCTTGGAGAGCAGTATCTGCATCGTCAGGGTTTATTTCAGAACAATGACCAGCTTACTTTACATTATCTATTAAACTGATATACTGTATGTAATTGTGAGATAATTAAAATATATATAAATGGCCCAATTGTGTACCATAATGCGTCCCAATCCCACACTACATACTACTCAAACCAGTGCTTTGTGTATAAAATGCATGTACATTTAAAAAATGTAATTAAAATCCCCTTTGTGAAGGATCTGATAATATCTGGTCTTGGTGACTGTGAGTGGTATAAAGTGGGGAAATCAGCAAAAACATTTTTCACCAGGATTGTCTCTCTTTTCTATTAGCAAAACTTTTGAAAAATACTAAAAATATATGCAGATTCTACATAGGGGTGTTGCGATATACCGGTATTAACAATAAGCAAGATATTTAAAAATGCAATATTGATATCAGGTTAATAATGCACATATGTTAAATAATCCAGCTTAATCATTTTATCTACAGTATACCGTTATTGTTACTGACCTCCTTACACTCGTATTTTGAATGTAATTCCTTTGCCATTGAGATGGTGACATCTTATAAATACCTGGGTGTTCACCTGAACAATAAACTGGACTGGACAACAAACTCCTCTGCACTCCATAAGAAAGGCCAGAGCAGGCTGTATCTGCTCAGGAGACTGAGGTCTTTTGGAGTGCAGGGGACACTCCTGAAAACTTTTTATGACACTGTTGTGGCATCAGCCATATTTTATGGAGTGGTTTGCTGGGGCAGCAGCATCACAGCTGCAGACAGGAAGAGGCTGGATAAGATTATCAAAAGGGCCAGCTCTGTCCTGGGATGCTCTCTGGACTCAGTGCAGGTGGTGGGAGAGAGGAGGACGACGGCTAAGCTGTCATCCATGATGGAGAAGGACTCCCACCCCATGAGAGACACCATCAGAGCTCTGGAGAGCTCCTTCAGTGGCAGGCTGCTACACCCTAAGTGTACGAAGGAGCGTTACAGACGGTCCTTCCTGCCTGCAGCTGTTAGACTCCACAACCAGCACTGCTCCCAGTAAAACCACAATCACAGTCACATTCACAACAAACTCACCGGACATAAGTGCAATAAGGACTTTATGTACAATTATATCATTGATATGATGGACACATTTTTTCTGTCTTTACTTTTTTCTATTTTCTATTATGTATATACTAATTTATTTTTATTTGTATTGCTGCTGTAACGTGTAAATTTCCCCACTGTGGAACTAATAAAGGAATATCTTATCTTATCTCTTATCTTAAAAAAGAGGCAAAATACACAATAAACAAAGTTAAAGATGAATTTGACTGATAGCATTTTTTTTCTCAAATTTTCTATAGAAATAGCAATCATATCATTATTATGAATTCTTTTGGCAAATGATAATGGAGTAGTGAAAAGCTAATATTGTGACAGCCCTGATTCTATACATGGGGATTCAAGTACATTCAAAGTCTACATGCATTTTAAATGCGCTTGAATTTTGAGTATGCTGCTGATGCACAAAGGTCATAGAGGAGTAAAACAAATTGCA
Organism: Pterois miles; assembly: GCA_947000775.1. Taxonomy (NCBI): domain Eukaryota; kingdom Metazoa; phylum Chordata; class Actinopteri; order Perciformes; family Scorpaenidae; genus Pterois; species Pterois miles. Next base: position 856,310 of record CAMQGK010000604.1, read on the forward strand.
GATGATGGTGAGACAAGAAAAATAAAGTATTATTGGAAAAATATGTTGCTTTTTCTTTGTACAGTTTATTTTGGCAATAGCACTCTAATGTTGTAGTTGGACTGATGTCTGTCTGTGCACATCTAGTATGGTTTCCATTTACCGCAATCCTTAAATACTCTGTTTCTTCTATACTAACTTCAAAGACATTATGTTAAAAATATTAGTATACAGTTGTGTAAAGTATTAGTAAGGAATTGTGTCACAACTCCAGTGAGAGCATTCATGTTCACCAGGTAAACTAAAAATTAGGTAAGCTGTCGAAAATTACCATTCTTTACAATCATCAGTGGGCAACAACAGTGTCAAAGATTTGAGTGGTTTACCTCTGAAGTTTACAGGCCTGTCCTCCCACGGCGTCAGCACCATAGCCAGAGCCGTCTTCTGAACATCTGACAGGACAGAGAGCTGCTGCGTAGTTACTGCAGCAGCTTGCTCATAGGTGAACATGCGGAGGGTTTCATGGCGAAACACCACCTTTTGAGGAAATGACAAAACAGACATAGACACAAAGAAGCAGAGGAGCAGATTGGCAGAGACAAGAAAACATAAGGAGCTGTTAGAACAAATGCACCCATTCTGGAGATTAACATGCCAAAATGTCATCTGAATAAAAGAGAAATGCATATGGAGCCAGAGAGCGCAGCACTTTTGTCCTACTTCTAAGTCTACTTCCAGTTATCAGCATTACTTTTATGGTATTTTATAGAATAAATGCACCAACATTAGCATAGTTCAAGGCATATCAGACTCCAGAGGAAGAACTTAAAGGTATAATATTAAGAATTAACAATGAAAAGATACAAAAATAATCCCTCTCAATTGTCATTTATGCCCCACTAGAAGTGTGAGGCGGTGTCTATTTCTGCAGAGACCCTGCAGCCCTCTGCCTGCATTTTGTTATTATTATTTTGCTTTACTCAGGATGCTTCTAGGCATCTGCAAACAGCACTTGAGCCCCACGTAGGGATGTAACCTCCTGCCAATAACAGCATGCAGGGTTTGCAGCCCATTCAGATGGTCAAATATTGCCTCTTTGTCACGCCCCTCGGCTTCTCATACCGAATCACAAGCCCCCTTTACTCTGTTGAATACAAAGGTTTTTTAAAGGTATTTTTTTTACTTGTGTTTAAAAATGTAACCACCAAGAAACTACAGAACTAGAAAATAACGTTTTCTTCTTCTGATTCACTACTTTGCTATCACTAACGCCGCTTTCTGTCTTCGGTCCCTCTATAGCTTGCTCACAGTTCATTGAGCAGTGGCCATCTTTGAAGGCAATTACATATTATACCTTTAATAAATAGCTCTGAAATCTTTTTAAAGCTTCAGTAGGCAGAATGTTTTTGGGCAAAAATGTAATAATTTCTAATCCATTTTTACCCACTGCAGCTTTAAATCACAAGAGCTAAATGGTGTGAATATTGTGTTGTTTCATTAAATGTCAACTTACAGCAAATTTATCAGATGGTATCAATGGGATAGCCGCAGGTATGATTCCTTCTATTTGCTCTTTCACCAGAGCTGACATAGCTATGTCTGGGAGACCAGCTGTGAAAAGAGCAAAGAGCGTGAAGTTGTGCAAAGGTCACCGGAGTCAAAAACACTTGGATCCAGTGTCAATAAAACAATTTAAAAAAAAATAAGATGGCTTTAATTTAAGGGTGTGGACACAGCAATTGAATGAGCAACACAAATAAGATATTGTGCCAGACAGATATTAAACCAGATGTGCAATTAACACTACTAAGAATTTTTCCTTGCACAATGTGATTTAATACAGCTGTGTAATTAGCTACAGAATGAGCATAACAAAATTCATTGTATAAATGAAAGTAGGTGGAAAAGTGTTGGAAATTTAAATGGTGAAGTCATACTACCTGCCAGAACTCCAACCTCAATGAAGACATCAGGTCCCCATGAACTCATGGGTCCAAAAGCAAGACTGTGGGCCAGAAGCCCAACAAGAGCCAGCAGCTGCTCCTCTGAGCAGGACAGCCTGAGCTGACCCAACCAGAGCACCGCCTTACTGCAGCCATCAGGGAGAGACACAGCACCGGGAGTGGAGGACGGAGGGGATATTACCATGACTGAATACTGTCAGCTGCATTTAAAAAGTGCCTGTTACGGTGTCTTGTTTTCCAGTCTGCTCACCTGAACTCTACGGCATTGAAGGAATTCATCTCTGTGGTTTTAGCTCCACACACGATGTACCCCAACGCCACAAAAGCGCTGGAGTCAAGCTGGCTCGGACTCTGCTTGGTGGAGTTCAACACGGTGGTAAACAGCGCAGAAAGCTGGGTTGAAAACAAAAGTTATGATCCAATAATGAACATATACACTTGGTTTATTAGGTAGGTGAAAGTAATGAATTATTCGTCCCACAATGGGGAAATTCAATTTTTTACACTCTGTTGTTTTACTTATACACGGTACATGCAGACCCGAGACACACACATGCACAAACAGGACCCATATACATGCAACAATGGAGAGATGTCAGAGTGATGGGGCTGCTCCTGACAAGCGCCCCGAGCAGTTGGGGGTTTGGTGCCTTGCTAAGGGGCACCTCGGCAGTGCCCAAGAGGTAAACTGGCACCTCTCCAGCTACCAGTTCACACTCAGTTCTTGGTCATGTCGGGACTTGAACCGGTGACCCTCCGATTCCCAAGCCAACTCCCTACCAACTGAGCTACTGCCGCCCCTATGCACTCTAATACAACAGTCCTGCAAAAAGTCCTAAAAAAAGTACATTCAAGAAGATATGTTTTGGGGTTTTTGGACCTTTTGCAGTGAGCGTCAACTTTATGGTCATATTTTTGTGGTTCTTGGCCTCTTTGTCATCCATGACAATTGTGATACATCTTTTGTTGTGTATTATTCTACTTATACAACCCATACATAAATCTGACATATGACAAAATATGTAAACTGCATATATTATATATATGTCTATATATGCCTCACAGCAAGAGGGTCATAGGTTCAAACCCAGCTCGGGGCTCTTCTGTGTGGAGTTTGCTTGTTCTCCCCGTGTTAGCGTGGGTTTTCTCCAGGTTCTTCAGCTTCCTCCCACGGTTCAAAGACATGCAGACTAGGTAAACTGTTGACTCTAAATTGCCCGTAGGTGTGAATATTAGTGTGAATGGTTGTCTGTCTCTATGTGTCAGTCCTGTGATAGTCTGTGATAGCGACCTGTCCAGGTTGTACCCCGCTTTCACCCAGTGTCAGCTGGGATCGGCTCCAGCCCCCCCAGGACCCCTAACAGGCTAAGCGGTTGAAGATGGATGGATTCCTCCAATAAGAGTTTATTCCCATCAACATTATCACACAATGGAACACTGTTACAGATTGTTAAAGCATTATCATTGTGTTTTTATGTAAACAACCTGTTAACATAATACCAAGTGTATGTGTGTTTACATTGTTAGATTATCAGAAGATCATCATTTTATTAGCAGGCTAATTAGCCCATTCATTAGTCATGTCTTGATGGCACAGAAATACTTATTTTGTTAGCTCAGGGGGTTTAGGTGAGTCAAACTGAATAGCATTGCATTTATTAAAACAACAACCCACTAAAATTAAAAAGGTGTATTAATTTCACATTTGAATTCCTACCTTTCTAGATCAGATAATGTAAATGCGCGGCCCCTGAACTGAACTAACTGAATAGGCCTGTCCTTGAAATTAATATTTCTTTTCTCTTTCATTTAGCAAACAAACATCTTCATCAAAGGTGTCCAGCTATATCTGACTACTAATTAACTGACATCTGCTTATCAATCAGAAACAAGAATTATCAGTTAAAGCATAATATTTTTATATGGTAAAACAAAAAAAATGTCAAAAGTCACATTCTGGTCTTACCTACTGTGCATATTTGGTCAAAATTAAGTTTAGCAGGCACTATAGTAAATCTATGTGAAAAGTTAAGTACCTGTCTGTTACTCCAGCCACTGACAGCACCCAGAGCAGCGATGCTCCTTCGCTCAGTCAGTCGGAGGCTGCTCAGCTCCTCTAGCGACAGCGCCAACGCTATTCCACCCAGCTGAGAGATCAGAGACTGGGAGAAGGAGGAGACGGGGCCGTAGATCTTCACACCCAGTAAAGACAGAGCAGACACACAGTATTAAGACCTGGACCGAGGAGGGGAAACTACCCTGCACAGCACTGAATCAGACAAAACTGAGAGGCTGTTAAATGAGGTGGACGTTAGGAGGATCTCACCTCTTTGACCTTCTCAAGCACCTGGCTGCGTTGGTAGGGTGCAAGGAACGGGTCCTGACCCATCAGCTCCAGACAGTTGGAGAAGGCCGATTCAGACATGCTGGTCAGACTGCTGGAGGTCCAGGCGGACGGAGCTGTTGTATGCAGAATCTCACAGGTAGGAACCATAGGAGTGTCTGGTAAAGGACATAAATATCTGATTGGGAGATGCTGTTGACATTCAACATATGACTATATGTAAAACATATCACAACAACAACTTCTATTATAATAAAAAAAATGCAGATTTGTTCGACTTTTTTAAATATTGACAATTTTGACATAATTTCCGTACATGAAAGCAATAATTTGACATTTCAACATGGAGCATCCTCACAGTGATGACAAAACTCCAGGAAGTAACTGTGCCTGACCAAGAATCAGTTCCTCACACACATCGTGTTGTTTTTACATTTCGATTTTGTACGGCTTAAACAAACAAGTTATATTGTGTGAATTAGTGAGCATTAAAGACGCTGCAGGTGGATTTTATTACTTTTAGAAAGAGCCAGGTTAGCTGAGAAAAGCAGCACTGACAATACCTTTGTCATTCTTTCTCATTATCCAATTTAATCTGTCAACAAATATATTTTAAGACTATATTGCAGAGTATATGCAATATTATATGTGTGCACAATTTGATTTGTATCAAACCAAACATACATGGATGTACAGACTGTGGAAATCATATCATATGTAATGAAATAAAGTGTGATATATTACCAAGAGAAACATAAATATAAATATATTCAAGAGTCATGCCATGATGATCATGTCATGACTGTAATGTGTATTTGGTCAGTAGCTCTATCAACTGCTTTGGGTGGAGACATATGGCATATTTCCTCAAATGTCAAGCTATTCCTTTAGAGAGTACCATTAGGGTTATTTCAGAGATTTTAGGAGCTAAAATCATGCTTACGTGATGCAAAATGAATTTTGAGGAAGCCCAGGAAAAACTGTAGAACAAACTGCTGCTTTTCAAAAAATCTCTTCCTCTCGTTCTCGTCGGAACAGTGGATCCCCACATCGCCACGTTCCCACCGCCGCTGGCTCATGAACAGCTTCTCGATCCGCCCCACAGTCATCAACGCCTGTGGGAACACAAACAACAACACACGTGAACATGTGAAGACACACTGGTGGTTTACGGGAAAACAGGGACTTCCCCACCTGATTCTGACACCCACTGGAGATGTGACACCCGAGGGGTTTATTTACAGCCTTTGTTGCCAAACCAGCCACGGGATCAAGTAACAATCCCCACGCTGCACTATGGATTTCTGTACACTGAATGAATCCAGTACAGGAACAAGTTTTAAATGTTCCTCAGTTTGAGACACAATATAGATGTAATACCAAATTATTAACAATACAGCAGGAAACTCACCAGGGAAATCTCCTGCAGTTTGTCGTAAGGCAGGAAGAAGAGGAACCGGTCCACCTGACTGAGTGTTGTCTGGTTCCAGGTGCTGACTGGGCTGTGAGGAAACAGAGAAACACTTCAGCACCTCGTTGGTATGCAGAGAGCTTTTTGTCATATGAAACCTCCTACAAATTATTCTAATAATTTCCGTGTTTTCCACCTTGACTATTAACTTACATACCTCACTTTAAAGGTCGGGGAATCCTACAAACACTTTAAAACCCTACAGGATAAACTCTAAATGTACATTACTACAAGGCTGATTTTGTTGGTATGCTTTGTTGGAGAAACTGGAAAATTTGCAGATGAACTCAGTCTCATTATGACAAAATATGATACACATATAAAAGAACATTTAATGCATTTCATAACTAATTGAAATGCAAATTCAAGAGCTAAAAAGAATTGTTGAGATGTGTAGGACCAATTATGTTATTTTATGTTATATTTTTTACATATGTTTATTATAATGGTGTAGTTGCAGAGTGCAGCCAACTGAGTACCCCTCCGCTCACTCCTCGCTGTAAAGTAAAGTGAGCTGCTGAGTGCAAAACCACGGTAATGTCGTTCACCTCGCTCTGGGCGATCTTATCATAATAACACTACTTTAGGAGCAATGTAAGTTGGTGTGTTGGAGAACTACAGTGGCCTCCAGGTAACGCGAAAGGCTCGCTCTAGAGCCAGTGTTGTCTATGTAGCTACAGTATACTGTAGTATAAAGGACTCATTTTAACGTAATGAAAACACAACAATTCAGGTGATTATACACTAATGAAAACATAGTTATGAATATTATATTCTAATTCTGCTAATAGATCCCCCCAAATTTTATGCACTCTTCCTTTAAATAAGAAAATCTTGTTTGATATTTTTTATTTTCATAACTGAATGTTTATGGTTTTCTTTCTACCAATGACACATGTGACAAGGATATGTAATGCTGTGGTTATACTGCTTTGTTATTTGTTAATTCATTCATCAAAACTTCGATGACGTTACCCAAATACTGCAGGTTCCTGCAGAATACGAGCCACAATGTCCATCTTGCTGCTGCTGTAGCAGAGCCCCTGCAGGAAATCCAGATTGTCGACGAAGAAGCTACGGTCCAGTTGAAAGAAAACTTCATCCACCACGAACGGTGCCATAATGCCCAATGAACGAAACTCGTCCTCAGTGAGCACGCCTGTGTACATGCCCTGCAGGGAAAGAGTCCGCAGAACACTGATCACACAGCAAATATGAGAAACACTGCCCTGCTGAACTCTCTCTATTAAACTTCCTGTTTTCAAACTCAAAATCTTGGCTTTCCATCTTTTTCTGTTTTTTTTGTCTTTTAACATTTTAAAAAAGGAAAGGTATTGTTATAACAACACCGTGTGGCTCCACTGACCATCCTCTGCACCATTTTGTCCACCAGCAGCTCCTTTTTTGTTCCCGACAATGAGAGGAAGTGATGAGGTTCCTGGACAATAATCTCCCTCAGAGTGTCCATCATATCTGAGGGGAACTTCTTAATGGTGCTCACCCTGCAAGCAAACACAGAGAAACAAAATGATAAAGAATATTATCCTTATATAGTGAATAAATCATACATTATTACCAAATAGAGGGAGTGGCCCTTTTACCTTCAATATTACTGTAGTATACTAAACTTTATACGCTATTTTTTTCTTTTTTGGTAGATGTTATCAGGTGTTTGGAGCCAACAGTGCTATTTGCATCCAACCTGAGCACATATTAGATACTGTATGTGTACTGTATATGTACTGTATGCACAATTTTCCTAAACATAACCAAGCAGTTGAAGTGCCTAACCCAAACTTTAACAGAAAACTAAATATATAGTAATAATTAAAAGATAAAAACCAAAAATAATAAGTCAACAAAGTATAAAAATAGTCAGTAGTAGTAGTAGTAGTAGTAAGCCCTTCGGCTAGCTAACTATTGTTAAATTATGTAGCATATTTGACTTTGCTAGCCAAATAGCTGCTGTGTGACTACTCTCAGCCGTGTGCAAACGCATATTTAATAGATCAAACATGAAAAGTACACATATTTCCCATATCCAACATGTAGTGATCTTTCAGTGAAGGTTTTTGACATATAATTCTTATCTACTCATTATGAGATGAACATTTTCCTGCAGTAACTTTTAAAAATATTTGAAAATGATGTCAGCGTGTGGAGTGATGAATGTCTTACGGCATGGACAGGGCAATCTCAGCTCCGAGATCTGTGAGCAGCTCAGAGAAGAACTCAAACTGATACAGCTCCTCAATCAAACACTTTTTCTGTCCAGAACAAAGACGCATGGCAAAGGACATACAGTATATCAGATGTAAAGTATTACAGACAAGAAAAAATATTCTAAAAGTATATATCTAATAGATATCAATCCAACAGGGGGGTTTACCAGCGAGGTGTGGAGAGGACCAGGCTGCTGTCTGAGGAAGACCAGGATTCTTCGCAACGATGGAGGCGAAGGATCAGCCCAAAAACACTCCTGTAAGACCTTGCAGGTCACTCCCTGACCCAACGTTCCCAGACTCCTGTTAACATAAAGAGGTGAGTGTCAATAGATGCACATACATTATACAGTATACGATATAATGTACCTGTTACACAGTAAAGCTGCAAAGAGCCAGCAACATTAAAAGAGGCTGAGAAAATAAGAGCATCTGCTCCCAACACTGTTCATCAGAAGTGGGACCAAGTCATTGTTTTGCAAGTCACAATAAGTCTCAAGTCATTGCAGTCAAATCCCAAGTCTAGACTGACAAGCTCCAAATCCTAAAGTTCGGGTTTTAAGTCCTAAGCAAGTCATAATGCGCTCTTCGCCAAATGTAATGCCATTTAAAGAACTGGAGTTCAGGAGCATAACGTCCCTCATTGTTCTCTCCTGCAACTTGATGTGTGAAGTGTACCTTGCTGGGAATGAATACTCACATTTTAAATAACACTTTTAAATTTTGGGGCTTGAAGGATGTATCCATGGTAAGGATTTTCAAATCAAAAGGCTCAAGTCCATGTTAAGTCAAGAGTCACTGGCGTTAAACTCCAAGCTGAGCTGTAAGTCATCAAAACTTGCGTCCACACCTCTGGCATACATGTTGGATACAGACAAGTAGGGAGCACAAGAGAAAAGACTGTATACGCATTTATCACAAAAATTCCATCAAAAATAAGGGGGGGGGGGGGGGGGAGGGGAAGGGAGGGAGAAACGAATTGTACTCACAGAAAATCTTGTTTGACGAGGTCTGGTTTAGTATTAAGCACCTCTTTGAAAAGTGCTTTAGCCTGGGGAAGAAAGTGGAAAAAAATATGTATTAAGTGTTTATGCAGGTTCTGGGCTACTTTCTTTCCCAGTTTTCACGATCATAGACAATCTGATATGAATAGTGAATGATAGTTTTTGTCTGTGTTGTTTGAATTCACAAGCCGGTCCATTCACGGTGTCAGTGATGATGACGTCTTTGCTTTTGCCTCTCCACTTAATAATTTAGCGGTTAATCTAGATGCTGTCATACACACCTTCTCATGGCAAACAGAGGAAGCATATTTAATCAGAGGAAGCGTGAAGAGATCATAACACAAAGTAAAAGTCACAGGCTCAGATGCTTTCAAGCCCTGATGGCTTATTCCACCATGTGGCAGAACATTTCATTAACTTTTGTCTGTGTTACTCTATATATCTAGAGTTTTCTTTTGTTTCTTTTGTTGTTTTTTGCTAAATTTAAAAATTATTAACTATTAATGCTACATAACTGGTCTGATTTACAGGAAGCCATTATTTGTTATTTTGTTAAACACTGCTTTACTTATCCCTGTGTGAACAAGCAAGTGCCTACATGGGCCTTCTGAGGTCAAAACATGCATTTGACACATAGCTGTTTTTACAGAGTAGTGCTAAAGGTACAGTTCTGGTGTTGCTGAAGTGGGGTTGTACGAGGTACTTATACATACTCAGTGTAGTACCTACAGTAGATGACAGTCGGCACAATCCCAGACTCCGTTAAAAAAAAAATGCAGTTTGGCAACACAGGGGTTGCTGGTCTACTGCTGCCTCAATTGGTAAGTAACCAAAGTCACAAAGAAACACAAATAAACTCACCGATCGAGGCAGTAGCAGTAGCTGGCAGTAGACCAGCAACTCTGACTGCTTTGGGGGCTTCAGTTACCCTTCTGAAACACATGTATAGCTGTCTCATGGCAATGTAAACCAGCAAAAATATTCCAAATATAGTACACACTTAAACTGGTATTGATTTGTGTTGGTGAGCTTTTCTTTTAGCTGGCTAAAATACATTTATCTGCTGCCGCCCATCCACAGCAGTACATTGGTTTGCTCCTGTGTACTCCTGTCTGCTTGTCCAAGCTGGGCTCATGTTGACAGTCATCTACTGCAGGTAATACATTGACTATGGATAATTACCTCATACAACTGCACTTCAAAACACCTTTTCCATTTAATATATTGAGATTCCAGATACCATTCATTTTCTTGCTTATTAAATGCTGGGTATTATTATCTTGTGAAGCTTATCTGATACGAGTGAAAATAACTCTTTACTAACTATTAGTTCTCTGCGTACGCACCCTGGGAGGATGTCTCATGAGCTGGCAACACATTTATCAAGAGGTACTGAGCAAAAAAGAAGTTTGAATACCATGGCTTCTACTGTATGGTACCTGTTGTGTGTTCCAGGGTTTTGTGGATTCAATGGTGATGTTCACAAGCTGAGGAATCCTGGGCAGGACGCTGAGCAGCGGCGTCCAATAGAGCAAAGGCTCCACATAATCCTGCCAATCGACTACTTCTGGGAAGCCCTGGTCAGAAAAGAGGTGAGATAACATCTGGAAAAGTGTTGCAGCTCTCCTCTACAGCTGGAAAATCTCACGCAACTCAATAAGGTGATGAAATATGAAATCTACCAAGAGGAAGTAAAAAGCTTCATTCTTTTAATTATATTATATACAATAAAGTGTTTGAAGTAACTGATAAGATATTGTGTTCTTCTAAAATTCAGTATTTTATTATTTTTACATAAAATCCTCCAAGTCAATGTGAATGTGTCTGCCCACTCTATGTGTGTGTGTGTGTGTGTGTGTGTGTGTGTGTGTGTGTGTGTGTGTGTGTGTGTGTGTGTGTGTATGTGTGTGTGTGTGTGTACCCATAGTTTGGTGGTGATAGCGTTGACTTGTGGCGGGCTGAGTTCCGGTGTTTGTTGGGCCATGGTGGGCAGCGATGACAGCAGTTTGTCCGAGGTGAGCGTCAACAAGGTCTCCGTCTTCATTCCCACAATGAGGGAGCCGAGCTCCTGCAGCTGGCCTGGACCGGTCAGCTGGGCAGAGGGGAGGAAGGTGTGAGGCTCGGGGGGACAAAAACACAGAGAGCATCTCTATACTGAATTCACAGTGTGATGTGTTTATAAAATAACTCACAGTGCTACTTGACGACAACTTCTCTATGATTATGGAAGCCTGAAAAACAGAATGACAGCAAATTAATCAAAATGAATTACCTTCAAAGCAGTTTATACTGGGTAAAATATTCAAATCCAAGATGCTGTCTTTACCATTACTTCACCTTTTACTAACTAGACCTAGGACTGTCAGTCAAATAAGATATTTAATTGTGATTAATTGCATGATTATCCATAGTTAATCGTAAATTAATCACACATATTTTAATATGTTCACAATGTACTTCACCAGGAGATTTGTCAAGTATTTAATACTCTTATCAACATGAGAGTGGGTAAATATGCTGCTTTATGCATACAGTATATATCTATATATTTATTATTGGAAATCAATTAACAACACAAACAATTACAAATATTGTCCAGAAACCCTCACGGGTACTGCATTTAGTATTAAAAAAATGCTCAAATCACAACGTGGCGAAATTGACCCCGACAGGCAGCAACAGCTGTCAGTGTGTCAGTGTGTTGACTTGACTATAACTTGGCCCAGACTGCATGTGATTATCATAAAGTGGGCATGTCTGTAAAGGGGAGACTTGTGGGTACCCAGAGAACCCATTTTCATTCACATATCTTGAGGTCAGAGGTCAAGGGACCCCTTTGAAAATGGACATGGCAGTTTTTCCTCTCCAAAATTTAGTATAAGTTTGGAGAGTTATTTAACCTCCTTCGTAACTAGAACGATATGGACCGTACCAATGGATTCCTTAGGTTCTCCAGTTTCATATAATACCAGTATCTTCACACTGCCTTTAAATTTAGATGTCTGCTACATCCTAAAAATGGCAAGTTGTGTTAATGTGTTAAAGAAATTACAAACAACAAATACATACAACAAATTTGCTTTAACACGTTATTATTGCGTTAACTTTTACAGCCCTAACTAGAACATAGTGATGGACCTGTTAAACTATCTCTAGGTGTGAAGAGGTCCATCCTCTCAAGACCCCTTACCAAAGCAAGACAACAGCTGTGAGGCCAAGGTAAAAGTAAAAGTCTCCAGTTCGGATGATAGATGAGGGTGCAGTAAAGCTCAGCTCTTTGCCTCATTAGAGGTCAGTGTGCTGAAGACTGACTGCATGTCAGCTGTTCCTCAAACATACAAGGCCCACCAGCTGCCAGGAAACCCAACCAGGTACAACAAATAGGGGCTTATGCAGTGAAAGCATGCAGTGAAAGGGCCTGACTAAATTGACATTCATGTCACACAAAAGAAAAAACGGTGTATGTAGCAATATATAGATAGCTATCAATGATGATTCCTACATTACACGTTGAACACGCTCCTCTACCTGTGCAGGGCTGAATGAAACAGAGTCGAGGGCCGGGAGGGCAGCGAGCAGCTGTGAAGGAGTGACACCCTGCAGGAAAGTCACACCCAACGACGGCAAGAGGTGGCTGAGCTCTGCCAGTCGATCGGGACTGAGCGAGGAGGGGACCTTTAATTCTGTGCTGTTTGGTAACAAACTGGAAATCTGGACATGAGGTTCAGAACAAGCAGAGAGACAGTCTTATATATTATACATACTCCTTAAATGCAACACACATATTAAAAGCAATAAGGAAACCACAGAGAGTTCGCTGTTCCTACCAGATTGCTGGGCAGACTGAGTCCTTTTCGTGTGCAGTTCATAACGACGTCCCGGATGACGCTGAAGACCTTAGTGTCTCTGTACACAAGAAGATCCTCTGGGTCTGCCAGGCATGAGAGATTACCCAGCCTGAAATAACAGCACACACCTGAGAGGTTTCCTCCCAAAAATCTAGACCATCATCATTCATTATTACCCATAGCACATATGACCATCTGTAATATCTGTAAGATATTTAATTATTAAAGGAATACTTCTTCCCCAAAATGATCATTTGTATATCAGTCACCGTGTGTTACCTTGAATTTGTGGAGAAAACTTTTTCTTGCATGTCTCCACGATGAACAGAGAATCAAAAACTGAGTAAATCCTTGATGAACTTAGGTAAAGGTGGGGCGGCAGTAGCTCAGTCTGTAGGGAGTTGGTTTGGGAACCGGAGGGTCACCGGTTCAAGTCCCGACATGGACCAAAAACTGAGTGTGAACTGGTAGCTGGAGAGGTGCCAGTTTACCTCTTGGGCACTGCCGAGGTGCCCCTGAGCAAGGCACCAAACCCCCAACTGCTCGGGGCGCTTGTCAGGAGCAGCCCCCTCACTCTGACATCTCTCCATTAATGCATGTATGTGTGTTTCAGGTCTGCATGTACCATGTATGAGTTTAACAGAGTGTAAATTGAATTTCCCCATTGTGGGACTAATAAAGGTAGATCTTCTTCTTCTTCTTCTTCTAAATGGGGTCGCTTTCAACAACAGCAAAACTACATCAAATCATCCATTACAAAGGTTTTAGAGTGAATGTATGTGTTTAGGAAGTAGTGACCATACGACTGTATTGATGTAGTTTTGCTGTGGTTAAACATGACCCCCATTTACCTCAATTTAACAAGACTTTTCTCTGTTTTTTTATTCTTTGTTCACCGTGGTGGCGTGTAAGGAAAACAAAGTTTTCTTCACAAATTCAAGGTAAAACATGGGGTGAGTAACTGATATACAGTCATATGTTATTATATGTTACTTTTTCAGTAGACATTTCTGCTGGGTCTCTAGATTAAATGTATAGTTAATGTATACTTAAATTTATAGTTTAATTTTTTAATTTTTAATTTTTTTTTAATTTTTTTTTTTACAGTTGTTTGGTCACTGAATGAAAATCATTGACTACTTAATTTTCCTCAATGTCATTTACCCTTTAAAAATGTATTTATTTAATCTGGTCCTACCAGTGACTATTATAACCCTTTAACATTACTGCCCATGAGACGCCATGTTTTTCAGGTTCCAGTTGTATCCCATTTTTGTTTTAATTACCATAATAACATATGTTCATGTTACACATGTTCCATCCTCTGTCATTGTACTTAAACATATATTTTATCAGATGTTAGTGACTATTGCTGTTTTTAGAGGTTCCTCCATTCAGTCCACCGACCTGGTAAAGTCCTGAGCCGTCAGGTTCCGGTACGTGCCGATGAGGCTGTGAGCTACAAACTCCTGCTTCAGAGACGTGAGCGTGTTTCTCTGCAACACATCCAAACCGTCCAACAGCTGTGGAGAAACACAATGACAGACATAAACGGTCATCGCACCTTCAAGTGAATGTAAGACATTAAATAGAAAATGTGAGAAATAAATATTAGAGGAGAAATAATTCAGCTGTCTTCACACCCAACAGAATCATGAACTCATTCAAAGATATATTTAGACATTTTCCAGAAATGTACTGAAAAAGGAGAAACCGCCTTACATTTATATCTTGTTTATCTAATCCATACAAAAATATGTCAAAACAACTGTTTGTACTTTGGATTTATGCTAAGCTAAGCTAACTGACTGTAGCTTCTTATTTAATCCTCTGAGACCCACAATAGACCTGATTTTTGTCTTGTTTAGGGGTACGGGGGTCTTTAGTGGGAGAGAACAGTAGATTTCTCATAGAGGTGGTGTATGTCATCTGAAAGCTGGGAACCTGGAGATTAATTTGAGATGCAGCTCAGCACGAGTTGTTCTGGCAACTGATCAGAAATAAGCAATGAATTAATTAATTAATTAATTAATTTAAATTAATTGTGAAAGTGTATAAGGGCTGAGAACAATATGATGAAGTATATGATGGTTATTCTCATGCTCTGTTATGTCTCATAATTTGCTGCAGCAATTTTGATTTGATACCATTTGATACTATGATTTGGTGCAAAATTTAACAATTTTTTCACACTCAAGAATTGATAAATTGATCAATAATCCCTCCGAAATACCACATTAAAACACAAAGACCTTGAGGAACACCACAGAAAACCCTGCTGTGATTTGGAGTCAAAAACTTTTGACATTCGGAGATTTCTACAAGAACTGAATTGTTCTGTTTGGATGGCGAGCACTTCTGTTCAGGAAACTGCTCAGAAACCCCGTTAGTGTAAATGTAGCTCGGGAAGCCATCCATCCTCTGAATGATCTCTAGTGGTCTAATGGCCTCTAGTTTGTGGCTGTAAAGTTTCATGAACTGTGATTATCCTTGAGGTCACCACAGGTCATTTTACACAGTGAGGTCAAATTTAAAAAAATGAGTCTTAGCTTTACAGTTATACAAAATTTATGCAATTCCATGATGGGAAACCCCGTATGCAGAAATATTCAAATACACCATTTTGAAATAGGTGAAAATAACACATTTATACTGCATGCATATAACTGCATGGGTTTTGCCCAAACTGCATATGATTATCATAAAGTGGGCATGTCTGTAAAAGGGAGACTCGTGGGTACCCATAGAACCCATTTCCAGTCACATATCTTGAGGTCAGAGGCCAAGTGACCCCTTTGAAAGTGACCATGCCAGTTTTTACGAGCCAAAATTTTGACTAAATGTGCAGCATTATTTAGGCTCTTTCCCAACAAACTGGCATGATATGATTGGTACCAATGGATTAGTTTCATATGATATCTGCACCTTCACTCTAAAACCGAATCTGCTACAGCTTTTAAAATACAGTAGTTAACGTTAGTAGTTAAAGTTGGTCAGGATCACCCATGAGTAAGCAGATTTCCCAAAATGTCAATTCCTTTAAAACTTGAGCACTGAAAGGTAGGTAACCCTTTAATCTTCAGGTCATTATTAATTCATGTGTTCCGATCTTTACTTATTGATCATCAGCTACAAGCATATGAGACACATCGGTGATGACAGAGAAAGAAGAGTCTGTCTGAGCTTCCCTTTGACCAGTACGTGACGAGTAGCTCTGCTGTGCCCTGAGGCTAAGCGGACTCACTGAGTGCTGGTTTCTCAGGTTTCTCAGCCAGGTGTCAGAGCTCAGAGGGCTGTTACCTGAGCAGATGAGAGGTGTTGGAAGTTGTGGAAGGGCAGGTAGGCGATCAAGTTTCCAATGTCCCTGATGAGTGACTGATGACCTCCGATGATGTGGGAGGGGGGAATAACTTTGCTGTACCACAAGCCAAAGGCCCGCCGCTGGTCCTCAGTCATGTGCTCCAACTCTCTGTTAATGGTCTCCCTCCTGGAAAATAATAAGTTTAAACTTGTGTGATATTCAGAAACTGTGGCTTTGTAAAGGTATCTGCATGTGGCTTAAAGATTGTATTAAAGCAGTTTAATCATAGTGGAAGGTTGGGGGAAAACCTATTATTTACTGTATTAGGTCTGCCCTAAGCCAGACACAGATAATAAAGAAAATGTCTCACATTTTGGGATATGCCCTTCAATGCATTCCTGTTGAGAGTGAGAGATTAATACCACTCTCTCTGTTAAGAATAAATCTCAAACCAAGAAGTCACCCATTGGTTTGTGGACTACCGTTTTTAAGCCTTGAGTTCAGCATTTTGGCTGGCATCATCTTGTTTTTATGCAACCAAAAGCAACACAAGAAGGAATGCTGAATAACACATTTTAGGTAAAAATTAACGGACAACACCATGGTAACGACCTGTCAATCACAAGGTAGCCACACCCAAAAGCATCCCCTGTTTTATGGTCTTTTGACTCTAAATGGGACCATAATTTACTAAATGAACATCATGCTTTAAGACACTTCAGCATTGGCTTCACTTTTCAGACAACGGAGTTGCCCACAGCTGGAAACAGGGGAAGCAGCTGGCCTGACTCCTGTTAAAGATTAAAAAAAAAGTTCACGAATGAATTTGTACAAAATCCGAAGTGTAAGGATGACAGTTTGTGGTTGTACGAAGGTTATGTGCTAGACTTTCTGCTGGGAATTTTGTTACCTATGGACAGAGCCATGCTAGTTGTTTTCTCATTTTCCAGACTCAGTGGTAAGCTAACCTAATTGCCTTCTGGTGCAAGCTGAATGCACCACTTCAGCAGAGCCCTAGCAGCCAGCCAAAGAAAAGAAAGGAGAAAGAAGCAGGACTGCATCCCTGAATGATGACAGAGGTTATATATATAGATATATATATATATATATATATATATATATATATATATAGAGCCGATCCCAGCTGTCATTGGGCGAAGGCGGGGTTCACCCTGGACAGGTCGCCAGTCCATCGCAGGGCAGACAGACAACATATAGACAGACAACCGTCACACACACATCCACACCTATGGGCAATTTAGAGTCATCAATTAACCTAAATTGCATGTCTTTGGACTGTGGGAGGAAGCCGGAGTACCCGGAGAAAACTCACGCTTACACGGGGAGAACATGCAAACTCCACACAGAAGAGCGGCCAGAGCTGTTTGTCTCTGTTTGGCAGTTTCCGTCTCTTCCATGGAGGGTATTGCTTCTTTTGCCCTGTACCGATCGTATATCCCAGTATTTCAAGGATTACTGTTGCTGTACTGTGAATCAGCTTGTTGGTCTCAGTGATGGTCCCTGTAGGGATGGTTCTTATCGCATCACATCTTCTAGCAGATCTTCTGAAGGTACCTCGGTATTTGTCGGAGTTGGTTCATGTTCCAGTTGGTTCATGATCTTCCTTCTCAGGTCAGCAGCTCTTCTATTGAGGCTGTCAGTATCTCTTGGGGCTTGGTACACAATCTCGGATTGTTGGGGAGATGGTGGAATCTCCCCGCTGACCTGTCGTCCTGGCTCCCCCTTGCCGTAGCTTTGTTGTAGTATCTCATTGATTGCAGTTTTCGGTTACGGATGTTGGAACACCGGGCTAACAGCTGTTTCTTTGTTAGTCTTGATTGTGGGTTTCGAAGCATCCATAGTTCCCACATTCGCCCCATGTATCCCCTCTCTCTGGGATTTCTTGTATAGTAGCATTCCAACAATTCTGTATTCTCCACCCTTGTCCATGTAAGCCCATTTTCCATCAGATTGCCCTGGTTCCTTAGCTCCCTAGCATCTAACGCGGACCTTGTTGACCCGGGCGACGTCCCAGCCGTTATGCCTCTGTCATTTTTGTACTCACTCATGTATGACTGGATGACCTTCGCCCTGACCAGGATTCGAACCCTTTTCTCCCGCATTCAAGTCAGTAGCCTTAATCCCAAGAGTCAATGTATACTGTACATTACTGACAGTGACTATGACTATTAACACAATTGCACAAGTGTAAAAATAGCTATTGCACAATGACTGGAATGAATTCCCACCTGACATTATTGCATACACAGTATTTATATAGTCTTCCAATTACAATTGGCCCTTTGAGGGCAACCACAATGCTGGTGTGGCCCGGCATCGAAGTGAGTTTGACATCCCTGCCTTAAGAGAATAATATTTCTGACTTAAATTCACAGTGAGATACAGATAGACCAAAGTAGTACTAGGACTTTATTGCTGTTCTATATTTAATGTCCTATGCTGGTTTCCCCCACACACGATAAGCTTTTTCTAGATTGAAATCTAGTCGGTGAACTAGTTTCATTTACTTTCTATATATAATGCATGTTCCTGGGCTTGCACCTCGGGATGCAATGACACATCACTTCCCACAGAAGACACCAGTGCCGTGTTCAGATGGAAATATAAGTGAGATTGCATGATTGTGCACTATAGAAATAATTCATGATGTTCACTCCATACTTGGCAGATGTACAGCTCAGTCTGACACAGACAGACAACACAAAGTAGGATATCTTTTGCTGCATTAAGAAAGTGATTAGTCCATTCAGTCTCAATCCAATGTTGAGACTGAATGTTGTATGATTAATTACACAATTTCCCACTTGGATTAACAAGGCAGGAGTGAGCATGGCTCACATACCTCCGCCCACCCCGTTCCCACAACACTGAACTAGGTCAACCATCATACCAAGTTTGAAGTTGCTAAGTTTTCCTCCAGAAATGAAATAGAAGTTGAAAATATTCTTTTTTTTTTTTTGAGAGAAAATTTTAAAAGCTTCATAGCACCACCCTGGAATTCTGCTTAAGAAAGGCACAACTACACCGCTTTGCAAAGCTGCACTATTTTGCCCTGGAAATGAAACTGAAGTTGAAAAAATTCGCAATTTTTGACCAAAATGTAAAAAAATGTTGGGCACAACTACACATCACACCAAATGTGAAGTTCCTAAGGCAAGAAGTTTCCAAGTTCTGCTCCGGAAACGACAGCGGACGGAAGGACGGCCCGAAGGATGGATGGACGGACACGTAGAGTGCTATATACCCCCGACAACGTTGTCACGGGTGTATAATCAACTACTCTATCTGATTCTGCTGGAACTTTTCCTACTGGAAAGGTGCATGAAGGGAGGCAATCGTGGCAACAAAAAAACAACAGATTTAAATAAATTTAAATTGTGGTTGCATCCAAAATTCCATCCTAACATGCTTTTTAATACACTAAAAAAGTATGTGAGATTCCTTTTAGTATGTCCGAAACCTTAAACACAAATATCCCAATGCAATGTCGTAGAGATGACAATATTCATAACAGACGCTAACGGGCAGCTCTGTAACGTCAGTAATGCTTTAATGTATCTTTAAGTATAAGATTTCACTTTGCTAGGTGTATTATATATTTTAAAATATTTCAGAATATTGATTATTGTCAATGGGATGGGTTACCATGGTTACACGACTCCAACCAGCAAGGAGGCTTTCAGGAAGTGACGATATAAATTACTGCTCAGTGCGTCAGAAAATATACATACTGCTGCTTATTAACAATAGTATGCATATAGAGTATGTAGTGCATAGTATGAAATTTCCAGTGCAGTATGTGTCAAAAAAAAATAACAACACACGTTCCTCTGCTAACAAAATACTCCAGCATACAAACTTAGAAAATAATACTGCTGTTAGAATAAGAAATGATAATCATTAATAAATATGCCTTATAATGAAGTATGGGCTCAGGAATGATTAGGTTACACCATCACTTACACATTGACGTCGTTCTGCAGTGAGGGTAATCGCTGGATGTCAGCTGGACTGGCAGCTGCCAGCAGGGGAGCCAGCTCAGGGAAGAGACTGCCATCTTTTACCAGGTGGGTCTGGAACAGCACTGACACCATGGTGGACAGGTACTTATCGGATAACTGGCAAACAGAAGCAAATACCAGTGCCAGGAAGGAGCGGGAAAAGACTGTTAAATGTGGTTAGTGTAGGTTTCACATGGTTGTGTAATGTTGTGCTTATTCACCTGCAGTGTATCTTTGTTTCTGCTGTAGTACTGAAGGATCAGTCTGATGGTGGTAATGTGAGCTGCTCTAAACACTGATCCAAGGCTGCTCAGCGGTATACTGAGGTACTCCTGGACACATGACCACACAAAGAAATTAGTCCAAATGACAAACGTATATAATATAGACACAAATAATGGGTTGTCCATGGAAACAAGAATCAACAGCCATGCTAGCAGCTGTGAAACTGTACTCTGAGGTTCAGTACTTTGAGTCTAAAGCTAATGGGAGCATGCTAACATGCTCACAATGACAATGTTAGTGTGCTTATGCTAAGCAGGTATCATACTTGCTAGAGCTGTGCAATATGGCCAAAACTTCTATCTCAAAATTGGTAATTTCATATCTCAGTAACGATATTCGTATATTACGATATCACATGTTTTCTGGTAATTCAGTAAATAAGTAGCCTATATGAAATAGTTGCAGGTTAAAGCCTATTTTTGTATACTCTGTGTGAATTTAGTACTAATTAATTAATTAATAAAACAGTTTGTGTGAAATTATTGAGAAATTATATAGAAAAAAAAGAAAGAAATATAGGCTGATATGAATGAATGATATGAATGATGATTTTTATATCATTTTGACAATAGGCTGTATATATCGTCATCATGCCCAGCCATAAAACTGTATTTACCACGTTAGCATGTTAATGTTTTCTAATTACCATT
Organism: Pterois miles; assembly: GCA_947000775.1. NCBI lineage: Eukaryota > Metazoa > Chordata > Actinopteri > Perciformes > Scorpaenidae > Pterois > Pterois miles. The sequence goes on from CAMQGK010000604.1 coordinate 877,400, forward strand.
AAACACAACATACAGCTGAGGCTGGTGGGAATGTCAGTACTTTTTGCAGGTATTTGGTCATAAACTAAAGTATTGGACAAATTAAAGGTTTGACCTGATGATGGTGCCAGAGGGAGCGATAGAGTATCACCAAAGTTATTGCTATTCATCCTGAGTGGAACATGAATGTGTGTTGTTGAGAAATGTCATTCAAAACCAAAAATCTACAGGAGAAGTTGGGGGATCACCAAAGTTAATACACCAAAACATCTCGTAGATATTTTACAGGATAAGTGTGAACTTTGAGCTCATGAGCTGACTCATAGCACCAGAGGAAAAGTCAGGGGATTACCAAATTCATTAGGATTCATCCTCTGGGAAACATGAATGCATGTATGTACAACAGTTCATGGACATCTCTCCAATAATTGAGATAGCTTAAAAAACAACCTACATGAACAGTTAAAGTGTGGAATAAATCACCTTAATGACGAAGAATTCATCACTGGTCAGGTCTCTTGCTGTCTGCATCAAGCTGGTTAAGACTCTCTACAGGAAGAAACACACACACACACACACACACACACACACACACACACACACACACACACAGTTGTGACAACAGGGGGATTAATGTCACAACATAATCTGGGAGTCTGTTTTAGCACATTATTGTAATTGTCAAACGAAGTGTGAGCCAGTAGAGATTACACCCAGAGGAAGGGATTCATTATGTGGATATTGATGACAGGAGTGTAACCGAACACCAGCTGTAGGCTGTCTGTACACTGGAGGTCAGCTGATATACAACCACACTAATGGTAAGTGATATGGAGGAATGATTGATAAACTATAGAGTCAATGTATTGTTCCACACAGAAACTGATTGAGCCTACAGTAAATGAATAAAAGATGAAGGAGAATCCCTGTTCACACTGTGCTCTGATTAAACTACAAAATACATTTCCAAGAAAGTGCTAAAAAAGATAATTATAATTAATTAGTCATTTATACAGTATAAGTATTAACAAATAATATAGCAAGTGGTAGTGGAATGTAACAAGGTACTCAACTGCTGTACTAGAAATTTGAGGTATTTAAGTACTTTACTGTAATATTTCCATTTCACAGGAGCATTTTCTTAATTATAAGTACTTTACTTTTGTTAGTTTGATAATTGGCTTATAATAGTCAAAGGAACAGTGTGTAGGATTTTGGGGGATCTATTAGCAGAAATGTAATATAATATTGTTAACTATGATTTTATTAGTGTTTAATCACCTGAAACTAAGAATCGTGTTTTCATTAGCTTGGAATGAGCCCTTCATATCTACATAGGGAGCAGGTCCTCTTCACAGAGTCCACCATGTTGTTCCGCCATGTCTCTACAGTAGCCCAAAATGGACAAACTAAACAGCCGTTTGCATTTTTATGTTACCTGAAGTCTACCGTAGTTCTTCGACATGCTTGTGATGCTGCGATAACGTGAGCTGCAGAGAGCAAAACTGGGGTGCCATAAGCCACCGCCTGACTTCCGTTGCTCCTAAAGTCCTTGACATACCAAGCCTACAGTTAGCTATTGGCCAGCCTGGGGCCGTCGGTGAGCATCTAGTTTTTGCAGTGGTTCCACACCGTCAGCTATAGTCTGCTCACGTCAGAGTATTTTTTACAGATTCAGCATGTTGAATTGGTGACGGAGCTCATCGGTGAAAGGAGTCACTCTGATTGGCTGTAAAGCTTAAACAAATCAGTGTGCGAGAAGGGAAACAGAAAACACCCTGTTTTACGTATTTATCATAACAACAGCTTGTATATCCCCCATCCAAGGTGCATTCAGTGTGTTCAGTGCAGCTTATCGGCTAAGACACAGGGGACATGACGCAACGTGATGGTCAGACTTTATTGTGTTATTTTGGTAATGTTGGCCTCTGAGCGAGGCGAACAGCGTTAACACAGTTTGGCATTCAGGGGCTCATGTTAATGCAGTCTTGGAAAGGGAGGAGTGACTGGAGGGGTAGTCGGTTGCAATATGCAAATCCTACACACTGTACCTTTAAGTGGCATCTTCAATGCAGGACTTTTGTTACTTAGATTAGCTGATCTGAATACTTCTTTTACTACTGACAGCAAAATACTTCTTGTTTTCAAACATTTACTGCACAATCAAACTACTCACCCCAAAGCACTGCAGCAACACCCTCTTTTTGTCAAAGTCCTTTTCCCTCTCGAGATAGCGAACCACAGACGCTAACACACTCAGTCGTATGTTCTCGGTGACATGAAACGAGGTGTTCTGCACCTCCTCCAGGGCCAACAGGATCACTACAGCAGTGCTGACTGCCTGCTCCAACACCGTGGCCACAGGTGGAGGCAGCAGACCCTCCACCCTGGACCTCAGACTCTCTACCCAGCAGCGCACCAACATCTGCAGGGCCATATTCTGACTGGCCCCGGGCTGGCAGGCTGAGGTGAAGTCAGCTGAGCAGGTCCAATTGAACCGTCTCACCAGTCTTCTGGCCAGGCAAAACTGAGGCTCTGCCGTGGTGCTGCTGTTAGTGGTGGTGTAGTTGGTGTAGGTCTTACACATGCTGCCCACCCACGCGCTAGATGGCTCCCGGGACAGCAAAAAGAGAAGACCAGCATCAGGGCAGATGGAGGAGACAAAATTGGTCTGGTCGTGCTCCCAGCAGAGAGTCAGGAGTACTGCGTCAGGAAGAGATATGATCCAACTGGAGTACTGGCACTGCTCTGCTGGGTTGAATCCAGGCAGGCCTCCCTCCTGTCCCCCATCTCCACCAGGAGGCATCCCCATATCTGAATGGTTGGCACAGTACCTTATTAACCAGGTGTTGTCCTGATTGGCCAACAGGTTCTGGAGGACTGTGTCATTGGCGCAGACTTTGGAGGTGAAGTTAAGTGGGTCCATCTCAGCGCAGAGAGCCAGCTCAGTCATGTCCACGATGATGCGACGAGTCCACTCAGAGTACCTGCACACCTAAAGTACAGATGACTGTGAATACAACAGCAGAGTACAGAAGTCTGTGCTACTGAGTTGTTTTAAAATTGCACTTTAACTTCTTTTCTGTAAGAGTTTACTGTCCATCTAGCTGCTAATACTAATTTTGTGTTGTGTATATATACATGGGTGGGTTGCAAAGTGGTGCAGTGGTTAGCACGGCTGCCTCACAGCAGGAGGGTCACAGGTTCAAGCTTGGCTTGGGGCCCTTCTGTGTGGAGTTTGCATGTTAGCTTCCTCCCACAGTCCAAAAACATGCAGGTTAACTGTTGCCCATAGGCCTGAACGTGAGCGTGATTGCCTGTCTGGAGTGAACACTGCCAATGTCAGCTGGGATCGGTTCCAGCCCTCTGTGATCCCTGAACAGGATAAGCAGTTAGAGATAAAGGATGTACTGTGTATATTGTATACATGGGTGCATACAGAGTTTTCCTTATAGGTCATGTGCCCACACAGTAGACTGTATATAAAGATGGACGGCATGACAGCTCCCAAAAAGAGGAGCCAAAACATCTCGATCGCCCCCTGGTGGCTGGCTGCAGTATAGTTCATAAAGCCCACCTCCATGCTCGTGAAAGTCAAAGTCAAATCATTTTTTTCGAAAGATGGTTTCTGTCATTTTAGGTAGTTCTTATCATGCTGAAGTATCTTCAAGAGTTAATTTTTCTGATAAGTTTCATATTAATTAGTTATTTGATGCTATAAAAAGGAGGTGAGATGTCATGACTGACAGCTCTGAGTCTTGCTCCCTTCAAATGGGGTCGTGTTTACAGTGTTTACGAGTTGGGCCCATATGAACAGCAGCGTTAATAGCAGCGGTGTTCTTTATGACTAAACCACTTCCCATCTCATAAACACGAGTTCACGAGTTCCGTCTGAAGGCACCATCTCAGTGCATCTCAGTGGGAGGAAACGTGCGGACAATTTTTCTAGAAATGAAATGGTACTTAAAACAACATTTGTCATTCTTTTTATGTGCATGCAAGTTGATTAGACTTTGGATAGACGTATCCATGTCATCCGGTTAAAACACCCACCTGTGTTATTTCCTCTATTTCCTTTATGTCTGCGCAGACTGATCTCAGCCATTTGTTCCGAGGGTCTTCTAACAGCTTTTCAAACACCGACGCCTTGCAGCAGACATTCTTCTGAAAAGCCAGCTGATCGTGCTGCCAACAGAGGCCGACCACTGTGTCGTCCACCTGCCGTTCTCCCCAGGTGTGGTAGTCGCACCAGCCTGCGATGCTGAAGGGCTGGGTCGGCTCAGGGGGCAGAAAGGCAAGAGAGGAGTTGCAGTGACTCTCAAGCCAGGCGTTTTCTTTATTATGCAGGAGGCTGTTTAGAAAAGTTCTGTTTGAGCAAACCTCTCTGGTGAAACCATTGTGATCGAGGCGGATGCACTGTGACAAGAGGTCAGTGGTGATTTGCATCACATCATGCCACTCTGAGTAACGACAGGAATCTAATATTAAATCCACGTTGGGGAATGGTGGTGGAGGGGGCTGGTTTGTGCAGTTAGGCATGAAGCGTCCATTTTCAGGGTTGGAGAATAAAAGCATGAAGAATCCTGTGTGCTCACAGATGAGTTTGGTCAGTCTGGGACTGTCCAGGCTCATGCAGAACTCCAGTAAGTACTGGTCCACCAGGACTGAGGGCTGGTCAATCCACTGCTCATAGATACAGAACTGACTCACCATATACCCAAGGTCTGCAGACGAGTTGGCACAATATCCATACAACCAGCTGTTCATCTGATCTGAGAGCAGCTTCCTCATCAACACAGCATTGTTACACACCCGCTGCACAAACTCCTCACGTTCGTTGTCGCTGCACACTGACACGTGGACGGCATCCACCACCTCGTTTTCTTGCCAGTTGTCATAGTTACAGGCGAGCTGTTTGAGGTTGGAGGCCTCTCTGACTACTCGATGAGGTGGAGAACGAGTCTGATAGGGATTGGTGACGGCAGGGGAAGGCTGCGTGTCCCCAGCGCCGCAGTCAGATGACCTGCCGAGAAGCGGTGACACCAGTGTTTGAATAACGTAGCACATGTTGCTCCACACCTGCTCTATCTGGTAAGGGCTGAGGAAGCTTAGCGCCTGGCAGAAGGTGAGCACAGACATAGATGACCCCACTCTTGACCCCGCCAGGATGTCAGCACACAGTGTGTCACTGAGCCTGGCCAGGTTGTGACGATCACACTTGAGCAGGATGTCGTGGTTATCAGTGTCATCTTTTGCCGCTGAGGAGCTGCGTTGGAAGGGGACACTGGGAGGATTCGGGCACTCTGGCCCTGGATATGTGCAATGTTCTGGAGCCAGAAAGATCTCCAGGAAGATGTCAACGATGGCGTTACTGAAGGACCAGCTCACATTGTGGTTTATTCCCCTAAACAAAACAGGAATTAATAACTGCTACAGAATCTTTCAATAACAGGATAGTATTTAGTAAGATGCATACAGATGTATGCAGAGTGAATTTACTTCTCTGAGACATGGAGATCGATGTTGATTAAAGGTGCACAGTGGTGTTTTCTTGTAAACATGAAAAATATTCAGCGTTTCTCACAAAAATGCATAGTTTGAACTGATGAACAATTGAATCAGTCATGCACTGTCAATGACCCTCTAACACTGCTGCTTTATAGATTATAATTTTCAATGCACATTTTTTTAGTATGTACATATCATCTCTCATTTCCAATATAAATCCTGCTCACTGTCTGTACAGTATAGACCTCTTAACATGTATGCAGTATATACTGTACATAGTCATCCAATCCATGGATATTCATCCAGCATATGTAGTATATATAATATTTATTCATACACCTATTTTTTGGATACTTATGTACATTAGAAACCTGCACTGTCCAGGTTTGGGGAACACTTAATTTTACTGGTGTGCAAATTTCATAGTAATTAGGTGATAATTAGCAAGTAACCTATTTTAATTTTTTTTGAATCACTGCCAAATTACCCCAAAACTCCCTGAATCATGACATTAGCTCCCAGGTTGCATTTGTGAAGACAATAAGTCACAATGGTGAGATTTGTGTCTGATCAGAAGTGTCTTCTGTTTTGGTTTTCCACATCTGATGAAGAGCAATGTTTCTCAAGCCTAAGGGCCCTATGGTAACCACTATATACTATTTTAGCATATAATTATCAAATCATGTTTATAATAAAGTGATTTTCAATAAATCTTGAGGTAATAAAAATTGAGTTGAGTAATTTGGCAGGAAGTCCAAAGAAATTTCAAATAGGTTACTTGCTAATTATCACTGAATTGTCATGAAATATGCGGACCTGTAAAATGAAGTGTTGTTGTCTTTGTCCCTCGCTGTTATTTATGTTATTTATTGTACATCAAGGGAGATGGAAAAAAATGATGTCAAATTCCTTGTATGTGCACATGTACTTGGCAAATTAATGTGATTCTGATGTATTTTCATTCCCATAAAACTTTGAGAAGTTTTCTTCTTCACTGTTGTTTGTGGACTGCTTCACTTCTTATTGTATAATCTTAGTTTTGTACATTAGTTTGGCATGAATGGCTATAAATACTACAGTACACATGAGCTTGGCTCCAATAAAGAGCCAGTCAGAGGCACGAATTAAAGCGCTAGTAGACACTTCAGCATCTCAGGAAGTAAAGCAGGACAAAAATGGGAACCCAGGCTGCAGTCAAAAATATTATCTGACCTAATGTGGACAACCAGTGAAAAAAAAAAACACTTAATTACCAAAATTGTAATTGAAATAAACAAAGGAATATGTGATAAATCTTGACTTCGATGTTCCAGTTATGGAGAAATGGTAGCATCGTGTGTGTAGGCTGTAATGTAGACATGCTGTAATGCAGACATGTAATATTAATACGTAATATTCATTTAATTTTAATTGACAGTTTGCTATGTGTTTACTGTTGTATTTGTTATTGTTGTTTTGTTATTTGTTTGGTATTTGTTATATGTTTGAAAAAAATTCATTAATTATAAATAAAGTGAAACTAAATGGCCATCACTGTCCACTCATATTAAACATTAATACCAATTAGAATATGACTGTATGAAAATAATATGCAAGATAAGCATATCGCTTATTACAGCCCAATGGTGGGCAGCTTTGAATGCTGTGGCCACAAGGAATTGTGGGATGTTATTCTCTCCTTTCCTTTGGCAAAGGATGGTCCAGTGTGTCCTATGCTAAAGGAGATAAGAAATGAAGCACTGCAGCTCCTTTCCTGAGTGTTTAGAGAATTCAAACAGCTTTTAAGAAGGAAAACTGGATAAACGATTGAGTTTCAGGAGAAGGACTTTCTTATTTGTTCTGAGGATAATGAGAAGATAAAGATTTTATGGTTTTTGAACAGTTGATTCTATTCTGGGGAAAAGTCCACATTCACCAGAAGAGATGGTCGGACTCCAAACTAACTATGAATGTTTTTATCAAGAACTGACGCAGTATGGCGCCACAGTAAAAACATTAAGAAGGATTCATTTTGATTTAGTATTTTTTGTCTCTATATAGATGTATTTCTCTCTACTGTTTATTATATTTTATGCTTTTTTGAATTGTTTTTGAATGTACATATCATATATATATATATATATATATATATATATATATATATATATATATATATTATGGCCTCTACTGAGATACAGGTCATTTCACTTCTTTAGGAAGGACTTATGCTCCACTAGTGGTCAAACACTCAACTGGGTAAGTTTATCATGGAAAAAGGTCACTTTCATGAATGACTTACCACATAATGAGCTGTTTGAGATCTCCTGCAGAGTAAATGGGGAAACAATTCAATTACCAAAAATAAATTGTTAAAAAAACAACAACTATATTTTACAAGGCAGTACTACTAAATGTTTATACAGAAGAAAATGGTTTACCGTGCTCACAGGTCTCTTTTCCATCTAAAGACGGTACTCTGATCCCAAACTGTAACGCTATCTTGATGTAGTCCATTGGGATCTGGAGAAACGTTGCTATGAACTTTGAGATGTAAGTCACAGCTGCATCCACCAGGCTGCTCACATCACTTATCAAGCGTCCAGCAGGAGGAAGACTTGACAGCACGTTCACAAGTATTTGCTGAAAGCCTTCTAATGCTGCCGCCCTGGACTCGCCCATCCTGATGTAGGCCCTCAGGAAGCTGTTAGACGCTCCACCGCTGCTCAGCACAGTGCAGGTCTGGGATCTCAGCGACGACATGAACATCAGCAGTGGCTTTCCTATCTCCAGAGACACGGTCTTTGTTAGCTCTGCCTGCAGTCCACAGTCCTGTCCCCCAGACAGGATACACACTAACATCTTGGGAAGGTCATCCATGAACCGGTCTGTCAGCAGCGGTTTACAGACAGCGTATACGTCGCTCAGAGCTCCATAATATGCATTTAAGTCAAATCCTGGAGAAGAGATGTTGAAGCTGCGCGTGTTTTCATTTTCACCTGACAAAGAGTGGATCTGATCAATAACTTTCTGGATGTCTTCCATTAATTCAGCGGCATCGTTAGGAGTCCGATTAGAGTTTCTTTGTATTATTTTGGGTTGGCAATACACCTGCATGACATCACCTGTGATCCCTGTAGATACAAAAACAGAAAAAAAGGGAAATATCATTTTTTGTAAACTTCCTAGTGACAAATGTGATAAAGTTTATCTACTCAACATACTCTATCAAACATTGTGATATTTACTTTTCACGTACTTCCCATTAAGGTTTGAAATCTCTTAAACAGATATGACAAATGAATTAAATTATTTTAATCTGTATTAAATAGGTTTAGTAAGATAATAAATTCAAGTTAGCTGTATAGGGCTACTATGTGTAAACATTTACCCATCACACAAGCATTTCTTTCTGATAATCACGATAATACACTTTTAATAATTTTCTATTGGTATTGATGACATATTGACATTTCGGTGGGAGGTTCTGTATTATTACATACTACTACTACTACTACTACTACTTGATTTATACAATACAGTCTGAAAGCTTTGTGAAATCTTTTGTACTCACCCAACAGGATGCACACCATGCATGCAGCTGGTGCCGACCACATTGTGCGTCCTCAATCAAGCCAGCAGGCAACCACTCCTGATGACAATAATAATAATAATAATAATAATAATAATAAATCCACTGTGTTTTATCCTGTTGATGCAGCGGAGATATTGAGCTGAGGCAGAAGAACCGGGCTGAGAACAGGCTTCATGTTAGTTAACTGTACAGAGTCATCAATCATCAAGCTGTCGCTCATCCTTCAGACTTCATGTGTGCCCATCAGACCCGAGGTGATGATCCCTGTTACATGCCGCTGTGCTCCCAGAGGCTCCTCGCCTCCGTCTCTTCCTGCAACTCTACACCTGCTCTGAAAGCAGCGTAATTAAGGACACCGGTAAAGGGGAAAAAGTAGGTGCGAAATGAGGGCTGTGAAACGCAGAAGGGATTTTGGCCACAAGCCGGGCCATCTGTGTTGAATTATTAATGAAGTGTGTTGATTAACTCCTGTGTCTGAAACCCGAGTCGTGTCAGAGGAGCCAGAAGACACCAGACTGACTGCTGGAGGATTTACAAGACATCTGCTGCAGATACGCTGGAGGACGACTGACAGCCCCACATGATGCTGCTGCGAGGCGCTTCACCTGTCAGACAGCATTTATTACTGGCGTTATTTAAAGACGATGGTCACTCACACAAAACGTGAGAAATTCCCCAATAACCCATTTAAAAGTCATACATTAATCAGTTTTAATTAAGTGAATAATTATGACTTATTTTCTATGGTTTCCTACATTGTTTAGACGTCTTTTATGGAAACCCCATCCAAGTTTTTAAAAAATAACATTTACACCTTAAATGAAAAAATCCAATTCTTCAAATCAGGGGCAACTTTGACACTTTCTTACTTAAAATCCCTCTAAACACACAGAGAAACACAAAAAAATGCAATCCATTAATTGTGCACTTCAAATCTAATTTTAAAAAATGTATTAAATCTTTATTCAAAGGAAAAAGTTGCTACTAAGCATTAACACAAGAGGCGACTTTCTCAAGCATCTGGATGAAAAGGAATCAAAATTGAAGTGCTACTACAGCGACTACTGTTACTGGGAAAAATATAAAATATTAATTAAAATGGCTTAAACCATGGTGAAATGAATACTTGACAGTTAAGCCCATTACAATAAAAGGGCCTACATTTTGTGACTGTCTTTTATTGTTACTACAATCCATAAAGTGAGTCTGTGTGAAGCAAAAATGAGGAAATAGATTCCACAACTATCTCTTCACTCATAAGCAGAAATGTAAGTAACGTACCATTACACTAACACTAGAGCTTCAAATAATTATTATTCTCATTATTGATTAAATCTGTCAGTTATTCTCTTGATTAACTGATTATTTGTTTGGTCTATACAATGTCAGAAAATAGAAAAAACGTGGATCAGTGTTTCCCAAAGCCCAAGATGACGTCCTCAAATGTCTCGTTTTATCCACAACTCAAAGATATTCAGTTTACTGTCATAGACGAGTAAAGAAACCAGAAAATATTCACATTTTAGACTCTGGAATCAGATAATTTTTACTTTTTTTTTTCCTTAAAAAAAATTACTCAAACTGATTAATCGATTATCAAAATAGTTTAGGAATTTAATAAAACTCAAGAAAAAGGTTTGGAATTTTGTGGATTATTTGTTTTTACAATGCCAAGTGTCGTATTTCACATGTTGGAAAGCCTGTTTATTTACCTTCAATATGAGGTCCAGCTTGTGAGGATTGTGGGATGAGCAGCACCGCTAATTATGCGAGTAGTGTATTTTCCTGTTGGTACGGTCTCTTGTTTTGAGCTCCAGTTGCTGCCAATCAGGATTTCACTTGAGTAACAGAGACTGAATCCACCAAACAAATTTCCAAACTTTTTTTTTCTAAGTTTAGTTGACAACTAATCGACTAATCATTGCAGCTCTGACTAAAACGTTCCTCCTCTCCCATGAATTGTGCCACATTTTCAGACAGTCCAGAGAAATAAAAACAAAGGGCATGCAAGAGGTTTTTAACTTTAAAACTTTGTTTCAGAAATTCAATGTAACTGTATATACACTTTACAATAGCATACAGCCTGACGGCTAACAAAAGATGTCTTAAACATTTTAAATACATCTTCAGCACAAATAGCAATTCTTGCAAGTAAAATGGCTTAACGGATATCGGGGGGGAAAAAAATCATTAACACGATTGCTCTTTTCTGCAGAAAAAGTGCCATGATTAAAATTTAATTCAGGACTTTCCCACAAAGCAAGCGGTATTCTCTACATGCTAAGTTTAACAGTTCAGTGACATTGCGCTAAACTAAACATACAGATATTTGTAAGAAAAAAAAAAAAACACTCCATCTGATGTAAAGTTAAATCTTCATTAATACATTTAAAAAGTAGATATGACATGCCTTTTGAAATCAAAAATACAAAAGATTTTCCTTATTTTAAGGATTTTTTTTTAAACATGAAGCTGCATGTATTGTACAACACTTAGTGTACAATTAACTGGTAATGCACATAAAAATGAGCTGGATATCAAATGCCTCCCACAGATCCTTCAGAAACAAGCCAGGACTGATAGTTACACATGATCACACTGAGGGGACGAGCACACCTGGGCTACATCGCACGCTTCAGGTGAGGTTTGCGTACTGACAGATGGCGATCAGGATGGTGAGAGGTCATGGGGGGGGGGGGGGGGGGGGGGGGTAACCATGGTGGCACCTCAAGACATGTTTCCTCTTTCGTGCACATTGTTCTTGCCTCCTCTTCAACCACTGAACGGCAGATACGAGCTGCCATCCTTCATGTTTTTGTTCGTCGATGAGGAGAAAACAAAACAAAAAGGATTCGGAAAGACACTCAAGACTTCACCCCATGTACAATTTACATTCATAGTCTGAACATGTGCGCTCATAACATTACATCTGAGCAAACACCATTGTGCCCTGTAACAATTTCACTTGAACTAATTTCAGGAGCGCTCCTAACTTCTGGTGAAAAAGAAAAAAGGCAAAGACAGGCGGACGCTGAACTGATGGAAACCATCTCTGAGCAGAAGCTGCGTTACGGGAGCAGCAGGGATTGTTTGGGCAGGGCACAGCAGGACTCACCTGGCAAATTTACTTATTGTGGGTGGGGTAAAACTAAATGGAATCACAGTACACAAACACTTAAAACACACCAAAAAAAATAGAGGAAGGCTGGGTGTCTCCAGGGTTCAATATCTGCAGAGCTTTCAGGTCTGATTGTCTCTTTCCATCTAAGCATTTTGGGGCCAAGAGCGAAGGAAACGGGGTGTAAGGAAGGGAACATATGGCACTGTACAGGCAACCGAGACAAATCCAAACACATTTGCGTCAACATAAAATGCACTTTGCTTTGAAACTGAATGGAAAAAAGGTTCAGCAACGCATGCCAAATTGTCACAGAGATTCAAGTCAACTCTTCGAGGGTTTGTTTGGGCGATGACAGAAGACAAGTCAGGCATTTGAGCTTTTACCTCCCAGGTTTAGGCTTGTAAAGGACGCCTATAAAACATCTACATTTCTGCCTACTGTTTGTCTCACTATTTAATAAATTAAGCAGAAACAACAGAGTAAAATGTCAGTTTGGCTCGAGTGTCCAGGCTAATGTCGGGCAGAAACACATTCACATAGTTACCATTCTTAAACACAATGCTTTAAACTGCACTAAACATAAAAAAAGCTTAAAAGTACAAATTAAAAAGTATGAAACAGGTAGAGGAGCAGTCAGAGAAGCTGACTGTTAAACAGTATGATGCTGGTGCCAGATGTGGCTGGTACAGGGTCTGGCCATAAACGTCTACCAAGGGTAGACTTTATGACACAACGGCAGAGATGTGCTACATTAGTCATAATGCTACTGCCATCAAATCACAACGAAAAGAAACTGATTGTAGCCAGAATACTTGATTAGGGGTGAAAGACAATACTGATTATAGACAAATCAAATACTATTAAAAGAAACAACATTGACACATCACTTTGAAAATGAATGCCCTCAAACCTTCACAATGTGTCAGATTTACAGGTAAGGAGATTCTTAATCCTAACATTTAATTAAGGAGCCATGTTGAGTCCACAGTGAAGCAAACGTGTTGATTTAACCCTCTACTTGTTAGAACGAACTATACTTAAAGTCCGGGATTAACTCCATGTTGTTTGACTATGCAGTGGACTGTCATCATTAATATGCACCCATGTTCTCCTGATAGGAAAAAAAGGTTTACAATAAAAACATACACGACCCCTTTTAAAACATCATATCTTACAAACAGAAGTAAAACATTTTGAAACGCTAGCTTTTTTTTTTTTTTTTTTTTTTAAACAATGAAACACCAGTTTTACCAGAAAAAAACTGCAACCAACAATAAAACTTGACTCAGCTACAGAGGAATGCATATGATTTTAAAGGCTACAGATTGTAGGTTTGCCAAACACCAAATCAGTGTGTGTGTGTGTTTGTGTATGTTTGTGTGTTTGTGTATTTGTGTGTGTGTGTGTGTGGCCGGGAGTAAACATACACACATGCACAGATTGATTTACAGGCCAGTCATTCCTGCTGAAAATGGTCTGTAGCCACAGAGTGTAGTTATTCGTCAGCGTCAACAGCGTGAGCACCAGGGGTTGGTTCGGGTTCGGGGACTCTGTCGGGGTGGAGTTCCTCTTTACCAGGTGGCGTTTTTATATCCACTAAACCAGCACCAAGACTTCAGAATTTAATGTGGAGGAGATATCCGGCTCCACAGCTGGAGAGTCAGTCAAAAAGAGGAGTTTACCTGGGCTTGTTCATAGCGTGTAATTTCATCTATACATTTAGAGATTTAGAAAATTTCGCCCAGTTCTTTAAAAATGTTTTTCTTTTCAAGTTTTTTTTTTTTTCAAAAAGCAACGGTGGATTTAAAAACAAAACAAAAAAAATAAGAGAAAAAAAGGCTAAAATTTTAACAGTAATGGCAATGTTGTAGTTTGTAATCCAAAGAGGGGCTTTTTACACGCATGTTGTTTTCAGTCTTTTTATGTTGTCCCGTTCTGAGAGACTGTGGTCAAGTTCAATCAGGGGGCAACAAGTCGTGAAGCCGGAACCGCTCCCGAACATGCGGCCGCACATCCTCATTCTGACGAGTTCAGCAGGCGTGACAACCGTGAAAGGAGGAGATTAAAAAACAACTTAGATTCATTGAAAAACAGTACTCTGATGTAGCTGTTATAGAGTGCTACAGGAATTAGTCCTAAAATCCAGAAATGAGTTAGCAGTCTAGCACTTTAGCACCAGTTCCCTTGTCTCAAAGTCAGTGGGTTTTCTGAATGGGCTTTTATTAGCGCTGTCAAAATTAATACAGTGATAATGCAAATTAGTTTTAATACCACTGATTCCATTCGTGTATTAATGCAATCACATTCTCTGGTTGCAGCAGTTTCAGTTTTGAAGCTTGAAGAAGCTGGCATCATGTGATACAAGACAACCTAAAGAATCCATTCGTACCAACCATGTCATACTAGCTTATAGAGAAAGAGGTTAAATAACACTCCAAACTGGCACTAAATTTTACAGAGGAAAAGCTGGCACGGCCATTTCTAAAGGGGTCCCTTTACCTCTGACCTCAAGATATGTGAATGCAAATAGGTTCTGTGGGTACCCACATGTCTTCCCTTTACAGACATGCCCACTTTATGATAATCACATGGAGTTTGGGGCAAGTCATAGTCAAGTCAGCACACTGACAGCTGTTGTTGCCTGTTGGGCTTCAGTTGGCCATGTTATGAGTTGAGCATCTTTTATGCTAAATGCAGTACCTGTGAGGGTTTCTGGACAATACATAATTTGTGCTGTCAGTTGATTTCCAATAATAAACATACAGATATATTTGCATAGCTTAAACATATTTGTTCACTCCAATGTTGAGTATTAAATATTTGACAAATCTCCCTTTGAGGTTAATTTTGAAAGGGTAAAAAATGTGCTATTAATCACAACTAAATATCAATTGATTGACAGCCCTTGATATTAGTTAGATGCCTGAAATAAGGTCTGTGATCAACACAAGCTGTAAGTAAGACATCTTACCATCTCAACCAGCTTCTCCAGGAAGGGCACCAGCTTGAGCAGCTCATTGTCATTCTTGTCCATGAACCAGCTCTCTATGGGAATCCCATTGGACAACTGTTGGGATGAAAAACATTGATAATGATCAAATTTTTAGGAATTGTAAATTGTATTCAATGTGCCTCTCCAATACAACAAGCCAACTGAAATCAAAACTCCAAATATAAAAAATGATTAATATACTAGGGTTTCCCACAGCATATAATAGTGCAGACACTGGTGAGATAGTCATCTGGTAAATAAACTGACCACATCAACATGAAATCAGCAGGTTACAATGATTAATCATCCACATCCCACATTATTTACTACAATATTAGAAAAATCTGATATTGCAGTTTTTTTTGCTGTGATTAAAGGCAGATGATGGGACATTTCACAAACTGTCGTTATTGGTAGAATTGGGCTCCGATAGTGGCCGATGCAGGTCATGCCACAATTTTCGAATAATAATTCCCAATGACATTCAAATTGTATTTTGGCTTGGAATGCACATCCCTAGAATAAATAAATTATTTGAAATCAATGAACACAAAACAATGGCAAATATTGTCCAAAAACCCTCAAAAGGTACAGTCTTCTATCTTGAGGTCAGAGGTCCTCTGAAAATGGCCCTGACAGTTTTTCCAACAAGTTTGGAGCAATATTTAACCTCTTTCTCTACAAGCTAGTATGACATGGTTGGTAGCAATGGATTCCTTAGGTTGTTTAGTATCATGATGTCAGCATCTTCTAGCTTTGAACTGAAACTGATACAACCTCAGAAAGCTTGACTGCCTTAACGCGTTACAGAACACTGCATGTGATTATCATTAAGTGGTCATCTCTGTAAAGGGGTGACTCGTGGGTACCCAGAGAACCTTTTTACATTCACATATCGTGAGGTCTGAGGTCAAGGGACCCCCTTGAAAATGGCCATGGCAGGTTTTCCTTGCCAAAATTGAATGCAAGATTTGAACGTTATTTAGACTTCTTAACAAGTTAGGATGACATGATTGATACTAATGTGTTTCCTAGGTTTCCTTGGTTCATATCATCCAATATCTTCAGTCTAGCTTTAAAACTGAGTCCGCTACAACCGATAAATCACAAATTGTTAATGCGTTAAAGAAATTGATCATATATTATCTTTGACAGCCCTAACTTTAAGAGATTTTTCTTTGGTTGACTTTGGTGAGAATCACGATGCTTGAACTCAAACACAAAACTGCCAGAGTTATATTTTGTGTGGGTGTTCACCTGATATGCAAAGGCTTGCGGTGAATTGTCAATGATGATGGTCTTTGACAGATCTCTGCCCAAGATGTTGAGGTCCTTAATGTAGTTTCCCTGGACACAGACACAATGCTCACGAAACAACCTGTGTCTACAGTTACAGTAGGGAGCAGAGAAATAGAAAATCAATCAGTGACAAGGTCAGTGCAATCAATAATTCAGAAAAACCACAACACTGACACCTCAACAGCAGCACACGCCAACACCACTGCTGCACTCTGGAGCTCGACCTCTTTTCTTTTAGGTTCATAACAGCTTTGGAGTATGTTGTGCAATTATAACAGACCGATACACAACAATGCACACCGTACCTCACTAGCTGCTTTTTAGGATCCAAGATGTTAAGCAGTTTGTCTGCATAAACCTTTTTAGAGGCTGTAAAAAGGATGATCTGTGAAAGGGAGAAAAATAAAAAAAGGTCACTCTTCCTTTTTTCAAATCTGATGCAACGATAACATTAAATAACAGGAACAGTCAAGGAATATTTACCTCATAGATTTGAGACATGCGTTCCAGAAACTCTCTAAAGAAAGGCCTCAGGCGCACATACACCTGCACATGACAACAGACCACAGATAAGCAAACACAGTGTTACCTGCTGGTCAACATATGTTTTACTGAAAAGTTTTAAGAATTGGGAGTTCAAACGAGTCCACCCTCTGTAAAGTTAGACTTTTTACAAATGACACTTTATCCCCCTCTAGTGGCATCATGAAATAAACTGAGGTAAACTCCTAGAAGAAAGCACTTGCCTGGTAAATGACATCTTGAAAGAGGACAGGAAAGGTAAGTGCTGCGTCCTCCAGCTCATTTAAACTGCAGTGAACCAATGTTTCATCCTAATGAACAAAACAGAGAACATACTAGGAAACTCTTACAAATGAATGAATAACTTGTTTGTTGTTGTATAGTATAAATTACCAGGTCTAGGACCAGAGAGAATTCAGGCGTGCTGCGTGTCTTCAGTGGCAACGCTGGCTTACGAGTGAGCTGCTCTTCTGTCAATGGAGGAACATGCTTGATGAAGAAATACCTACAAATCAAAACATCACATATACATTAAGTCAATTAGTAGGGTGGGAAAATCTATACAACTGCTTCATTTGAGTCTATACAAAGGTAAGTTACAGCTTTTGTTGTTTTAGTCTGAGTAATGTGATGTCATGTCAGTTTCAAGAAAAACAAAGCTGAGGCAAGAAAGCAGAAAACGGCAGAGGAGCTGCATGAATATGACCTGCGCTCTCACAGGTCAAATCCAAAGTGGCAAACACTACACATGCCGTAAAATATGGAAAGACTGGGTTTCACACAGTGCAGGCAAGCAGAGCTAGACATCATGGTTAATGCTGAATGCTAACTCTGTAATGGACAGGAAACATTATAGTATTGTGATAACATGTGGTCAAGCCAGCCATCAGTCAGCTCTGTGGTCAAACTAACAGACATTACAAATGGCCCTGATGGAGCTGATCATGGATGGATAAAGAGAACAGAGCTGACAAGGAGAGCTAGAGACAGACTTGGTGAAGTTGGCGAAAGGACACACATGATTACGTCTTTGTGGTTTTTAAAATAAGGTGTTAACATAAGTTATATACAAAATACATATGTGGAAATGAGATGTATTGGATTATATTCACAAGAAGTCTTACACATAATATCTCTGTCCCTTATGAATTAAAAAGAAAATGCTACTATACTGTGAGGGAAATGTCTGATTTTTGGGTTGCTGGAAAAATTAAATAATTCCTGACAACGACTTTGGGACTGCATGGTGGTGCAGTGGTTAGCACTCTCGCCTCACAGCAAGAGGGTCGCAGGTTTGAATCCGGCTTGTGCCTCTTCTGTGTGGAATTTGCATGTTCTCCCTGTCTACGTGTGGGTTTTCTCTGGGTACTCCGGCTTCCTCCCACAGTCCAAAGACATGCTGTTTAGGTTAATTGATGACTCTAAATTGCTCGTAGGTGTGGATGTGAGCGTGAATGGTTGTCTGTCTATATGTCCACCAGCGACCCCTAACGGGATAAGCAGTTGACGATGGATGGATGGACTGATAAATTTGACTTCAGGACATCTCTGACTACATACATACGGAATATCAAACATTTTTACTGTATCAATTTAGATATTTCCCAGTTTTCCCTAGAAGTGTATGATTGTACTTTTTCCCCATTGTCTAGTGTAAAGTTAACAAAAATTACAACAAAACTGTAATAACAAATTGCAATACTTATGACCACAGTGTTTTACTCACGGGTCAAAGACTTCCCAGTCTTCCTCATAGGTTGCCTCTGGTGGTACTGTGACAGGAGGAGCGTCCACATATGTCATATCTGGACTGGAGCCTGGAGCTTGGACCACAGCACGAACAAAATGGTAAAAGGAACCAGATGACAAACAGGAACACAAAATAGCAAACACGCATGAATACTCTTGTTTCAGAACCAGGTGTTCTTAGCTTTTATATCTACCTGTGAGAGGTGGAAGGTCAGCATCAGCACAGAGCTCTTCCTCCCTCGCTGTGGGAGATACCTCAGGGATGTGGGGAGGTCGTATAGGTGGCAGCTGTGATACACTAGAGTAGAAGTTGGTGGTGGCACACAGTTCCTGTGTGGATGTGGCTGTGCTGGTGGGCATTTCCACAGCTTGCTCTATATCCAGCTGCTTTACTATCTCTTCGGCCTCCAATGCCTGGTCTGGGGAGTCTGAGCCAGAGGAGACTGAAAAACAAACACAAAGAAGATTTGATCTGTGTACTTATCCTGACACAATGGACACAAAATAAATACAACACCATAATAAAACACATTTTATTTATTACAGAGTGCAGATATACTATAGGTTTCAGCATGATGCTAGCTATGAGTCAAACACGGTCCGCTTACCATTTTTAGCTGGTGAGAAGAAGTTGAAGACGGGAGAGAAGATGGTCCCAAGAAGGGTGGTTCTGGGAGGGCTGGTGGGTGCCTCAACGGCCGTCGTCTCCTCCAGACTGCCATTGGGCTTCTCCTTACTCCTGTCATGATTGGTTGCCTCTGCAATAGTGACAGGTTTAATAGTGTAAACAGAGAACAAGTGGAAAATAAAGACTAGTCATTAGTGGGTTTTTTGAGTGCGACTCACGTCCATTGAGGGAGCCTCTCCTGCCAACCCTGCTGATAGTCCTGCGGGGGGTGTTGGTGTTCGGGGGTGTAGAGGTGATCAGGTTGTTGTCCACATCACAGTGGAGGCGTGTCTTCTTGGCAGGACTCTCCTGCTGCACCTTAAGGAGACAAGATATCATGCAGTAAAATAGCTGTAAGTAAATATAAACAGCCAGGGCTCTCTCAGGTGGAAGCAGACAATGAGAGAAATGTGGTTAACTCTTTGGTCGTAAATTCAAAATGGTGGCCCCAGATCACATTGTGAGACACAACTACCACTGGCCGATTGGAAAATGAATTTTTTTGTTTATATATTTTATTGAAGGAGAGATGCGAGTCCATGTACCAAATAAGGCAATACTATTCCTTACATTTTTCTTTTATTCAGCAAACATTAATGGAGGGATGAGCTATCACGGATCCAAAGATTGCAAGTATAGGATCTGGCGCGATCTTATTTAAGGCTTTGAATATGTTGTCAAATATAAGGGTTGGGGTACAATTGGACAATTTAGTGACCAAAGAGAGGCTGCTTCAAAATTCTGCAAAAGGACAGAAATTTCTGACTAAATTCCCAGTGTATCTGCTGCTATGAGCAATGCCTGAAAATCAACCAATATGAACACGGTATGAAATGATACACACACTGGCTGAAGCAAATTTTTTTTACACCATTTTCAATAAAGTCTAAAAAAATAAAAAGAAAAGAAAAACACAATTAATGATTTCATAATATGGTCAGAGCTTGTATTTTGATTTTCTGCATTTCACAAACATGAGTGGTGCTTTTTCCTATTTAAACCTTTTATTATACCCATGTTGTGGCACAGGGTTGGGCGATTAGATGAATGCATCAGCTATTGGCAGTTGTCTGAGTATATGGCCAACTGGTTCTTGGTGATATTTTGGGCAATATTTGTCATTTTATTTTGCTAATTTAATGGATTTCCTCTGAAGAATGGGAGCCACTCATCCAATGCTCTGCAAGCAAATAGAGACAGCGGGGGTAAACAATGTGCAGGGCCGGCAAATTTTTATATCCAACTGTGGAATAAGAGTTTATTTTGACCCAAACAGGGCTGGCGATCATTGGAAAGACTAACCAAATTTTGGTTAGATTTATTTAGTTTGAATCAAGTGTGTTTTACAATGCTCCACCACAGCTAAAACTACAGCAGCAGGGCACACACACGAATTAAATAGATAAACATAGATAAGAAAACAAACTGAAGCAATATGCTACAAGTCAAGGAGGACTATGAAATGACAAATCATGTAAAAATGTCTAAAAGCCCCGGTCTAGTTCCAGAGGAAAAAGCCTCTTTCACCAAGTTGACTTTTCCACTTGTTACTGCCTCCTGTTCCTGCACACCAACTCCGTGAGCCAGAAGCTAAAATTAGAACCGAGTCCGAGTTCTCAGACAAGCTGCTGCATTCCTCCAGACATTTCTTGGGAAACATGACACTCTGCACCAAGAAACACTGTATTTAACTCAGCGACCTGGAGAGCACAGTGCTGAATACAGTTTTAACACAGAGAAGTGCCAAACAAAGCTTAGCTGTTACACCAAACACATTGAGAGGAGGAGGACAATATTCAAACGCTCCCAGAAGGGGCACCAAACTCATGTTTGCATTAAACTCATTTTAAAAATGTGATCAATGAGGTAGTTACCTTGACAGCATTTCCTCTGATGAACTTCTTGATGGTGGAGAACAAGCCCCTTCCTCCACTAGTGGGAGTGTCCTCTTCTACTTCTGAATGCCTCCGCTTGGTACGGGACGGGCGGCTTGCCAGACTGGGGTTCGGCTGCTGAGACGCCTTACGCATTCTCAGCCTCATTTTTTTTAGCAGTCACATGTAAGGTTGTCTGTCATTACAAAAAAAAAAAACAAATATAGGGAAAGATGTCAGAGAGCATAAATCAATATGACTGTACAGTCAAGGAAATACATTTATGCAAACACTCCTGTTAAAGTGAACAAACAGGTTGTTCTAACTCAACTTGTCTCTCGACTGTTTTATGTCTGTGGGATGTATCTATTTGTAGTGGGGTAATACTGGTGCATTTTCTGTGAACATCTGGATGCATTCAAGATCCCATTTCACTTACATCACAGTGGATCATGGCAGCCACAGCTGGCTTTACTTCCATTCATACAGTAAAAAAAATGCCCAGGATTTCATACACACCCTTAGTGTTAGCTATGTACATGCAAGATCAATGTTTAAGTTGAGACAACAAAATACATTTACTGTATGGACAAATATATATCTGAAGGACATACAGTCCTTATTCGCTAAAGCTGAGGGATTTAATCTGTCCACATTGTCCTCGAGTATGCACGGGGAAAACTTAAAAACTATTCACAGTGAACATGAATTGTCAGTCAAGCATGCCAGCCCCTTGCGCTTATGTAACAGCAGCTGGCTAAAAATGTGTCTGGACATATCCACAACCTGTCAGGAACCCTAAACACACAATAGCACTAGTCTCAATACATACTGTAAATGGCCTTTCCTACATCTGCTTTACATTTACACAGGGCTGTACTGTATCCATGAAGGTGTACGTGCTGTTGCTCAATAACGCATGCACAAAAACACCAACGGGTGCTTTAATGGTTTCTAAAGTACACAGTAACATTAATGTAACAGGCAGGCAAGAAAAGTGGGACAAGATAGAAAGTGAATTTACATGAATGTCAATGTACTAGACTGAGAAGGAGACACTCCCTGATAAAGCACCCAACATGGTCCTCAAATAAAACATATTCATTAAGGGGGGCTATTGAAAAATGTCAGCTACACTGGAATATCCATCTAGGAGAAATTTTATTATACAAATTGAAAATGAAAGAATCTGAGATAATTTTAGAAAACACAAACAGTGCATGTGTACTTTTGAGAGATAAAAACCTGACTAAGACAGTGTGCCTCTGAGCTTTGACCCACCTGATAATTACTTAGTTACACAGCTCTTTAAGAGATCAGCCTTACAGTTCGTTCGCTACGTTCGTGAGAACGGCTCTGGGCTATATGGTTTTTGTGGCAAAAATTTCTTATTGTTATCCCATTTTTTTTTTTACCATGTAATGCCAATAAATTAAGAGGGTAAAAATGATATCCCCCTTCCCAGTCACAGTATTTAGATTAGGAAGATAATGCTATACAATGTTTAACATTCAGTGAAATCATCCACCCAGTGTCCAAAATTACCTTTTTGACTTTCTGGCCAAGGGGGACTTGTAGATGAAAAAAATCCACCAGCCAAGCATATTTTTTTTACCAGCCAAAACAATAAATGATGTATTATGTTGAATACCAAACTAAGAGAACTTGATCAATAACTAAATTTGCATGTTTGTTTTGATGTTAATGTAGCCAAGTTAAATTTAAGTATATTTTTGAGTCAAAAGTAGCAGTAGCAAAGAACAAAAGCAGCGTAAATGACACCAAAACGCAGCAGAGACTATGCAAACAAGCTTGTAGATTTTTGTTTTTTTTAATGATGTGAACATTTACCTGCCAGTGTGGTGAATACTCTTCTGAGATTTACTCACCAAATGGAAAAATCTACCCACATTTGGCACTTAATAACTAAATTAATTTTGGACCCTGTACCTACCTGGAACAGCTGACTATAAGCCTTTTTTATGTATTTAACTACAAGCATTGTATATAGTGTTTTACCAGATGTCTTTAGGACTTTATTCTTAAGCCAGAGGACCTCTCCTGATGCCTTTGTCATTTTGGAAATCATACAACTCATAACAAACAAACAAAACAATTTGGATATACACATTACAGTCAAACAGTGTGCTTCATAAATTAATTAACCATGTCTGTATAAAGTAACTCTAGCAAGATCATATTACTTCAGCAGTTCAGTGCTGTACTACTCACAGTACTATTTTACGGTTAGGCTTGCCTCCCTTGTCCAATCCTTAATTGGTTCAAAACCAACTTGAAAAACTACTTTGTCTACTGCCCTACTAGATCTCTACTTGCTCCCCTTATATTATACAGGAAAATAAATTAAAAAAATGTGTTTTTTGTGACAAAACTGTGTTTATTCAAACACAAGATGGGGAAAAAATAGCGGGAATAAAAGCCTTGAAGTAAATATGTTGAACCTTTTGTTTGTTTTTTGCTGAATGGGTCAGAGGTGCTAATTCAACTACATGGATATTTCAAGCCGCAATATTAGCGTTTATTGTTTCTCTTTACAGAGAAAAAGACCCAAACCATTTGCAGCCTAAACGGATGCGGCCCTGCTTTGTGCCCTACAGTAAAGTTTTCTGGATGTGCACACACTTGGTCCATCTTCTGTTAGGTAAACATATCCTACAGATTGTCCAAAAGTCAGTATTGCTGATGGTCTCCTTGTGACCACTATTCGTCTTTACTAATGCAATATTTGTATATGCCTGGTAAATATCTCATTTTTGACACTTCCCCCTCATTACATGTCAGGTCTAACAGGTCTGAAACTGATGTGTCAACAATTAAAGCTACAATTACTTGGACTCTTGTGCCAATACATTTCTCTTACACCTCTTGAGTAAACACTGATAGATGTTACTAAAAGAGACTGCTCCTGCAATGTGATCATATATCGATATTTAACAGAGGTTGTTCGTGGAAATACTACTTCATTATGCGTATTATTACTGGAGTACTTTTCTGTCTTGCTCGTATAACGCTGCACGTTAGTATAAACAACAAACAGTTTTCCTGTTGTCTCTGCTAAATTAAAACACAAATTAAGTGTCTAATCTATTTACTGTAAAAGTAAATCTCAACACGGTTCGCATGGCTACACGACCATGGCTGCTTAACATCCATCTCTTTAGGAAATCACTCACTAACCAAGGATCATGCACATAGCTAGGTACGAGCAAGTGAGCGGGAAATAAGAACATGCATGCCACTGGAGACTGCATGAGCGAGCTAGCAAACGCTAGCCACGGAAACAGCGGAGAAACAAGCGGGGCCTCGCTTGTTGGACAACCTGTTCCCTCTGCAGATATTACTCCGAGGCTAAGACTGGCTAACTGGCTTAAGAAGTGGCTAAAGCATGCGTCCTAACTGAAAAATAAGCAGATGACACATTTGATCCACGTATCCCGGTCGTGCACAAATCAACGTCTGCAGAAGTTACACTAAATAATCACGACTGCCAAGCTCTGCAGCGAAAACAGCAGCTAGCTCGAGTAAGCTAACGATACCTAAACGAACGGTTAGCTAGCTAACTTGCGAGTGGTCGTCTGCTCCGAGTCTGGGGTTATGGAGGTGTGCGGCATAGCTCTGTATAGTAGTTTATTTCAGCACTATCAAATTTTACAAGTTGCCTCTATAGGTAACGTAAACGAACACTGTAACTACAACTCGGTAACGTTAGCATTTCAACAAGGCGAGTCCAAATACACTAACTTACCGTTAGCAAGCCAGTGCGGCATCGTAAATTGAACAAAATAACGTTATAACAACGAACCAAAGTATGGCACATTGGTTGGCTAGCTGGTGTTAAGTTTGCTGAGTGGGTTGACGCGACTGTCTCCTCGATTAATACACAAGCTTAACAGTTCCGTTATTTGGGAGTAAAACTCGTCAGACCATCGTCCATCAAAACAGTTAACGCTAGCTAACACAGCTAATGTTAACGTTAGCCAGCACAATAGCGTTATCCAAATTCAACGGTTGATCCCGTCGATGCTATCTTTAGTCAGCGGTGCAGTTGATGGGACTTCAATCATCAGTTGTACTAGCGTTACACCAACATGTGTAGCTCAACACCCACTGGAAAGATAATAAAATGGAAAATACGGTGTTAGCTTGCTAACGTAAAGCTAGCATTAGCAACATTCAGTTGAGGAATGCCTGTTTGGACCCAAGTGTCAATGGAAGCTAACACTCGTTAAAATTAACTGTACATTATTTTCAACGAGATGGAAACTGTTACAGTTTATATGATAAACATTATGTTCATTGAATAGCGTTAGTTACAAATGCGGTAGCCAGAATAAACTAAGATGTCGAGTCGGCCATGAATTAGCCAGATCCGTGGTAGGCCTTGGTTTAGCTGCCATTACCTATGTAACTTAGCGTAGCACCGTTAGCTTAGCGTTAACCCTACCTAGCCTTCTTGAAATACTGCTTCGGGCTAACAGATGTGCACAGACAGGGAAGAAAATATTTATCCTGTCGTTAGCCAACAGCACATACACCGCAAGCCAAAGAAGACAAATGACCGAAGGTTGGTTAACGTTACCGACTTACTTTACAGTGATCCGCAGTGTCTGGCGATAACGACTCAAGACCGATTAACCATCACAACGGAGGCAGTGGTTCTTTTCGTGATCTGAGCCGACTTTTTCTGTGTATCTAGTCAAGGGCCGTCTCCGAAACGACACATCGTTATGTTACCAGGCGCCATTTCCCGCCTCTGCTCAGTCTCTTCAAGGCAGATACCCGTATGGGACACAGACACACCCCCTTACCTCTGAAAAACACCAGCCAGTCTGCAGCGAACACTCACTACCACTTGTCTTTTTTCTTCTCCCTGCTTTGCTCGTCTTTGTGGTAGTGCATGACTAAATACTCACAATGTTTGCATTTCTCGCTTAATATACTCAGCATATGTTTTATCATCACCGAAAAGAAAAACACAGGGCATTACAATTATGAACTAAACCATTTAGGTGCTAAACACACCATCACCTTTGCGATCAGAAAACACCTGAGTAATGCACTCACTACTGGTGGCAATCTACATCTACATTGACTCTAAACCACAACTGACAAATGACATGAAGCATCGCCTTTAATAAAGTTAAATTACATTCAATGTGCCTTTCCATGAAAGATCAAATTTTCTAGCTGCACAAACAGAACTGATTTTCACGGATTTCCCTAAAAGGTGAGGAATTAGCTTTCCTCAGTACAAATGGCAGCTACATTATGTACAAGAGAGCTCATTAATGGAAGCATGTGTACAGTATGTAAGTTCTATATGTGCTTGGTTAATCTTTGCACACTGTGGAGGATACTAACATCGCTCTACGTATTGCTTAAGCATCAGTATGTTGCTCAGTTTGGTTATTAATAAAAAGTTTCAAATGCATGCAATGGCATTAAAAAAACAAACATAACAAGGAGCACTTTGGAGTGTCTGTCACAAAGAAAAGAAATTGATTTAATAGGCCATAAGCAAAGTCCTTGGCATTTGCAATGCATTCCCAATCCTGTAAACGAAAAAAAAGGTCTTCCATGTAAAAGTCCCAAAATCATGTTAGAAAGGCAGAATGCCGAATTAGTCTCTTTGATAAACACCTCAGGTGAAGAGCTTGTTTATATCAAGCGACAGCAACCTGAAAAGAAAAGTAGCAAAAACAAAACAGTTTGACATTGAAGTTCAGCTGTGAGTCAACAGGGCTCTTTCAGATCACAGCTTGAGGCAGTTATTGAATAACAAAACAGTCAGTGTACAGTATATCATCTCTACTGCCATAACTTAGACCCATTAGCAAATCAACAGCAGCTCAGGACGATGCCATTATTTTTTTCTTTGTATTATGGTACGTTATTCAGAATTAATTCATTAGTTGCAATGTCTGTTTTTCAAAACAGTCCGCGACATTGAGGATGCACCCTATAAATTCTTACTTGTGATGTTCACATTATTTTCTCAAGAAAAGACCTTGGGTGTAGAGGAAGGTCTGAATATTTTTAATGTTACGGCTGTACGAGTTCCCATTCAAAGAATGTCAATGGCTTGATGTCTTTTCCCATAATCCACAGCGCGGTCTCCCTGCATGTCTCGATCATCATCGTCTGGAAAAAAAGAAAGCAACACAAGCATTAGAGATAGGCAGTAGACATCATGAGGTGTTGTAACCATACTCCATTATCAGATAAGAAAACTCTTTATTTTCGCATAAAGTTAAATGAATGGTCTTAACGATATCATCCCTATCAGTCCAATCACACTAATAGCTTGATTCCAAATTAGGGCTGTAGGTAATGATTATTTTCATTGTTTATTAATCTGTTGATAAATTTTTCAATCAATCAAATAGCAGTCTAAAAATGTCAGAGAAAGGTGAAAAATGATAAGATGATGTCCTCAAATCTCTTGTTTTGTCCACAACTCAAAGATATTCAGTTTACTGTCATAGAGGAGTAAAGAAACCACAAAATATCCACAGTTGAGAAACTGGTGGGCCGGTTCTAGCCCTTTTCTAGCCCCTTTGGTTTGTATTTATGTATGAGTCAGCTCGTTCTGGGTCATTTGAATACATTTACCGTCAGCTGATTTGAAGTAATAAAAGAAAATGACCTGCTGTTTTCTTTAGATATTAACATAATCAACTTATGATCTCAAAGACGGCATTAAAAAAAAAAAAAGTTTGAATCATGTCTGTTTACAGTTTTGGTAGTTAAACTCTTATGAAATATTACTAATTTAGTGAGCGATCACACATTTGTGGCAGGAAACAATATCAAAGAAAAACACACATGCATTTCAATATTTAAAGGAGAACACAGACACATTCACAAACACAGTGAGCTATATTTATCTACTGGTCTACATGTGGGTCAGATGTTTGGTGGGCACAGACAGGTGGTAAAGCTAAAAGGAAGCACAGGCAGGAGAGAAAATACAACTAGATGGCAACTGAATTACTCTCACAGAACCGTAAGTTCCTGGGTCAAGTTCTCACCATACATGGGAGAACAGGGTGCTAGGATTGTTTAAACAATCAGTGCCTGACACAATTCAGTTACTCATCCTGAACTGCATACAGAACAGCTTTGACCCTGCAGGTGTTTTTGTCACAGTTCTTAAACATCTTTATTTTATGATAGATCCGAGGACCAGACTCAGGGTACTGTGAGCTACTCTAACTGTGGGGACAGATGCAGGGGGGCGGCAGCAGGTCAGGGGTGGAGGGAGGGAGGGAGCAAGGGAGGAATGGTGGATACACATCTGGACAGGCAGTCCAGTCCCCCGGCCTGGCTCACCTTGAACGTCTTCCTCCCCACCATCACCATCCTCTTCCTCATTGTAGGCCAGCTCGGCCTGCTTGTCGGCCTCATACTCACCCACGTTCCCATCGTCCCCATTGTAGTCCGCTAGCTTAGAGCCGTGTTGCGGATCTACTGGGGACTCGTTCTCATCAAAGAACCGGCCTGCAGGAGGCAGAGAAGGGCCTCATCAGGAAGGGAGGGAAGCGGAGGCAGTTGTAGGAAGACAGGGAGGAGTCGGTGAAATACTGCATAATGAATGCATGAAGGAATAAGTGATCGCATGAAGAGGGTGACAAAAGGATGATGAGGTGAGTCGATACACGGTGGCAGATTGTAATTAGAAGACAAGTGTTTCTGGAGAGTAACAGAGAGTCAATCATGGACTTGAAAGCAGAGAGCCAAGTGGAAACAAATGGGGTTCCCTTTGTAATGAGGGACTGTTTAAAATGTGGAGAGCACAGAGTGCTAATTGAGTTACCGGTTTAATCATCCTTACAATCCAATCAATCAAATACAATAGCCCTGCTGTGAATCCTATCTTATGTTTAGTTTTTGTTGATACTGTGAGAAGTGTTGATTCAATTCAAGGGTCATTTTAGGCCATATATACACTGTATGGTGTTTTATTGAGCTGCATTTTAAAGGTGCTACTGATAACGCTGATAACATTCAGCCCCTGAATGTTGCATTCTCCCTCCTCCGTTCTGTTGCATTTACTTCACGACAAGTCGTTACCATGCACTTACCATCAGTCTCAGCCATTTATGCGGTTTTTCCACACTAACTGATGACCTACAGATACCACATGATACCAACGTTGTTATACTATTGGCTCAGGTAACCAGGGGTAACCAAACATTAGATATCTTTCACAGAGATAAACAGAACATTCATTTTTGGACCTACCAACATTTTTTTAATGATTAATTCACAATCATAATAACTTTATTCAGGAAAAGACATACTTTTATTCTGTAACTTTCTAAAGGCTCTGTGGATGGATTTTTTTTTTTTTTTTAAATATTTGTCTACATAAAAATGTTATCAATGTTGTCCACCTCCACTAACATATGTGAAAGGACAGAATATAACAAACAATAGCTGATAAGTGTTTAAAGAAGTGTAAAAACAAAAGGAAGAAGTTGATGTATTTTGCTGGATATTGTGCATATAAGTAGGGCTATAACCCCAATATTGCAATACCATGCTATTTACAAGCCAACTGCAGAAGATGGCAAACAACCGCCACAACAACTGTATTCACTTTTTTCTCTTTTTGATTCTTCTCAATCTCGGGGCATTGACTGTCTATTCTGCGCTGAGCGCTGCACATTCTTCTGGTCGGCGAGAGTTGAAAAATGTTCAACTTTGGGTAAAACGTTGCGCTTGTCACAATGAAGCGTCTCATTCCCTTCTGTGGTCCAACGATAATCAAGTATTTATTTAGTTTAAAAACTGTCCTCTGTCATTTAAAAAACAACAATAAACCCAATAATAGCCTAACAATAAAGCTGATTTATATAACACTAAAATCAGGATAGCTGAAGTAATTTGCAAAAACAAAAAAGGCAATAATAACACATATCGCACAATTGAGCTAATCTTTATCACCACAGGGGAAATTCCCTCACCGTAATAGCCCTGAATAGAAGCAGGTCACCATGTGGCATTTTCCAGTTTTGTAATTTACAATATTTTTAAATTTAAAATGACTTGATCAGAAAGACAGTTCAGAAAATGTACAATGTGTAAATAAACTTAATTTAAAAAAAAGTGTTTTTATCCTCTGATCAACAATGGCTGCCCAGTCTCCATCACAGAGGCATCTGAGGCAGTTTATGCTCCTATCTGGTTTCAGATGGCACTGTTTATCACGACAGGCCTGGGTGGGACTGGAGATTCTCTGAGCCAGGCAGTGACTAGCACCAGATACACTGCCAAAAACCAGACATCTGGTGGGTGTCGGGTGTTAATTTGCCATAATAGGATGCAAGTATAATGAAATCAGAGGCAGAAGATTAGAAGAAAAACAAAATGAAGACATGGACTGAATGCAGTCAGTGTTTTACGCAGCAGATCTGCAGGGGGTGAGGTGGATGAGATGAAAGAACAGAGCATATGAAAACAGAGGAAGAGGAGGAGGAGGAGGGAGAAAAGGCAGCAGAGCAGAGCAGAAGCCAGGCAGCAGGAAAGGATCATCTGGGAGCCAGGTGTGTCATTCGTCTCCTCTCCTCTGCAACTGAGCCCTCTCTCGCTCTCTCGCTCTCTCTCTCCTCCCTGACAGAGCTCCGAGCCATAATCAGACATGACTGACAAACTAACTTTCATGAAAATGTGTCATGTAGAAGTGGGGGAGTAACCAGTTAGTAACAGGCAAAAATCACACAGATGGCATGACTCCAAATTGTATTTTACTCTCTGCGTTGACACACATCACAGAGAGCTGGGAGGCAGCAGCTAAGCATAAAGGCAGAGCTAACAGGAATAGCTGTGATTGTACTTTATCAGGCGTAAGGTTATTCTACCCCACCCCTTCAAAATCAACGAGTTAAAAGGATAACTTCGGTATTTTTTAAACTGGACCCTATTTTCCTGTGTTTTTGTGCCTAAGCAGGAGCAAAACCAGCTGCAAAGGCAAGTGAGCAGCGTCAATGTAACATGCAATAAAAGTGCTTGTTTTTTCCACTGACAGGCTCAGATTGTTGTTATAAGTGTCTGACAGCATTATAGAAAGGACCCTACAGAAAAATAAAATGTTTTTCTTACCTTTTACCTAGCAGTCCGTCCCGCTTGAGGACAAGTCTCGTTGTGAAATCTGAATATTCATATACTCTAGCGCAAATAAATATGGATGGTCATCAAATTCAGAGACGTCATCCACATTGTCGAAACCATGACGCTGAAAATCATTGAGATTGAGCTACGCTTTCTGAACTCCAACACAACAAACTGCCCGGCTGGCACTCACATTTCCACCATGTACTCCATTATTCCACCGTTGGCAACAGATCACCTCGCCAGATTTCACAACGAGACTTCTGCTTGAACGAGACTCTTTCCATAATGTCAGACACTTAAAATAGAGCACTTTTCGTGGATATAAATGACGGTGCCAGCTTGCCCCAATAGCACTATATTGCAGCCAGGGAGCAGCTGCCATCTACAGCGTTCTCCCTCAATACTGGACCACTTTCAGAAATTGTCGTTGCTATTAGTCAGTTAGACACAAAAACATGGGAAAATAGGTTGAAAAATACAGAAGTTACCCTTGAATAAAAAAAATAAATAAATACCCATTCAACCACAACCTCCCTTGCAAATTACAGTATTCAGCATACAATATTAAGTGTTGAGGAGGAACTCACTCTGGCGGTGGTGTACTGGCTCTGCTGCAACTTGGTCTTTGGCGTGGTGAGGCTGGATGGGGTTGGGCCCATGGGCCGGGTTGGCAGGCAGAGGAATCCCTTTCAGGTGTTCACTGTCACCCTTGACATTATCAGGAGCTGGCAATAAGAGAGAGGGTGAGGTTCTGCTGTGCGGATGATCCACTGCAAACACCTCCTCACCTGCTATGACTAAATCTCCTAAGCTACAACACAACCACAAGTGCAAATTAACACCTTTAATATACACCTTTAATATAACATCTTATTCATAAGGCACAGTGTGGTAAACTTACTACGTGTGTCCTTTAATACTATAGTACCTCAAGTTCTGGTTGATGTTAAACAACACTGGGAAAACATGCTCTGTTGAGGTCTCTGCTCGTGCCCACACATTCAGTGAACTTGAGATAATAAATCAGCAAGGCAAAGTCTGAGTGAAGCCTGAAAATGAATTATCACATGCCTCAAGGCTCACAAGACAGACCAGTATAATTAACGTGACTGTGGGTGTATTCTCTACCTCGAAGTTGTCTTTGCTGCTCTCCCAGTTCGTCTGCCTTGATACCTGCCTTGTTATCTTCTTCAAACACTACTGGTTTGTCTGCCTGTTTGACGACACCTGGAGGTGCAACCAATGCTGCTCTCCCCTCCACTCGGTCCTGCTGGAGCCTGGGCTGGTCTAAGCCCAGGCCCCCAGGGCCATCAGCTGCTCCGACACCAGGGCCAGCACCAGCTCCTACAACCACATCAGGGGCCTCATTATGCTTCTGAGTGATGGCTGGTTTCTTCAAGGCTGTAGATAAATGAAGTGGCAAAGGGAGAAAGCTTGGAAAGTAAGACAACTATGGTTTAAGATGCCACCAGGACAGAAATGCAGAAGGCATTCAGACCCTGTAAAACTGTTTCTTTTATACAAGAGAGTGGATCCAGTTTTGATTTCAATTTCACAGTTCTTCAACGGTACACTCATTGTATTTGTTTGCAGTTCCCTCAACAAGTCGCAGATTCAAAATCATAAAGTGAGTGGAGAAAATACGGCACAACGGTGGCATTACCAAGAACTGGACGTCCCTCCAAAATGTATGGAAGGACGAGGAGAAAACTGGTCAGGGAGGCTGCCAAGAGGTTTGCAGCAATATTGAAGGAGCTGCAGGAATTTGTGGCAAGTACTAGTAGTGTACTGCATGTGATCATGTGTACTACATCTCCTATATTCTTCATATGTCTGGGCTATGGGGTAGGATGGCAAGACGGAAGCTGTTTCTCACAAAGAAAAACATCCAAGTCCGGCTACATTTTGCAAAAACATGTCTCCCAAAAGCATGTGGGAAAATGTGTTATGGTCTGATGAGACCAACGTTGAACTTTTTGTCCATAATTCCAAAAGGTTTGTTTGGTGCAAAAACAATACAGCTCATCACTAAAAGATCACCATACCCACGGTGAAGCATGGTGGTGGCAGTATCATGGTTTGGGACTGTTTTTCTTCAGCTGGAAAAGGGGCTTTAGTCAAGGTAGAGGGAATTACAAACAGTTGTAACTATCAGTCAATTTTGGCACAAAACCGTTTTTCAGCACAACAACAACCCAAAGCATACATCCAAACCAACAAAAGAATGGCTTCACCACAAGAAGATTAAAGTTTTGGAACGGCCCAGTCAGAGCCCAGACCTGAATCCTATTGAAAATCTGTGGGCTGACCTTAAGAGGGCTGTGCACAGGAGATGCCCTCGCTATTTGACAGATTTGGAGTGCTTTTGCAAGAAAGAGTGGGGAAATATTGGCAAGCCAAGATGTACCATGCTGATAGACCTACCCAAAAAGACTGAGTGCTGTAATAGAATCAAAAGGTGCTTCAACAAAGTACTTTGAGGTTGTGCATATTTCTACAAACAGCTTATTTTAAGTTTTTATTTTTTTCCAAAACTTTTACATCACAAAAACCTGGCATTTTAACAGGGGCGTGTCAACTTTTTCTATCACTGTACCTTCTACATCATTGTCAAGCCAAGCCTAACAGTTACTGTTGAAATTCAAGGACCACTGCTTACCAAACTGAACATCATCGATTTTTCCAACCTCACTGTCTTCAATACCTGGCATGCCAGCGTCACTGCCAGGTTTACCCATCTCTTCTGTAACAGAACAGGAAGGAATGGGACTTAGGGAGTGGACAGTTTGACATTAAAATATTTTGACAAGTTCCCTGTTTTAGACTGTATTGTGCCAAGGGAGAGAGTTTGGGCCGGTTAGTAACAGATAACATGTTTAACAGATACATAAACTGGAATAATTATGATATCAATTACCTTCTTGACAGATTAATAAGCTATTGGTGCATTTTCTTCCAGCTATCACATACTACATTTAGCATGCAAGTGTAACATAAGGAAGAATAGTCAAGAAGACAGTATAAGCGCTGGCTGACATGGTAACATCTATTGTACCTTTTAAATCTGGACTGTCGTGCTGGTGTGTGGCCACTGTATGGCGCTCTCCAACCATCTCTGCCCCAGGTGCTCCGTCTACATGTCTGCCTGCCACTGCACCTTTTTGGCCATCCATCATACTCTGGAGTATTATCAAAGGTGAATCAGAAAAAAGAGCATACAGAAAATGAAGAGGAAGACATTATAGGGGACATCTAATGTTAAAAATCAGAGAGCAATGAATAAATGCTTCAGTGCTGAATAAATACAACCCATACCACAACACAGGGAGACACAACCTTTCACCATTTGCTAAAGAGTCACGACAATGATCACCGTCTTGTTTGTCAAGGTTCCATCAATACTAACCTGTCTTAGTTTTGATGCTTCATTTTCCAGAGTCTTTTTTGTTTCTTCATACTCTTCCTTCAGTTGTGCAATCTGGCGTCCACACTGTAAACTAATGAACACATATTCCTCGTTAGTTTCACCCACATGATGCAGGATATTTTCACCATGCTATAAAACTGATAGGGATATACGCTTCAACTTTTTCTGTCCCGATAGCGATACCTGAGCTTTGGGTATCGGCTGATACCGAGTACTGATACCAGTGTTTGATTAATAAGCTGTATGCCTCAATGTGTGGAAGTGACTGGGATCATCTTAAATGTCCAAGGCAGCATCAGGCTTGACGTAAACATTTCCCAAACTTTGTAAAATAAAATGTAACAAATTAATACACAGATATACATTAATTATGAAGAAACAATAATTAATGAAATAATCTAATAATTAATAATAATATAATAAATAATAAGAAATAAATAATAAGAAATATATTTAATATTAAAATACCAAATTGTCCAGCAGCAACTTGGTAAAAAAAAAAGTCTTCAAAATTAACAGGTATATATGATTCAAGTGTAAATCTTTTAAATCAGCAATGAATTGATAAACAAAAATGAATTAAAATTCCAGTACATAATGGATATAAGACATAAACATATTATAGAATAGATCAGCCCCATTGCAATTTGAGTCAGTATCTGTTCCTGTATCGGTGCATCCCTAAACAGATTTGTGCAAACAGGCATTTTTGAAAAACTGAGTTAAGTATAATATATACTCTAAAAACCTTATGACACCCAATATAAATGAAACATCACTGAGATGAGA
The DNA here is from genome assembly GCA_947000775.1 of Pterois miles. NCBI lineage: Eukaryota > Metazoa > Chordata > Actinopteri > Perciformes > Scorpaenidae > Pterois > Pterois miles. Next base: position 913,035 of record CAMQGK010000604.1, read on the forward strand.
TCACCCTTACAAAGAGACGAAATAGGAAATTAAGATGTGACCTTATAGTGAATATTACATTCAAACAATATAATAATAATAATAATAATAATAACAATAATAATAGATTATTATTCTAAAAGTACAAATTGATATTTAGAAACATCTTTTAGACATCATGTCACAGATCCTGAAAGCGGGGAAAACCATCACTACAGCGTCATACCTCTCATACTCCAGCTTTCTTTCCAAGGTACTGCTGTTTTTCTTCACTTCTTTTAGCTGCTCTTCCTGTTTCATGAACTCCTGCTTCAGCTCCTTTAGCTGTTCTGTTTGCAGCAACACAAACACAGCATTTTAGAGAGATTCAGTTCTTGTTCTTAATGAAATATGTTTCATGATGAAACTTCGTATTGGGGAGATTTGTGTTAGAGTGCCCTCTGCTGGCCACACAGGTCCTACCTGTCAGCCTCTGGATGTCTGTCATTTGGGCTGTGTTTTCACCCTGCACCTTCATCTGTACAGTAGACAGAGAAAATCAGTTCAGGAATATCATCATCGGACAGAAAGCTTCATACTCTTCTACACCTTAAACCAGTTCAACAAGAGAACCAGAGCTTCCCTGCTAAACCATAGATGACTAAGCAGTGCAACAGGTTCTTAAATTAGAAAACAGTGCAACCATCAACACAAAGGAAACAAGGGAGAACCGGTTTAGTTTGTTTTTCTGTGTAACGAGGCTTCACAGCACGGACAGATGGTATCCACTGTGACATTTTTAGTAACTGCTACAAGCAGTTACTGAACAATACATTCCTGCCTATCAAAACCAGTATGAGGTGTTAGATGCCAACCAAACGCCTGATCTCAAGCTGAGCAATAATATTTATGCAGGTGAATGAAAAAGAATCTCAAATCAACATACCTTTGTACCACACCAGCACAGAATCTCAAACATAACTGGTTTATGATCTTTTTTAAGCATCTCAGTATGGAAACCCCTGAACACTGTAATGCAATTCAATACAACAGCTGATGTGAAACTGACGGGAGGGAACATGCAAGTGAAGGAGGCAGGCAGAAGGGAACGAAACTTGGGCCTTGGGCTTTAACGTGATACCCGAAATCAATCTTTCGAGTATCAAACACTCAATCCCTGTAGGTTTGAACCCTATCTGATAAGACGTTGCAGTTTCGTCCTTCACAGAACACAACAGCTGTTATGTTGGATAATATCCACACTTGTGTTACAACAGTGACAAGGTTTAAAGCACAAAAAAGGTCCATAAAAGCCTTGTTCTGTTTCAAAAATTATTGTTCTGTCAAAAAACAGCTGAGGCATTTAGAGTAAAAATGACTAATCCATTGTTGCTGTACTTTGTTTTATGTTTGTGACCATATTCTTGATTACATTTATTTTATTTATTTATTTGTAGTTATTCATTTTATTTATTTACTTCATTATACTTTAATTGTAATTATATATCACTTCAACTTCATGTTTAGCTATTTATTTAGATTCTTTTTACAATAATTTTATATTATTATTAGCATTATTCTATACTCTGCCATATGTTCAGTTTCAGGGAAGGTTCTGTGTTGTTAAATATATAAAATTGGCAGGAGGGGTGTGAGAGATTTCTATGTCTTTCTGAGTTATAACTGACTGAGACCAAATACCGAGAGGGAGGAGTAGACAGAAAATACTATATTAGTGTCAAGTGTTGTAAAGACTAAAGCTTCATCCTGTCACTTCCTCACATGTGGTTAACAGCTTCCCCCCTGCAGCCTGCAGACACTAGTCATATAGACGACAACAAGACCAGACTGTATGAAGAACTATAACATGGTAGGATTAATACTTGCATTTAATGGGACTGTATATACTGTACTGTGTGGAAGACATTCAAGACTCTTATTTTCTCTGCATTGCAGGCTCTCTCGCTGTATGTAGCATGCATCTCTGTTCAAACAGGGATAGTCTGTTGACAAAAGAAAGGAGTGGAACAACTGCTATTCAACACCCACCCTTGCTTGATTACGGAAACAGGGAACCGGATACTTTAGATCCTAGCAAGAAACAAGGGAGACTCCTCTTTATTCCACACGTCACCATCTAACCTCTCGGCTACAAATCTCTTAAGTAAAGAGAGTAACGGTGTCAAACAATTTAGCTGCCAATAAGGATTTTAGTATCACAAAAGATGAACACACACAGAATACAATGGCCAGTAAAACATGTGAGTTTAAAGACGATAAGACCGTGCTAGCGTAATGGGCGACTAAACAGAAGGCTAGCTGTTACAGGGCCATTGTTTTGCAATGATTTGGCCACAGACTATGGATTTGGCTCACAAACACAGCGTGATGGTCAGCAGGTGAAACGATTGAGTGAAAATTCTCCCTATTAGGCTGACCGGCGACTCTTGTTGATTTATCAATCCAAGATTATTTTTATACTAATGGATGTTCATTTTACAGAGCACACTTTTAATTCAGACCTTGTTTATTGAGCATGTATATAACCATATGAATGCATGTTAGGGCTGTCCCGAATACCATTTTTTGGGATTCGAAGGTTAAATGAGAAATATTTGAAGGCATTTAAAGCTTCGAGGCGTGGCGTGGAGCAGCAGGCTGACATGTGTCTCCATCTTCACCGTTTCAATGCCAGGACAGCGCCGCTGCCCCTACTGTACACACATGCACCTCTACACACAACTAACAGCAATATCTGTCTTATTCCTTATTTCACTTTGGGATTTATACATAATTATTACATACTTATATAAAAAAAACAAAGCATTCAAACACTGATTTGGAGATTTAATACCAAGGTCAAATCTTTGAAGCATTCAGGTCAGCTATACAGCATGTGTGGCCCATTATAAGCAGCATTATCTCTCTGGTCTCTAAGTAACTATCTTTGCTCAAAAGGATGGGAGGAAGTTTGAAGGACAGCTTGCAGCAAATGTTGAGCAAAACAACACACTCTTATTCCTCCAACCTAATCTCCGTGCTTATTAACCTGGCAACACACTTACGTGTTTCTTTAGTGTATAAAAAAATACTTATCAATGGGTAATGATATTTTTGCCAAGACAGGATCTGATATTTTCTCATAATGATGGTGATCTTCTACTTCTAGTCAAAATGATGTTTAATGTGTCCTATACTTTACTTCTACTGTATGGATTGGACATTGAAGATCAGCAGCGGTTTTGTTTGACTACAACGTTACACCAGACATAAGTTAAACAAATGTATGCCTGTCCATGAGAAATAAGCATGTCAAACGAAATGCAAATTACAAGAAAACCTCCCCCTCCATCTGTTGTCTAATTGTCTCCCAGGCAGCTGGACACACTCTGGTGTTCAGAGGGTGCTGGTTGAAAAGTGAATTACTAGCTGGGCCCCTGTACGGACAAGAGGTGTGAACAGCCCTGTGGAGTATGCAGATTACATGCCACTCTTAAATACATTATAAGTGGCTTAAAGGCACAGTGAAACAATACCATTACAATCGTTTTCTTAAAAAAAAAAAAAAAAAAAAAACTTAAGGGGTGGATATTAAAACACTTGAGAGAGCAACACTTTTCTAAAAAAAAAAAATGTTAGTGGCGCGTAGGTTTAGGTGTGGATGAATGAGTTCCCAGCAAAGGACAAGTTTGCATTGCACACACCATCTTTGGCTGGTGAGTGAAGGAAATCTAGCAGCCACAGGTACCTGTGAGTTTTACCAGCATTTGGCTGGTGGCTGGTGCTAATTTCCAATCCTGGACTACTCAAAATAAACCATTGCCCTCTTCATGACATAATCATAAAATAACCCCCCCCCCCCATTACAAGTTACCGACATTTTCTTGTACTTGCGCCATCTGATAGAGTGGGGAGATCACAGCAATATGATGTACGTAGATATTGTGAGGAGACTAGATGTAGTGTGATGGTTTACATTACTGTAATGTGATGGACATATTGCCTGTTCCTAGTTGCATTACAGTTAAAGCTTCAGTAGGCAGAATGTTTCTGGCATCATTGTGCAAAACTTCCATAATATCCTTGTAGCATATTGTAATTCAGCGACTTCTGCACCTCCTCAAGGCTGTTTTCAGGCTTTAAAACTCTAGCCCGTGACGGGAGACTTTGGCCAATCACAGGTCAGTTCAGAGAGAGCGCGTTCCTATTGGCTGTTCATTCAAAGAAGGCAGCTGTCAATCCCGTGCAAGATTCTATCGAATGGTAAAACTAGGCAGCGCTGATTAAATATGAATCAATATTCTGTTACTGTGATGACTATTTCTTGCCTCAAATGTTTCCAGAAACATGATGTAGTTACTGTTTAGCTGTAAAATGAGAAAGTTTGCTCTGACTAACGGGCATTGCTCAGTATTTCCTTAACTGATCTCAACATGGCTGCTGGCTTACAAACTTTCTCATTCCACAGCTAAACAATAACTACAAGATGTTTCTGAAAACATCTGAGGAGAGAAATAGGCATTACAGTAGGAAAATATTGATTCATATTTGATCAGCACAGCCTAGTTTGACCGTTTGGCCTGAGTTTAAATGACTGACAGTGGCTCAGAGACGGCAGACTCCAGATCAGCTCAGATTGGTTGTTTTCCTCAACTGGAGGACACAGAGGAAAATGACATTTTTCAGATTACCTGTCTCATGCACTACTGTCAGGATATAGTGACTGTTTTTTTTTTTTAAAAAGTAACGTTTTAATCATATTTGCTCCATTCCTACCCACTCTAGATTTAAGCGATACATATCTAAACTTAGCTGATTACCTTAGGGAAATGAACAGTAAATCTGCTTTGTCTTCATATCTTATTTGCTCTCAGAGACAATGCCACCCACCCTTAAATATTGTCTGAGAGCATTAACATTTACACACATTTAATAGAGAGGTAGTGAGTCAAAACCCCATTATAATACTTTATTATTGTCACCGGATTTTACCTGCTTTAGTCAGCCAGCTTACCCCAGTCAGTGAAAACTTTGGCCACCTGTTTCTACGCGTAAATAACGTGTGCTCTCACTACCTGTGAAATGAATCAGACATTGCTACTATACCTTTTCATCAGTGCACTTGTTGATGAGCTCCTCCCGGGCCAGCAGCTTGCCCTTCAGGATGTTGTAATCTCCATCCCTCTGGTCCATCTGCTTCCTGTGCGCGTCCACCTGCACCATCAGCTCCGTGTTGCGCTTCTCCAGCCGGCTCCGCGCCGCGTCCGTGCGCTTCACCTGCGCCTGCACCTCCACCAGCTCATCCAGCAAGCGGCCGTGCTTGCCGGACACTACCCAGTAGTTGAAAGACAGTATGGCGATGATCACCATCAAGAAGATGAGGATGAAGGACGGGAGGCGGCCTCCCCGTCGGTTTGCACCAAACCCGACCATTTCAAAAACAAAGTGTAACGTTACTTCAGGTTGTTAGCGCAACATGCAGAGCTCAGTGAGAGTCGTCTCCCGCTGTAAGACACATCCGTGTACGTGACATGCCGTGTATATGCGGCAACCGATCGGCAAAGCAAACACAATACGAACACACAGTCATGAATGTTCACGACTTTTCACATCGCTACTGATCTTTACTCTCCTTCCTCATTCCACACACTGGGCATCTTCTCTGCAATTCGTCCAATGTCAGTAGGTTGGATGAAATACGCCCGCAGGGACGTGGCCTAGCTCAGCTGGCAACGTTAAACACAGTAGACGAGACGTGGACGGCTACACGGCACCGTGGCAGCGAGGAGTGCACATACAAATCATACAGCTAGCTATAAAACGTTAGCAATCAGCTAATTCTTGTTTGTGGCCCCCTGGAAAGCGCCGTCGGAGCGCGTATATTGACGTCTAGAGCGCCTTTAATCACAGAGTCGCCGTCAAACAAGATGATTTTCGATTCCGACCTGACATTAACGTTAGCTCCTATTAACGCTGCCCAGCTAACCACTTCACACTAGCTAGCATCAACGCTGGATGCGAGAACACAATTAGCGACTTTCACACGGAAAAGTATCGTCTCTTCTGGCGGAGGACGGGGCTAATCCTTCAAATATAACCAACTAAATGCCAACAAACACTAAGGACACAGGCTTTGTATCACACTCTCCACCTTTCCCTGCCTATCAAACATGATTCATGAGCTGTGTGAAGCTAGCTGCAATCCGGCTACGCCACTTCCGCTTTCTGCAAGCAAATATATTTCAAAATAAAGGTCCGGATTGTTTTAGCTCACAAAGAAAGCATGGCGTTCATCTCTTGATGGTATTTCCTTTAACTGTGCCAAGTGTATGAACAAGTTTGTTGTACAGATAAGACCGAAGGTGTACACTTATGTTTTTTAACGATGGGTGGCCACACGTTGTGATAATATTGTATGAAAGCATGACGACTTAGCCAGTAGTGCCCAGACACCGGAAGCACATGGCTGAGTAGAAGACCACTTTACAGATATAATGACATAAGGGTCCAGATTTTTGATAGACAGGGGTTCCCGCAGAAGGGGTACACTTTTTGTTATATCTCACAGGTGCTTTATTCTATAAATAAAATGTATCATGTCTTTGTCAATCAATTTGTTCACTTCACATAACTGATTTCTGTTTGAAAGCTTCAGTAGGCAGAATGTTTTGGCATCATTGCGCAAAACTTCCATAATAACCTTTCAGCATGTTGTAATTCAATTGTTCTGAGAGAAAACGAGACTTCTGCGCCTCCTCATGGCTCTGTTTTCAGGCCAGTGATGGGAGACTTTGACCAATGACAGGTCATTTCAGAGAGAGCGCGTTCCTATTGGCTGTGCTCTGACTGGTGGGCGGTGCTTGGTATTTCCTCAACTGGTTTCAACATGGCTGCAATGTTTCTCATTTTACAACTTAACAGTACACTACAAGATGTTTCTGAAAACATTAGAAGCTGGAAATATATATAATATTTGAAAAGACTGCCTAGTTTGACCGTTTGATCGGAGTTTCCAATTGACACCAGAGGACACAAAGGCACGATTTTCTTTTTCAGATTACCTGTCTCATGCACTACTGTTAGGATATAGTGACTGTTTTGTAAAAATAACCCTTTAAATCAAATTTGCTCCAGTTCTACCCACTGCTGCTTTAAGTAGTGCTTCTAAAAATGCCAATGTATTGGGGTGCTAAGCGACCTCAGTCAAAATACCCAACTGCAGCCTATGCAGTTAAAGCTAACACAATGCTTCTATCTGGCTGTGCAGAGGATTGTGGGTCAGGATAGCCAGAAAAACAAGTTGTCTTGCATACTGTAAAATGTGATGAGTAAGACATTTTGGTATTTTTGACATACTGCATTTGGTAAGCTATGTATTTAGACATATACAGGTACATTTTTTTCTGGTGTACTAAATAGTATGGTAGTGTGGGTAGAGAAATGCACAGCTAGACCCTTTTTTAATCTTGCAATTGCAATGTCCATTGTGTTGATAAAATCTGTCCAAAGACTGACATATAGACACCTCTCTCCAAATTACCATCAGCAGCCTTCAGACATTCTGTGCACTGACTAACTGGAAAGTCCAGGAGCTGAATACCAATGCTAGGCAGGCCTGCACACCAAGTGAATGAGGCCAGGACTGTCTGAATTCTTCCACCTCTGTAAATTGTCCTGAAAGTTACTTGTGAGTCAAATGTTGCCAAACATCTATTGAAGCTCTCAAGACACCAATATCCTGAGGAACACTGTAGAAAAAGTCATGATGTGATTTGATATCAAAAACTATTTTGAAGCATGATATTAGAAATATGGCTTTTGTATTATTGTCTTTATGTACTTGAATTGTTTGTGGATGTTTTTATCACACTGTTGTTTTGGATGAACTACAGCCACCATCAATATCAGCGTGGCTTGCACTTTGAAACATTTTGTCCTGACAATGATCCAAGTAGGATTGAAATATGGTCAATAAAAATATTCTGGCATGGAGTAGTGTGAAGGTAACGCCTGCACACTCCATGCTCTCTTACCAACACTGACTATCAGAAACATCACTGGGTATTTAATTAAACAACACTACAGCATCTCTACTTGAGTAAAAACAATGTACTGCATAACACATATCAGTGTCACCAAAGTGATATTTATGTAAAGGCTATCATATTGTCCAAAGTCTCTATTATTTTGTCAAGTCCTGTTTGAGGTGACCAGATCTGAAGACATTCACTGAAATAAGACCACAAACCACAAGATACAAACTCATATTTTATTGTAACACTGATAAGAATTGTAACACAATGAGGTAAGTTAAATAATCCACATCTGTGATGTTCTTGAACCAGCGGCACCACAAAATATTCACCACTCGATCAGTAACAGCTCCACAAAGTCTGCAAACAATGGCTAGTAACGCCCAGTCTGTCACAGTTTTATACAAACATATTTCTTCCTGTTCCTTATGAGGACAAGAGGATTACTGATAACACAATCTTCTTAGTCTTTGAGTCACAGATCCAAACTTACCAGCTGCGTTATCGTTTCTTTTTAAAGAGATGAAACTCGGTAGAAAAGGTCCCCTGAGGGAGAAACATTCTTTTGTTTTTCTGATGAGAAAGAAGCCACTACAGACGCTGGCAGGCTCAATCTGAGTTTGCTACCATTTCTGCTGATGACTTGGCACGGTCTCACAGGGCACTAGGAGATACACTACGAGACCATTTCAGTTTGCCTGTGCTGCAGTCACTTTGTGAAAATAAATGATCTTTCAATGCTGGAAGTGAGTTACTCTACAGACATCTGCTGCACAGCACAGCACGGCCGCAACACCAGCGCCCTGAAATGCCCTCAGAGCTTTGACCCGAGTCCTCGCTGGGAGGGTGGTCAGAGAATCGTTTCTTTGCACTCAAGGCTTTGTTCAGAGGAGGGGGAGTCCAGTGGGTTGGTGGAGCCACTGGTTGTTTGCGGGAAGTGTTTTGGACGGCGCATGGAAGGGGACGAACTCAAAGCACCGCAGCTCTGGAGGTGAAGATCCTCCTGGCCACGCTTCCTGGGACTTCCAATGATGCGCTGGGTCATCACCTATTCAACAAACAGAGAGAGACATGTTGCAAGTTATCTGTTTTGTTTTTAACTTGGAAATCATGATTGACTCATCCATTTTATCCATCTCACGTTTGTCTTATGGTGTGTAATGAGCATTACTGCTTCACAGGGCTGCTATTAGAGACGGGAATCACCAGAGGCCCCACAATATTATTGCGATATTTAAGTCATGATACATTTTCATTGCGATTTTGAACATTTTGCGATATGCTGAGTGTTAAAAAAAAAGATATATGGCGATTTATTACCTTTTTTCACCTGCAAATTATGCAGATTGTCAACATCTGTTTTATCTAATAAGATACAGCTTTCACTCTGTTCATCTCAGTCATTCAGTTTTATTGCAGCAAAATGGGATTGTCAGCAAAGAAGACAGACTGACCAACACAGTCATAAAAACATAAATGTTGCATCAAGCACCTGACAAACTGAACTGTTTGTATTACAGTCCACATAGTCCAACTTAACTGAAGGCAAATACGTGTGGACTGTACCAGTACATAAAAAAACATGCAGTCCCTTCATCTAACTTCAGAATTTGTAGCAAAATGGGATTGTTAAGCAGACTGACCGAGACTGTCACAAAACATAAATGTTGCATCAGGCACCTGACAGACTGAACTGTTTGTATCAGAGTCTGCACTGTATTTGCAATATTAATAGTTTGTATAGTAAAACAGTGATACTTGACTGAGTATCGATATAATATTGGCACATAAAATATCGCAATATTATGTGGCACTGATTTTTCCCCCTCCCCTAGCTACAAGCATAGACTGTATCTAAAAAGTGGACGTAGTCACTGTGATGGTACCCATTGGTTTGTGGACTACCTTTTTGAAACCTCTATTTCAGCATTTTGGCTGTCGCCATCTTGTTTTTTTGGAATCAGAAGTGACACGAGAGGGTCGAGCTGAGTACAACCAAACGTTGAACGACACATTTTTGTTGACCAAAATGTTACACTTAACTTTCATGAATTGAAAACACACAGTGAAAGGGTTAAAGTTGAAAGACAAAAACACAGACAACCCCAGACCAGACAACGCTGTGGTAGCGACCTGTCAATCACAAGGTAGCCAAGTCCTAAAGCATACCCCACTTTATGGTCTGTTTGACTCTAAATGGGACCATACTTTCCTAAATGAACGTCATGCTGTATTGAAGAAGACTTGAAACTAGTGATTGAGACCATAAACTCATGTTTACAATGTTTACTGAGGTAATAAATGAGAAGTAGGCTCATTTTCTCATAGACTTCAATATAATCAAACTCCTTTCTACAACCAGAGGAGTCTCCCTGCTGGCTGTTAGAATTTTTTTAAGTTTCAGGTACTTCTGCACTGGCTTCACATTTCAGACCTGGAGGTAACCCACTGGCTGCTAGTCTGACATCTAGTTGTAGTCTTGTATGCTGATGCTCACCAACAAAACCACAAACAGGTCTACAAAACTGCTAGTTTGCCATAAACCATTTATCATCGGAAATTATACACAGCCTATTTCAGTTACCTGATCTATGACGTTGGCACTAAAAATGGCCTCCTCCATGTGTTTCTCATCCGACTTGATGACACACTTGATGTTGTTGACGACCTGCTGGACTTCAGGTGGTAGGCTGCAACTCGAATGCTCCAGGAACTTGGCCACCAGTACTTTGGTGTCTTTGTACATCTTAAAGTCGGCCAGCGAGTGTGGGCGTTCGTGGGAGTGTGTAGTATGCACGGCGCGTGGTTTAACATGGATGTCAACTTTCCTGCCCTCCTTTTGCTGCTTCCTGACACTGATGTGACCAGGTTTAGCTCCAACTACGCCTGTTGTAGCGTCTGTTGGCCCTGAAGATAAACCAGAGGAGAAAAATACATGAAATCATGTATCATTCTTAAAATCCTGTGGATTTAGTGCTTTGGGTAAAGTGAAATCAGTTTTCTAAGTCACTGATGTAATACATTTTCATTATCAGCTCAGTTATAATTGCTTTAGGATTTTTTTGTTACCAATTTAATTGTGAGAATGCATTTTTTAGAAATCCAATGGGCCCTATAGGGTTTAAAATTAATTATTTAAGGAATATTTAATCCTTCAGTTCAAAAATCACCAAATTTGCAGATACTATATGGTTTTCCTCTGAAATTGGAGACCTCAAAGAGAGAGACATTGCTTGGGCCAGGACTCAGAAAACAAAGGCAGAGGTATAGTCTGACTTTTACTTGAATGAATCCATAAAAAATATAGATGATCCCAAAAAATTTTGGCAAGTCATAAAATCTTCTTCAAATCATGTGACAACTAATGACTTGCCAAGTTCTTTAATTACTCAATCTGTTACACTGTCTGAGAAGACAGCTATGCTAAACTGTTTTTATGATCATTTTATTTCCACTGCATCCTTGTTTGAGTCGCTAAACCTTGAACGGACAAATGCTGGTCTGGCTAGTATTAACACACCATTGTGTCCGCAGGCTATGAGTGGACCCATCACTTGTCCTTTTGAGTTTATGTCTGTATCTGTCTCTGAGGTAAATGCACTAAAGAGGCTGGACACAAGTAAAGCAACAGGACCTGATCAAATTTAAACTTTCCTCTTAAAGTCGGCTGCTGATTTTATTGCTGAGTCTCTCTCACATATTTTTAACCTGAGTCTTAACTTTGTCCTCCCCCTGTTAAAAGGGGGTGAACCCACTAATGTAAACATCTACAGACCAGTTTCTAAATTGTGTATTTTAGCCACATTGTTTGAGAGGATCATGAGTGTCCAGCTAAAGAAATCTTTAGAAACAAATAATATTTTCTCTCCATTCTAATCTGGTTTTAGAAAACAGTAGAGCACTGTTACAGCTGCATTTAAGGTCCTAAATGATTTAACTGAGCTGGACAGCAAAAACTATTTTATCGCTCTTTTTAATAACTTGTCAAAAGTATTGGGCACAGTAGACCACAGCCTGGTGACACAAGCCCTACATCACATTAGTTTATCTAAAGGCACAGCTGCCTGGTTTGCCAACTACCTATCCAACAGTACAAAATGTGTTCAGGTGGCTGAAACTACCTCTTCTTTTCTGGACATTACCAAAGGGGTGCCCCAAGGTTCAGTACTGGGACCTATTTTATTTTCTATATATTATCTATTTAAACAATCTTTGTAACAACTTGTCAAATGCAATGTATAATTTTTATGCAGATGACACTATTATTTATTGCTGTTAAACCTCACTCACTCAGGCTTTTGAGTTTTTACAAGCTGCTTTTAATGTTCTCTGGTCTCGTTTATATTATCTTAAATTGGTTTTAAACACAGACAAAACCAAGCTCATGGTTTTCTCTCACAAAGCTGCTACCACAGAACATTACAAATATTATAACATCTAAAGGAAAACCTATAGAGCAGGTTTTAAATTACAAGTACATGGGTTTATCCTAGATCAGGAGCTTTCATTTAAAGCCCATATAAACAATCTGGTCACTAAACTTCGGGTGAAGCTTGGGTTCCTTGTCAGAAATAGATCCTACTTCTCTCTCAGGGTCAGAAAGATATTTTGCTTTATTTGGGTGCATCACCCAAATCTCTCCAGTCCTTGGACACTGTTTTTCATTCAGTACTGAGATATGTCACCGGCTGTAGTCGTCTCACTCACCATTGTGAATTGTTCATGAATTCGAAAATGCCTTCTCTGAATGCACGCAGATATGTACATTGGCTGACCCTAATTTATAATGCTCTCTTAGACATGACTCCTCTTTATCTGTGTGCTTTATTGCAGAAAACAAGCAGTTGCTATACCTTGCGTTCTTGCACTAGACTTGCTTTATCTGTTCCTTGGGTAAGGACAGAATTTGGAAAAAGAGCATTCAGCTTTGCTGGCATGCGATACTCTACAGCCTGAACTGAAACTCTCTAATGTTATTCCACTTGGAGCTTTCTGGTCTGTCCCGAGGGACAGACAGTGTGAGACCACTGAACAGTGCCTATGTTTTAAATCTAAATTGTTTGTTGTTGTTATAGCTCCCACATTTCTTGTTGAAAATACCTCTAAAATTTTATATTTTAATCTATACTGTCAGAGACAGTAGAGAGCCTGATCTCAATGTTTTTTTTTCTGTTAAATCACGGCTATACATATATATATATATATATATATATATATATATATATATATATATATATATATATATATATATATATATATATATATATATATATATATCACAAGATGACATCCTCAAATGTCTTGTTTTGTCCACAACTCAAAGATATTCAGTTTACTGTCATAGAGGAGTAAAGAAACTACAAAAATTCGCATTTAAGAAGCTGAATTCAGAGACTTTTGACTTTTGTATTGTCAAAATATTTGGCAATTAATTAATAGTTTCATTAATAGTTGACAACAAAGAGATTAATTGATTAAGTTCCAGTTTCAACAGTTTAAGTTAGCTTTCCATGCTGCTACTTTGTCCTTCAGATCTAATAGATTTATAGGATGCGAATGCATGTTCCACCATCACATGATTTCACAGTTTCATGAAGGTACCTTGCTCAGGTGAAGCATGAGTTGAATCTTCAGCAACAGGGTTATTTGCAGAGGCGCAGCCACTATTTTCCCCTGTAGAGGGAGGCAAGACACTTAGTGTGGACACAACAAAGCAGGTTCATGATCCACCATAGATTATTGACATGGAAAGCCTGTAGGGCTGTCACTAATGATTAGTTTCATTATTGATCAATCTCCTGAATATTTTCTTGTTTAGTCAGTTATTTGTTTAGTCTATAAAATGTTCTCAGAGTTCAAGGTGATGTCTTCAAATGTCTTGTTTTGTCCACTCAACAGCCCAAAAACTCTGAGACTGATATGATGATGTAAAACAGAGAAAAATAACAGATGCTCAGACTGTCTGGACTTTTTTGCATGAAAAATTAGTAAAAAATGATGGATCAGTTGACTAATCATTGCTCTAAAAGGCTGATCACTCTTGTAATATTTAGATGGAATATTTCAGCTCGTGTAATACTCACTTCCTGTAGTAGAGGAGCAGGAGATAGGGTCGCTGGTGGAACGGACTATGCGAGCCAGTTTGCGGTACCTCCTGGCTGCTCGGAGCACCAGAGGTCTCTCTGAGGGTGAGTGGCCACTCTGGGCTGAGGTAGAGGGGGGTTGCGATGTGGAGGAGGGTGACCAAACGCTGAAACACAGCCTGGGGCCGCGTAGCCTGCTGGGAGGGGAAGGGGAAGGAGAAGGAGCCATGGGACTGATGGCTGAAGTCCCACCAGAGGAGGCCACGGAGGTGGGGGAGCAAGGCTGAGGCGGCGGGGGGATGGTGACGGGGAGCGTGAGCTTCCGGCTCATCATTCGTGCCTTAATGAGGGAGTGTGTTGACGCTTTAGGTGGCTCCTCTGGTAAATGTTTGGCTGATGCGAGCTCGTCACATATATGCATCGCAGCCCTGAGTTCCTCACACGGATGCGTGTTGTCCGTAGAATCCTCCTGGTCCAGAGTGCTAAAGTTTTCTGAAGACCAGTCCGGAGAGCGCTCCAGAGACTCCTGGGTGTGTGAGGACTCACTGTAACCTGTATCACTGGGGCGAGCATCACTGTTAGGGAGGCCACGATGGTCGCGTGTACAAAGCTCCAGGCTGGTGCAGCTGCCGTCGATGGGGGCGGCATGGAGCATGCCATAGGGAGAGGAGTCAGAGCCCTGGACCTCCAGGGAGCACAAGTCCTCTGAGGAGCAAGTCTGGTCTTGATCAGCTACCTCTGACACCATCAGTGATGCACTGTCCACCGAGGCTGAGGACACGGGAAAAAATATCGTCAGCACAAATACCAACAGACCGAGACATTTGACAGTCCTGCAGTGTTAACAGAGTTTACCCTGAGTGCTGAATCCTGCAGTTGTGTTTCTCTCACACAGACTGGACTCAGTGGCCTGCTGCTCCATGCTGGTGGTGACCTGAGAAGAGGACATTATTAGAAGAGATGAACAACATAACAAGCACTGCTGGATATTTTGTATGCACTGCATAAAAGCAGCTCTGTGGCACCCGATCGTCAACACATCAGTTTGGTCTGTAGAGGGCTCTATAAGACCACAAACACGAAGCCTCACTTTAAAGGAAACTACTGGATCATGTAGAGTTGAATAAGAAACTTGATTTCACTAATCTGCGTTTATATGACATCTGTACATTCATGTAACTTTAGATGATGTGGAGTCTTTACCCTGATGTCAGCTGAGTTTCCTCTGGTCACTGACTGTTCTCGCACACAATCAATCATCACTGCCTGCTTCTATTAGCTATTTACAGCAGCCACTCCTCATCTATTGCAGGTGCGAAAACCTAAACTGATTTATATTTGAAGAACACTGAAGAGAACCATGGATTTAACATGAATAATGGAAATAAGGGATTGAAATGAGGTTGAGAATGTAATAGAAGATAAAGGATTTGCTTGGACAGTTATTTTTAGCTGCTGTGAACAATGAGATGCAGCAAAGCCTCAGCCTGAAAAAAAGCTCTGATCAGTTCAACGTGACTGTCAAAGGAGACGCCTCAGTGAATCTGAAACAGCAGATAAATACTCAGATGAAATTGACATCTCAAAATGCAAATGTGCAAGATTTTGACACAAGTAAGAGAAGACACCAACCATTTAGAGAACAACATCCAAGAGGTTGGCTGGGTTGGTTAAATTAACTTTTATACTAAAACTTCTGGTCTATAATATTATGTTATTCACATTTACATTCTAAACCAAACTTAATTAATCAAAAATCAAATCAAATAAAATATTTTTTTATGTAATTCACAGATTATCTATTTATAAAACGACAGAAATAAAAAGTGTAAAGAAAAAAAAGACTGAAAAATATTGAAGCTGAGGGAGCCGAAAATGGCTTTTTCCTGAAAAATCCAATGGATGCGACATCATGCTCGCTCACGAGTGCCATTATTCTCTTCAGCTCCGCTTCATGCAGGCTAACAGTCTGGAACCATAGCTGAAGTTTGATTAGAAATTTAGAAATGAGTCTGCTAACGCCAACAAATCACCAGCCCCCACCACAACTCAGACTAACACAAACTCTGTGGAAGTACAAGAAAATTAAAGTAATATCTAATACAATCTGTAACTGATCGAGGGAAAACTATGCTCAACATCGGCCGGCCTTCGATTCATGTAGGGATCTGCTGATTGTTCTCACCTGGCTGGCAGGAGTCTGCCCCACCACAGACTCATACGGAGGAGGCAGGTCAGTCGGATACAGCGTCCCTGGGCTGTTGATGGGTACCCCATAGATTGCACTGAAGGGAGAATGGGGGAAGTCCAGGTGCAGACCTCTGTCAGGAGCAAAACAGCAGAGTTCACTCAAACAATGAATAAATAAAATCTACAGTTACCGTTGTAGGTTGTATGCCTCTGCCAACCAGTCAAGTTGCAGTTTATATCCATGTCTGTCCAAAATGTCTTCACTTCACCACTTTATCCTCTTAGATATTTGCGTGAAATTGTCATAATTTGCATATGAATTCTTGAGTTATTGTCAAAATCAGGTTTTGTGAGGTTAAAGTGACCTTTGGACACAAAAATCCAAGTGGACATTTTTGGAAATTTGAAGAAATTCCCTCCAGGGGTTCCTGAGATGTCATGTTCATAAAAATGGGACATGGATAACACAAAAAAATAATGCCATTGGCCATGGCTGTCACTAGCGTGGAGGCATTAAAAACTAAATATTCAAATTACATCTCAAATAACAGGAATACAAAGAGTGGCGAGTACACTGAGCCAGACACATAGTCCAGAGCGTTTTAGAAACTGGCATAGAAACCACCCTATCCGAGTCAAAAACACAGTATATTGTGTAATAAAAAAATGAAAAGAAAAGGATGAAAAATATCCTCTTGTCCCCAACACTCCAATCCAGACGACATACAGTATATGGGTTTAGTGTTATTCAATGTGTGCCACCGCCGTTTCATGTGGTGCCAATTAGGAATAAGCAGCCATGCATGCAGTCGTATCTTTTAATTACAACCGCATACTCCTCTAAAGTGGCAGAGCATGAAATACAACCTGAGAGTCTCCACCAATCATCTGAGGTATGATGATGTCATGACACATCCCTGGCCCTGGGCAGGAACACCATAAACGTTTCCTCTGCCTTGTTTATATTTATGGCATAATTGACAAACAGATGTGGCTTCCTGCCAAATGGCTACAGCAGCAGAACGCTCTCTGGCACGGTTGAGAAAATGAAGGTAGTGATGAGGGAGGGCTCGACCGATCGTTCACAACAGCTGAGAATCACAGATGTCGCAGCTGCTTAGCGGAGGGAAATGCTCTGAGCTCACCATGGAGGATAACATATCACATGTGATGGTCACAGCCAGATAGCAAACAGACACATGCTGCCACTGCTGCTTAATATGATGGATTTGGATTTAAAATGTTTCTTTCAGCATCTAAAGTCGCCATCTTAAATGAATTTCTGGGGTTGTCTATTTTAGTGAAATGTTCAAGCAGTTTTTAACCTGACAAAATCACTTAACTGACAGTTACAGTACCAAACCTGCAAGAAGCTCATCCCAAAGTCAACATCTTGTTTCATTGTGTCCTCTATTGGGCCAAAAACTTCCCCCCAGACCTACAGTGTGATTGATTTTTCTAATAACTTTGCAATGATTCCGCTCCTTCTTCGAATTATGAGAACTTTAACATCACATATAGACCACCAGTATCTGATTCATTTCAGGTGTCTGTGGAGGGGCAGGTAATTATTTATAGGCTGCTGAACAAAATTAAATATATCTGTGCTATTGTGTAAAACTGAAGAAATGCCAGTGCTCAAGCCTGACTATAAGCTCCCACTAGGCATATAGAAAAATTTAATTTCACGATTAAATTAATGGATAACATCCTGATAATCATTAAATATGCTTAAAACTCTTACAATTTTTTGTTAAACCAAATATTATATTGCATCACAGATAAGACAGATCCTATTTTAGTGGGGTACTTTTTGGTGAAAAACAATCAAATGATCTTAAAATTAATTTAATGATAAATCATATGGCCCCCCCTGCATAAATAAAGGATGAATGAATAAATAAAAATAGCAACACTACGTGAGTCTGTCCTTTCTTACATGATAAGTTTTGTATTTTTAAAAACAGGCTCTATTTTTCACTTCTCTACTGTGATAGTGAGCTTGACAGCGTCCTCAAGTCACCTGTGAGGATGTTCACGATTATTTCAATTATGGAAATTCACCATGATCAACTTAATGTAAATATCTTTTTTACCGCGATACGTGATAAAATCCTATATCGTCCCATCTCTAATTACCGATCTCTAGCCCATCTCTTGTTACCAGTGATGAGATGGGTGTACTACTAGGTAGCCGAGTAGGAGGTAACCAAAGAGGAAGTGAGTATACCATCCTATACAGTATATTCCAGTAGCTTTTTGGCTGAAAGGTGGGTAAACTGTAGCCCATCAGACAAAGAGGTCGGTATACCTACGTATACCCTCCACTACACCACTCGTCCCCACTCATTCCTCATGCAGATATGAATGCAACTCAAGGAGGGGGCACAGAGTCAGGTACAGTATCCTGAACTACTGGTCACAGCCAACAGATTTCTAGTTTCAATACATATTGCAGAACATTTTGTGATGGGTCCTTTTACAGTAATGCAGCATTATAGTCTATTTAATAAAACTTAAATCCCATAAACAATGGCCAGTGTATTTCTAAGACACAACATGCAGTGCCTTCATACCTAATTTGAATTGCTGCCATCTGGAAGGTGCTTTACGTTGCCTTTGGCAAAAAAACTAAATATTTATACATTTATTCCCACTTATACTCTGCAATAAAAATACTACTGCAATTAACCTGTTTTGTTTTATCAGTCTTAATTAATTAAATATCATTTCCTGGATTGCCAATCACTTTGCATAAAATTGATCAGACATTGATCTGACAGACGTTAGCTGTGCACATAGATTAGAAATGTTTTATAGAACGTCATCAATGTGCTAATTTACACCAGTTGTATTGTTTTGTATTGTACTGTAAAAAGCAGCAACAACCAATGTTCTCCACTAAGTAAGAGGGGTGTAAGAAAATACTGATACACATCAGTATAACGATATAATATTTTGCGATACTATATCAATTCTCCAAAATGCTGTATTGATTTTTATTAACCTCTTAAAGATCTGATTGCCCTCCGGCAGACCTGACCGCTATTCTGTCTTTCAGAGGTTACAGCAGTTTTACAGCTAGAGTGAAAATACTAGTATCATATCAAACTAGAAAACCTGAGGAATCCATTGGCACCAACCATGTCATGCTTGCATGCCACAAAGAAGGCTACATAACACTCCAAAGTTACGATGAATAATGAGGAAAAACTGACATGGCAGTTTTCAAAGGGGTCCCTTGACCTCTGACCTCAAGATATATGAATGAAAATGGGTTCTGTGGGTACCCACCAGTCTCCCTTTTACAGACATGCCCACTTTATAGTTATCACATGCAGTTTGAGGCAAGTCATAGTCAAGTCAGCACACTGACAGCTGCCTTTTTGAATGCAGTACAAATGTGCTATTTTCTACTATTCTAAAATGGTGTATCTGAACATCCCATTTGAATAATGGGGTCCCTAAACAGTCTTGGAATTACATAAACTGAGTATGACTGTAAAGCTGAGACTCTTGTGGATCAAACAGGTCAAACTGTATTCATGTGCAATGATATTTGTCCCAATAGTAATATATCATCTAGCTTACAGTATCAAAATATATTGAAATGCTACCCCTGTATCATGATAAGTGTCGTATCGTCAGTTACTGATCTGCTTAGATACACAGCCTGACTACGTAGGAAAATCATCAAATGTCAACTGTCATAAGAAAATTATACAAAGAGTTACAGCCAATGTATTTTGGGCTATGAGGCATTTATACATTTTGAAAGGGGGTTCTGATTTACAAATAGACTATTGTGTATAATTAGTGTCTTGTAATGTTTTGACTATGTTTGTTAGCAATTTACAGTTTTTATTGCGCATCCCTGAAAGAATCCACATATCCCAGAAGACGCATTGGCCTCAGAGCTTGGGGAGCACTGAGAGGAGATGTGATGCTGATGAGCAGTGTTTTCCTCTCACCTTTGTCCATCCATTGACGGGGTACAGGTGTACTCTGGGGGGTAGTACGGCGGTGGGGGAATGGGAGGAATAAACTCATCAAAGTCCAGTGTTTGGTGGAGGATGGTTCCATGGGGGGTCATACAGTCGGCATTTAGGGCTCGCGCTCTGTGTGGCATAAACTGAAACACAGCATAAAAACACCAGGCTTTTATTACACATGGTACTGAGTTCTTAATTGTTTATTCATTATTTTAGACCATAATTTATCCAGGGAGACATGACTAGTAAAAAAAAAAAAATCTGCTGTTATTTCAAACAGTTTTTCACATGTGTGCTTGTTGTTTGGCCACTGCTGCCGCTCACTGAGCTAAATAAAAGGTTCACACTTACTGTGGCTAAATGGGAAAATGAAGCTGAAAATGACTGTTAGTGATGAGACAATTCTTTATCTCTTGAACTTTTTCTACTGTTTGTCTTATTCTACTTTAGCTCATTTTCATCTTCTATTTTACGCTACTCTTTTTAAAATCCTATATGTGTGTCTTTTTATATTGCCTCATGTTTCTTTTAAATCCTTTCTTTGTGCCTTATGTAAAGCATTTTGAATGGCCTTGATGCTGAAAGGTGCTACACAAATAAACTTGTCTTTTCTCTCTGAATCACTAGTTAGATGTCACCATGTTCAGCCATTTCAGTTTAGGGTTTTCCTGCTGGTGTTCACGTCCAATTTAGTGTTGCGTATTTTCTAATTTCATACATTTATGTAGGGTCTGTAAGACATATTACAGATAAGCAGGGCTGGAAGATAATTCAATATGATAATTTGCCCTGTTTCAAGGGAATTATATTGTGATGAAATAATATATCCAGATATCTTGATACATAATTATGTTGTCTAATCTGATAATAACAAGCAATACTAATTCAAATTTCTCAGAAAATCTGATCAAACTCAGTAAAATCAAACTATTGTCTTAATCACTCTGTATTTGTGTGCATGCCTGTAAACAGTCAGTGTATAGTCAGACATATTCATTTCTTTTTTTCTCTTTAATTTCCCTTTAAACAGCTGTGTCAATTTTGTGTAAAAGTTTTTAATTGCATGGTAAAATACTCATTTCTTTTTATTTTTCAAGTATTTAATTCACACAGGACAATGCAAAAAGAAGCTTTACCATGTGGTTATTTCATAAAGACGATTTACCTATTAAACTACCAGAAAACTACATTGTGATTTATAGTATATCGTTAATGAGAAATTAAGTGATCTATTTTGGCCCTATCGTCCAGCCCTACAGATAAGCATTAAATAAAACAAACAAAAAAGGCCTGCCCCCAATTCAAAGATTCTAATTGTTAATTTTTCATTAATTAATTCACACCAAAATGTGTTTATACACATTATATACAGGTCTTCTTAGAGGCAGTAAGAAGCTCTGAGAACAATGTGTCCACAGCTTTGATCATCTGAAACTGGGCCACTGAAACAGGGACCACTGGGATTTAACTCCTTATATCAACGTGAGAATGATGTTTCAGTCCCATTTTTAATTGCAGTATAATTCAAACAGCTTCAGATGAATTTATTTTTATCAGGTGTCTGTCTTTTCTTAAATAGTCACAGATATAAATGAATACAATCTCTGTGGTCCTGTCCCAGGGAGCTGAAAAGAAGTCTATTCATCTATGTAGTTATCTCCGTTTAAACCTGCATTAACTGATTTGTTTTGCAGTTGGAAACAAGATGTAAAATAAACACTGACATATAATTTCTTTGTAAAGCTGATATGTAAGCAAACAGTTGGTGATTTACACATCCTGCAGACACTTTATTGTTCATTTGGAGTTGTGTATCTGGTGAATACAAGTCTCATGTTCAATCTCCTTCTAGCTTTGTTTTGGTCTCCACCAACTCCAGGGAAAAATGTGGTTCTTTAGCTGCTAAATGCTTGGCTATGTTCACCAGCTAGTCGCTAACTTTGTCTGTGCCCTGTTTGGTGCTGGGCAGATACTTGTCCAATAGGATTATCAGTTATTTTTCAAAGACAACAGCTACCTGCTCCACCCTGTCTGCTACAAAATTACGTTCCCATTCAAGTAAACTGCATTCTCAATTCTGTTTCGAGGGAAACAAATTTTCTTTTAGATAATGGCAGGTTCACATAGGCCGTGGAGGTGCCGCTGCCCATGTCCTTTCGGCTCTCATGTACTGTAAATTATTTGGGCTGTTCACATTGTGGACGCACCACATTTCAAAATCCTATCATCCACTATATTTATTAGAAATAGACTTGTGTCACTGCTGCTTCTGGTATGAACAGCCAGGCTTCAGATCACACGACAATTAATATAACGAGGAGTTTCCGTTCTCCATGTGAACGCTATGGTTGTGGTTTTATTCAACTTACAGACCTAAATTAAAACAAATTAACTCTGACCCTGGTTTCACATGAGGCACCAACAGTTGTCTCCTGGGTGAAAGACCCCCACATCCACCCTGACTTCCTCCCTACGTGGACTTCTACGGACTATGATTAGAAACATATTTGTGCAACACGTTGTCATCCCAACTCGTCACATACTCACGCTTTGTTCATCACATTTCAGTCGCAGTAAACATGTGCTTGATGTTGTAAATTAAACAAAAACACTCTTATGCTTAGGCAACAAACCCACTTAGGTTTAGGAAAAAACAACATGGTTGGGCTTAAGAATGCTATGTTTGTAAAGTGAAAGTGAGACGAAAGCTGTGAACATGGGACATGAACGAACAGCTGATTGTAACAGAAAGGGAAACGTGACACGCGGGACGTGAACAGCTGTCTCTCGGATGAAAACTTTGTATTTATTTTTCACAATACATGTTGTCAGTTCTGACCCATTGTTAACATAAAAGCAGCTTTAAAGAAGAACAAAATATAGCTGAATAAATGAATCAGGATTACAAATTGCTGAATATGTTTTCAATATTGGTGATTAGATATTATCATTTTTAATGGGTCACAGTTGATCATTAGAAATTTCATTAAAGTGAAATGGATCTCCGTTGACTTGTGACTCTCATGAAGATGTAACTAATGTCCTTTTTTTCCTGAGTTGAACTTAATTTATTTTACTAGATACTATATAGCTGATATTACTGCTGATTTCCCGCCACATCAACCTGTTATCAAACCAGTCGTCACTTCCAACCCAGAGCACCAGTTTTAATACCCAGACTCGTGAGCACTCAGCGAGCACAAATTTTACAGCCTAGTTCATAAAACCTGTAAAAAGGCTCTTGCATCAAATGTTACTGCAAGGCAATTTCATACGTGGCATTGAGTTGGCAGTGTTGCTCTACCTTTCCAATTGCTGATGTGTTTAGAAGCATGAAATAACAATTGTTGGTGTGAAACACAAAGGGGAGCTTGGCCATGCTAATTTCCCTCATGACTGAAGGCATTTAGCTGCTGGTAATAGTTTCATTGTTCCACATAAAATGACAAAAGAGGGTCACAGTGAGGACAGCGTACCTTTGAGGAAAAAACCCAGCGAGATGTTGAGCCGTATTTTTGGAATCCAACATATTTTTGAGGTAGAGGAGGACAGGAGTCGTCCTGTGACAATTGACCTTCACTGTGTGTATTTACCAAGCAGCACGATTCAACCCAAAACTCAAATATTACTCTCCACTATCTTTACAGGGATAAAGGTTGGCGCATCGCTGCTAAGCTGCATGTGTTTAACTGACCTGATGATAGTGATCTTCTGACTAAAAAATGATTTTTGGTTTTTTTAACAGCAGGGTGGTCATTGAAAAGAAAACAAAGTCAGCTATTGATGTTTCCATCACACTCACCATCTGCAGCACATCAGTCGAGACCATCTGCATACAGCACATGGCGGTGGCGAGAGCACACACAATGGTGGAGATAACGTTAAGGGCGCATACGCTGAACAGCAGCTCCTAAAGGAGAGGGTGGGAGAGGAGGAGACTGTTAGAGGAACAACAGGAGAGGAGGAGGAGGAATGTAAGAGAAATGACAAGGGTGCAGGAGAGAAGGTGAGGAGAGGAGGAAAAGACAGCTGACGTTATAAACATTAAAGAAGCGTTATGTGTAGGGCTGTCCCCTCTAATGCTTCGTTTCCACAGGGTTTTGTTTTGTGTCTATAAATCTGTTTAACATACAGATTGCAACCCAGCCAACCACAAGAACAGAAATGAAAGCGAGGAAAGCAAGTAAATGAGTAAAGTCGAGGAAACATTCAGAGGGTGCTTCTCATTTTTCATCTTCATCCCATCTGATCACACCAAAACACTGATATTTTCACAACGACAACCATCTAAAGATAAGTGGTGGGTGACAGTGGTGTGAAAATGGTCAGAAGATGCTACTTTGTGTCATGTATATCATAACTACATCTTGTATGAATGTCCACAGTCCTTGGTCTTCCGGTTTCACTTTTTGAATGATGAATGCAGACCACCTGCTGGTGTGGAGAGTTATTTCATCTCCTGCAGGCGCAGAACGAGCTAAATGGCCTACGGATGTCGTCTTTGCAGTGTATTCAAATACAACTTGTCGGCCAAGATAAAGGCGACGTGAGGCGACGTAACAGGTTTTATTGCTTCTAGTTCTTTGTCAACTTGGTGTGTCTGGGCCTTTCTCTGTCTGGGATTTCTTTAGTTGATTAGTCATTTTTTAACTTCTTTTTTCATGCTGAATGACGTATTTCCAGGAAACTTATGAGCACATCTCCGATAGACTCAAGATTTAAAGTGGTACTTTTGTGTGATTCTTTGTGGAGAAACTCAATTTCACAGATCTGTCAATGAAATTGACTAATTGATAAGTCAACAAAATCATTTGAGTGACAGTCGACTAAGAATGTAAGGACAGCACTGGTAAAATGGCGAACAAAAGGAGAAGACAGAGATAGCACTGAAGGTGACACAAACAGCGCTGACGTCACCAGTAAGGTAACCAAGTTTAGAAAGGCACAGCAGGGTGGCACTGCAGTGAGAAGACACCTCTATAAACATCTGGTTTCATGAGACAAGCACACAGAACCAAGAAGAGTCTAATCTGCGCTCTTAGCATTTCTAGAATATATCATTTTAAAGGTTAAAGACTAATGCAATAATTCTAAGGTCTGCGTACACGGAGGCTTAGCAAACAAATTCAGTAACAAGGAAAACAACCTCATAAGCATCCAAGGTTAAGCACGAGCATATACACATTCACACTCTGGCAATGCAGTCAACACCGAGGGGACAAACCGCTACTGAATCTGTCAGCAAAAATAAATGTGCATGCTGGTGAAATACTAGCCCAGCACCCTGAATCAGAGAAATGACTTATGACTGCAGTCCCATTAGGCTGCTGTTTGTGCAAGTCTTCTAAAAGCTAGAAAATGATCATGTTTAAGTGGCTCCATTTTTAAACCATACTGTGTTCTGTACATCCTAACAAATGAACCTATAATAACTGTACTGTATGAATTAATTTCCTGTAGAGGAGCGCAGGAACAGCAATACCACCTGCATGGTAATTGGCTTTGGGAATAGCAATTGTGGAGCATACAGAGCATGTTGAGAGGAAAGAGGATGATAGAAGCTTGTATTAGACCTGCACTCCTCTCACATGTAACTATAAGCTTCTTTATGAACTTCACAGGGTTCTTCCATCACAAAAAACTCACTTATACAATCACTATAACAGTATTATAATAAACGGTGTAAGACTGTCAAACGATGAGAAGGAGGAGGACAGAAAGCAGAAAAAGCGGTGAATGAATGTGTGATGTGATTTGAAAAAAGCAACACTTTAACTACTGTGTTTACCAGAGATGTGCTCTTAGTTTCTCGGAAATAAGTCATTCAGCATGAGAAAAGCATATAAAAAGGACTAATCAACATCTTAGTCGACTGAGACCAAAACAACCGATTAGTCACCTAATCAACTAAGAGAAGGCAGCTTTAATTTAAATATCTCAAAATAAGAGCTGTCAATCGATTAAAATATTTAATCGCAATTAATCACATGATTAATCACATTTGTTTAAAAAAGAAAAGTTTTTAACAAGTAATTACACATTTATGTGCTCAAACATACCTTAAAGGGAGATTCATCAAGTATTTAATACTCTTATCAACATGGGAGTGGTGCTTTATGTAAATATACGTATATATGTATTATTTAAAATTAATTAACAGCACAAAACAATGACAAATATTGTCCAGACACTCTAAAAGGTACTACTAATAGCATAAAAAATATGCTCAAATCATAACATGACAAACTTCAAACTTAAGCCAACAGGCAACAACAGCTGTCAGTGTGTCAGTGTGCTGACTTGACTATGACTTGCCTCAAACCACATGTGATTATCATAAAGTGGGCATGTCTGTAAAGGGGAGACTTGTGGGTAAGTGGTAAGTTTGGAGCATTATTTAACCTCATTCATGACAAGCTAGTTTAACATGGTTGGTAACAATGGATTCCTTAGGTTTTCGTGTTTAATATGACATCAGTATCTTCCCTCTGGCTTTAAAACTGAGCCCACTACAACCTAAAAAAGTTGTGTTAATGCCTTAAAGAAATTAGTGGCATTAAAATTAATTTGTGTCAATATGTTATAATCCGAATGTGAATCAAATTATCCAGCTCGCACATCTGCTGCCACAAACATATTGTACACCCACACAGGTGAACACAAACACAATGATATGGTACATTCAACCCGACAAATAATAGATAATGAGCAGTGAGCTAGTCTTTGTTGCAAAATAAATCTTGGCATGATGATGCAGGACCCCGACGCGAAGCATCACCCTGATGGGGTTTATTTTGCAACAATGCAGCTTGCTGTACATTATCCCCCTTATTACACGGCTACTTAATTAAGAAATCAATAATTTGACACAAAAACGGTCCTCTAGAGTCCGACATCACAACTGTGTACATAGCAACAAACAATATTTAATCAATATTTAACACAGCTGCCCCAAAAATATCTGAATATAATAATCATCATTCCGTACAGACAAGGACAAGAGGGACTTTCAGCACTGAAATAAAAACCTCAGTACGCCTTTTATTCTTTGCGGCTCATGAACACAAAGAGTTTTCCAGCCTGTCGCAAACATTATTCACCAGATTCAGGAGGCACATAATTACCAGTGACATGACAAAACCCCCACTTGTATCAGGTAACTGATAATCCCCCACCTGCACCCAGGTTTGTTGTCTAGGTGCAGGTACCCTGACTTTTTAATAAATAAAGTTCAGGCTGGGTGATTCTAGCAGGCGGTGACATTTTGGCAACCAGATCCTGTGACTCACTTCCATTCCCTTTGAGGTTTGTGATATAAAATGGATCAGTTGCCAGCCTGCAACTGTTTTTCAAACACGTTTGATATCCAGTAACTAGCTGCCAAAGATCAAGTTGATGCCAGTTGGAACCTGTGAAGTTGAAGTTGTGCAGTGCCAACTATAAATACAACTAATACATGTTTGCCTTGGAAGATAACAGTTTTGGAGCATGTTTTGCGTTGGAGGAAAGTCTAGAGAACTGAGCACAAGTCTGTCTGGCATTTTAGACATGGAAAATCACAGCCAGTCATTAGTGATTGTAACTGCTTTTAGCTCAGTGAGAATTACAGCTTACATGCTTAAAAAGTTTTGATGTTTGGCAGAGTAAAACTTTCCATGTGGAATAGAGCTAAGTGATGTAAAACCTCCAAGTCAGCCCAATCTCCCAAAAATATGTGAATGACCACAACCTCTTAACAATACATCATGTGGTGGTGGCGACACATAATCTGTTTAAATTGCGTGACAACACCATGAAAATAATGCCAAAGGAAAGTCAATTGGGATCATTTGTCGAGGTGGACACACGGAGGAGGAAGAGATTGGTGAATTGATGAATGGATGGATGGATGGGTCAAACACAGCACTTTCACACAGGAGACCTGTGTTTGACTCCTGAGAAAAAACAAAAGTCAATGTTTTAAACTCTGTAGGCTGCAGAGTACGTTATTTGAACCCAATGATCTTTTCTTCTATAGAGTTGTTGCCTAAACCTAAATTGTTTCCTGTAGTGGTTGCACATACTGTGCATTCCAATACTCATACTACCATATTATTTAGTACGCCAGAAAACGATTAATATGTCCCAGTGCATAGTGTGTCAAATGCAGTATGCCAAAAATACCACAATGTCCTATAACATCTGGGTATATGCAAGCCAGCATGCTTTTCTGGCTAATCTGACCCACAATCGTCTGCAGGATATAGATGAGCAAGAGGGTCAAAGTTCAAAATGCAATGTAATGACAAAGTAGTATGTCCCAACTGCATGCATAATGCATGCTACAGTACACACTTTGTAAAGGCAGCTGCAGTATGTACTAAAAATAAAAAGCATATGAATTTGGAACTTAACCATAAATTGTTTCCATGGTGGCAGCATGTAAATTTAACACATTACATGGCACCAACATATAATGCGCTATTAAGATGCCGTGGTCATTTCACGAAGGTCTGTGAGATCAAATTACCCAAGTGGTTTAGGGTTAAAGGTTAATATAACTGCTTTTATGTATTTACCCCATTTACACACAGTAATATTCACTTTACATGACTGGTAACCGGACTGGTAAGTCTGTCATGGTGTTTGAGATTTTTCAGTTTGTGTCTCAGATTGACACAAAGTATGAAAACTGACGTGAGTCAAAGTGAAGATTTAACCGTACATATTAAATTCTGTATTTTGTATTGTATTGGCTGCAACCGCCTAAAAGGAAAATATCTGAAAACATACTGGAGTTATGCCACTTCTTTTATTCTGATGATGAGGCAGCCGTTGGTTTGAATTCATTTCAGTACACTTGGAAAATTAACTCGGAGAAAATTAAAAACCACTAAAGAGAAGGAATCCATCACAGTAAATATAACATTAGTGCAGTGCAAGTACTTTGACAATAAAATACTCACGACTATTTCAGTAAAAGCAGTTCATGGTCATGAATCACCCAAACAAGTCTCAGACACCTGCAAGTCGATTTGGTTGGGGGCGGCAGTAGCTCAGTCTGTAGGGAGTTGGCTTGGGAACCGGAGGGTCACCGGTTCAAGTCCCGACATGGACCAAAAACTGAGTGTGAACTGGTAGCTGGAGAGGTGCCAGTTTACCTCTTGGGCACTGCCGAGGTGCCCCTGAGCAAGGCACCAAACCCCCAACTGCTCGGGGCGCTTGTCTGGAGCAGCCCCCTCACTCTGACACCTCTCCATTACTGCATGTGTGTGTGTGTTTGTGTGCATGTACCATGTATAAGTTAAACAGAGTGTAAATTGAATTTCCCCACTGTGGGACTAATAAAGGTAGATCTTCTTCTAACGTCATTCATTTTACAGGTCTGCAAATTTCATGGTAATTAGGTGATAATTAGCAAGTAACATGTTTGAAATTTCTTTGGAATTGCTACCAAATTACCCCAATATTTATGTTAAAAGTTATTGAAGATTACTTTATTATAAACATGACTTTATAATTATGTGCTAAAATAGCATATAATTGTTAAAATGGGGCCTGTGGCTGTGCGCTGTTCCGTATCAGAGGTAGAAAACCAAAACTAATAGAAGACACTACTGATCAGACACAAATCTCATCATTGTGACTTATTGTCTTCACAAATGTAACCTGGTAGCTAATGTCATTATCCAGATTATTGCTAATTATTTGCTAATTATCATCTATTTATGAGCAAACATGGAAAAACAAAACATCAGTTAACTTTGTATTGTACTGAAAATGTATTAAATTATTTACCAGCTATTTATTGCTGCTTATTGGGAAATAGCAGAATACAATTATTAGATTTTTATAATGTATATAAAATAATAATTAAAGTCCAGAGTCAAGACAAAGTATTATTTATTTATCACCTAATTACCATGAAATTTGCAGACCTGTAAAATGAAGTGTTGCTGTCTATTTTCATACCACAGTGAAGTGAATGGACAGCTTCATGCCTTAAAATAAAATTCCATGTTGTGCTTTGAAAATAGGTCAACATTTATGTCAACAGGTGATTATAGTATGGTTACTTGAGCCCACAACACCTGTATTCAACACAGCTATTACTACCTAACCACACGGGACACCTGCTGCCTTGTCTGACCACACCGTATAGTGACAGCTATACAGTATATAGTAGAGCACTCTGAGCCTTATAGGGAGATTTATTGGGTTTTCACATCACTGATACTCAACTGTTGTCTCTTGAACCATGAACATCCTGACAAGACATAAACTACACACATGCCTCCACTAGCTGCTCCCTCTAAAGGACGACAGAGACACCAGCAAAGGGCAGCACCCTGCTTCTCTCCAGCCAACATGGAGGTTCTGTTGATAGCCTCCATTGTCTTTAGCATCCCCTTAGACGCCCTTAACAGGATCTGGCAGAAAACCCAGCACTTCCCTCAGGAACACCGGGAGCAGTCAGAGAGGTCAGTCCAGACGGTTGGCAAAGCCCTTGAGATATTTTCAAACCTCCAGTGACAGAAAGCAGCAGATGTTGAAGCTCTGCGATGCCACTTCTCATGAAATGCATACACTCCGCAGTAAAGCACAAGCTTTTATCATCCCTCAAGTCTTGACCTTCTACACAAGTTCATGTCAGACCTACAGAGCTTGAATGGTCCAATCACAGAACATGAAAAAATCATCCTTTATCTTCTTTTGTCACAGTGTGGATCTGGAGAGACTCTGGGAAACACTTTAGTTCAAAGTTATTTTTCTGTCAAACTATTACATTATAATTAATAGTGATTAGTAATTATTAGTAATGCTGTAATTTATACAGTTTATTGTTGCACACATTAGAACATTTTATATACAATATTATAAACATTTGTTAATGATTTTGACATTATTTGGAAACCTTAAACACACATAGACCATAAACCTTAAACATTACATAGAAAGATGGCCAGATTTTTGTAACATTTTGTTAATAGTAAATAATTGGTTTGTAAACTGCCTATAAACATTATTTGGATGGCTATTATAAAGTTGAAACAAGGACTGTCAATCAATTTGAATATTTAATCACTATTAATCGCATCTCATCACACTTTTTTATCTGTTCAAATTGTGCCGTAAAAGTGAGATTTGTCAAGTATTTAATACTCTTATCAACATGGGAGTGGGCAAATATGCTGCTTTATGTAAATATATGTATATATTTATTATTGGAAGTCAATCAACAACACAAAACAATGATATATATTGTCCAGATATCCTCACAGGTACTACATTTAGCATTAAAAATATGCTCAAATCATAACATGGCAAACTGCAGCCCAACAGGCAACAACAGCTGTCAGTGTGCTCAGTGTGCATGACTACTACCAAACTGCATGTGATTATCATAAAGTGGGCATGTCTGTAAAGGGGAGACTGGTGGGTACCCAGACAACCCATTTACATTCACATATCTTGAGGTCTGAGGTCAAGGGACCTCATTGAATATGGCCATGCCACTTTTTCCTCCCCAAAGTTTAGCCTAAGATTGGAGTGTTATTTATTCTCATTTGCAACAAGCTAGTATGACATGTTGGTACCAACGGATTCATATGATGCCATTATCTTCACTCTAACTTTAAAATTGAGCAGGGTACAAGTTGTATTAATGCGATATTATCATGTTAACCGTGACGGCCCTAGTTGCAACAGATGATTATAATACCTTGTTAAATGCTAAATAAAGAATCTGTAAAGCATCTATAAACATTATGTAGAGAGAGTTAATAGTCAATGGTTAATATTTAGTTTCTGGTCCATCTATCTAAATGTTGTTTATAGATGTTTTATAAATGATTTCTTAAAGGTTTACAAATCATTCGGTAATCTTGAACATATAATTAATATAGCATATAAAATGTAATGTGTACAACAATAAACCGTAAATAGTTTACTCATGTAATCAGAATGTAATTGTTATCATAAACAAATTATTTCATATAATTTGAAACACACAAACTAATGATAAAATAACAGAGCTGATAGCATTACAAATAATAGGAAACATTACTAATTATTTTTTGTTAACAGTAAAATAACTAATAAGTTTACCATTTATAAATGATAGTCATTATAAAGTGTAGAACAACAACAACTCATAGTTACGTCTCATTCAAAAGAAACCCCAATGTTTCCTCTGGATTTCTACCTGAAAGCTGTCATTGAAGGTTAATACTCCTTCAGAAGTTGAGACCCATCCTCTCTGGCTTAGGTACACAGCTTAATCAGTCTTACAGGGCCCTGACACACCATGATCCAACCTCACAACTAGTGCCAACAAGGACAGACAGATGATCCTCATGTCATCTAACGGCTTATCTTAAAAGCTGTGAATATGCAGCAAAGAATACAGCTGCATGCATGTTCTGCACCTGCATGAGAGAAAATACAATAGCTAACTCCAACCGAATACACCACAAACAAAGACTCCAAGATTTTATCATTCAAAAAGGTCAGTAGCAGAGTCTTGCAGACAGACTAACAAAAGAGGAAGACATTGTCACGTCTTTCACTGTAACTCTGACTAACATCGCATCATTTGCACTGAATACAAACTGAGGATGTGTCTGAGAATGTGGCTTTGCTCCTCTGTGGACGGACGTTGTCAGTCTGTGGTATGACTTGTAAAAGACAATGAGGCAGAGCAGAAAAATAAGCAGAAAATGCAATGAATGGGGAAATCACTGATTCCTGAGGCTGAATAACCAATAAGCTAGTTTTCTCTCTCAGATTTGACTAAATCAATGGCTGATTTGGGACAAGTTGGAAAAAAACAGGGCAAAACACTTCACAAAATCTCTAGGCAACAGTCAACTAATAAAGGCTGTTGGTAAGAGGTTTGTCCATTGTGTATCCCTGCAGGGCGGAAGTGATGGTTTATTACAGTAAATGTAGTTTTCCCAAGTCCAACTGTAAGCATCTACTAAGATAATAAATATTTATGAAAGCTTCATCTGAGCTAATTTTTGTTATTGTAATGCATCTGCTGTGCAGATGTGAGCTGGTGCATTTCTGTGATTTCCCTTGTGACCGCAATGTACACAATGACATAATAAATCCCGCTAGGCACAGAAATGTAATAACACCTCTAAGGAAAGTGTTTAACATGCCTGCTCACCAGATATTTAACCTCTAGAAGATATCTTGCCTCAAGCCAAACAGGTTAGTGAGTTACATGGCAAGGTTACACCTCTGCCCCCCTTACAAGAAATCACAAATTATGTCAATACACCCTCCCACTGATGATTTATGGCCCCAGGGCCAAGAAAATGGGATGGAAATGTGTCTGCAAAGAGTGAATGGCACATATTAGCAGCAAAGTGGATCGTGCTGCTGAGTGCTTTTTTATAAACAAAATGCTGAACACAAAAGAGATACTTCTGAGAAATGCAGCCCCATCTACCACAAAAAATTAGATTCCCATACAACTAAACTGCATAATCAAACTATTTTGAG
This sequence comes from Pterois miles, assembly GCA_947000775.1. NCBI lineage: Eukaryota > Metazoa > Chordata > Actinopteri > Perciformes > Scorpaenidae > Pterois > Pterois miles. The sequence goes on from CAMQGK010000604.1 coordinate 946,782, forward strand.
GGAACCATATTTTGTCATGGATTACGGTCCATTTAGGTAAATGAAACAAAATAAAACAGCAAAAAAAAAAAAAACGCAACAAAGCTCCTTAGTTAGGTTCACGCAACAAAACTATTGTGTTAGACTTAAGAAAAACATCATGGTTTGCCTTAAAAAGTTAAAAACATGGACAAAAAATGACTATGTTTCACATGGGACATAGTGGGTGGGAGGGGAGGTGGAAGGACCCAACAAACTGGACTTTGCCCCAGGAGACAGATATCCACGTTACCTGCTCTGTGCATCGCTCATACTACGTCACTCATGGTGGCCACCCACAGGCTTACATATGTAAAAGACAAACGGAAATACGGTTCCTTCCAAACGTTATTGAGAATGCAGTTTAGTTATATTGGAATGTAATTTTTAGGAGACAAACTGAGAGATTAGGGAATAAGAAACTCATACAGGATGTAATATGCTTTTTTCTTTGCTTTAGTGTGTTTTATAGTTTTTATGTATGTAAAAAGTCACAAAGCTCAGGGAGTTACCACAGAAATACTGCTCCTGAACTGCTTGAAACGTCCCACCTTTACTTCCGCAATATGGTGATGTCACCAAGGAACAAATTTGCATATTACCGGCTTAGCGGCTAGTTTGGCATGCCCTCAAACAAAGCTAGTTGGAGCAGAGCTAGGGCAGAGTTTGAAGAGTTTGGTTCGGTCGACCAATCATAACAGCGTGGGCCAGCTGACCAACCACAGCAGACTGGGCAGGAGCTCAAAGAGCGTTTCAGAGGGTGATAAAAGTTGCTGCAGCACAGCCGCTATGAGAAAAAGGGTTTTTTGAACATTAATGCAAGTAAACATGTTCTGCCTGAAACCCAAAAAATATGTATACATAAATAGGCACCTGAAAATGAGCATAATAGGTCCTCTTTAAGGTTGTTAAATACTTAATCTACCTGCTGCAATAATTCAGGCCTCCCATAATGTAATTTAGTGAGGGAGGAACTATATGGTAGCTGCACCATGAGTTCATTAGGATCAGCGAGCCATCTGAAATGGCTGAATACTCTGGGGACTCGCGCATGACAGCTTCCCCTTAGACATAATTCAACACATCTGACTGCTTTGGCACTTAATAAAGCTTTACGGCACCAATTCCCATATCTCTTTTAATGAGCTATGATCAAAATGACAAATGTGCTTGATCTTTCCTCTTTCCATACGCATGCTTCATCCCACGAAGTCTTTTATTTGGTTATCAATGTTTTATAATCAATCAGGGTCATAAAATGAATGGATATGATTGTCGTTATCCAATAAAGGCACAGTAGCACATACTGTAGATCACTCCTGCAGACAGTCTGAGTCAAGATAAATCTATAGAGATCATGCACTTGCAAACTACAGCCAGACCAGGCTGGATACATACTGCATACTAAGAGGTCTGCCTCTTAGGGAAAGACAAATGCTGTTGCTGTTCTCCACTTCCTGCCCAATTAATCTGAGACTGAATGCTTTCAGTTATTTTATGTCATTCGTCTGTTCTCACATGGGACATGTCACCCAGTCAGAGAGACATCAGTTTAGACTTGATGATTTTAGCAATTTAAAGACAATTATGTTATAATGACTACAGACTGTTACTCAAGTTAATGTTATCACTCTGATGAGAGAAGTGACATGTGAGAGTGGTGGAGTCTGTAGCCATGCTAGCGGCTCTGTGAGGTTGCACTATCTGTGCTTTGAGCTAAATGCTAATGTCATCATGCCAACATGCTCACCACAACTGATGTTTAGCAACTTTACTGTTTAACAAATTATCTTCATTTATTCGCTTGCTAGCATTTGCTGATTAGCACTAAACTTTAACTTAGTGTTTTACAGCCCAAGGTTTTATGTATGTTATATCTCATCCCTATTTTTCAACTTCTGCACTATTCTATGTCTTAGATTTAATTTTTTTATTGGTGTGATTTTATTTTCATGCACATTTAATAAGCATTACTGGGGAGAGCCTGAGATTTTTGTTGCCATGAATTGTTGTATATATGACAATAAGTAACTTGTAACTAAAGTACAGCTGAGGCTAAAGGTAATGTCATGTTTTGCAGGTATTTAAACTAGAGCTGCAACATATTAATTGATTAGCTGTCAACTATTGAATAAATCACCAACTATTTTGATTATCAATTAATTGCTTTGAGTGATTTCTTACGAAAAAAAAGTCAAAATTCTCTGATTCCAGCTTCTTCAATGTGAATATTTTCTGGTTTCTTTACTCCTCTATGACAGTAAACTGAATATATATGAGTTGTGGACTAAACAAGACATCTGAGGATGTCATCTTGGGCTTTGGGAAACACTGATCAACATTTTTTCACCATTTTCTGACATTTTAGAGACCAAACAACTAAACAATTAATCAACAGATTAATTGATTAATTGTTGATTAATCAGATTAATTTTTGATCTAATCAACAGATTAAACAAAAAAACCCTTATGATTAGATGAAATTCATCCTTTAGCCAATAGTCATTTCACTAAAAAGTCTGTGTCATGGTGGTGCGAGACAGAAGTCAGGGCATCAACTCCATTATCTGGGGACACTGCACACAGATATTTCAGTCTGGACCAAAGTGATGGGCCGACTGACTGGCATTGCCATCCCTAGAGCTTTACTGGTAGCTTGGCTAAAAATAAGTAAAATCTTGAAGGATAATGCCTGTATGTGTCTTGAAATTAGGCCAAAATCCATTTGATTCCACACATCTACACTTTCATCTCTGGATTGCAAAAAACAATCAATAAATAAATAAATACATTAAATAAAATTTTTGCAAATCAGATTTACACAATGTGGTTTGCTATTTGAATAATACAGATTTCCTGGAGCTGCCTTTCAGTCAGGCCACTCACATGGATTTCAAACACTCGCTATGGTGACATCACATTGTGGATAAAGGCATGATGGCTGCATGAAAACAGGGCTGCATGAATCATCTGCCTTGATGGGTGCAACAGAAAATTTTGTACAGCGATGAACTATTGCTATGCCTGTGAAAATCAAGAAAAAGCATCTCCACTGTTTTCCTTCAATTGTAAAAACACACCACTAGTCAGTACATGTGGCAAACTGTGTTGTTACCATAGTTACCAGCAGTTGCATCAGTTGCACACTTCTTAAGACAGGATTTTTTGCAAATAAATCCTACTTACCTGCAGTCTGAACACAGTCTAACTTTTTTAATATACATATATATATATATAAAACCATCATGAGCTCTCACCATCTGCACAAGAGAAACACCCGCTGACTCACACCCACCTTGAGACGGAGGCGTATGGTGTTGCAGTCCCTCAGTGGATTCAGCTTCAGTGTCTCTCCCAGGTTGTTGCAGCTCGAACTCTGCTGCTGCAGCTCACAGCACACACACACTCCATCGCTGTCAAACTTGAGCTGGGGGGCAGGAGGGGAGAACACACATCCACACTCATGCATGCACGCCACATACACAAAAACACACACAGAGACACACACACAGACACAAAAGCACACGTACAGACACACGCACAGATCAGACCTGAGCTTGGTGTTTTGTGTTGTTCTTAAATTCAATGTGGTGGAGGTGTAGTAGTGGTGTACTGTGACAACAGCACACTCTAAGTGGCTCAGTGACACCTTGTTCTTCCTCCAGTTGGAGAAAACAAAGTACACCCTCAAATAATATATTGGATCATTTTTAGGGCTGTCAGAGTTAATATATTAACACGTTAATGCAAATTCATTTAAGGCCACTAATGTCTTTAGCGCAATAATGCAACTTGTAATTTTTAGGTAGTAGTGGGGTTGGGATTTACAGCTAGTGAGAGATACTGGCATTATATGAAACTAGAAAACCTAAAGAAACCACTATTACAAACCATGTCATACCATACTATGTTTGTTGCGAAGGAGGCTAAATAACGCTATGAAGTTGAGCTAAATTAAAAGGGGTTCCTTGACCTCTGACCTCAAGATATGTGAATGAAAATAGGTTCTGTGGGTACACACCATGTACATATATTTACAGAAAACAGCATATTTGTCCACTCCTGTGTTGATAAGGTACGTTTTGAACAGATAAAAAAATGTGTAATTAATTTACAATCAACTATGGACAATCATGTAATTAATTGTGATTAAATATTTGAATTGATCGACAGCCCCATTTTTTTATTTTTTATATGTAAATATAGAAACAAACGGAGGTGGCAATAATTTTTGACTTATTTTCAAAACTCGTCTGTAACCCACCACATTAGGATTTATAAGATTTAAACTGATATCTAATATCGTTATGATCTTTAGGAATTCATCACATATACATGCAATTTTTGGTGATTTTATGGCTTGATGGTCAATCAGGTTTATTTATCTATTTTATTTTATCTTTTCTAATTCAATTTAATCTATTTAATTTTATTTTAATTTAATCTATTATTCTATTTATTTATTATAATGTATTTATTTAGCATTTTTTATTATATATTTTTTATATAATTGTAATTATTTGTTTACATTCATTCATTCATTCTTCTTCTTCTTCTTCTTCTTCTTCTTCTTCTTATTCTTATTATTATTATTATTATTATTATGTTTCTCTTGGTTATTGTTATTATTATTTCCATGTAGAACAGCAGGCATGGTTGGGGGGTTGTTCGATTGGGTTACGTATTGTGCTTTTTCGTTCTTTGTCATTATTAAAATAACTTGGTGTTGTGTAATTTTTCCATTATTGATTGTGGTGCCCTTTCTGCATCACACACATCAGTAAAATAGTTGAAACTAAAAAGATGGCATAAACACACATAAGATACAGAATCTAATACTCTATTGTGTTGAGACAGACAGCTGCACATGGCCGATCTGCAGCGTACAACAGAAGAAGAGAGGCTGTGAGAAATGTGGAGCTACAGGGAGGGGAGGAGGTAGAGCATACCTCTGCTATGTGTCCCAGATTGAGAGAAAGCAGGACATGAACCCAACAAGTATGGGTTAATTACATCAGGGAGAGGAGATGAGGATTTCAGACATGACTGGGGGAGGGTCTCTGGGGAGCCACATAAAGCAGTGAAGTTGGTCTACTCGGCTGGTCCCACTTTGGTGAGAAGAAAAAGCTGCTTCTAATGTGGAAGTGGTGGGGTTAGTGGGTTGGGTTCTGGATGAATCACAAGGGGCTTCTTCAGTCATGAAAAACATATAGGAGACACCCTGACACGAAAAATTCAGCTTAAAAAATCAGCTTAGCATCACATTATGAAAATGTGGACTGAATTTTCTGTCCAACTACTTCTCAGCTCCAGCTGCAAGGAGGAAACGCTTAATACACTTATGATGAAGTGTGCTCTCCTGTTTTCCACGTGTTAACAGCACTGTTGAAAATGCCAGGGTGTAGTGAGCACGTATCTAGCTGCTGAAATCCTCTTGTGAAAATATATATATTTTTTAATATTAAAGGGATAATTTGGGTGTTTTGAAGTGGGTTTGCATGAGGTACTTATCTATAGTCAGCGTGTTACTTACAGTAGATGACGGTCGACACGCCCCCAGTTTGGAGAAACAGACGGGAGTTAACAGATGGAGGCAAAGCAATGCACTGCTGTGGGTGCAGCAAAATACATTTTAGCCACCTAAAGAAAGGCTCACCTAAAAAATAAATATCAGTTTGAGTCTTCACTGTATTTAGAATAGTTTCACCAGATTACCTTGCCGTCAGATATCTATATACACACAGCTATCGATGGGGAACTGAAGCCGTTATCTATGCTCTAACCAAAATGAGCAGACCGAAAAAAAACCCAGTAACTTCACCTCGTAGGAGTTGCTATAATAGCACAAACAAACTAACCAATCAAGGCAGTGGAAGACCAGCAACCCCATGTTCTGCGAGGTGGCTTTGGCGAGAGCATTGGGCTGTCTCACAGCAAGGTAAAGCAATGAAAGTATTCAAAATATATAGAAGCACTTGTCAACTGATTGATTTGATTTTGTAGGTGGCCGTTTCTTTTAGGGGTCTAAAACAGGTTTTGCTGCCGGCCCTGGCCACAGCAGTTGATGGAAATAATGGGGATTTCCATCAGTTTTACACAGGTGACTTCTGCTCAGCTCATGAAAACAGTTGTATAATGTATTTTGTAGCTCTGTATGAGCTCTGTCACATCCGACAAAACAACTCCAGTGATGCCATCAGGGGTTATCATGAATTTGGTTTGGACACTAAAATGTTTAACAGAAATACGAGGCATTTACAAGAAAATAGGCAACAAAAGGTTGGTTGGTTTCATCTTTGGAAGTGAGGCATTAGGTGTTTTTGGAGAATATGGGACCTAATTCACTCAGGAAGTGACAGGATGACATTCATTATGACTTGAACCTCAATAAACATGCTGGCATTGCCCACCATTACTCAAAGACTCAAACATTGCTACAACATGGGGAAGTTGAGAAATATTCAGCCTATGTAAACGTCTCTGACATGTTCACGCTTGATTTTGTTAGCTTGTGAAACTGAAACACATAGTTGTTTTCTAATCCACTCAACCACATAAAAGTGCTTCAAACTAAGGGTCAGATTATGCTAGAAAAGAAAGGACAAAGTGTTTATATTTGTTCCAAACAGCCACAGTCGAAGGGTGGGGTGACAAGCTGATTACGCATCAAACAAGCACTTCTTATGGAGTATTCTGGTCCCTTTAATGTATCTGTATGAGGTGAAGCCAGGATATCTCTCTGTCTGCTGCTTTGATTTTGACTAATCCTTTTTTAAACTGCCTCTGTAAAGTCTTCTAAATTCATGGCAGAGCAACACCAAATCACTGCTCTTTCAAAGTTGTTTATCTGTATTTAAGCTATTTTCGATTCTGGCAAAGATGGATGTGATAATCACTGGCCATTAGTCACTAAAGACAAATAGTTCAGTTCCCTTTTGATGTTGACTCAGATCTGCAGTCTGCTCAGAGCGGAAGCCTGTAAGCCACCCATGTGCCGACATTCACAAATTTAAATATGGACTCACATGCAGACAACAATGAATACATGCCTATTACTCACAATAACAACATTCAAATCTTGCAATAATCACCTTTATTTACAGGCTTACAGCAGTGTTTGCTATAATAATGTATGTTAGGCTACTCAGAAATGCCATCATTTGGCATGTCACTGGTACTTTATGTGTCTTAGAGCGCTTTTAATGAAAAGAACATTGATTCATTTTTTCTTGTTGTAGCTGTTTTGGGCTGTATATCCAAGTTTTCAACATACAGCAAATATGTATACATGAATGGAAATACTGTAGGAGAATGCCAGTATTCGAGGAACATAAGAATCATGTCGATGGGGCACTCCGATCCTTATGCCGGTTACACACTACACAATAATCAAGACGATTTTGGGCCTGATTCCTCCTCCCTACAATCGTCAGCAAAGCCCAGTCTTTCTGATGGTTCTTAAAGGTCATCTTGCCAGATATTCCTGCCATGTGTCATATGTTATATGTTATACTGGCCGATTTCAAATTGTAAACATTAAAAGCGATTTGGGTCGGCTGTGGCTCAGAGGCAGAGTGGGTTGTTTGGCAATCTGAAGTCCGGTGGTTTGATCCCTCCCCAGTCCACATAGTCGAAGTGTCCTTGAGCAAGGCACTTAACCCCACAACCTCCCGATGGTTGTGCCATCAGTGTGTGAATGAGTATTAGAAAAGAGAGTGGAGACTAGAAAAGGAGCTATATAAATAAAAGTCCATTTAAACCATACCATAAACATGTTCAGTATTTATGATCGGATATCTTGTTGTGTGTGGGGAAACCCTGAAGACAACCGATGACGCAATCGCATGGGAAAGAACGAGAGCGGCTCACGAATGAGCTAATGCAAAACATGAAGCATAAAGTACTAGTAAGGTGGACCTTGCTCTGGATCTATCTATTTGGTGTGGAAAGGAGGTTGTGCTGCTCTATGTATTTGGCGATGTCAGGAAGCTAATTGACATTATTCGGGATCCACTTGCTCACAATTATGTTCACATTATTTCACATTAATTTTTGTCATGACTTGTCAATGTTGTACTTTCATTATGTTGTTCTCTGTACATACGACATCTATTACATGTTTGTGCATCCTGGAAGGGGATGGAAAAGGTTTTTTTGTGGTTGACGAGTTTTTCAGGGTTGTTCTATAAAGGACAACTATGTTTACATGGACACAAATAATCACAATAAAGGCCCAGTCAGATTAAAAATGTGTCCATGTAAACAGTGGATTTGGAATTTCAGATCAACCAAGGTTCAGATCGGATTGGAGAAATCTGGCACATATAAACGTAACTAGTGGGTGTCGTATCCTGTACAGATTGTAAAGTCCCCTGAGGCAAGATTGTGATTTATGATTTTGGGCTATACAAAAATAAACTGACTTGACTTGATCTCAGAAATGAAGAACCAACTGGTTGATTTGTGGCAACAACACAAATGTTAAATGTATCTGACCTCATCCATACGTTTGTCTTTTTTCTTTGTGAAGTTTCAGTACGAAGTAGTACAAATTGCCATGACTACTTATATTAAAGGGTTTTTTTTTGAGTCAGGACTCTTGTTTTTCATGACTGGAATCTGTTGTGGTGTGCCATTTTGGCCAAATTGTTAATTATTTTTAACATGTGTAGGATTTCTCACATTTTCATGATCTGTTAAAATTTGAAAAATCTTTTAGTGTGGCCCAGTTTTTAGTAATGTCAAAAAACATCCTTTTTACTTTTGTTTATTTCATTACATTTTGTCAAATCTGCACCATGGAAAGTCGGATCAGAGATACCGGTAGCACTGGAAAGAGTAAATTGACCTGATTCCATCTATTAGTGTGCAATGTCTCTGTGCATTATTACTCAGAGGAAGGAGGGTGATTTTTATGCATATTTCATCCATCAGGTTCTAACATTTGATCTTAGAAAATGTATGTATACTGTAAGTCGGGGAGACACATTAATTAGAATGCTACATTAAATGACATGTTAACATGAGGAGTGTACGGGTTAAGGTCCAGTTGGTCTCACCAGCTGACAGTCCTCCAGAGAGTTGACCAGCTGAGCGTTCTGGCAGGAGAGGATGGAGCCGGCTAGGTTGAGCATCACACACACCGCTGACAGCAGCATGAAGAATGTGATCTGTGACGGAGAAACAAATAGAGAAAAAGAAGAACATCGTGTTTAAATGTTGGTGCTTACAAACACTGATTCGACACTAAACATCTTTCTGATATCGTGTTTGAAAGCAGCTGTGATACCAGAGGCGCGGTGTACTTTGCCAATCGCTCGTCACTCACAGTGATTTCAACAGATCGCCAAAGAGGAAATTAGCACTGATGTCAAGAGAAATCAATAACCTGTTTCTCCCCAGACCTCCAGAGTCTGACGACGAAACAAATCATAATCAAAGAAAAGCTTTTCACCCAATGACATAACAAACAACTTACTGTCAGATGGAAATTCTCGACCCACAGAGAGCTATCTCTATCTTCCTCGACATCTGTTGTTTTGCAGATGTCTTTCAGTCAGTATACCACACACACACACACACACACACCACACACACACACACACACACACACACACACACACACACACACACACACACTATAACACCAGTCTGAACAGAGCTAATATTTCTCTATGCTCCCAGCCGATAGAGCTGGCAGTTTAGGTCTAATGTACTTTCACACCGAAGGTCCTCTCGGCCCCCTTCTCCTCGGGGTAATAGCTTCTTCTTATTTCTTGGCTGACAGCCCCGTGGACATCAATCCCGTTAGCAGAAATATGGCTACCATTTCTGCTGTTTTAAATTACAGGTTGAGCGAAACAGAAAGAGTTTTAAAACTGAGGACAGACAACCAGCCCTCTCTGACCAGGAAATTGGACACCAGGCACCAGTGTTTTCTGAACTTTTTCACAAGCTCATAGTTGGTGAATTTAATTAAAAAATCATAATAGCTTATTTAGCTTTTACAAAGAATACATTTCCTTGAACAGTGTTGTTAGAGGACATAAAGGGCACTAGTAGGAGGAGTCTGGCGGTTATAAAGGTTATTGAGAACACACATACACAGATGGAGAGGAGGAGAGTGCAACCAGGGGCGGAGAAGAAAGGAGCTGGAGCTGGTGTGTAATAAACAGATTGAGTGATAAGTTTAAGTGCTTTTCACCATGGCAGAAAATTGAAAGATTGAGAGGCTGATGGGTGAGCTTGAGGAGCATCTCTTTGAATGGAAAATCAGAAAAAGAGTGACGGAAAATGCAATGTTAAAACAAAAGCAACGAGGCAGTCATGAATAGACTGAATAGACTGAGAAGAAGAAGAGAAGACAGAATAATTAATTAGCATTTAATTTGAATGGGATATCAGCTGTCTGGTTCTCCGGTTGATCAGCTGTACAAGAATGTAATCAAGCCTCTGGGAAGAGCACTGGTGGTACTGTACAGTGGCCCAGCCTGCTCACAGAAAAAGGCGAATGAATGCCATGACAACGTGCAAGGCATTTAGTGCGCAATAAGAATGTCGTTCTTTATTTCCATGTGTCATTTGTACACCATGTAGTCTGGACTGACTGCAATGCAAAGGCAATGTGATGTAAAATAAAAAAAAGACCACTTATGGGGAGAGGTTAAATGGACTTGCATTCATACAGCGCTTTTCTAGTCTTTCAACCACTCAAAGCACTTTACACTACATGTCAGCATTCACCCATTCACACATCCATTCATACACTGATGGCAGAGGCTGCCACGCAAGTTGCCAACTTTGCCCACCAGGATCTAATCTAATCTAATCTAATCAAATCTAAATACTCATTCACACACCGACAGCTATGCCTTCAGGAGCAATTTGGGGTTAAGTGTCTTGCTCAAGGACACATCGACATGTGACCGGGGCTCCCCGGAGTCACATTCTTTCCGTAGTTGTGTTACATTGTTTGTGTATATATTTTACTTATTTGAAGTCCAACAATGACATTTTTCCAAAAACTAAGTGGATTTGATGCCTGAACCTAACTGCAGATGTTTACGTGGTGTACAAATTACACACTAAAATGCCCACTCATGACCCATAATGTCTGTGTTATTTGTACCAGTTTGCAGCAACCATACTCAAAACTGCAGGTCACATGACACAATTTTGAAAGACTTTTTGGTAAATATAATATTATGAATTAAATGAAAATCTTAAATATATACTGTATTTTGTAAAAAGCCCGAAGAGTGTATTTTGGTGTCTGCACCCAGAGGCCAGTAGAGCATTTTCGCATTCGTAGTCATCCATACGGCTCCATTACACCATTTCACAGCTGTACACGTTAACATTGTAAATGTGTTCCACTTTATTTCCTGTTGCAGTGTATGTGAATGGCATTAGCTGACAGGAAGTAAACATGGACCCAAGCTGTTGCTTAGCAACACATATCTGTTGAAATGGTGAATTCAATTGTTTGAGGGAGAGTGACGGCGAGCCAGCATGCACAGTACCAGGCCCCTGAAATCAAAGCAGCTAAATGCACTGCGCACACACACACACACACACACACACACACACACACATTGCCATTTCTGAAATCTATGTGGCATGTAATTCACACACAATTCACAAACACTGAATCAGTGCTACCAGACCAGACCGTAGAAATATGGAATATATTATCTAACCTTAATATGTGATTTTTGTGTATTGGCTGTGGTGACTCGTGACATGAAAATTTTACCTGCCAGAGCCATCATTTCCCCTGTATTTCACAGGTGCTAATTTCACGTACGTCATGGCAACGTTGCACATTAATCGCCGTGGAACTGCAAACTGTGGAACTACTACTGTAAAAAAAACTGACAGAGATGAGCTGTATAAATTCACGAACAGTGTTTCTCTTCATTTATAGTGATGAATGATTTTGAAACTCCCTGAGATTTGTTAAAAACAGAAATATCACTCAAGGATGTCTCTACACTTTCAAATATTCAGACATCGTTTGAAGTTTCTACTGCCAACCTATATGTATTCTGTTTAAAAAGAAATACAACAAGCAAACCTAAGTGCTCTTCAATGTGAACATTAATTTGCTACTGCAGAGGAATACTGTTACCGCTGGTGTCTTAATATCCACAGAGAGACAGACTTCTCTCATAACATCCACACTGGCTCATATATCATTTATTACCAGGTGTGACAGTAACTTTTCAAACTGCTGTTCTGCAGAAAGTATCTTCATTAGTTCATATAAGTGCAAAAGCCTTTAACTTGAATGGGGCCATGACAATAAATATCACAATGAGGATGTTGTAATGGACAAACCAGTGACAGTAAAAGCTCTCTCTCTCTGACACACAGGCCATCAGTTGTATTTGAATAAAACCTCTCCGGGTTTGCATTGTTGCCAGCTGAGCCAGTTGGATAAAATCCTGTGCCTCAAACAATAACCAGCTGAGGAGAAAACAATCTTTCTTTATAAAAGCTCAAGTGACTTCTTGAGTGAGCTGCCATAGTATCACACCACTTTAAAACACCATTTAGTTTTTTGTTGTGTCCATTTACATAATTATTACAGAAATCTGTCAGATCTTCCTGTTACTCTTTATTGTAATCTCCAGCTACAATAAAAAGAAATAAAAATAAAAACCACCATAGAACAACAAAGATGATGCCACCACAGACACACTGGCTGAATTGTGTATTTTTGTTGAACAATGGTGAAAAAGTCCCACAAGAAATCATTGTGCTGTCTAAACAGGCCTGTGTGACCCAGGTGTCACCTGTGCGTCCCCCCCGTAGTTTCTCTCTGCTGAGCTGATTGTCACGCCTGGCCCCACACCAATGCCTTCTCATTACCATGTAGCACCATTTAGCAACTACTCATTAATTACTGCTGCGCTGCCCTCTGCATGTCAAAGAGGTAAACACACACACACACACACACGCGCGCCACTCGGTAGCTGTAACAGCCGAAGCAGATTTACGCCGCGTGTCATCATCACATCGTTTAGCGCTCACTGCGGAGGACAATAGACCACAATATAATCACCATTCATCTCCATGGCACACACTCATAGATTACAATATAAGACCCGAGGTTCAGGTGTATCACTGTAATTCTCCATAACTGTCACTGAGGTGAAAACCATTTGGCTTTAGCTTTGCCTCTTCCTATCCTTCATCCAGCTGCAGCAGGTCTTCAAACTGCAGGAGAAAGGGATCTAAAACATGACGGACCATATATGTTGTAAATAAAAAATCAGATTGGTGAGAGTTTTGCTCTTGTGCACTGGAGACTGCAGTTAGGACTGTAAGGGATATAATCTTTAAGATGCCTTGTGGAAATTCTGACCCCTAGTAGCGCTATGGGGCAATATGTTTTACGAGTGGGTCCCCATTTTGATTGTTCTCATACTCAAGGTTCATAGACTGCATTGAAGAAGTGTATTTAGTCTTCATGTGATGTCACTCATTTGTGGATTGCCGTTTCGAAGCCTCAAGTTCGTCATTTTGGCCGTTGCCGTTTTGGTTATTGGCCATCTTAGTTTTTTGCAGCCAGCAGTGACACGAGAGGGTGGATTTAAGTGCAAATGTACGCTAAATAAGATATTTTTAGGCAACCAAAATGTTACAGTTAGCTTTTATAAACTGAAACTGGGGGCAGCAGTAGCTCAGTCTGTAGGGAGTTGACTTGGGAATCGGAGGGTCACCGGTTCAAGAAGAAGAAGAAGAAGAAGATAGTCCTTTATTAGTCCCGCTAGGGGAAATTCAATTTTTTCACTCTGTTGTTAACTTATACACACACATGCACAAACAGGACCATATACATGCAACAATTGGAGAGGTGTCAGAGTGAGGGGGCTGCTCCTGACAAGCGCCCCGAGCAGTTGGGGGTTTGGTGCCTTGCTCAGGCAGTGCCCAAGAGGTAAACTGGCACCTCTCCAGCTACCAGTTCACACTCAGTTCTTGGTCCAAGTCGGGACTTGAACCGGTGACCCTCCGGTTCCCAAGCCAACTCCCTACAGACTGAGCTACTGCCGCCCCCAGTCCCGCCCCCAGTCCCGACATGGACCAAGAACTGAGTGTGAACTGGTAGCTGGAGAGGTGCCAGTTTACCACTTGGGCACTGCCGAGGTGCCCCTGAGCAAGGCACCAAACCCCCAACTGCCCGGGCGCTTGTCAAGAGCAGCCCCCTCACTCTGACATCTCTCCACTGATGCATGTATATGGGTCCTGTTTGTGCATGTGTGTGTTTTGGGTCTGCATGTACTGTGTATAAGTGAACAACAGAGTGTAAAAATTGAATTTTGAGGGTTGTTGTTGTTGTTGTTCTTCTTCTTCACACTGCGAAAGGTTTTAAGACGAAAACAAACAACCCCCAGACCAGACAAGCTGTGGTAGCGACCAGTCAAACACAACGTAGCCATGCCCTAAAGCATACCCTGCTTTATGGTTTATTTTACTCTCAGTGGGACCATAATTTACTAAATGAACATCATAATTTATTGATGAAGACTTGAAACTAGCGATTGAGAACATAAACTGTTTACAGTGTTTACTGAGGTGATAAATCAAGTGAGAAGTAGGGTCGATTTTTCATAAACTCCTATACAAGCTGACTTTGCAACCAGAGGGGTCACCCCCTGCTGGATAGTAGAAAGAACCAAGTTTAAGGCACTTCAGCGTTGGCTTAACTTTTCAGCCCTGGATGTTACCTACTGACAAGGACATATACAGTATGCATTGCACAAACACATGGGTGAACTGACACACACTCCTGCCACTGGTTTCCTTTTATTCCACTGATCCACCGGTGATGATAACACACAAAGAAATATAGCAATGTGTCATCGAAGCAAGGGAAGACGAAGACTGCTGGTTAGTAAAAATGGATTTAAACAATTCAGTATTTAAAACACTTGCATTTTGGGTAATACTGAATGTAAACAGAAACCTTGCTTATTTACATGAAAACTCCACAGGGCAAAAGTTTGACATTTTGAGAAATACACCTATTCGCTCTCTGGCAGAAAGTTAAATAAGAGGATTGATACCACTTTATCTGTTAACTACAAGGCCAGCAGGTGAGCTGATGTTTTTACATTTGGGTATTTGTACGGATTAATCAAAGAAGAGATAACGTTTCAGATAGTGAGATTTAGAGGTGGATTTTGTATTCTGCGGACAGAGCCAAGGTAGCTGTTTCCAGTCTTTGTGTTAAGCTAAGTTAACAGCCTGCTGGCTGTAGCATTATATCTATGTAATGGACAGACACGAGAGTGGGATCAGTGTGTGGATTTTCACATGGGAAATTTGAGTAACACAATGCAAATTCGATAATTAGCACAAACTCTAAACAAAAGCATTTACAGTCTACCTTCAATACATTTATCTAAATCACAAGTTTCAGACAAAAAATAGATTTTTCTTGCATGGCCAGCCACCAACAAAAAGCCTAAGCTCATTTATAATCTCTGTTTATTTGAAGAAGAGTAAAAAGGAGCATCTCAATGGGGAAACTGGGCTGATGCAGCAACAAACAATAATAGATTGCCATTGTTTAATTATAAGCCAACTAATAAGAAATACAAAGATAGTCAATAGAAATAAGAACAGAGCAAAGCAGGAGCTCATATATCATCAACTGGCAATTTCAGCAGTATTTTAAGCACCGATTTATGAATATTTTATTATTGGAATATATTGTATGCCCTGATGATTGCACATATATGAACAAAACTGCCGTGTAGATATATATATAATAGGTTATAACAAGACACACACATTCCATGTATATATACATACAGGTACAGGATGTGCAGATTATGTGCATTACCAGCTGTTCAAGTTATTGAACGGTGCAATTTTGTCTGTTAGTACCATTATGACTGAAACACTCACTAAAATACAGATGCATAAAATAACCTTGTGCATAACAACCTTCCACGTGTATTAGTTCTACAGATTATCTATTTTTGCGTCATGAAGGTAGATGATTAAAATTCCAACACTATAAAAGCTTCAGTAAACATCTCTTTCTAACACACCGCACAGCTTCAACACAGGGCATGCACTGCATTTCTCACATGCGTAACAATGCGGAGTCTGTTGGGGCTGTATTGTTAATGCATTAATCATCCTCATTAATCACTTATATTGTTTTTAATAGAGTAGTGAAAGCAAAGGTAATTTTTCATAGTCCCTAATTAACTTAATACTAGAAATGTGTTAAAGACAGCAGAATGATAAAGTGATCAGTTTATCGGTGGAGATTTAATTGGCAACTCCTTCAGTCATTTTTCAAGTAAAAATGCCAAATATTGTCTGGAGTTGGAACTGAGGATTTTCTGCATTTCTCTGTTCCCTAAAATTTGTAAAACACATTTGGGTTTAATGACTGTTGATCTGAAAAAAAACAAGCCATTTGCTATTTTCTGACATTTTATCCCTTTGGAGTCCAGGTTCACTTTACATTACCTTACATACATTTTTTGTTGTATTTCTATGCATCATTTTTTTTCTTTGTTGACTACTTGATGCTTACATATGCATGGTATCCTCTCAGCACAAACTCAGCTACAAGATTGATTTATCATTTTGTCAACAAGTATAAATCTGTAAAGAGCCCAAAATACAAGGGATAATAACACAGTTGCTTATAAAAACTAAAAAATCTTTAGTGATATTCATTCAAAATATTATTATTTGGTAGAGTTCCATGACCAGACCGTTTGAGGTTATAATATTATATTTAAAAACTCAAATACAGCAGCAAAAATGTAGGGAATAAAACTATAATATGGTCCATTTACATATAAAGTGATTTTATTCCAGCTATATTCTGTCTTTTTCATTGAAAGTCTCCTGTATACTTGTAAATCACTGAAATAATAATTCAAAGATTTCTTTTAAAATAACTCTTACATCTATACAGACATGAATGAGCGATTCCACGTCGGCACTTTCAACCATTTTTCTCAGTTTGTCTCTATAGAAATAAAGTTATATTACTATAATGAAACTATATCATATGAAACATGCTCAGTGTGTTCACCAATCAATAGACAAACTCCCAGGAATCAAAAAATTATCTGCAAATGAATCAGTACTGAAAATCGTAGTTAGGTATAGCTGTATATAACTACAGTCCCCCGAGACCAGCGTCCAGCAGCTTTTTTTGTTTCTTCTCTGCCAAACCTGATGTCAGACAGGTGCAGACTGGTGTGGCTGAATAACTGCTGAAACACTGGCCCACTACGCCCACAGCTGTGGGTAATGCTAATATTTTATGACAATGAGATATGAGCTCCAACCTTACAGTTCCCAAGTAGTAAACAGTGACTGTACTGTGGGTACTAGCCTCTTTAAAAAGACATGATGATGTACACCTGCAGTTTAACCCTGTGGAGGTACCTCAGGGCAAAGTAAATAAAAATTAAGCATCAGATGGAAATTTGAATAAAAGTTGAATTTGAAACACTGTTAGCATCCTCTGACAGCAGCACAAATTAGTGTTTAGTCTGCAGCAAACTGCGACACAACACTATTTATTTTAAAATATCTCTGAGCTGCAAGAGTTGGAGGCAATATTTGTTTTGTTTTGGCTCCTGCTCAGCAGATCACAAACCCTCTGATTCAGTTTCCCTCTGTATATCATCCTCAGGCCCCCGCAGAGCTCAGAAATTTCTGTGAACAAAAGACACTTTAAGGAGAAAAGTAGATCATTACTGGACATTGATTAAGAGGAAACAATGCCATATATCGGCCTTAGGAACTTCCACATCTTAAAGGTACAGTGTATGGGATTTGGAGGCCTCTAGTGGTGTGGTTCACTCCTCCCAGAATCAGACGGTGGTTGTACCACAGTTTTGCAATCTGCAGCTCATGTTATTGCAGTTTCCCAAGTGCGTCTAACTTCTACTAACTAGAACTATGGTGGTCTTCAGGTAATGTAATAACCAAGCGGTAACCTGAGGGATCGAGAAATGAAGCCAACGCTGAAGTGCCAAAAACTGCAATTCCTATAATGGCTACTTGAGGCTGCCTCCAAAAACGAGTCAGTCCCCACAGACCCCCATGTTAAAATGCCCGACTTTACAGCAGAAATAATCATGTTTACAGCCTGGTGCAAAAAAAATGGTTTGGGTGTCTATGGCAAATTTCCCCATTCTTGACTATAACTCACCCATTTAAATTAATTATATGTGGCTTAAAGTTTGGCATAATTAAGGGCTTGGCCACTTTGAGTGACAGGTGGTGCTAGCTGTCTGCTCCGTGGTGTCGCCAACAATCCACCTCTTCATTTTTGGATTAGCCAGGAGTTAGTCTGTGTCATCAATGCCAAGCTGACATCCACTTTGAGCTTCACAATGGTTCCTCAGAAACCTATCGATGACATTATGGAGACTCTGTAGATATATGGTGGAGTGACATGGTGGACTTATGGTTGTATTAAAAGAACTGGACACAGTATCGGAGGCAGGGCCCCATTCATTCCTATGAAAGTTGCTTGTGGTATATGAAGTCAATAGGTAGACTTCTGGATCTGGTCTGGAAAAGTATTCCATTTGCCCCGAAATGTTGCACACTGTTCCTTTAAAGTAATTTCAAACACATTAAAATACACACAACCTGGGGGTTAAGCCACAATCAGTAAAGAAAACAATGTATTCCTCCTGGTGTCCCCCCGAATGACTTCATAAACATACTAGAAAAAGCAAATCCAAAGCTGCAACAGCTGGTTCCCATTGGTTCCCACTGCTAACTGAAATAACTTTCTACCTTCCTGCTCCTCCTCCCACCGAGGGCCACGGTGTATATTCTTATGTGTGTGTGTGTGTGTGTGTGTTAACACCACATCACCAGTATTAGTTGTGATAGGAGTTGTGTGACCTCGAGTTCAGTGCCGGTCCAAATAAACAGTGGAGGTGCTGAAACTAACTCTCAGCAGCAAAACCCAGGGGACGCCACACTAAACCAGACGTAACGACTTCCACAGACCCCTAATCCTGCTGGGGAATAGCTTCATCTCAGGAACACACATCACTTTACACCCCCATTCATGTAAGTATACAGTATGTACTTACAGATACTGGGACGCATACATTTGCAAAAACTCTACCCCGACAAAAACACTACTGGGAATCTGAAGAGAGTACAGTGAGCAGAAAACCAAATCTACCCAAAATATAAACACAGTTGAACCCAGCATACAAATGTGCATATCCTCAGTACTTAAGGCTTTGTTTATACTGCACAGCAGAAGGATCACATGGAGATTAAGTTCACACCTAGCACCTTGTTTCCATAAATTGATGTATTTCCTGTTAAACAGGAAACTGGGTTTGTGGAGTGCATGATAACGTTACACCAAATATTTTCATTGCAAGATAATGAAAGGAAGATAGTGGATTCCTGCACACAGCAATAGGAGGTGATGTTTCGACATAGACCCTTATCAGACATACGATAGAGATATTGTCACAGCATTAAAACTATTTTTTTTCTAGATGGGCAGAAAAGAACACCAGATGTTTTTTATATTTCTGTAGTTGTTGACTGTAAAGGCCTTTATACACCCAGGGTGTGACGAATAATTGACACAAAAAAGGGAAATAGTCATCTGTGAATATTTTGCATCAAAACTATTCATGCTGGTAGTGATGCAAATTTTCAACAGTTGCAACTCTTTCACTAAAAGTTTCGAACAGATTTGTGCTAGCAGAGGACCAACTACTGGGATCCTATGAACCCAGAGTAGCAAAACTTGTTAAACAGTCTAAACAACTGTATTTATTGTATTGTTATTTTAGTTTCCTTTTAGTGAATTGCTCTAAGTGAATTTGCCTCTGGTAAACAGTTACGCAGTGTATATGTCTAGGGCTTTTATTATGAAAGGTAAGAATGGAAGAAGTGGATCTGGTGTGGTTATATCTCCTCTCTCGTACTGATTCTCACGGTTGCGTGACAAGTTTGGTCAGATTAGCTGTCAATCATCAAACCCCAATCAAACCCCTTATCCCCTAATCAAACTTACATGATAAGAACTACCTGAAATGGCAGAAACCATCTTTGGGAAAAAAAAAATATTTGGCGTGTAATTTTAAGTTTGGCCTATGTCCCATTCGCTAATATGGAGGGGGAGGGATTTATGACCTATACTGCAGTCAGCCACCAGGGTGGATATCCAGATATTTGACCTCACTTTTGGGGAGATTTTTGTCCATCTTTATACAAAGTCTTTGGTATTGACTATGTTTGTTCTGCTGGGGATGTCACAATAACAGAAATCTAGTAGTTGATACCAGTACCAGTGAATTTCCATGATCCCTACGTTCTGCATCGTGATTGGTTGATGTATTTACTTGTGGTGCGAAAGCTCGGAAAAATCAACCTTTTTCCTTTTGTCAGAATATTTGCGTTCTGTGTGAAAGTATTCATGACAAAAACAACAGTTAAATAAAATATATTTATGTACAAATTAATCGCACAAAAAACCCTCACCCAGTATATAAAAAAACAACAACCCTGCCTTGTGAGTTTGTATACTTTGATGTGCAGCCATGTTGACAGCATGTCAGACAGCGTCTCCACAGGCTGTGATGGATTAGTTCCTGTGGTTACAGACATCATGTGGAAGTTGCAGACCAACACCTTTTATTGGCAGATGAGCTGTGAAACCTACACCAAGCGTGCTGAACTACATTTCTCATGTTGGAATACTTTTTGAATTTAACCCTTTGCCTTTTGAATGATGTGAATTTACGCTTCAATATAGCACCTCTTCCTCCAAACAAGCACACAAGTAGAGGATAGATAATGCGTTAGCAGATAGGCAGGTACTTGGCTGTATCAGGGAAGTAGGGGTGCTCTGTATAAGGAGTTCATCTGTGCCACTGCTCACACATATTGATTAAAACAGACCATGAAGGACAGCATCAACCCGAGGGTCAGTGGCTGATTAACCTCCACTCTTCAACATTTTAATCAACTACTGACCTCTAAAGAGCTAAAACAAGGAGGCTCTGTCTTCTCCGCTCCCCTCAAGGCTCTTGGTGGGGGGGCTGCTGTAATGAGACAGGCCTATAATGAACCGGGTCCCAGCTGAGTCTCACACCACACTGAAGTACAGCAGGAACTTTGTAAAAGATGCTGCTTGCCTGAGGCGGGTTCATTGAAAATCAAGGAAGACGTCTCCATAAGTGAGTAACTGGATGTAAAACACTGTCAAATATGTACACTACACACAAGACAGTACAGGCTGTGATATGTGATTGGAAGATCAGATCTTGGTTTAAATGAACTGTGTGCAACACTTAGAGAGATCTATAGGCAGATATGGAACATAATATTAATAAGTATGCTTTCTTTAGTCTGTAATCACCTGTAAAAGTGAATTGTTGTGTTTTCATTAGCTTAGAATGAGCCGTTTATATCTGCATACAGAGCAGGTCCTCTGGTCTACAGTAGACCAGAATGGGCAAACTCTCGAGAGGGTCATTCATGTTTTCACACTTATCCGTCGGCTACTGTAGTTCTCAAACATGCTTGGCACACGGGAGCAGTTCAGTAAGGTCTCAGCTAATGTTAGCTAACCAGTAAATTTTTTCCAATATTTTCATGATGCATGATATGGGGCAGATGTTATGACATTCCAATATAAGCATAGTGCAAATTAAAAGTAGTAGCCTACATTATCTGTACAAAACTAAAGTAACTCATGAACATGCACTTGGAGCACAGGCTGAAGGTTGAGAGACGGTCACGGAGCTCACCGAAGCGTGCACTACTACATCCTTCAAAACCATACCCACTCATGTGGAAAAATATATCCAGTTTATATGTTGAAGTTCCTCTGACAAAATGTAATAATAAAAAATATGGCAGCCTTTTTACGTAGGCCTATTTCAGCTGCATAGAGTCATGTAGCTATAAACAACAACAACAGTAACAACATGCTGTCCAAATGAAGTTTAGTCTCTTTATAGCTTTTCTCATTTTTAGCTATATAGCAGCATGGAACCGTTGGTTGGTTGATCCAACACTTTGGTCCAGACTGAAATATCTCAACTGTTGAATGTGTTGACATGCAGTTTTGTACAGACATTCATGCTCCCCAGATGATGACGATTAGTCAAGTCCCCTGACTTTTCCTCTAGCACCACCAGCAAATTGACATTTGTGGTTGTGAGTGAACTGTCTCAACAATAATGGACAGACTGTATTAAAATTTGGTAGACATAAATGTCCCCATCAAGATGAATTATAAAACCTTGCTGAAATTTTCTTCTAGCTCCATCATCGGGTCAAAATTTCAATTTGCCCAGTACTTTGGCTTTTGACTAAATACCTGAAAAACTAATGACATTCCCACCAACTGTACTTTGCATTTAGTACTGCTTAGCAAATGTTAACATTCCAACACACTTAACTAAACAAAGGTAGCGAAGTGAACTTGCTTCACATCAGCATGTCAGCATTATCATTGTTAGCATGCTGACTGTAGTATTAAGTGCACCCCTGTTAAAGGACACCCTCACAGCAGGGCATTGCTGTAGTCTTGTTTGGTGACTTTTAATGAAAGGTGGATAATGTATTAATAACCAGTGGAAACAGTATTATATCTATGCCAGGAGCTGCGGCACCAGTATACATTATCTGCCTCCTCTCTGTTCGTGGCATTTCTTGCGCTGCTCCTCATCTGTCGACATTTCGACATGCAAATTAACTTTCCAGTACTGTTAAATTTTAATTAAAGGGCAAGAGACCTCCTGAGACACCCCTATGTTTAGCACACTATTTTGAATGTCTTCCAATGAAATTGAAATAGTCAATTTAGTCATTTGTGGGCGAACAGTATGACACTGAGGTACAGGTACTAATAGTCTTAGGCCTGGGTTTGACAGTAAGGGTTACCAGGTTGCCACAGCCATTTTGAGAAATTGGTAACTAATTCTTGTTTGGTTGCCATCAGTAGTAACAATTTTAAACAAATATATAAAAGGAGGGACAGCAAACAGCAAAATGTGCCCCTTGTTCTCTTCGGTTGTATGTGAGAGGGGATCCTAACCTGACAAGCCAGATCGTTTGTTACACAGGACAATCTCATTCATTGGATAGTGCTTGGAAAGGGGCAGGCACTTTCAAAGACTACTTGGCAGATGATTGGATGAACCATCTGTTAATCAAATACTTGCAGAAGCCAGTCAGGAGAAGAGCAAAAACATCTTTTCCATCAAAAAAAGCTACAAGTGCCTTTTTTTTTTTTCTTTCAAAGACGAACTCTCTACTTCAGATATACAGTAATTGATGCTATTGCAGCAATATTAACTTCTTCAGGAGCCACGATTGTTTTGAATGAACAATCGCCTCTGCATTGTGTCGCACACACCTAAGCTTGGCTTGCTGAACACAAACACATTACTTTAAGCCTGACAAGATGGGTTTCAAGATGAAAAAAATAATGTTGAGCTCTGTCTTAGGCAATTTTTTTCTGCTGTGTTTTTGTGCTTTTCATCATAAATATGATGATTTTATCATTGTATGTTTTTCCAAATGTGTTGCTCTGGCTCTATCTGTATGGCGAGGCCGGGAAGCTGTCTATGTTGTATTTTCATTAAATTGTTGTTGTTACTCATTCTGGAAAGGGGATCCCTCCTCTGTTGCTCTTCATAAAGTTTCCTCTATTTTTTTCTTTTTTCCCTGGTAAAAGGGTTTTTAAAAGGGGGGTCAGACTGTAAAGGACAGATGGCTTTGTATCCTGTCCAGATTGTAAAGCCCCCTGAGGCAAATTGGTGATTTTGGGCTATACAAATAAAACTGACTTGACTTGACTTGACTACAAAGTATAATGAACCAATAAACAGAGCTATTAAACAACTATTTTGCTTTTTATTTGAGGCTGAAAGTGGTCATAATGCCTGCAGGAGAGCAACGTGACCTGAGCTGTGAGTATTTCCTCTAACACCTCTAATGCCGCCACCATCGCCTGGATCATGCCGCTCTCGCTCCTTTGAGCCATCAGATAAGGGGGTCTATCTAATTCATATTTTAATTAATATGGAGCCACACTTCCTGCTTCTCAGGGCCTTGGGGGAAGACATCATTCATCCGGCGTTATCTTCAGTGGAAAGGTTCCCGTTCTCTCAGCCAACCATTTTCTTTCACACTCTGCCTGGCTTTCTCACACTCAGTTCATCCCTTTGTCCGATCCCTTACCTGTCACTTCCTGTCATTTTACACATAATAAGAGAGCATGGAAGATAGAAATAAAGAATAACGGATGGCTACAATAGGAGTGTGCTTTTATATGCTGAGAGAGGCATTGTGATAGATTTGCAAAGGAGAGGAATCAAGAGAAAAACTGGAGACAGCATGAATAAAATTGCTAAATAAGAAATAAAAAATTAGACAGTGGAAAAAACTTAAATTGTCCTTTGATAAATCATTATGCATACAGCTAAAAATTACAAAAGACAGACTTTCAGACATGACACGATATGTTTAACAAAGGTATTTTCTGATATTTTTTAAGCTCAATAAACTATGCATCTGCCATGACCAACATGCTCTCCGAATTAAACACCTAAATACGCTGTTTGTAAATGCCCTCTAGAAGGACACCAAAATATTTTCTGATCTGACGCCCCTATCAGCAGATTCAGTGTTGGAAAAATCTGTTTAAATTGTGCCAGTGAGGCACACTCACATGCACGAACAGGCAGTAAAAGGCACACAAAGGCCAGCCCGGCTATGTCAACAAAGCATGGACAATCTGTCATTACAACAAACACAGAGGGACAGCGACTTCATTCTCTGCTCAGGTAGACTTTACTCCTCTATATTTTTACATTGACAATAGTTGTTTGATGTTATATAACAGCTGCAGTGGGCAGAAATGGCAAAAATATGATTTAAAAATGTTATTTTTATAAAACGGAGGAATTCAATCAATCAGAGCCAAGCAGGAGCCTGCCATCTTTGAGCAGCTGTCTGTCACTCTCAAACTCCAATCAAAGGGTCAAACTAGGCAGCGCAGATCAAATATGAATCAATATTCTGTTACTGTAATGACGATTTCTCTCCTCAGAAACATCTTGTAGTGTATTGTTTAGCTGTAAAATGACAAAGTTTGTGACCATGTTGAGATCAGTTGAGGGAATACCAAGCACCGCCCAGCCAGAGCCAACTTTCTCATTTTACAGCTAAACAGTGGCCAAAGTCTCCCGTCACAGGCTAGATTTTTTAAAGTCTTGAGGAGGTGCAGAAGTCTATTTCTTTCTCAGAACACTTGAATTACAATACGCTGAAAGATTATTTCAAATGTTTGTCAAACTTCTTTGAATTGTCTTCAAACTGTCCAAAATGCAGCTGCTCTGCTTTTAACTAGAACTACCAAGAGATCACATATCACCCCTATTTCATCCTCTCTGCTCCGGCTTCCAATTAAATTTCACATCCATTTTAAAATACTGGCCTTCTCCTGCCTTACACACCAAATCAGGCTCGTAGGTCTTCTGACCAAAAACTACTTTAAGTCCCAACCCACTATAAAACCCGAGGTGACTGCGCCTTTCAAGTCGTCGCACCCAAATTATGGAACGGCATCCCCTTATTGCTGCAATCCCTCGACTCCTGTGACATTTTTATGAAGCAGGTGAAAAAGTTTTTATTCAGACAGGCTTTTGCCAATCTGTGTGAATAACTGCATCTCTTTAGTTATTGCTTTTATTGGCCTCTTCTTGACTGCATTTGGAAATTTTTACCTGTTTTTGTGTTTCTGTCCTCATTTGTTTGTCTTTGTTGAGATTTTATTTGGTCAGCCCTGCGCTTGTTATCGCTACTGTTAATACTGACTTGATGTATTATTTTTATTAACGTAAAGCAATTTGTGATGTTCTGTCTGTGCTAAAAGTGCTATACAAATAAACTTTACTTATTTATTTATTTACTATCATGACATTTTTGCCCAGTGATGCCAAAAACCTTATGACTACATCAGGTTTAATGCTCTGAATATCACATAGAGCAGCTTTGAGGTCAGGAGGAAATGAACAGCAGTGTCCCATATCAAAGTTGCAACTGCAGCAATTATACTGTATGTATAGACACAAGTGGAAAGCAACAATGAAATGGTAAAACAGGTTAGAAATTCCTGCCGCAATCCAGCACCTTCTGAATGCAATGCTCTCAGAGTACAGGACCTGCAATCAAAACATGAAATTAGGTATTGCAATGATGCAGCACATCGCCTGAGGCTGAGCCACTTAGCAGACACAGTTCATACACTACAGTTAAAGTATACTGGGGGTGATGTGAGCAAACCCCCCTGATGGGAATCATAAAGACGCTTCTTTAATCAAACATTTTTCAGCTGTTAAGAGTGAAGTTGTGGAGAAAAGATGCTCTGCCTCTAACTCTCATTTGGATACCGTCTTGGCAGATACCCAGTGTGAGAGGAGAGGAGGTGATCTGAGGCTGATGCAAACTGACCAGAGGTGACAGGCAAACTGTGACCACACCAGACAGGAAACACTCCTGAAGCACACACACACACATCATTGTAGTCCCTCCTTCAGCTTGCCTGAACAAAATAACACACACACTCTTTATTCAGGCTGTCAGCGAGGTGGCTTTGGAGAGGCCACTCTTCAACAGGAGGACTCGGGGTGAAGCCTCCGTGTTGGCAGACATCCACCCTGCCTGAGTGTCCCTGAGCAAGACACTTCAGCTCTGTACACCGGGTTAACACAGCTCACATTAACAGCTGCTGTTGTTTATGGTTAATTATACAACATTTACTGCTGATCCCGTATTGTGACTGGATGGGAAACGCTCTATTAAAGCTCATAATTAAAGGATACTTGTACCTGACTACTGCAAGGTCTCTTTCTACACTTAATTAAATTCACAGAAATGATGCTTAGTAAACAGCTTTCACTGCAACAAAGAAACAGACAAAATGGATTATTTGTCTGCAGACAACATGGGATTGCATCTGAATTTTGATTTTCTGGTAGTTATGACAACTAAATGTGCCTCTAACTTCTAACATTTCCGTCACTAGAAACACAGTGGAATCACAGTTGGAGTTAGATGAACTTGAAAATACTTAGATAAACATCCACACTGAGCCAAAATTTTACTTTAAGATTTAACAAAGGATGCTGGAAAGGATGTTGCTTAGCAACGGGAAAATATTTTTTTTTCTTGGCAGTGGCCCAGAGAAAATTTATCAAAACAAACCCAAAGCTTCTGTCTCTGTCTTTGTCCCCGTGCCTCCAGCCACATCACAGCGGGACGACTATCTCATGGAGTAAATCTTCTTCTTATGTGTTTACTGTTTATTTTTCCTAATCCATTTAAAATGTGACAGGAGCAGGGATACACGGAAATGCCTGAAAAAAACAATTACACAGTTCTGTGTGTGCTTGCTGGTGAAACTTGAGTGAAATCACAGCTTTGAGTGGAAAGAGGTGAATGTGAGGTCTTAAAATGAAGTAACTCACTTCACAGTGATGCTGCTTAAATATATTAATATTAATAAGAAATGCTGTCTCTCAGTTTTCTGTTTGGTTGTAATTAAAATATCTGAGTTACACAATCATGTGAATCATGTATTTTATGTCAAGAGTTATGCTGGTCACTGGGTTCATTTCATGTCCCACATTTACTGTTTGTGCAGATGCAACACCTTCACGCTCACAGCTGTGACTGGCAGCTAGATACAACTTCATGAGAAAATGAAGATCAACAAAATCACTAATCACTCATGACAGGTAGCTGTTGCTGTTTAATACTGTATAAGCGTCACCATGAAAAAATATATAATGTAAGTTTGGATAATGATTTGCAAGTAACATATATAGACGGCAATGTACTGTATTCACAATTTAAATCAACAATTTGCCAGAATGAATATGACCTGGATGAATGAGAACCT
Organism: Pterois miles; assembly: GCA_947000775.1. Classification (NCBI taxonomy): domain Eukaryota; kingdom Metazoa; phylum Chordata; class Actinopteri; order Perciformes; family Scorpaenidae; genus Pterois; species Pterois miles. The sequence goes on from CAMQGK010000604.1 coordinate 974,758, forward strand.
TCACAATTTTAGCACTTCGTTTCCCTCATCTGGAAGTCAGTGGGTTTTAAATAAGTTTTTAGTTAGATGCCTGAAATAAAGTCTGTGGTTAATACAAGCTGAAGAGATTTCAATGTTTTGTTCTACGAAATAAAATATGTCAGTGAATTTTGAAGCATTTATGTGTCTTTAAAAAGGCGCTTGCTAACAGGTGACTAAACGAGACTACAAAACAGCGTCACACCGACTCATACAGCCTCACTGCGTATACTCACGCTCATGCGACCATGGTGCAGTTAGTGTCTATAGCCTAACATTAGCTTTTTACTTTTGGCAATTGCATTTACACTTCAAAAATCATAAAACTGGTGTTCATTTGTGGCGATTACCTTGCCTAACAAAACATGTACCGTAAATATCACAAAAAAAGCCAACTGAAAAATCCCATTGCTTTGTTTGTTGAAAGAACAGGGTGGACATGGACCTGGTTGGCCTACAAAAATATGTCATCCCTGCAACTCTATAAAGCCTTAAGTAATGTGGTCAAGCATCTTGCAAGCTAAAGTCAATTTTTTTATGTGTTTGTTCGGGGTTGGTGGAGTCAGCCATTTATTAGTCAGTCTGTTTATATTGTTACCCAAACAAGTTGATTCCCAATAAATGCAGCATTGAATAACCAGTATTGTGAAAGAAACTATGCAATGTTATGTTTCATTTGATAGAGACTTCTTTCATCACAGCTGTCCAAAATGTGAAACACATTTTGATTTACATGCATGGTAAACTATGGGTGGGGGCATAATTACGATTATCATCTTTAAGAGCTAAATCAAGACTAAAGCACTGATGAAGTGGCGAAGAGAGGAGGTGCATTTCCATCCACCTGTTTTATGTGTATTTTAAGTTTAAACACAAGAAATTCGTAAAAACAAACCTAAATATATGTAATATATCCCTTAAAAAAAAGAGTTGCTATATTGATAAAAGCAAAATGTGATGGATGCAAACTTGGTGAATTAATGAAGACATACATGAAGCATGTGAGTGCAGACAAAAACATATATGGAGTGATGAGGAGATTAACATTCCTCAAATGAATACATGAAACAAACAAATTTTGATGTTTTTAATTTCTATCACGTTTTCTTTATTTTTTCCCATTTTATTTTGATGTTTGACTGCATGGCGCTTTTTGACATCATCTCATGCATAATTCTGATTGGAAATCTGTCCAGGGATTGCTCCTTTCTCACTTTTATGTTTCCATATCAATTCAGTTAAACTATGCACCTCAAATGAAAGATGCAAATTTCTATCTAAAGGTGTGCTGGGATACCAATGAGCTCGCTGCGTGCCCATCTTTGAGTACAAAGGATAAAATTTCATAATACAGCACCTCAGGCTAGCGCTCATTTCAGGGCTTCTCCTCCTCCTGGTCTCCTGCCAGCTCTGTAGAATAACTAGAAAGAACAGAAAATCTAACCACAAAATCATAAAATCCTACAGAGATCATGTGAATGGGAGTAATCGCCTCCCAAAGCTATTTTTGAGTGCTTTCTGTCTGTTTGAAGTACGTTTCCTACAGATTTGTTCTCTGTACATATACTCTCCACCACCTTCCACTCAGTCTTCCTCAGCTCACACATTCGCACACGTATGCACTTTTCATCTCTCTATGTCCGTCTGTCTGACACACACACACTTCCCGTCTCTCTGTTTTCCTTTAGCAGCTCCTGACAGGTGGTCCTACGGGGCCCATCTCAGTTGGCAGTAGGCTATATCTCCCACAAAGGCCTCTCCATCTGGGTCAAGTCAGAGAATAACAGGCCTCTAAGGAAGAGGCGCACACACACAAAATGCAAACACAGAGGCTGATCTGAAATTGTGTGTCAGTCATCTCTGCGTCACTGGTTGTACTGTATGTCTATATGTGTATGTTGTGTATTTGTGGTCTACATATGCATGTAAAGCTATAGCCTGGAGTCTTGGCTTGAATTAATAGAGCTGTAGTGATGCTCCACAGTACAAACAGGATCAGAAAAACTGTTGCTGGCCTGTTGCCAATCATTTAAGGAATCATCATCATTTAATAAGAGAAAAATGTAAGAGTGTGTGCTCCACTAATGTGAATTCTGTGGACTTTTTGCTCTTGCTGTTATCACCCTCAAGAATTTCAGTAGAATACTAATTTAATTTTGGTTTGATTACAGCTAAATTAAAAACCAAAGCTCTTTTTCAGGCTGAATTGCCTTTTTGTTACCACTGTGTTTCTTTTTGTCCTTTGGGGTGAGGATTTGATTTTGCCCTTGTGGGATCATATGATTGACTCGGGAAGTCGGGTACACGATAAGCAGTAGTTTCGGTGTTTTAAGTTGTGCAGACACCAGAAATGCTTCAATGGTTTTGTGAAGTCTATATTACATTGGAACACAACACACAACCTTGTTAACATGGCCATATGGCGTTATTTATATGTTATATAAGATATATCATGAGTGAAATAAGCAATCAGCGCAAATTGCTGACTACTTCCACCTTGGAACTGCAATGCACCAGTGACACAGGGTGAGACAGCCAGGTTTTCATACGTCATCTGAATCCCATCATATTAGTTTAAGTCAGAAACTGTGAATTCTCGAACTCCCCTTAGTGCTAAATTCATACCAAAACAGTGGTGAAATGCGGCCTGTGGCGATCTGCCATTGCAGTATCTATTAAAAGCTCCGGCAGAGATTCCTGAGCTCGGTGAGCTGCAGCCATTTGATTATTTGATGAAACAAAAATTGGGAAAAGTTTAACTTTTAGTTGCGAAGTGCAGCCAGAGAATACCCACAGCCGGTCAGTAAACAGATCCTGTGACTCCTGTGACATGTTGACTTATGTTACACAGAATTTCTTCCTACCTAAAACACGTGAACACGTCTCCTGGCCACAGAAAAATATTATTCTAATTACAATTATTGCGACAAATGGTGTGAATTCGCCATAAGGCGCGATATTCGTCTGCTGATGTTTCAGTTGACACTGGCTGTGCCAGACAGCATACAGTTAGCATAACACAGCTGTCTGATTAAAGCACGTTTCTCAACCCATAAGGAAACACTTAATATTTCAGAGAGTCTGGAAACACTGCAAATATAGATGCATGTTTTTTTTTCCTAAACAACAGTGTTAATCAACTCCACTTAGCAATAAAGCATAGGAAATTAACAGCAAAAAGTCTATAATAAATTCTTCCTGACAGCCACATATGAAATGTAATACCTGGATTGCACAGGCTCAACACATACATGAAGAACTTCATTTACAAGAAGGAAAACCTTATGCAAGGATGTTTTAAGACAATATACAGTGTGTATGAGTTAATGAATACTTAGCTCATTTCAGCTGATCAACCAGCTTTGTAGCATTACAGTGTGGGTAGTATATGAACATCCAGCCATGCTGTCAGAACCCAAACACCCTGCTCCTTTACCAGCAAAAGCCTGTCCAACAGCTCTATGCTGTTCAAGCTACAGATTGTTCTTCTGCATTTTTGTGTGCCTAAACAACCACTGGAAGACCATGGAAGAAGGCGATGTCCATCTATCCATCCATTGTCAACCGCTTATCCCGTTAGAGGTCGCGGGGGGGCTGGAGCAGATCCCAGCTGGCATTGGGCGAAGGCGGAGTTCACCCTGGACAGGTCGCCAGTCCATCGCAGGGCACATAGAGACAGACAACATATAGACAGACAACCATTCACGCTCACATCCACACCTACGGGCAATTTAGAGTGATCAATTAACCTAAACAGCATGTCTTTGGACTGTGGGAGGAAGCCGGAGAACCTGGAGAAAACCCACGCTTGCACGAGAACATGCAAACTCCACACAGAAGAGCCCCAAGCCGGATTCGAACCTGCGACCCTCTTGCTGTGAGGCGAGAGTGCTAGTCCCTGCACCACCATGCAGCCCAGAAGGCGATGTTTCTGTAGATATTTAAGAAAAAGATTTTAATATTGTAAATATCATAAGCTCAGGGATATTTAGGCTTTATGAGCCAGAATATAGTGCAGAGGAATTACGGCGTATGGAGGTGGAAGAGGCTGCCACAGCTGCGGTCATGCGCCACCAGCCTCTGAAAGTAAATGTGCACTGATAGAAACTAAAGTGGAGTTGCTGTGCTGCAGCAAATTTCACAGAGGTCAGTTTCTGTTTGGATGAAGATGGCGAATACATTGTATTCAGCAGCTTGCAGAGGAAGCGGCATAAGAATGTACCGTTAGACCCAAGTTTTGGGCCACATATGATCAGAAAAAGAAACTGAATAAAACAACCAAAGCCAGCAGCAAAAAACAAAATGACACTGTAAAACAGCTGATGTGAGTGTGACTTTGCCACTGAAAATAGTATGGTACTTTGTGTACTCAGTGGCAGCAGCAAGCCCAGTGCATTCTGGGTGGTGTAGAAAGGGAATGGCACATCCCTTTTGTCTATTTTTTCTTGCCATGTAGAATCAGATTCAAAAATATTTGTCACTTTCTACTGAATAGACAGCATAGTTTTATGCTGTTTTCATTATCTTTTCACCAGTGAAATAGTTCTTTAAGTTATACATTATAATGATATATATTGCATCTCCTGTTTCAGGAGATGTTTATGAGTTGCTCTGATATCTCTGTACATTTTCACTTGTCAAAGGGATCTATGGCTTCAGGATTGTTTGTAGCCTCACAGCAGCTCTTCTTTAATCCTCATGAACAATCAATTCATGGAAGATGAAAACAAACATCAGCTCTAATATTTATTCACACTTTCAGTTTTCATTTTCTCCTGTCAATGATAAAGAGGCAGTAAAAATCTATGCTGCTAATCATAACTGCCCTCCTGGAGTAGCAGGAGTTAGTTTGGATTTTTACTTTCTATTTTGTGTCTATCTTGAGAGATATCTCTCTGAAACTAAATATTTCCCGGAGTCTGGCCTGCTGGAGCTGGAGTGTAATGTAGCCTACTGCTCTTAACACTGACTCAGGCATCCATCCATTCACAAAAAGTTGTGCAGACATGCAGACATGAACCATGCATTCACATTTATGAGCACGGACACATGCACAAACTTCAGTCAACAAAGCAAACTCAGCTACTCCTCGGTCATCACCTCCTTATTTTACCTTCTCAACCTAAAAGAGAAAACAATCCCAGGACATAAAAATCACTTGCAACTGTGTTTTTCTGAAAATGTGCCGCATAAAAGTTTTATAGTATAGTTTTTGTCAAAATTACCACAATATACAAAATGATTTCTGTTATAATTTTAGTTACTGATTTGGCAGAAAAGACTCTTTCATGGAAAATTTGAGCAGCAATGGGTATTCCAACATAAATCCCCCTTTAATTTAATACACTTAATACACTTTAATCTTAGTTATAAATACCAAATATGTATGCACAACTAGGAGGTTGAGGGACTGGAGGCAGCTGAGCACCAAAAAGCGAGTAGTGAGAAGTATCACATTATAATGGCCATGCTGTACACATGTGTGAATATCATTACTTGTCAACTGATGAATGAGCCAGATTGTGAAGCATGATTGAAGCAGTCTGGTACGGACACTTTACTCATCTTTATTCAGAGGAAAATTTGTCCAAGGCATATTTACTATCAGGTGTTTCTGCAGTACAAATATCATCTCCTTTGTAATAAAATAAATCAAGCAGTAAGTAAAGTTCCTGCTGTATTATTTTTATCTTTTGCCATTTCTTATGTCAGTAATCATAACAAAGAAAGAGACTTGCATTCATGACCATTACATGTTATTGTGATTAAGACAGTTATTGTGATATGCACACTGTTGGTAATATAGCATTCATGGTTTTTAGGAGTGGGGGAAAATTGATACAGCATATATTTCGTGTGGTAATATCATATTGATACATGGATAGCAAGAAGTATCTATCTTTTATTATATAAACTAACCGCATGACAATCCACACTGTTTTTCAGAGGTTGTAGTGAAATAAACACTCAGCTAGAAGTGAAGCTACTGGTATCATATCAAACTAATAAACCTAATGGGTTGGTACCCGCACACGCATATTATGTGGACTTGTCAGGAAGAACACTAAATAATGCTCCAAAGGAAAAATTGGCATGACCAGTTTCAAAGGGGTCCCTTGACCTCTGACCTCAAGATATGTGAATGAAAATGGGTTCTGTGGGTACCCACCATGTACATATATTTACATATATATTTATATATATTTAGTTCTGAGATGAACAATGTGAAAACTGTATCTTATTAGATAAAACAGATGTTGACTTACTTACTAATTTGCAGTTGAAAAAAGGTAATAAATTGCAGTATATATTATCTCAATACTCGTGAAAATGTTTAAAAGTGCAATAAAATCACATTGTGACAAACCTGCAGTATGCAGTTTTTGGCGTCATTGGGCAAAACTTCCATAATAACTTTTCAGCATATTGTAATTCAGGTGTCCTGAGAGAAAAGTAGACTCCTGAACCTCCTCATAGCTGTTTTCGGGCTTTAAAAAAAAATCTAGCTTGTAACGGGAGAGATTGGCCAATCACAGGTCATTTCAGAGAGAGAACGTTCCTATTGGCTGTGCTCTGACTGGTGAGTGGTGCTTGGTATTTCCTCAACTGATCTCAACATGGCTGCTGGGTCCCAAACTTTCATATATATATCTATATCTATATCTTATATATCTATTTTATTTCTGTGTGTGTGTGTATATATATATATATATATATATATCCTCTTAAGCCTGAGCTCTTTTTTGATATGCATTTTTGATGTCTCTTTGCTATTTGGGCTTATTGATATATATATATATATATATATATATATATATATATATATATATATAGATATATATATATCTATATATGCGGACACTCGTTCTGAATTTCCATAAAACACAATAAAGTCACCATTGTGTAATAGTGAAAACCTCAATATGTCCATTCTGAAAACAGAAGTGTTTTTTCTTGATTTTTTGAATTTTAAAAAAAAATTAAAAAAAAATTTTTTTTAAAAATATTAAAAAAAAAAAAAAAAAAAAAAAAAAAAAAAAATTTTTTTTTCTTTTGGGAAAGGAAAAAAAAGGGTAAGGGTAATTTGGAGTATACAGTTGCAGGACTACTAGATGGTAGTGTACGTATCCTTGTACGTGTACACAAGACCCCAGTTAAATAAAATTAAGTATTATTTCATATGACCCAAAATGTGATGTCATCGCATATATACGCCAGGTCCTATATAGGTATAAATATATATATATATATACTGTATATATAGATGCATGGTTTTTTTCAGCTTACCTGTCTCATGTGCGCGACTGTCAGTATGTAGTGACCATTTTATAAAAATACTTTTTCTTAATCACATGTGCTCCATTTCTACCCACTGCTGTTGTAGGTATTGTGATAACATTGTATCACGGTGCCTCTGCTGAGTCCCAACCCTAATGTTTTTACAGAGATACAGTTTTATGAAATACTGTCCCAGCTCCCTCCTTGTTCATGTGCTTCCTCCTGACATCAAAGGTCACAACATGAGAAGTGGTGTCCCGAACCCAGCCACCAAGTCCTGGGTGAGTCTTCATCAGCTATAAGCCCGGCTGCCAGGGCTGTAAAGCAGCGTCTGCAGCCATGCCGCAGTATCAACTCACTCAGCTGTGAAATATAGCTGACGTGATTGTGTGCAAACCACAATTACGTCTCAAGTCCCTGACAAGTGACCACAGAGCACTAGTTGTTCAGTCAACTGTGAAAAATAAACTGGTGGACCCTGCCTCTAATGTCTCTATTTGCCCAAAACACAGTCACTGCAATGTCACACACAGTTCTAGCCGTTTGCTGTAGAAAGAGATTGACAGCGATGTGACAGCAGGGAGAGCGGAGCCTATTTGTGCTGCTTAACAATAGCTGACAGAAGAGCAAAGGCGCCATTTTGGGGGAGTTATATTCTAGACTGAGTAGTATAAATAACAATATGCCTCTTTTCATCCTTTTCTCCATCTATTTTATACAGCTATAGAATTCCTCTATGTGAGGTTGTGTGTGGATAACAAACTGGATGTTTTAGGATCCACTGAGATGTTTTGGCAGGTACGTGACACATACTGTGTATAAATTTACCTTGTGGCTGGTTAGAGTTGGATTCACATAATACTGTAGATTTCAGGAAACAATAATCTGTCACTCACTGTTAGTAAAATAGTTATCCTTTGTATGCTCACCATATGCACTGCTGCAGGTACTGACTGTGCTTTAAATTTCTCAAATAGTATTTATATATATTTTTTTTTTATATATATATATATATATATATGTATATATACATATATATATATATATATATATATATATATATATATATATATATATATATATATACACGTGTATATGTATTGCGATTTGATATTTTGATTTATTGTGATTTTTGTTCCTTTCAAACACTAGACCATGGGAAAAAGTGAAATCATACACTTCCAGGGACCTTTACTTTGGAAAATGTCTAAATGAATGCAGTAACATGTTTAATGTTCAGCAAGTCAATTATATCAGTCATTGTCAGGCATTATTTTTTTTTTTCTCCAGTAAACCAAAAATCAAATAATAAAGACATTTCCTCACAAATTAGTGTTATTTTCTTTTTTAATTTATAAGGAACATGTAACATTTTAAACTTCTAGTAAATATAATCAACCAGTATTATTTCCATATACAGTATGTATTTTGTATATATAGTTCCCTTTATTAATACCTTATTTTGAAAACCATAGTCACACGTGTACACTGCCGTTAACTTCACAGAGTCTGTCCATAGCTCTCCCAGGTCAGCTCCATCGGGCCGTTTGAATGTATTTAACATAACAGTCAGTATATGGGTGCTCTACAGTTGTAGCAATGGCTGATTTGAACATGGAGGTGAAAGTGACAACTGGCGTTACTGCATGTTACTGTAATATGATAACATTTCCTGTCCATGACAGAATTAGCATGCAGCTTTAGCCATGGTGCTCTGCTTTTCCTGCAATTTGCAAAACTTAAAGTGTTTCCACACTTTACTGTATGTGAAATGTTTACCCTGTTGGATTTAACACGTGATGTTTCAGGTCATATCCACGTGGACCCTCCGACATTTTCTACTTTTGCGTTTCAGCTTGGCGCAGCCGACTGCAGTTTGTTTTGGTCGACGGATACGGAACAGATATGACGTCACGTTACTCAGACTACACTAAAAGCGGTAACTTCCTTCTACCTCTGCATAGACTCAAATGAAGAAAATATATCAGTGTCGGCATTAAATGATCAATTTCAAAATTGTAAAAAAAAAAAAATGCAATATATAGGTGAATCAAATCCCCAATTTCCCACCCCTAAATGTTCTAGGATGGATAATATTGGTAATTATACGTTTTATATTCAGAGAAAAGACATAAAGCCCAAATAATGAACATGTTATTCACACTTATACATGTGCAGAAAATAGAAATACTGCTGCAGACTAATTTTCACACATGTGCACAGCCATGTTGCCACCCACCTCTGCATTTATATTTGCAGCATACTATGAACATCACTATGATAAATAATCCGCTGTGGGAGTATTATGATCAAAAGACAACCAAACCACTGAAGACTAAAAGCTGCAGCTCCTCATCATTGTGCTTCTGTTTCCCATAAGATATTCATGAATTAAAGATTTAATACTTGCCTCAGAGGGCATGATAGTGGTGGGTGTATACTATAAACCACAGAACATGCCTTGTTTATGTTCACAAACAGCCAAGTGGTCTAGATTTTTAAAATACTCCTCCCTGACGCCATGTACCTCCTTGCATCTAACTCATATCTGTTTTCCCACAGCTGTAATGTTTTTTTCAGTTAGGGCTCCAGATGTCACAAAAGATTAAATCGACTTTCATGTAAAAAAGGAAAAGGAGAAGAATAATTTAGGATTAAGAAGGAGTTCAACATTGTCTATTTGGGGCCAAAACACAATAAGTTAAATCACTTACAGCTCAGAAAACACACACACAAACCAATATGTTGGCCACAGAGCCAGAAACAGAGGCTGCTAATGGGCTATGTTCACTCCTAATTACAGGATTAATTTGTCCATTTAGGTCTGTATGAAAAATGCTCTACTAATGGCAAAACTGGGCTGGACAGACCCACTGTCTCCTCCTTTTCTGGTCTGATGGACAACCTTTTAATCATTTCATTAATTGAATGATAAAAAAAAAATGGCACTCACAAACTGTGTCGTTTTGATTTTTTGTTGTTGCAATGTCCGACCATAAATCTTTTTTCCACCAGCGTACACACATCTGTTTCCTCCTCAGTCAGCGTGCCATCTCTCTCTTCTCTCTCCTCCTCCCTCTTTCATCAGCTGCAGTAATATTTATGGTCTGTCAGGGTCACAGGCTGTCACAGAGAGCACCTCATAAAGCCTTTCACCGCTGTCCTGCCGGCCCTACTGTAGTTATGTGATCGTAATGGAAAGTCTACGGTTATCATGTGAATGTGCTGTCAGTGATTTGTGTGCATCGTTAGTGAGATATTTGGAGAAGTGGGGAGCACGAGTGTGTGTACATACAGTATATGTGTGTCTTGGTTGTTAAAAAAGAAGTGTTGCCCTTGTGACCACGCAGTGTGGAGTGCTAAACAGATGAGCCTCTGGACTCAGATTTATCCCCAGGAAATCTTCAGCCATCCACATGTCACTGAAATGGTCCAGTAAATCACATGCACTGCTCCTGTATCCGATCTAAGATAAACAGGAACACATGCATTTGTCAAATGAAGCTGCAGCGACAGTTCAGCCAGGGCCAACATGTCCTTACACACACACACACACACACACACACACACACACACACACACACACTTAATATTTCACCACAGCCAGTCAATTACATCCACAATCTTCCAGCATTTATTCAAGAAACAGTTGATAAATCTTCTCTTTATGCCATCTCCCAAATCTTTATTGCAACCCATTTGTCTTTTGATATCATTTTTCAAGGAAATACCCAAACCATTCAGAACCTCTTTATCAGATATACATAATTTTTCTAGGCACAGTATAAAATGCTATGCTGTTAGTTGTGCACATCTTTTAGCCTGCAGGCTACAAATTCTTCATACCCTGACGTGTTCAACAAAGCTACAGTATATTGCATTCACATAATGTGCTATTAGGAAGTCAAACCAACACAAACAATAAACAAACAAACATGCTAAAAAAATAGGGTTGTCAAAGTTAACGCACATTGCAGCAAGCTCAGTTTAAGTGAAGAGTGAGGACTCTGGCATCACATGAAAGTAGAAAACATAAGGAATCCATTGATACCAATACTACATACTAGCTAATCGTGCAGGAGGGTAAATAATGCTCAAAACTGGCACTAAATTTTGATGAGGAAAAACTGGCTTGTCCATTCAGGGCTGCTCTTGCCTTCCACTGTAATGCATTAATCAGCTGAGCTACAAAGGTTTATTTCGACGCCAGCGAAAGCTCGACCTATACCATACGCTCCGAGAATAATAAAGCTGCATCTCTCATAGGGGAATCTTTCTCCCAGTGCTGGCCTCTTTTGTTCATTGTTGTCAATGGAAATGAGACAATGTACGTTCTGTTTCAAGCTGCATGATCTTAGCTCCCACAACACCAAGAAATCCTTGAGAATACTTTAATTATTGCCATAACCATGACCAGCACTTACTGAACTGAGAAATATTGGCTAAAACAGCTCGGTGTGGTGTGACTCTCGAAGCAAGTGAGTACGTAAGGTCACAAATTGAGTAGCATTGTTAACAATAAGACCATAAAACAATAAAAATAACAATGAAAAACTGTCATGGACATTTTCAAAGTGGTCCCTTGACCTCTGACCTCCAGATATGTGAATGAAAATGGGTTCTCTGAGTCTCCCCTTTACAGACATGCCCACTTTATGATAATCACTTGCCATGTTATGATTTGTGTATTTTTTATGCTAAATGCAGTACCTGTGAGGGTTTCTGGACAATATTTGTCATTGTTATGTATTAATTGACTTTCAGTGATAAATAAATTACATTTGCATAAAGCAGCATATTTTCCCATCCCCATGTTGATAAGAGTATTTATTACTATTAACGATGGATGATCATAATTGAAATTAAATATTTTGATCGATTGATTGAAAATATTGCATTACAGACTGGTTTTCTGTATTTTTGCCTTTATTGGACAAATGACAGGATACATGGGAAGAAATAAAAGGACACAACAGACAACAAAGGGGTTTACAAAAATGAACAAATGGGTGCCTGGAACACATGAAACTAATGTCCAACCTTACAGGATGTAGCTCAAAATTGTACTTGAGTAAATGTACTCTGTTTCCCCGTGGGTTTATGCTAAAGAAATCTATGATTAATCATCTTGTCATTAAAAAAAGGCTGATCACTCAATCACATATCTCCCCATGTTTCTTTCTCAAGCTGTGAGTTCCACTGTAAGATCCAGGCACTATTTTGGGATGCCTCACACTCGCGCTTGAAGGAGTTTGCCTATGTGCATAACTCTTTGCCTTGGGGTTGCCTTGGTGACTATACTGTATGAGCTGTTGCCTGACAAATGCTGCAGCAGTGTGAGGGTGGCAACACATTTCAAAGCTACAAAATACCCTTGAGTATGCATACTTAGAGGAGACACATTCTCAAAAATGCCATATTTTAGCAAACACTATTAGACCATCAGAACATTTACATTTGCATTACTTACTGCCTTTTTCGTGATTAAATGTGCATAACGGTGCTTATGTACATAAAAAATTGTTTTAACACAGATTGACTGATTTGCCTAAAAGCTGTTGAACTTACATAGAAAGAGTATAGTATAGTATAGTAATGCCAGCACACTACTCCATGCTACAATATGTTTATCAACAACAATACGATCTTACATGGATCTTTATCAGATTGAAGTGTTAGAAAAAGTGGAAACCACCATCCATAAAGCACACCAAAAGGCAAACAAGCACTATGATGGCAGAGGCCTGTACTATGAAGCGAGTTCAACATACCCAGGACATCCTCTCGTTATCTGGCTCAACTAACCCTAAACAAGTGAGATCCTGCTAAACAGTCCTGCGATGCTGGTTATCAACTCGGTAAGTCAACTCAGGGGTTCTCCATCTGGCTACAAGCGTGTTCACAAGAAAGGGCAGGTGTTTGCAGCATCTGACCAATCACAAACATGGTATAAGTTTACTGTCAGCAGAGTGGCATGTTTTACAAGACAAATAAGAAAAAGTTAAACACACAATCAAACTAATAGTAACACCGTTGACGCCGCCAAAATACAGGAAGGACAGCCGGCAAACGAAAAAGCTGCCCATGTGTGAATACGTAAATGAACTGATTTGTTAACTTAATGGCTTGAAAAGACAGACATAGTCAGCTAGATGGGCAATGATATAAAAAGCTTTCAAATTATAATGGATGTATAGATTACATTTCATTACACCCTTTAACAACAATGCAGAGTGTATTTGAGTGACTATTTGAGCCTTCTTTCAACTGCATCCCTGACTCCAGCGGTGTGAAATAGACCTGAGCACAAGTAAAAAAAAATCCACACCCACAGCATACAACCAGCTGTCCTTCCTGCATTTATCAGTATAAACTATGTTGTTTTTACTCTGGTTTACCACTTTAACGTCCTATGTGTGTAATATTATAATATAATCTGTGCTCCAAGCTCTGATTGGTCAGTAGGCGGTGCTTTTATATGAGCTGATCTCTTATCTGGAACCTGCTCCGGAGCAGGTATGTGTTCAGCATCAGTTACCATGGTGATCGACCCCAGTAAGATGAGGACCGCCATTGTAGGACTGAAAATACAGGGGTATCAAGCCGGAAGTTACCTCTCTAACCCCAAATCCTGCTTCGTAGTACAGGCCTCTGGTGTGGTTCATCCAGAACTTCTGCTTGATGAAAACATCCACAACCAACTTACAAGTACATAAAAACAGTAATACAAAAGCCATACTAAACATCAAACATGTTATTCTCATATATCAGAAAATTTTAATTCAACACCTCACCTCACTTCACAAGTGCCAAATGCCATGGAAAAACTAATATGTACTACTACTATAAATACTAATATGTGTGTCAGAATATATATAGGAAGAGCCATCAAAGTACAACCACCATTATGTGTTGTAGCTGTTTGTAACTGTATGTAACCCCCTCCAGGTTCATATTTCCAGCATGTGCATATTTATACAACCAGTAGGAGCGCAGTAGGAGTTGACATTGATAAATGTGTTAGAAATATGTGGGTGACAGAACATGATGACAGCCTCTAATCTTTGCAGATCAAACACGATTGAAACACAAATGATCAACAATGTTTTTAGGCCCGTACGAGCAGGCAGCAGAGGGATGAACATATCCCTCGGATCAGGCTACAAACATGCTCTGAGTCCAACCTGTCTCTCACATCTTCTCGTGTGGGTGAATGCCCTGTTTGGTGCTCTCATCGCACCTCATTTTGTCTTTACATTGGCTTCACATCAAGTTCACGCTTCATTTTAAGGTTCTAGTTTTCACATATGGACGACTGACCAGCTCCATCCTTATAACACCAGTAGTTCACTTAGATCTGCTGACAAGGGCTTACTGGTTCTCCCTCACATTCAACTGAAAACTAAAGGTGATCATGCCTTTGAGGTGGTGACACTGTGATGCTTTGTAGACATTCCATCCGCGGTCTCTGTTGAGGCCTTTAAAAAGCAGCTTAAGACGCACATATTCAAACTGGCCTTTGTCTTGCCTTGTGATGTCTAATGTTTGTTTTCATTAGGGCTGTCTATTGATTAAAATACTTAATCACTATTAATCACATCCGGAAATGAGAAATGAGATAAGCGGTTGCAGGTGATGGATGTTGATGGATAATCGCACAATTGTCCATAGTTTATCACGATTAATCACAAATTAATCACACATTTTTCATTTGTTCAAAATGTATCTTAAAAGGAGATATGCTAGGTACTTAATACTCTTGTATCTATATTTATTATTTAAAATCAATTATAACACAAAATTTAACATAAAAATATGCTCAAATCATAACATGGCAAACGATTGTCAGTGTGTCAGTGAGCTGACTTGACTTGTCCCAAACTGCATGTGATTATCATAAAGTGGGCATGTCTGTAAAGGGGAGACTCGTGGGTACCCAGACAACCCATTTCCATTCACATATCTTGAGGTCAGAGGTCAAGGGACCACTTTGTAAATGGCCATGACAGTTTTTCATTGTTTCTTTTTACTGTTTTATGGTCTTATTTTTAACAGTGCTACTCCTGACCTTACTTACTTGCTTCGAGAGTCACACCACACCGAGGTGTCATCTCTTAGTCCTTGTTTTAGCCAGCGGTTCTCAGTTCAGTACATGCTGGTCATGGTTATGGCAATAATTAAAGTATTCTCACAGATTCCTTGGTGTTGTGGGAGCTAAGATCATGCAGAAAGTACAACATGAAACAGAAAGTACAACATCGTCTCATTTCCATTGACAACAATGAACAAAAGAGGCCAGCACTGGAAGAAAGATTTCCCTATGAGAGATGGAGCTTTATTATTCTCGGAGCGTATGGTATAGGTCGAGCTTTCGCTGGCGTCAAAATAAACCTTTGTAGCTCAGCTGATTAATGCATTACAGTGGAAGGCAAGAGCAGCCATGAACTTGAATTAATTTTCTGACAGTAATGTAAAGCAAAATGAAAGACATCTACAGAATTATAGTGAGTATATTATAATATATTTCTTATAAACAGCTGGTGGGTTGGCCTTCGGTGACTTATACATTTATATTGTTTCCAAAATAACAGTAACCTGATTAAGACAATACTGTGAATGAGAAATGCAATTGAAATAGTAGCCCCTTTCCTACTGAACAAAAAAAAACATACATATACATAAATAATTTTGATGAGAAAAGGGTAAGTGTGTTCTGATTATCCCAAGCAAGGTCAGTCAGTGAGATTCTCTATAATTTGACATTTTGCAAAACATGTATATGATAATTTGTGTGCTTGCCAAAGCTGTTAAAGCAGAGTTTTGAGTAAAATGCTAATTTCAACATGCTAACATGCTAACAATAACAAGGCACTAGAAGAAAAGTCAGGGCTGCACGGTGGTGCAGTGGTTAGCGCTGTTGTCTCACAGCAAGAGGGTCACAGGTTCGACACCGGCTTGGGACTCTTCTGTGTTGAGTTTGCATGTTCTCCCCGTGTAAGCGTGGGTTTTCTCCGGGTACTCCGGCTTCCTCCCACAGTCCAAAGACATGTAATTTAGGTTAATTGATGACTCTAAATTGCCCGTAGGTGTGAATGTGAACGTGAATGGTTGTCTGTCTATATGTTGTCTGTCTCTATGTGCCCTGCGATGGACTGGTGACCTGTCCAGGTGAACCCCGCCTTCGCCCAATGCCAGCTGGGATCGGCTCCAGCCCCCCGCGACCCCTAACGGGATAAGCGGTTGACGATGGATGGATAGAAGAAAAGTCAGTCGGATTCATCCTCTGGCAACCCAGTCAGCAGAAAAAAATGCTGGCATTACATGTTTCTGCAAATCATGGATACGTCGAATGGAGGCATTTCTGAACCAAAACATCCAAAACATTTCATAAATATGCTTCATATCAGCTTTGAAACTTGCGAAAACACAATGCCTTGTGGTTAATGTTGTGAAATGATTAGTTGGGCTTAGGCTACAAATTACTTGGTTAAGTTTAGAAAAAAGATCATGGTGTGTGGGTGATGTGTTCAAATAATGTAACAACATAACATAATTTAACATAACCTAACATAACCTGATAATGTAACATAACATAATGTAATGTAACGTAACGTAACATAACGTGAGTTAAGGTAGCATAATGTAACATAACAGAATATAATGTGACATAATGTAATATAATGTAACATAATGTAGTAACATAAAGTAACAGAACGTAACGTAACATAATGTAACATAACATAAAAAACTCCTTAAAACCCCCTCTTCAACAGGACCTATGGTCTCTAGCTAGCTACTGTCATGCTCTGTTTATTGTGTCTATTGTGTATATGTTAAGCATCCTTGGGTTTCTTGAAAGGTGCTATATATAACCAAATTATTATTATTAATATTATTATTATTAACATAATGTAAACAAATGTAATATAATGTAATATAATGCAATATAAAGTAATGTAAACATAATGTAACATATAACATAACGTAACAACCCAACCCATCCACCTCCCGTCCTGTCCACCCTGTGTGTTTCTTTTTGCTCTTTAATCTATGTTATTTGCTCTGACTAAATGCATAAATGCTGACTTTCAACACATCACTGGTTAGCAGAAACGTTTAATGCCAACATTTTTTGTTGCCTCTGGGCACCATAAAACTTAGCAATAAACATCATGGCAAATCGTGCATTAGTTGCAGAGATAGTGTTGGATTGACATAGAGCCTGTCCCTTTGTGATGGCCTGGCTAAAACATGCTGCTCACAACATGTTTTTACAGGCCATGCAAACATAGTCAGTGGTGTAGGGAAGCGCTGTGTTAAGCTACACAGCCCTGCTCCAGCACTAACAGACAACTTGCATTCACATCCCAGTGGAAACATGAATGTGAAGTAGCTGCTCATGTTCGTCCCTCTCACTGCCTGACACCTCACAAGTGCTGTGACCATTTCACGTCAAGACTGCTGTGCCTCTCCATTATTTAAATCTCCCCACGCTGCACTTCAGTCCAGAGAGGCATCAGGCCAATCCAGTGTAAACACCGCTTTCTTTTTATGAATGAAACAGCCACACAGAAATATACGTACACTAAAACAAGGTTTATATTGTTAAAGGAACCGTTCCACATTTTAGTAAATTTGCAGAGATGTCTGTGCATTATTAGAGCTAGAGCTACAATAGGATACGCTCTATGTCATTATTTACAATATAGTATACTACATTTACCCTCTAACGTTCAATTTGATTGTGAAGTGCACATTATCATGGCTGCATTTTAAAAATGCAAAAATTACATGATGACGATTCATTGTCTAAAATCTCAATTTACAGTTCTGCTCACTATACACAGGGAGTTATAAAAAAGTGAACGAGGGATTAAGACTTGAATCTCCCCCAAAAGAGGTACAAACAGGTCGGGGGGTCGGACATTTATATATCCTTCTTATCTGTAACAACATACATGCACACACACACACACACACACACACACACACACACACATATATATATATATTACAACATCTTTATGCCTGGAAGAATCTTGTAATATGATGATTTTAGACACCACTTTTAGACACCACTAAATTGGAGCATACCATTTTTTAACCTGTTACCCATCACTGCAATGGTTCGCATTACATGCGTCATGCAAGTCAGAAGAGATGCTAATGTAAGTAGATACCAATGTAGCTAATCTGAAACATTTTAATTTCCTGTTCAAAAGTTGTTGTGTTGTATGTGCCCCATGAGCGGGTGTCATGGTTTTATTTTATTATTATCTACAGACTGCAGGGTACGTTAAACAAGCAAGATACTGTAAAGATTGTAAGACTTCAGTTCACTGAAATGTGCATCTGCGCTGTCCTCATGGGTGCAAGAGCTCCGTCAAATAATGTGTATTGCTAAGAAGTGAGCATCAGTTGCAGCATCAGCACCCAACAGCCAAGGTCTATTGAAAGAGGCTGGGTCACACGTCACCAGGGCGTTATGCGTATTATTGGGGTACAACACATGCGCAGTAAAATCTGATGTGCACAAAACTGAGCCAATCCCAATGCATGACTGCAGGTCCAGTTACACTACGCATGTGTTATACCCTATACCCCAAGACTCACGTCTCATGCCTCCTTCCACAGACCTTGCAGCAGAATGTAATAAGCGTTTTCAGCCCAAAATGGCAACAGCAGCTCAGCGCAGGGGTTTCTTTGCTTTTATACCCTTTGGCGTCGTCTACAAATTATTTCTGTCACAAGTGACAGAAGTAACTTTTTTGTTCAGTAAGGACTCCTTCAGTAACGTACTTTTTGAAGGTAAAATGTTGTATTTTATACTTTTCATTCATTAATTGGTGCCTTTGCCAGGGATAAAAAAAAACATGGTTAGAATGCACCACATGCCACCACTTAAAAAAATATCTAAAATTACGGGGGCCCCTAGGTGATTTGGCTCCAGGGTTCCCTTTACACCCTGGAGAACAAAGTGATCCCTGCGATTGTCATTGTATCATTCGTGCTCTAGTCTTGTGATCGCTGTGAGGTTACCAGGCAACCAGCAGAGACTCCTGGAAGTGAATTAACCTGGCTGACAACATTTCTGTATGTGTATGGATGAAACAAAAAACAATTACAAGTTCATTTAGAGGTGCATATTTTTAAACTGTGGACAGTGCCAGGCTCGCTGTTTCCCCCTGCTTCTAGTCTTAATGCTAAGCTAAGCTAATTGCCTCCTTAACACAAAGACATGAGAGCACTATCAACCTTCTCATGTAACTCTCAACATGAGAGAGAACAAAGAGTTGTACAAAAGTAGTGCAAGTCAAGAGGGTGATATTTGGGTACAGCAAAGTGCTGCATTGGAACTGCATAGATTAAAATACAACTAACTGTACGTTAAACATAGTGTATATAGAAGTGTGTAGAGGCATGTGTTGTGTATACTGTACACTTAAACTAATAACAACAAAGAAACAACAGGTGAGACAAATACTGCAGACTATCTCCGTCTTGTTTCCCGACAGGGCAAACAAGGACTTAATGCCCTCTAACTCTCTCTCTTTCAGTCTCTTTTTGAAAACACAATCCATCACAGTCACAAACAGCAGAAGACTGCAGGTAGTCCTGTCTTTCTGCTGCCTCCCAGTGATACGGAGTAAACCTGCCAGCAGTAGCATCCAGTCTGTCTGGATAGAAAACTACAAGATAAGGTGGAAGAGGAAGATACCCTTCAAACATGGACAGTGTGTTTTCTTTCCACTGAGCGCAATATATCAATTAATCTTTGATGTGGCGCTTACAAGGACAGTTTGGGTATAGACAGAATTTCATGTTCAACACATCTTCTCTCCTCACAATAGTGCAACTAGCATAAAAACATCCTGTATCCAACCACCCAAACATTGCACTCGGTGTAATACGCTGACTTGACTGCAATGTGTCAGAACCAAAGCCTGTCGCCTTTTCTATTTATAACTCATATCTGTCTCTCTAATACATCAGAGCTCACACTGCTGAACATTTTTGAATATCTCTACATACTGACAGATTATTATATTAAATCAAACAATTTCAATATTTTATACCATCTTTATACCATTCTATATCGTGTCATCACAAACCATAAAGATAGAAACTCATACTTATGGCCACTCTTACACTTGTCTTCCCAATATGAATATACTGCCAGCAGCAGGTTAGCTTAGCTTAACAAAAGGGCTTAGGAGTCTTATTATCGGCATGAGGTTGCCAGGCAACCAGTGGTGACTCCAGGAAGTCACTGTAATGGGGCAAGAAATAGTCCAGCACATGACCCCCACAATGTGGTGTTTTTACACTTACGCAAACAAACTAGGCAAAACATGTGAATTACTGAGCTTCAGTTGTGCTGGTAAGCAGATTTTTATCACCTCTGGACACCGTTTCCAGTCTTTGTGCTAAGCTACGCTAACCGGCACCAGGCTCCAGCTAAATATTTACAGGACAGATATGAAAGTGGTATCAATCCTCTCATCTAACTCTGTGCAAGACTGTGTCTGGCTATCCATTTATATGATATCTTATAAAAAAGCACCCCATCCACACAATTAAAGGTACAGTGTGTAGGATTTAGCAGTGTCTAGTGGTACAGTTGCAAATTGTAATCAACTGAGTACCCCTCCCTTCACTCTTCCTTTTCTGAGACTGTGGCAATGTGAGCTACCGAGTGCAAAACTGGGGTAACGTTGTTCACCTCACTCAGGTCTGGAGGTACCACAGTTAGTCCGTTCTGGGCTACTGTAGAAATATGGTGGAGCAACATGGCAGACTCTGTGAAAAGGACCTGCTCCTTATGTACATATGAATAACTCATTGTAAGCTAACGAAAACGCAACAATTCTTAGTTTCAGGTGATTAAATGCTGATCTTAACATAGTTATGAATATTATGTTACTAATGGATCCCCTGAAATGTTACACACTGTCCCTTTAAGAAAATGGAAGCATTAAATATTTGAAAACTATTTTTTTTTTTTGCTTGATAAATAAAAAAACAACTAATAAATTATCACAGTAGTTGGAGATTAATCCTGTCAACTGAGTAATTGTGTTAATTAAATAAAACTTTCAGCAAAAATTGCTATTAGAGCAAAATCCTAAACCGCCTAGATCACACAATGATCCTCTGGACCTTTTTTTTTTCAGTTAAGATATCGATCTTGAATGAGTCAGCAAAGAAAACCAAGTCTTTAACACACATGCTTAAACGGTTTGGAGAAACTCCAGTTATCATGAATCACGATGCCGAGCATGGCCACCCACAGTTGGCAGATGGGTTGGTGCAGGGTTGCCAGGCCTGAAAGCGTCCAGCCGGTGTATTAGTCACCTGCCAGTCAGTGCTGGGTCGAGGCCAGAAATAGAGAAGCTTGACTGTCAGGACTGAATATTACATGCTACAGTCACGGACACCACAGCAGATATTACATTTAGACCCCTCTACAGACAGGAAGCAGTTGCCACCGACTGACATCTCTGTATTCTAGCTGGCACAGACTATTCTGGTAAGTTAGTCATACTTTTTAAGGAAAGAGACTTAAGAGGATTTAACTGTTTTACAGTGCACAATGTGTGACCAATTTCTACTCACACCTCCAATCATGGGATATTTCCTTTGATCCACAAGAGCAGGAATGATTAAAATCTCTTTCTCTGGTGTAGCACCGCATCAAGACAAAGACAGGAAGGGGGGAGGGGAATAGAAATGTGAAGGAGGAGGATGCAGATATGTGTAGCAAGAAAGCAAGGTGATAAAACTAAAGGAAGCAAGACAAGTGATACGCAAGTGAGAGGGAAGAAGTGAGAAGAAGTGAGATGAGATTATTTATGGCATCAAGAGAGCATGAAATAGAATCAGGAAGGGGTTTATTTGTGCTGTATCCCAATCCTGATATTTAAAAGACAGAAAGACTGAATTATATGTAGTCAGAAAGATCATTTTCAGTCCCTAATAAACCATAATGCACCACTTACCAAAGGCAGGTTATATAAGTTGCATAACATCATGTACAACACCTGCATCAAACATGCAGGTAAGGGGAGTGTGGGCTACAACATGCACTTCATGACAGTCAATTAAAGGTTTTCTGGTTCTATTATGACGGAAAATGACTTGCTGAAAATGTTGCGAAGAAGAGAAACATTTCACCACTCTGATGTAAAGCAACCGTGCCCGTATTTGGTGATTTATCAAAAGTAAAAATCCTTCACTTTTACTCTTACTAACAACTTTAAGAATACAATTTCTAACGACCTAAAAATGCTCTTAAATCTAAGACTCCTCTTAAGTTGCGAGTAGATCCTAGACAGAGCTCAACAGACACCTTCTCAGACACGCCTGATGAATTAAACATAGCTGCAGCAAAATTCAAAATAGCCTATATTTTTGCATTTGATTTTAACATCTGATAGGAAGTTACACAACTTTTTTGTTCTGGTTTGTTTGTGTGTTTGATTGTTTTTTTTTGTTTTTTTTTATCAACAACTACAGCAGTGACTTTCCATGCAACATTATTTGCTAAATTGTCAATGTTGTATTAAATGCTCCTTATTATAGGATTTACAGCAGCAGCGCAATTTGTCAAAACCAGAGCAGGGAAGAAATTACATAGGCATATATTTATACATTACTCATATAATAAATGTTTAATTTAATGTATTTTTGTTAATTCTACAATGTTAATTGCCACCAGATACCTTAAGGACTTTAAACTAATAAAAATAACTTAAAAAAATAATATATGGCAGACTTAGGGTAAATTCTTAAGAGCATGCATATGATAAATTATGTAATGACTTGAGAGTGGCTCTTAAAGGTCACTCTTACACATCGTTGTAAATATGACAGAGTAGCTTAAAGGTGTAATATGATATGCAAGAACTAACAAAAAAAACAGCGTACAGACTGATTTAAAAAAAAAAAAATCCCTCTAAATCATCATGTATGCCCCACTAGAAATGTGTGATGGTGTCTATATCTACATAGACCCTGAAGCCCTTTGCTTGTATTTCCTCTTTTCACCTTATTTTGCTTTACTCGGGACTAGTTAACACAGTGGTTTATCCGTTCTGAGCCGTAGAAACATGAAGAGGACCTGCTCCTTATGTCGATATAAATGGCTCATTCTAAGGTAACACAAATACAGCGAGTCTTATTTGGAGGTGATTATACACCAAAGAAACATTGATATTAAATTCATATCTGCCAATACAATAGATCCCCTAAATGTAACACACTGGTCCTTTAGGAATGTGATAAACATGTATGAATAAGGAAATGTTAATAGAAAATTGGCTGACATGGAAACAAAGGGATAAGCAGACAAAAGCATTAAAGAAATTGTGCCTGCTGGTAGAACAGAAAGCATGTAATAAGCAGACTTTAGTACCACATTGCGTGCACACAAGTCAACTTTTTTTGTTGTTGTTTGGACCCATGATAAATGAAAAAAGAAGTCAAATGCAAATATTGAGCCAAAGCTATCCTATTCTGTATTAGTGACATGGTTCAGCAGTTTTTCATCTGTGCAAGCAAGCAGCGACAAGAAAAGTGAAAACGGCTGAGACTTCTAGCTGACTTTGGTCCTGTGGTTTCCAGTCCAGTGGCTGTGAAAACAGACAACACTGGAGCTGTGATCTAGGGATTTTAACGTAACCTGAACATGCCCCAACTTCACAGAGTTACAGTCTCTACAGCGGCTAAACCACAAGTGTGACCAGTGACAAGGTTTAACTTCTCAGCACTCTGTCACAACGTGTTAATCACCTGAGAGGACAGCTTGAGGTCTATTTATCAGTTTCAAGGTAGTGCATATATTAAAAATAAATGATAGATTTCAATTTGTAGGTAATTAGTGGTTGATCTGCATGTTGTTTACAGCATCTTGGGTAATCAAATACATGATCTGTATTCTTGTGTAGTGCATGTATACATGTACTAATCTACATATGGTGATTCTAACGGGGAAGAAGCGAAGCATCTGTTCCAGGATGTGAGTAGGCTACGTGAATCGTACGACGTCTCCCTCTTGGGTATTATTGCTTTGTTCAGAGTCGTGAGATTAGCAGCTGAGTGTGGGCGTTCAGAGGCCACTCACCACCAGAGAGAGCGGCCTCTTCCATGACACCACGCCGATCAGTCCAGAGAGCAGCACCTGGGAGAGAAGAGCCAAAAAACAAGCTGTAAGTGGTGACTGATACTGACGAGTATGTGGAAAGAATGATGGATGCGTCTGCATTGACGAGAATCGATAACGATGACACTGTAATCACCAAGATAATTACTGACATCTGGGAAATGAGTTTGATGGTGCAAGAAGAATGAGCAGTCAAGTTTCAAGTTCAAGTTATATATTATCTAATCTATTACAGCATAATAAAGCAGTAGGAATATCAAAGCTTTGTGTTCTTGTGAAAAGCAAGTAAAGGCAGTGAAAAAAAAGTGAACAAAAGATGTCCATGACTGATAATATTGTGACAGCAGCTGTACATTATACCTGTTTTCTATGAGCTTTAAACAGATATTTCCACCCATCTATTACAGTGGGCTGAAGCCAATTCCTGCACACACTGGTTAAAAGTATACTATAATAATACTTACATTATAAATATAAGATAATACTAAAAGTACACAATAAGAATACTTAACTATAGGTGTAAGATAATACTAAAAGTATACTAAAAGAATACTTTAACTATAGGTGTAAGATTATACTGAGAGTATACTATCAGAGAGTGATGCGTTTTGCGCGCTTGACTTCACTGCTGAGCACCTGATCTTTTTAAAGGAGAAATTCAACTCGAGTCCGACCAGAGGCAATTCTATGATCAGGTTTTTAGGGAGGCTCAGCCCCTAATGAGTATGTGGCATGTCATGACAGTCAAGGGTGTCGGTTGTATTTAACCCAATAAGACCGGATGCAACATTCACAGGTTTTAGACATTTTCAGGTCAGGAAGATAATGGCATGTAGTGACTATACAATATAGCACAGACCCAATCTTTTGTACTCTACCATTTAAGTTCTTACATTGCAACTTATTATTACAGTGCCACTTTCTGTTTTACAGTGACATGTAAACACATCATTGAAAATGGGTCAGAATTTATTTCTTTTTTTAATTTTTGTTGTTAAGTCATTTAAAAAAAATGAAATGTTTTTTAGGACAAAGCAAAGAAGTTCTCATCAAAGTCGAAGCTGTCAAATGGTTTTCATTTCATGTTTCTAGCTGCTGCAGGGGCAGAGAAATAAAGGTTTTTGTAAACAATGAAAATACTGCTAAGTTTTTTAGAAATCCTCAGGTTTTAGGAGGTTTTCAAAAACAGCTCAGGTTTTAGAGTGTTTTTTTAGGTGGCCTGTCAGGTCTTAATGGGTTTAAAGACTGAGGGGACAAATATTAAGAAATGGTCCTGGGAGTCCTCACCCAGGACATTTTAGCATCAAACACTTCATTTCCTGTATTCTGGTGATTTTTTTGCCTTTTCTGTGTCAACTTATGGTGGAAATGTATTATGTAAAGGAAAATACAAAATTCAGGTGCCAGGTTACAATTTAGTTCATTGGATCCATAAGCTTTCCAGTCATGCTCAAAACCTAGACTGTTTGGGGACATCAGTATGCAGAAATATGCAAATACACCATCTTTAGAATAGGCCAAAATTTAGCCCAACTTCAGAGTGTTATATAGCTTTGACTGACAAGCGACCGTTATGGTTGGTATAAATGGATTCCTTAGGTTTCTAGTTTAAGACTGGCAGCCTCCTAAAGGCAGTGATGTCTGCCTGGATCGCCGGAAATCCTGCAAATCTCAGATAGTTTGATAATTATTTTTTAGGGATGCTGAGATAAAATTTAGGTGTGCTTGAGCATCCCCAAAGAGTCTGACATTGTTACTATGCCCGACATCATTTCTTTCTCATTGTGATGATTTTACCAACCATAATAATCATGATCTGAACAGATAACAGCAGGAGGCAAATCAGTGCGGTACTTGAGATTTTGGTTTATTTACCAGTTCGTGGTTTGTGTTAAGTGTACGTTAGCACTCATTCAAAAAAAAACAGCAAACTGCAAAAAAAAAAACACTCATATATTGGGAAACAAAAAGGCAGTTCAGTGCGTGTCACATTTTCCACCTGCAAAATGCGCTCTGTGTGATCAGGGCCCAAATCAGGTGACATTATTAGGATCTACATGGGGAGGAGGTGGATAGATGTGCCAACAAAACACAAAAAAAACAAGAGACTGTTGCTTGTTTCCTGTTTCCAACTGACAATTAATGTGGGTTCCTATTAACCATGACCACAATCATGCCCTAACATTTAGGTTGTGATTGTAACTGTTATGGCATAAGTCCCCTAAACTTAACAAAGTTGTCATTTTTACCCAAATCATGATATGTCCTTAAACCTAACCAAGTTATTTTTGTGCCTAAGTCTATCAAATTGTCCTTTGTCAGGTCATAGAACTGATTTATTTTTCCACAGTGATTTCAAACTGTTGTAGGAGCCACAGACAAATGACGCTATCCTGCCGATAACACTTATATCGATGTTGATCTAGATGGCATGGAAAAACAAGGTATTTTGTTGTTTAATTTGGAGTTCTTGTGCTACTACTTGGCGACTTCATCAGACTGTCTCTCAGGACTTATTGGTGCTCCAGGTTTTTCCATTAGCACTGATTTGCTTTTAGATTTTGTGCTCCGTCTACCTGGAACCAGTTACCCTGCAGCATGATTCGCTGGCTGAAATGAAACAATTCAGGCTATCTGGACCCATCTTGCTGTGATGTCTGCGGTTCCCTCTAATTCACCCATCTTGTTACTGAGCTATCCGTTTGATTTAAACTGTCTGTCTTTTGTAATGATGTCACACTAAACAGCAGATGTTTTTTAAACAAGATGCATGATTTAATAAAATTTTGATTTGAAAAAGCAACTGATTGATTTTCTCAGCACACTGGGCGTGGTGTTGCATTTTTACAGAGTGCTGCTACTGTAGGTGTGAATTGGCGTATCATCGAAATGTGTGTGAACAAAGGGTACTCTTAGCCTCCAGCGCTCTGCTGCTCCGTGGTCTCTCTTTGTGCCTTTCACCCTTCTTCACCCTCCATTAAACACCAACATGCTCTCCCCATTTCCCCATCTCACTCTCCTCCTTCCCTTCACTTTTCTTGATATCTGCTCTCTCTCTCTCTCTTCCAGTTTTGCCATCTTTCCTTTTCCAATTTCTCCCGCCGTCCCTCCATCTCGGTATTTCTTGCTCCTGCTCTGCGCCCACACATGCACAGTGTGTTTCTGCGCTTACACACTCACTATCCAGGCTTCTTATTTCTATTTCCCTCTCCATCATGTTCTACTCTCTAGTCAATCTTCCACTTCTTCACTCACCTTGATACCCACAGGACCTGGCGAATGGGATGTCAATATTTCATTTGACCACACACACACACACACACACACACACACACACACACACACACACACACACACAGACACACACACACACACAGCCCTGTACTTCTATCTTTGTGAGGACACTCATTGTACAAATAATGCATTCCCTAGGCCTTTACCCTAACCTTAACCATCACAACTAAATGCCTGACCCCAATCCTAACCCTAACCTAAACCTAATTCTAACCTGAAACTTAAAGCCAAGCCAATTGAAGAGGCCTCACTTTTCAAAAATGTCCTCACTGTCATGGTCTAAAACTCAAACTGGTCCTCACAATGATAGCTGTACAAGTATATTCACACACACACACACACACACAGTGTGTTTACCTAGGTCACTTTTGGGTCATTACATAGACTTACACTCATTTCCTGGAGACTTATCATAACCTCAACATAACCACCTCTAGAAGTGAAGCGCCAAAGCAAGTTTATACATATTGAGATTGAAACGGTGATGGAAGATGCCAGCATCCACTCCAAAAAGACATGCCTTTTCACAAAGACATTACCACTTTTAATAATCACCAGTCTCTGAACATGGAGACATACTGGTGAAGAATGTAAAAGTCTGTTTTCACTGTCTACTTTTCTCTTTTTAGAGCGTGCCACTTGTTTCTCCAAACGTTGCCTCTTGTCTCGTCTCTCCCATGTGTTGATCTCGCTCACTTGCAATGCTTATCAGAATACACAGATTTGATTAGTTGAGTGGCATCATGTGATCAGATAAACAATGCATGCAACTGGTTTCCTGGATGGTAAACCGGTGCTGTAAATGCTAGAAAAGCTGTGCTGGTTAAAATAGAAACACTCTGACAAAACTATCTAACTAAGCCCTATCTTATACTGCACCAGAATAAAGCCTGTAACTCCTGCATGTTCACTGGGTGCAATAACGTTGGTGTCCAGTTCTGTTGTAACTGCCAGAGACAATCTGCAGCCATTCTAGCTTTCCAGTTTTGTCACAATTTGTCCTCTGAAGTCTGTCAATCACAGGAAGGAGTGCTACAGTTTTCCTTTTGCTAATATATATATATAATATTATATATATTATAATATTTAGGAAATCTAGAAATGGTATGACAGCATGCTACACAAAACAAGTAAAGAAATATGGAGGCCCACATACAGGTATAAACTGCAGCAGTCGGCAGGAGAGAGAGGCTTGTGTTACCCCTGTGTTACTGATAGTAACATCCACCCTCTCCATGCACTGCGACAAGGAGTCCAGAGATGTTGTGTCACCATTCAAGTCTCTCTCTCTCTCTCTCTCTCTCTCTCTCTCTCTCTCTCTCTCTCTCTCTCCTTTGTGTTGTTCCTGGCAGCAGAGAGCAAATGCACCATACAGCTCATAATCAAGGTTGAACTGAGCTCCTATCATAATGCAGTTCCTACATCCATATCCAACTATTTCAGTCTCAGCGGAGATTTCCATAATTATGCAACTTGAGGTCTCATTTTATTGCTTTTAAGAATTCAGACGCTCCAGCTGCAGATATTGCCAGATGACTGCTGAAAGTTTGTTGCATATTATTTTATGTATTTACAATATTCATTTGTTACGTGGTTGGAGTGATGAAGTGGGAAAATAACAAAGATCACAGGACTGCAGGCATGGTCAGAGAGTTTGGTCTGTATCAAACCCAAAGTCAATATTTCATGTCCACCACATCCAGCTTGTTCTCATTCCTAGCGAGGCTTTGACAACTGTCGGTGTGTGTTACGGCTGCAAAAGGCACCCTTTACCGCCAGTATGAAATGTGCCATTAACTACAGTGTAAACCCATCCACAGCAACAGTTAATGCTCAGAGGAGGCACGCCAGGATTGTGGTGATGCAGTCTTAAGAGTAAAAGAGACACACAGGGCAGGTGGATGGGTCCAACAAACACAAGGCCTCCATCCAGGAGACTGCTGTTCGTGTCTTGCGTGTTAAGTTTCACTTTCCTGTTACAATCAGTGGTTCATTCGTGTCTCAAGTTCACAACATGTTCAGTTTTTTTTCACTTTACGAAGAACGTAGTAGTGTTAAGACCAACCATGTAGTTTATTCCTAAACCTAATTATAGTTGATTTTTTTGCCTAAGCCTACAGCAAATAATGGTAAATAAAGTGATGCCAAGGGGTTTGACAAAGCGATGTTATGTGACAAGTTGGGATGAGAACATGTTGCCACATCTCACCCTTTTGTTCAGATTTTTATATTGTGACTCTTATCACATTGATGTGGAAGCATGGAGCAGACGATATGTATTCTTTTGTGAGTAAGAGTAAAGAAACAGATTTAACAGTGAAGCACACCTTTCCTTCAGCCATGTCATATTGTGGTAGATATCAAAGGTGCAATCAAACATACAGCACAGACACACACACACACACACACACACACACACACACACACACAGATGGTTGACCGATCACCACTGCAGCAGACTGAATGTAGCGTAATGAGGGAAGGCTCTTTCTCTTTTTGTCTCACCCTGACTTTTTTGTCCTCATGCCCATCCTTTCTGTCCTATGCATGTCTGGGCACCCATGTTATGTATACAGTGTGGGAAATGTGTGTACCTGTGTGTCTTTGTGCATCTGTGGTTTGAGGGGAGAAATGATGTGAGAGCAGGAACCATGTGATAACTCTGCTGGTTGTCAGTCACTGGAGGCTTTTCCCCTTGGCTGCTCCCAGAACAGGATTAACACAAAATACTTAGCAGCATTAGTCACTGAAACCTGGGCAGCACACACCCACTAACATACTAAATTAATGCTAGAGCATCTTTCAATACGTTAGCATTTTTCCTGGTTCTCTATCGTAATCTATAAACTGTTTGATAAACAGACTCACTGATTCAAAAGCTCAGTCAAAGCAAACAAAAACAAAACGACAGAAACAGGAAGAGCAGGACAATAAATTATGTATTTAGAAGTCTGAACACATGTTTAAAAAGTCACACCCTGACCCTGATAATAAGGCATAAGCACTTCCATAATTTGTTTTCAGCCTAGACCACAGAACAGCTTTTAGTCAGTCACCGTGAGACGTGTTGGTGCAATATGTAAGGGATAATGTACCGCGAGCCGGTCATTCGCAGAGGGGTCTCTCATTGCCCTCAAGGCATGTGTTTCACAACAATGACCCACTAGCTGCACATTATCCCGCTTATTACACGGCTACTTACTTAAGAAATCAATAATTTGACACAAAAACTGTCCGCCACAGTCCAACTTCAAAACTGCATCCACAACAACAGTCTGCTATAAAGAAATAACAGAACATCAGGATTAACCAATTAAACTCAATTAATCAGAATCAAGTATTCAACAACATATAACACTGTCCATGATTAATTGCAATTAATTGCAAATCAACTGTGCATATTTATCTGTTGAAAATGTACCTGAGGGGAGATTTTAAATGATGATGATATTTAAATGAAGTCTGTACAGTGTAAATAAGTCTGACCTGAGGAGAAACATCCTCTAAATGAAGTATTAGGTGATTTGCATTCAAGATGACACGGAAATTTTAAGTTTTTTTTTAAGTTTTAAGTCAAATGAAATGTCATGAGACATAGAAAATGGCATAACATTAAAGGTGTGTATGTGTGTATGACTGGCTACATCTAGTGGTGTAGTTGCAGATTGCAACCAACTGAGTGCCCCTTCACTATGGCGGCAATGTGAGCTGCTGAGTGCAAAACCGTGGTAACACTGTTCGCCTCGCTCTGAGGTCATCCTTACCGTAATAACACTAGTTTTGGTGCAACAGAAGTCAGGCAGCGACTGGCGGTGCCACAGTTTTACACTCCACGGCTCACGTTACTGCAGTTTCACAGCGTATCAGAGAACTACAGTGGCCTTCAGGTGATGTAAAAAGGTAAAAGTCTCTCTAGAGTCAGTGTTTGGTTCGGTCTCTTTGAGCTACTGTAGAAACATGGCGGACTCCATGACGACGACCTGCTCCCTATGTAGATATAACCAGCTCGTTCTAAGCTAATGAAAACAGAACCATATTTATTTTCAGGTGATTACAGACTAATGAAAACATAGTTATGAATATTATATTCCATTTCTGCTAATAGATCCCCCAAAATGGATCTGGTATATTTTACTAACTTTGTAAATATTTCCTAGCAGAACGTTTTATGTAAACAAACAAAGGCTCAAGAAAAAGAGAAGACTGTGAGACGTGTTGAGGAACAACAACCAGACTTAATTTCAGAGTTGAATCATCTACTCTTTGATGACAGTTAGTCAGCAGAGCAGGATGTTCAGATCATTCAGCATATCAGCTCATGGCGTACAGATGGAGGGAAACAACTTAAAAACAACAGATGATTTGATAAAGTGAGCATAAAAAATGAATAAATCTTTAAAACTGCAGCTCTTCTGGACGAATGAAACTGTGAGGATGTTCTCTGTGTGTCTATGACACATACTCACATGCAGATGCACAAGGACACACGCTGACAAGTGAAAATGGAAAGAAGCGATAAAAGCAAAGCTTTGGCTTTTCACAGGACTGGATCAGAGGAGCCAGAGTCACATGAAAGGATGCATTACTGTGATACTCTGACAGACAACTAACACCTCACACACACACACACACACACACACACACAACTATACACACAAACTCAGAGGTCACATGCCGTTTGAGACCCACCACAAATCAAACATTTAAAAATACAACTTAAAATCCCCTTTTCACAGATCAGTGGCTTATTGCAAAGTGAAAAGGTTTGAACTCAAACTGCTTTATGACAGAAAAAAAAGGCATGTGAGTCCTGCTGGATCCCTAAACTCAGTAAGTGAGGACGCCATACAGAACACACCAGGACCTGAGTCCGAAATTAACTTTTTGACTCACCAGCCAAGAGGACTGGTAGATGAAACCATCCACCAGCTAGCACATTTTTTATCAATCAGTAAATTGCCTTTTTGTGTCACATGTACATTTGTTTCAATACATTTCATTGAGATAATAGGCTATAATGTTAAATATAAACTTCGAGAAGAGGCCAGAGCATTTGAAGCAAAATAATCAGAATATGTTGACGGTTAATTAAAGTTTAAATACAAGGCTTTAAATTAGCAGTCCTTAAGATTTCAGTCTGTTTGGGTGAAAACAGTCGAATTGCACTTAGAGTAACAGTCTGATACATGATAATAGAAACAGAATAGAAAAAAATATATTTCCATGTACATGAGCTTCAAGTTTTCAAGCGTGCATTAGCCTGTGTGTGTGCATTAGCAGTTTTTTATTACATGACAATTTTGGTACAAACATTTACCCGCCAGTGTAGCGGACAGTCTTCCAAGATTTATGCCCCAAATGGAAAATTTACCCACATTTGGCACTTGGATGTGAATTTCAGATCCTGCCCAGTACACAACTTCTGCATTTTACTATGGAAGCATATTTGTTATGGAAACTATTACAAAAAAATCATAATCATATGCAAAATGTGTGCATAAAAAGTGAGTGAGTATATATTCAGAATTTAGTGGGACCTGCATTTGCATTTATCACAGCCCTACTAAGCTGCTTTGAGAGGACACATTCACTGACAGGGTGCATATCTTTGTAAATTACAAAGTATTAACTGAGGTAATCTTTGTATGCAAACCAGTAATTAAAAAGGGATACAATATTTGAGAGTCGATACAGTATCACAAAAATTATATTGTGATACTCTGTGTTTTTGTATTTTCTCCAGTACACAGCTTCAGTACCACACAATTTTACATTTTACTATGGAGGAAGAAAAAACAACATGGAAAAATTGTTCGATGTTTGTTGTGGACACTAGGCTCATCTCGGTAGATGGTGTTACCAGTGTTAAACGGAGTTCAGGCATACATTGATTACATTACTTAACCACTTAGCCCTCACTGTCCTTTTGCTTTATTCATTTTCGTTTATCAGCACTGTATTATCAATACATAGTCGGACGACGGACACTACAAACTGTAAGTGAAAGTGTCTCAGCTCAGTAGCAGGAGTCCGATTTCACACACAGGATGAGAGAGAGTTGACAGACAGGATTTAGTGTCACAGCAAAAAGCAAAAGCGCCCATTTGGCAATATTTCGGATTTAAACTCAATGCTGTAAGGGAACCATAACGTTAATGAGGCAATTGTTCTGCAGAGGACAGCACAGCCAGTGTACATCACAGCGAAAGCTCAACCAGAGAGGCCAGACATTCAGCCACCCGATGCTAAATATGAAAGTAAGTGTTCTACATATATTGACCATCATCTTTTCTTGTAAAATCTCCAGTGTGATCTGTAACATCTCTGTTGCCACAAGTTTATTTTTTAAGAAATGCCTCACCATCACATCCACTGGAAACTAATAAAAAAAAATCCTAATCCCACAAAATGTGTGTGTGAATGAGTGCCGTTTTCCCTCTCATATTACAGTTAGATATTTCTGTCTTAGACATTAAGTTTGGAGTGACACAGAGTTTCATTTGGCGTAATGATTAGTGTTAGGTGCATGGCTAAAATGTTGTACAGTATTTTGTGAGTCTGGAGACTTTGGTGACATTACAGATATTCAAATAGTCTGCAGAGGTTTATAGTCAACTGTGTCATGATCAGGATGAGGATTAACAGGTCCTCTCTTATGAAAAGGTCTGGGTATCTTGGGGCATTATTATTAAAAAATGACTGATCTTATGAGACCACCCACTGAGTAGAGAGCTGAGCTGTAAGACAAAAGTCTCACTGTCGTCTTCAATCTGTGTACTAACCAACCAGAGATTTGGAGTGCTGACTGCAAGAATGAGCTGCGTTTTTAGAGTAAGGAGCTCAGAGATTTGGAGGGAGCTCCATATTGAGGCGCTTCTCCTTAACTCTGAGAGGAGTTAAGACACTTGTTAGGGCTGTTTCCTGAACTCCTCTCTTTGAATATATCCTGGGCACTACTGACTGAGAGGAGACCCTGGGGCAGATTCAAGACACAGTGGAGGGTTTGCATCTTAAAGCTGACATTTTCTGGTAAAAACACATCCCGGCCTCTCTGCTCTGTCATGTTATTACTGTTATCTGACCTGAGAAAAAGATCAGTTTTTCTACTTGATAAAATTTTTCAATTACTTTTGGTGGGGATTTATGTCATGATAGATAAATACTTCACCATTTGGTCTATAGAAATTAATATCCCTCTTTCAAACATACGGTGCCTCTGTTTATTACATTTAGGCAATGATACAGTTCACAAATTAACATTGACCTCCATTCAGCTTGCACCAATACATGTGTATTTTTGTGTTTTTTCTTTTATTGATTGAATTTTGTGCAGTTTATGTGTCCAAATTAAAAAAATAAATAAATAAATAAAATATGTTGAGATCAGCTGTACCTACCAGAGCATCATAAAACACTTCATTCAAACTGGACAGCTACAAAATAAAACTCACCTAAATCATCGACGTTACTCTTTCCAACGATCACCAAGTGTGCTTTGGTCAAACTCAACTCTAATTTCCATCGAGTTCGATGTGAAAATAAGGCAACTGTACAGCTGAATTATGATCTGGAGCGCCACCAAAATCTAATGGACTGTATCACACCCCACCCCTCCAGAAAATTTCATTCAAATCCATCACACACTTTTATTGTAATCCTGCTAACAGACAGACAAGCAAACAAACCAAAAAACAACAAACCAAAAAACCAACGCTGGTGAAAACATGGCTGCTGACTGCTGATTTTTCAAATGTTAACAGATGCTGAAAATGTGAGAGGCCCCACACGTAACAACATGTTATGTTAAATTTAACAGTTTTGTTCCTATAGTGTGTGATTTAGCCAAAACAGCACACCACACACACCAACAGACTCATTCATGAACAATAGGGACTCAAAAAAATCTCATGATCAAACGTGACTTTGGTGTAAACAAAAATGGCGAATGAAGAATTGAGCAATGTTAGTTTTTACTTTGTACTGAAAACATGACGAAAGATGGATGGATGAAGTCATGTGGTCACATATGTGTTGTTACCACAAAAAGTTGGTCCTCTATTTCTGAGGTCCATCTTACTGCTACTTTATCGGTGCTTTGATGATGTTTGTCGGGAGGAGGGAATCGGACCCAAAACCGGCTTTATTTTCATGTAGCATGGACCCAGCATTATTTGACTAAAACTGATTATTTTGTCTTTATTCACATTTTTTTATTTTTTCATGTTATAAAGTACTCACTGCAATAAAATAAAGGGCTGTGGTTTATTTGTTATTCCCTACAATATATTTCTATATACACAAATGACATACAGATACAATTCTACCCACTAGCTACGGTATGCCGACAACACAGCATTCATTGGTTTACTACAACATGGAGATGAAAACAGTGAACTGAAGTATTTTTATGAGACATCACAGCTGCTGTAAGGACAGACTTGATGATTAACGGTAGTGAGATTAAAGGAGCTTGATATTAGCACTCATTATTTAATTCCTATAGCCCTATTTTGTTTAAAGACCACCCTGTGCTGGTAGTAGGTGACTTTAGGAACCATTTTTGACCAGTTTTAGAGTGAATGGTGAAGAATGTAAAAGCCTATTGTATCTCTGGTAGAAATTGGGCTCTTGTGATGTGAGACAGCATGTTTTAGTGATGGTTCCTCATTAAAGTGTTGCTTTTTCTCTCCGTTTGCAAGTGGATGCATAGGAGCTAAAAATAAAACCACACGACTGTGAACGCACTCAGCTAAATGATTCAACAATCACAGAAACAAATGTCACATTTACACAGAAAATGTAACCACCTGTATATTTTAATGCCATCAGAGACAACAGTCAAACAAAATAAGATCAAATTGTTGTTTAAAGTGTGTCACAAAGACATTGGATCAACTCTGAGGTGACAGTTTGTGTTGTACTTATTTCTTATTATATCGTAATGTGTTTCTAATATTTTCATCTCTACCTCTACAAGAAAAAAAAAATATTGCTGAGCTGCTGGATTGCAGTGAATTACATCATAAAAGGTGTTATTATTTTAACATTTTGGTCACTGTGTGTATGCAGATAAAATCAAGTGGGATTATTTCTTATACTGAGACCTACAGTGTGAAGTCAAATCAATTTTATTTATAAAGCCTCACAAGTCACAAGTTGTCATTAAGCGGCTTTGCAATCTGTACGAAATACAAAATACAGCACCGTCTGTCCTTAGATCCTTGATTCAGATCAGTAAAACTCCTCAAAAAAATCCGACCAAGATCCAAAAAAGAAACAGTAGAAAAAAGGGAAGGAAGTTAAGTAAGAGCAACAGAGAAGGGATCCCTCCAGATATGCAGCAGATGTTGTCTAAACTGAACCAAAGTAGCACAAATATAATATGGAAACCTCTGTTGACAATACATTTAAATTATATTATTGTTTCTATATTTTACTTGCTTGTATAAATCATTTGAATGTCTCATTATGTGTTCTTTCTTTGGAAAAAATCAATTTACAAGTGAGTAAATAAAAAAGTGAAGACTTCCATAATAACCAGACGACAGTGGAGGTGTTTGTGAATCCATACCACTGATTAGACAGAAAGATATGCGAGCGCTGAAACCGCTATGGATTCTACCTAAATCACAGTCTTGACCTATTCTTATTCATTTATGCATGGCGCCAATCAAAGAAGCCATTACTGAGAGTGAGGGTTTAGAAAGCAGGCCGTTTCTCAAACATCATCATTGCCAAGATGGATGGAGCCAGTGCGGTTGCCCTGGTAACCACGAACTGGCCATTTGCCAGGATCCATAATGATTTCCCATCAGCTGCTGCACGGAGAGTGGCAGGGACCCTCGCTGGTGCAGACAGACAGACTGACTGACTGCACATGAATCCGACAATCACACACACATTGACAGATACACACTCATATACTGTAGAAACCCTGTCTTACATGGTAAAACTTGACACTGGAGCCAAAATAAGCAAACCTCTCCGACGCACACTGATTCACACACATGCTGCACAAACTGCCTCTCAGTCAGCTCCTCTCCTGCTGTTCTCTTTCAAGTGAAACAGCTCCTTTTATGTCCTTTCACTTTTGCTTGATGTTGGTCAAGAGAAGAAAGTCCTTTCTACAAGCGTCTCGCTCTGAGCTCTTCCTGCTCTGCAGCCTTTTAGCAGAGTAATCTGACACAGAGTACATGAGTGTGTGTGCTTCTGCCGATAAGTGCAGGCATGTGTTAAATCTACAGAATAAGGCTGAGCAGAATATGTCCGGGGAAACTCACCATCCTGGCTTTTAATGAAATGAAGAGCTGCTGATTAAATGGACGTCTATAAGGGAGCTAACCTGACCCTCCAGATGGAAGCCCATCTGAGAAGCCATCATTGGAAACTGTTTGGAAAAGGGTAGGCGCTTTCAAAAAAAAAAAAAAAATACTTGGCGGGTGATTGGATGAATCACCTGTCAATTAAACTCTTGCCAAAGTCAAGAAAATCTGTCAGTGTCGTACTTTGCTCATCTTTCAATGAAGAAATACTCTTCAGTTCTGATATAACTGATACTATTGCAGCTATGCTAACCTCTTCTGAGCCGTCATTGTTGTTTGGAACGAACAGTCACACACACCTAAGCCCCGCCCATATCTGCCAGTCGCTCCTCACAAGACGCTGATTGGTCCGTGATCTGGCTTTCCAGTCACAAGTGCATTACTTGAAGCCTGAAAAGATGGGTTTCCTCGTGTGATCTTGCGGCATCGCAAGAATCCAGAAAGGTAATAACGGAGTTGTCTTGTAATGCCTAATTTCTGCTTCTGTAGAAAAACTTGCATGGAGCTCTCGGAGAGCCGCCACAGATGCACACCCCCTGAAACGTGACTAAGTGCCAGGCAAAGTTTGAATGGACATCAGAGCCGTGAGGTGAGATTTCACAACGTACCTACCTTACATCCGTTACAACAATCTAATCAGTTCTCAGCAAGAGCTGGTTCTCATCATCCAACTCTGCCATGATTTTTTCAGCCATGGAGATGTGTTGGGCCAAACTAATATAGACATACTGAGTCACATCTATCAAATAAATCTATAAAGACCACCTGACAAAAAAATTGATAACCGCAGGTCCAAATAAAACAAAAATGACACACTATGCTCAATCCAATGCAGTGGTGTGTATGCCTGCCGCGTGCAAGAGTTACCCACACAGGAGTATAAATCAAGCGTTTGCTATGTGATATGTATGCAGAATTGTACACAGTACCTCCTGCTCGGACAGCTTGATTTGTATTTTCAAATTTCTTTCCAACAATGAAGCTTCACATTAATATTTGTCTCATAATCACCTTCAGGTTAGGTTCATCAAGGTGACTTTAAGTAGCTCTATTTTAAGTAGCTAGATCAGTTTGTTCAGTGTCATCAAGACTTAAATATCTCAGCAACTATTCTTGGATCACCATGAAATTTGGTGCACATGTTCATGTTCCCCAGACAATCAATCCTACAGACTTTGGTGATCTCCTGAATCTTCTTCAAGCGCCATCATCAGGTCAAAATTTCATTTGTCAAATAGTCCACCACCCACCTGTCCTAGTGTGTTACCACATATTACCTTTAGGTACTACCTAAAGGTACATACTACCTTTAACAGCATGTCCTGAGTCTATTAACTCCAATGACCGATTCTTTCACCCTATTGTCACCAAAGTAAATACTGGACCCATTTTTCATAAGCCACATATCTTCTGCACATTCAGATTCAATGAAATTACAGTTTTCAGATGGACAAATCAGAAGAAAAGTAACTTTGTTCAAGACTTCTCACTGTCTCTGCAACAAAAGATCTGACAACTAACATTGGCGAACACCTTAGCTAACTAATTTTCATAATGCAACATATGGCTGTTAGCTGTAAATATCTAATGTTAACAAAAGAAAATATAAATACATTATGCAAATATAATCCAATCTAATTTCATCCATCCGATGTTCACAACAACGAGTAGGGGCAATGGGGTGGGGGCGAACATGCCATGGCAGTGTATAGGTTTCAAACCAGTAGCAGAGCTTGTAATGTTTCATCTCTGTTAAAGAGCATCTTTAATATTACTACACTCAGTGATGCCCTCTCTCTCCTTGTGAATTTTGTGCGTCTCATATCTCTCTGATGTGTGTCCGTTGGGTTCTACTCAATAACACTCTGGGAATTTATGTTATTGCTCTTCCTGCTAAATCCTGCACCGCTGCTTAGATTAATTTAGATGAGCACCTAATTGCGTATAATCATCAGTGCTATAAATGCTTCTATACCCTCATACACAAGTGCATCTCATAGAAACTGGAAAAAATGGCAATTTGTAATGTTTGAATGAATGGTATTGATTAAGAATGTCAATAAAGGCATGTTAAGTTTTGCTTTTGAGCAAAAAGGGCTGTTTAGTTTTCCACATTGTTTTAATGAAGCTGCATCAAAGTCCACAAATTTAAAATCTGATGAATTTAGATGAGACAAGTTCATAGGAGGAAAACGTTGAAGCTCTAAATATGGCTGAGATTGGATATAAAAAAAATCACCTTGTGTTTCACCTTGAAGAACATTATTTTGTCTGTGTGTGTGTGTGTGCATTGTGTGTGTGTGTGCGTGTGTGTGTCCTCAAATGAAAGACAAATGAAGGAGAGCTGTAGCATCAGGGGAGATGAACTCCTAATGCTTGTGTGACAATTTAAGCTTCAAGTAACCTTCAAATAACCTTTGCTGGCCATGAAAAATCAGCACAAAATGCATCTGTAAGTGTGTATATGTGTGTGTAATGTCTACGATCATATACGACCCGTGTCACCCAGTAGGTGAGAGTCTCAGACAGAGCCTTGCTGTAGGGATCATGAGACGTTTGATGCTGCTTTACAGAGCCTCTGCACTGCAGCCCGCCTAACCGGAGCTCATGCTGACAAAGCTAACAGACAGACGCGCTCGTTTGGCCTACTCGTGTTCCCGCTGTTTCAACAACAGCAGCAGTTTTCTTCCCCTAACATCCGTTTCCTACAGTATTCCCCTTTCTGTCCACCCACCCATCTGCTCCTCCTTTCCTAACCCACCCCCCTCCCCCCATCTTGTATATCATCATTTTGCTTTGGAGCTCAGCAGCACCTCGCCACCATTGCCATGGAAACAGCGGAACAACAGCAGGTTGGCTGCTGCTGCCTGGGGGCGTGGCATCTCGGCCACCTCCCTTTGCTCCTCTCCTCTCAGTCATGGAGGTCTGTAGTACCTCTGCTGAATCCATGAATCAAGCCAGACACATCCGTCTGAATGTGAATCACAACCAAACAACAACAAATTACCAGAGGGGAGAAAATATACTGTAGTTATCAGCAGTCTGTGCTGCAGCCTTCGCAGCAAAACAGCGGGTCAACATGACGTGAACTGGAGTATGATAATTCTCCTATACAACATTTACAAGGCTCCATTAAATAAAGATATGCACATTAAATGGAAATGTAGCATTTTTGTTTGGCCAGTAAACATTGACTTTCTGGTTGAATTATACATGCTTGCTCGCTGCTTTCATACAGCCCAAGCTTTATGATGTGTAATCTCATATATTAAATTCAGAAGCATGCATGTCTGTGTCAATGTAAGGGGACCGATGTATGGGTCATGAATGAATAGCTGGTTCACATTTCACCAAGCTGAACCTGAAAGCACTCAATCATCATCATCATCATCATCATCATCATCATCATCATCATCATCATCTACATCGTCCACACAGAACATGGTTCAGCCACATTTTTCATCTCATGTAGAACTGATTAATAGATTAAACTGATTAGCTGTCAACTATTATATTAATCACCAGCTATTTGGATAATCAATTAAAAAGTTTGTTTTTTAGTTTTAGTTTTTTTAAGAAAAAAGTAAAAAATCTCTGATTCCAGCTTCTTAAATGTGAATATTTTCTGGTTTCTTTACTCTTCTATAGTAAACAGTACAGTACACTACAGTAAACTGAAGATCTTTGAGTTGTGTACAAAACACATTTGAGGACATCATCTTGGGATTTGGTGGAACACTGATCAACATTTTTCACCATTTTCGGACATTTTAGATATCAAACAATCAATTAATCAAGAAAATAATCAACAGTCAACATAAAGGGACGGATGAATCAAGTACATGGCTCACAGTTCACCAGGCTGAACCTGAAAACAGGCAGTGAGGACAGATGTCGTATCTGCATCCTTTTAACCACATCATCACTATCATCATCATCATCATCATTAGCCACGTTTCTCAGTCATTCATCTAAACAATCATCAGCAAGTTTATTTTCTTCTGTTTTACGTGCGTAACTCCAGTGATAACATGCCCTGTGCAAACGCTGATGGAGGACCGAAGCTGCGGCTCTGCCAGCATGCTGCTTGTGCAACATGGCCTGTGTAGGCAGGGCGTAAAATGAGGAGGGGAGGTGAAGCCTCTGATGCACCATCCCATGTGTCTTGCATGACTTATTGTATTTATTCCATAAACAGTAGGGAGCTGACTGGAAATCATCAGTAAACTAGAATGAAAACTAATTTATGTTGCACTATGTTGTGCAAAATCTGATATTCAAGTGTGGGCCATGGTATGCATGAGCTGCCCCTAACGTATACACTTTTTCGTCCTCCAGGTCACACACACACACACACACACACACACACACACACACACACACACACACACACACACACAAGTGCACAGTGGTGAATGTGAACAATGCCACTTGTGATGCAGAGCAACTCTGTCTCTGTAAAAAAAATTACATTCCCATACATACGCTGTATATTGAAACAAAAAAATGAATATGCAACAAAACTACTGCGTTAGGTTTAGTAAAAAAAAAAAAAAAAAAAATCAATGGTTTGGCTTAAAATGACTACAACATTGAAACCAAACAAAACAAAAACGTAACAAATGAATACGTTTCACATTGGACATAAAGACATGAGCAGTGGTCTCCTGGGGGAAAGTCCAGTACTGGACCTATCCACCACCTCCTCTCCCTTGTTATGCCCGTTATTAAGTAATTAAGTAATTAATTGTCATTCGCAGTCGCTCAGTATACTTTGTCATCTGCTCTGCGCATCGCTCTTGTACAATGTCACTCGCTGCGGCCATCCGCAGACTTACAAATGTATTTGTGATATGTAAAAGTCAGGCATATACTGTAAAAATAAGTTTCCTTCCAAATATAAATGACAAAGTTATATAGTTGTATGGCAATGTCATTTTTAGGAGACAAGGAGAGAGGAGAGGAGAGGAAAAGAAGAGAGAGAGGAGAGGAGAGATGAGAGGAGAAGAGAGGAGAGGAAAAGAGGAGGCTGCTTGGCAACTCTCTGGCTTCTCTTCCTGATTTAGATCACCATCAGACTCTGT
Organism: Pterois miles; assembly: GCA_947000775.1. Classification (NCBI taxonomy): domain Eukaryota; kingdom Metazoa; phylum Chordata; class Actinopteri; order Perciformes; family Scorpaenidae; genus Pterois; species Pterois miles. The sequence goes on from CAMQGK010000604.1 coordinate 1,017,915, forward strand.
ATCGTCACACATGCATGAGCACAAACACACAGTTACACATGAACTGCCACTTCTCATTTCACAAGAGCTTCTTTGATGCTGCGACAAATGAATATGGCGTATGAAAAAAAAAGTAGAGAAAAAACATCAATGTCTTCCTTTCAATTATCCAGACATGTTTACACTGTGGGACCCTACTGGCTGCAGCATCACTGGAATGAAAATCAACGCATGACAGAACCTGTGTTACGTTTGGTTGTTAAACCTCACGGCAGAGAAAATCAAGTAGAAGACACAACAGATTTACACAGAGAGGGTGTAGAGACCTTACAACAAAATACTTTGAATGATGGACAGATGACAATATCTATAATTTCCTTCCAGATGGTACGGTGCACCGCTCAGCTGCAGAGACGTGTTTGTAATCTATACTTCACTTTGAGTGTCAGTTTTGACTCTACTGCTATATTTCACCAATCTGGTAGCCACTAAAAGTACCTCTGGGGTCACATAAAGCTGTGTGTGTTCCATCCATTAGTATTAAGCTGCTATATTATGCAGGAACTATATTTTCTTTTAGTTTTCTTGAAGACAAGATGTTATGACAGTTGCTATTGGAAATGAGCCAACACACACTGGGGTCACACAGGCCTTAAAAGCCACCACACATGAGTGGCAGGAAAAAAAGACAGACGAAAGTACTGATTCACCTGGATGTGACACTTTAGTAACCAAACTTCAACCTTAAACTTCTGTGCAAAGTTCTGGATGGGCACTTTCTGTCCCTCAGCGGTCTTAATTCAGGACTAAAGCTCTGCAGCTTTCAGCAGCATGCAGCTCTGAGCCAGCCATGCATCCATCCTGGATACAGCTGCAGTGACATCAACAGCTGAATCAGGCTTTCAGTCCTGTGCTGACAGGATAATCTCACCCTGGAGCCAACCAGATTTGAAAGGAGAGAGTAGCGGACAGAAAGAGAGAGAGAGAGAGAGAGGGTGTGTGTGTGTGTGTGTGTGTGTGTGAGTTGTAGATGGGGGGGTGTGATATTGCATCCTCCCATCTGCATCAGCCTGGCTCAGGACCTGACCAAAATACCACCTATCTTTTTCTAAATATGTCAAATTATTGCTGTATATTGAGATTCCATGGAGAGGAGGTTGTGTTGCTCTGGCTCTATCTATTTGGCAATGCCTGGCACATATGTTCACATTAGATGTAGATTTTTTTGTCATATGGATTGTCTATGCATGTCTGTCCATACTAGACGGGGGATCCCTCCTCTTTTGCTGTTCATGTGGTTTCTTCCCTTTTTTGTTTTTTTTTCCTGCTAAAACTGTTTATTTGGAGGTAGTTTTTCCTTTTGTGATTGAGAGCATCGCATTATGAAGGACAGAGGATGCCGTATCCTGTACAGATTGTAAAGCCCCCCCCAAGGCAAATTTGTGATTTGTGATTTTGGGCTATACAAATAAAATTGACTAGACTTGCTGTAACTTCTGACTAGAAGTTAAGCTGTATTTGCAGTTCTTGAGGTGAACTTTTGGTTAGTTTTTTACAATAATGAAAACAAAAATGATCACTCAAGTCTTAAAGGACACTGCAACGTCAATATTAATGTGACTGTCTGAGTCTAGAAGCCACAGACGCTAACAATTTAGCAAACTAGCAAGTGGGTAAAATAATGCATAACGACAAAAAGGAAGATGGGGTCGTTAAGAATATCAACATTTTCCACAGATATATTATAAATTAACCAAGAAAAACAATATATGACTAAAATTACAACATACTGTACATTATTAACTTATTATGTCCCGATAAATAAACTTCCATGGGCTCCACCATTTCTCACAATGCCAACAAACTTGTGAACTTGGAGCTTCCTGAAACTTTCCACCTATGAGGTTGTGAATATGACACGAGGGAGGCGTTCATATGGGCCCAACTCATAACTACAGCAATCACTACCCCATTTGAAGGCACCATTACACACAAGTATCACCAACATCATATTAACTAAGTCATAGATTCACCTGGATCTCAACAGGATTTAAGTTGCCATACAGGAACATTCAAAGCCAACAGCACAATAACCAGAAATAAATTCACCTGCATATCTCAACACAGGATTTATAATACAGACTAAATTAAAGCCAGCTGCACGTAAACAGAATACACCGCTCTCAAACAGAAATAAGAGATAGTGCTGCTGACTTGCTAGCTCCGTTAGCACTGTCACTACTTGAGCTAACATTAGCTTAGCATTAGTATCATTAGTATCGCCTGCTGGCAGGGCCTCAGCAGTGGCCTCCTTTTCATCATCCTATTCTTGTTCATATTTATGTCCTGTTACTTTTTCCTCCTCCTCCTCCTCCTTTTCTCTCTTCCACTCCACCTTTTAGCTTTTTCAGTTCTTCATTATGAATTTCATTCAACTTTACTCTCTGTCTTTATTTCATTTGATATGTCCTGCTTGACCTCTGGCAATTACATGACGGACAGGTCCACTTGACAGGATGGGGTGAGGTGGCGACGGTCGCTACCACCTGCCTTACATTATAGTAGCCTGTTGACAAATTTGAGACCTTCTGACCCCTAATCAGATGGGCTGTTCCAACATCTTGTTGGCCAGGTTAATTTTTTTTCGCACATTGCTGGTGGTGACCTTATCTGTGACCGTAGAGGAGCCAGCAACAACAGGGCCACCATTTTTGATGGCAGTCGTTAAGATATGTCACCCCACAGTTACCTTCGTAATATGGCATCAATACGTGACAGAACACACACAAAAATAAATTGTTATATCTTTGTTTACTTATCTTGATATTTTTACATTAAAGATATATTCATAAAACTCTAAGAGAAAAGCAGAAGATAGGTAGAGCAGGGTCATATTTTGAGTTGTCAGAAATGGTGACCTAGATTGCCAGATTGCCGCTAGATTGGCGGTCCTCATCCATATTCTTTGGAAATGTAAAGAAAGTTTTTGCTCACTAATATACAAACACACACCTCTATGATTTGCTCTGCTGGCTACTATGACCCACGGCTATGATGAAAAATTGCAGTTTGACATAGACTTGGCAAGTAACAAGAGATCACTGTACAATTAACACTGAGAGTCAAGACTACCTTTTTATTTCAATGTGCATGTAAGGAGGATAGAGGATACTGACTCAGACAGGAAGTTCAAGAAAGTTAATAATTTTCACCAAAAATAAATCTCTTTATTTTATTTATAGGAAACTGCTTTTCACCTGGATTTTATCACAAGATGTACTGTTTCTGCTGCAGGACGATGTGGTTCACTGCATTTTTCTTTAAAACATCTTCCCCGATTTAAAAAATATATAAATTAAAATAGAAAATGCTCCTAACTGTGTTCTGTAGGATCTGAAAGTGTTTTCCCATCTGCTGCAAATTCTTTAATGAGGCCATCTCATCAGACACTTAACTTCTATTCTCAGCGCTGGTGGGAAAAGTTTGAAGTCTCCGCAGGCACAAAACTCTGCAAGTCATTAGAACCAAGACAAACACCAAACAGTCATTCACGAGGAGGCGGCTGAGCGACACTTTCAAGTCAAGAAGCAATTAATGCTGAGAAAGGCCTCTGTGAACGATTACGACCGCACGCTTCACTCAGTGTAATGATAATGATAGATCTCCCTGACACACAGACAAATTTACCATGACTTGTCTCAGGCTCATTGAACCATGTTGAGTGTCATCAGCCATGATTTGAAAAATAAATTAATTTGGATGAAACTTAAAGGACAATTGGTTTGGGTTTCTATTTCTGGGTACAATATTCCCACTACAGAGGAAACACATCTAAATAGTGATGACTGTACTGAACTGAGGCAGCTGGCCTCCATTGGTTTGTATAACCATGATTAAAGCTTCAGGCTTTACTGCAACGGTGGCTGTGCTTTAAACAGTTAATTAGGACTTTATAGGCACATGTGTGGCATGTTGGTTACACTGCATTAAAGGAAAATCAGCTAGAAACTGAGCAAAGTACAAACCCAATCTTCAGGTGTCACCATCAGGCTCTAATGCAGCATCTGGTCCTGCTGCGGTTTTATTTTTCTACTTTAATACAGCGATTTCATGGTCGTTTAAATATTTCCCCTGAAGTCTTGTCTCCCCATGCAAGTCTGCCACTGAGTAATGTTCTCACTTACACATCAGCCGAGCGCTGTGGCCTGGAGTGAGAGCCGCTCATACGATATGACCTTACACAAGGTTTGAAGAGAGTGGAAGAGACAGGCGGCAGCACCCATAAGGACTTTACTGTGGAAGCACCTCTCCTCTCCAGGAATAAAGGCAGTGATTTAAAGCGTTGAGTATCACACACTCACTCCCTGTAGGCATGAAAGTTGGACGTAAAAACTTAATAGTTTCCTCCTTCATGGACGACATCCCCGCTGTGGTCAGCTTAAATTCATGTTAATTACAGCATGAAAACCTCCATGGAAACCTCTCAAACTAGCCTGCTGTTCACTGGATCATAAATAGCTACTATGAGCCTCCATATCCCACTCATTCCATCTTTAAATCCCTAATGCTCTGTCAGACGATGTGTATTTAGCCATATGTCCGTGGAATTGTAGGTTGTTAATCTTAAATTTACTTATTTAACAAAGCCTGAATTGAAACGGCCAGGGGCAATTCTTGGATCAGACCTTTAGGGGGGCTCAGCCTCCAATGAGAAAGTGTGTGTACAGTCGATGATGTAGGTTTCATTTCAACATTGGGGGGGGGGGGGGGGCACATATTAAGTGGGCGGTCTGGGGATTTCCTCCAGGTAATTTTGAGCATCAAACCCCTCATTTCCATCATTCTGTTGATTTTTTTGCACCGATTTCTACCTTTTCTGCATCAAATTATGCCAGAAAGGTCTTTTATTTTTTACATCCATCCATTTACATCTATCCATTTACATTCACATATCTTGAGGTCAGAGGTAAAGCACCCCTTTGAAATTAGCCATGCCAGTTTTTCCTCACCAAAATTTAGCCTAAATTTGGAGCATTATTTAGCCTCCTTCTCGTCAACCTAGTATGACATGGCTGGCATTAATGGATTCCTTAGGTTTTCTCATTTCATATGATGCTAGTATCTTCACTAGCGACTGAGCCTGCTACAGCCTGTTAAAGATGATAATGTCAGTCGGGATCGCCGGTGCATCTCGGAAGGTTAGATAATTATCTTTTTAGGGTGATCAAATGAAATTTAGGTGTGTTTGAGCCCCCTAAAAGAGTCTAAAATTAACCCTGGAAATGGCAGAAAGACAAATTGTCAAAATGTTTTTATGCGGGGTTGGTGCATAGAAAGGAGGTTGGTCTTTAAGATAAGATAAGATATTCCTTTATTAGTCCCACAGTGGAGAAATTCACATAACATAAGTGGCCTTGGCCTCTGTCGCACCTGCTTGCCTAATATTCAGCAGTTTTGCTGCATTGATGTAATCCACTACAAAGTCTCATTTCTTTGAGACAGCTCAACTGATTTATTACAGTTATTATGACTTCAAATGTTCTGGGAAAAAACAGAGTTTATTCAAAGAAAAATGCCCTGTCAACCATATCAGTGAGGACAATCCTTTAAAACAGTAGGTAGTCCAACAGCAGCAACATTCATGTTAACCATCACTTGTGTAGTAGACAACTGAAGAAAAACACAAAGACATACAAATACCACATGGGGCACACTGGCTATTAGCATATATTTACAGTGGAGCCTCAGTTATCTGAGTTAGAGAACAACCCTAAACTAACAACATGATTTGACCGTTATTGTAAAGTCGTGGAGGATTTGGTTTTTGGTTTTGTCTTCAAGTGGAAAATTCAAAACCATAAACTGTGACGATCTTTAGGCTCCAGATGTTAATGTGGAATGACTGTCATCTAATTCAACTCAGTTTGGTTTGCTCATTCTAAAAGACGCCACACACTGTACACAGCCATTCAGTAAACATTTTTATCAACACAAATAGACACAACACAGAAGCTAATCTATATGCATACATCCAGCTAGCTCTGACTGAGGGGGGTTGTGAAATGTTTCCCCAGCTCACTACCAGAGTAATTGTACGACAACGCCCAAGAAAAGCATGCATCACGCTAATGAACACACTCCGCTTCATGTGGCCGCAGTCATCCATGCGGCACATTCATCATTTCATCATGGAAAGCGTAAACAAATGTTGCAACGCAGAGTCTCAACCAACTCGCTGAAGATTAGCAGTGTGGCCAAGCACAATTATGACACAGGAACACAAATTATACTTCTATGAGTAATTACAGTGTGCAGCATTACACACACCTCTTAAGAAAGACTAACAATAAAACACAGAGCAGCTGAAACCAGATGTAACCTCAGCGCTGCTCTCTGTGACTTCATGTGAGATCATTGCCTCTTTTAATTATCGCTATGTTTAATCCTCTGGGATGTATGGGTGTGAGCTTGTGTTGTGAACACATGTCACAAATGTCTTCTGAGAATAATTTCTATTATAGCCTCCTGCAAATGTCTCTGTTTTACAAAGAAATGCATCCCCTAAAAATCTGCTATATCATATTGCTTTGAGAATGGCCTGAGGGCAAAAATCCTTCACCAAGCAGTGTGATTTATGGTTTCTTCTCAGGAACAGTTTTTATAGATATGTAGGAAATAAAAAAGCATTTGGCAAACTCTCCATTTTTACTGCTGAGTGCTGACATTTGTTTCCCTGGTAAAACTTCAGGTTACAACTTGGAAATTAAAGTGTGATTATTCAATAGGGACTCTTGAATAAAAAAATATTAATTCATTCATTGTAAGTCCTGGGTATGTGGGCTGTTAAACAGAGTTGCCCCCCACTATGATTAAATTGTAGTTATCAGGTACGCAGACTATAAAATAATGTTTATTACTTTACGTTATTCATTGTATTTTTTGCCTTGTACCTACTGGTAAATACACGATAAGTACTTCATTTGTACCACCTAGGGCTGCAACTAACAATGGTGGAAGAAGTATAAGGACGTTTTACTGAAGTAAAACTACAGTGTAAAAATACTGCATTCTTAAGAAAAAATACAAAAGTGTTAGTGTCAAAAGTATCAGAAGTAAATGTACAAATTATGCAGAATAATATATTGAATTAAATAATAATTATAATTAGTGATGCATGAGTTCATCACTTTACTGTTGCAGCTGGAAAAGGTGGAGCTCATTTTAAGTATTTCATATACTGCTGGGTAAGTTGTGATAATAATAATGTATTACCTGATTTATTTTTCTGATTTTCTATTAATAATCTGAATATGCAAAATAACTAGTGGCTAAAGCTTTCACATAATTGTAGAGGGGAAAAAAGTACAAGATTTGGTTTCAAAGTGAGGAGTACAATTGTAAATTGTAGAATTATAAATTACAATTATAAAGTAAGATAAAATGTAAATACTTTAGTAAAGTACCTCATAATTGTACTTAAGTACAATACTTAGTCGTTACATTTCACCACCCGAAACACTGTTGATTAATCTGTTGATTATTTTTTGATAAATCAATTAGTTGTTTGGTCTCTAAAATGTCAGAAAATGGTGAAAAATGTCGATCAGTGTTTCCTAAAGCCCAAGATGACGTCCTCAGATGTCTTGTTTTGTCCACAACTCGAAGATACTCAGTTTACTGTCATAGAGGAGTAAAGAAACAGAAGCTGAAATCAGAGTTTGTACTTTTTAGCTTTGCTCTAATTATTCAAACCAATAAATCAATTATCAAAATAATTACAGGTACTCCTGATGTAAAAAGATGATTCGGTTTCCCGTCTTTGTGCCAGACCAGTTCACCTTCCACCTCTGAAGGTTTTAGTCAGATTCAGTAGATTAGTTGCTTTATTTGCTGTTGATGCAGCGTCGTGCTTCGTGTGGAGTCAGCATTGTATTCTACTGCTGGCTCTGTGCTTTGTTTGCCCCCTCATTGTTAATTTCACGGCTGTGTGATTAACTTTCAAGGGCATTTCTGCCCCAATTAATTTCTGTCCCACCACAATGTTGTCTGCAAAACACCTGAATAAAGCGCTAGTGAAGGTATGTGGTAAATGTCAGCTGACACGCACACATGCTCTGCGTTTGAGAGTATTTTAATCTCTTCAACACCTCGTGTTAATGGAGAGAAACAGCAGTTGGCTTCAGCTACACCGATGATAACATGTATCCCACCCACAGCAGCTCTGACTGATCCACCAACAAAGTACAAAGAAGACTTTTTTTGTTCTCCTGCTGCTTTGAATTATGAACGGCATCTTGCTAACTGTCGAATTAATGCACAAAAGAGCCCCCACACTGTCATAAATATTAATAGGGCTTTTCACCAACACACTAATCAATAGCACATGAAAATAATTGATTAGCAGTCCTCCAAATGAGGACGTCCTCTCTTTTTTTGGGGTCAAAACTTTTAGAATACAAAAACTGAAAAAGGTTAAAATGCATTTTTCTTATACTTTAAGTTATTTTTTTTTCTTATAATTTAAGGTATTTTTTCACTGCAGGGCCCTAAAGGGGGTTTGTATTGTAGACTGATCCATACATTCAAACACACAACGCAGAGGGAACTGAGCACTGTGCAACGGACCAACACAAAACCTAAAACCCCCTCAATTTATCAAAGTGGCCCCACAAATCAATGTGGATTACTTTGGGAGAAAGCATTGCTCATGTGGCAGTGCATTTCCATTACCACACACAACAATATTGGCCTTTTGGGAGGCTGCGGTAATTTTGTCTATTGATCAAATCACAGGCAAAGATCATATAACCGTGTTAGTTTAGGCAATAACTCAAATACGGCGAAAAGGCAAAACCATCATCATTGTGTGGAAAGTAGCACACGCACAATCACAATCACATCAGTATAGAGGTCAGTCCAGACTCAGGTAACATATTGTCAAATAATAAAGGGATTATCCCTGTAATCCAAATGGTGAACAACACCTCCACCACAGCGGTGGATGTGACCTTGTCTGATGTCAGTACAGCTGCAGAAAACTTCAGACCATCTGTGAAGTTCAGATAAGCCAAGCAAAGCAAATGTATTACAGTTTAAGCCTTAAAGGAATATTTTGGGAAATAGTCTTATTCATTTTAGCTTAGCTTAACACAGACTGGGAAAAACAGGAAAAGCATAAAACCTACCAGAAACCACCTCTAAAGCTCACTAACTACTATGTTGTATAGCATTTGCTTAACCAGACAGGCTGTTCTCGTTCACCATTCATTGCTATATCTACAAAAAGTAATGCATTGTAATTTGTATACATCCCACAAATCAATTTGTATGCAATCAATGTAATTGTGAACCAGGAAGTATAAAGACTGGCAAACACTGCACAGGGAGGTCAAAAAACATCAGACTTTTGCCCAGTAAACTGCCATATGTGTCTCATGTGAAACCACAAGTCAGCGTTGATTCAACTTCCACACTGAACGAGTTATTTTATCCTCAACCACAATCTTTTCCTAAACCTAACTGAGTAGTTTTGCTGCCTAATCCTGACCAAGTTGTTTCCTATGGAAACGGAGGTTTATTTTGAAAACACTGGAGCGGAAATTGACATGTGCACCATGTGTTGCTGGACATTCGTAGGAAAACACACAAAAAAAATGAGGAACAATAACAATAGTTTCCCACCGTTTACAGTCTTTGTGCTAAGCTGAGCTAACCAGCCGCTGGCTGTAGCTTCATAATTAATGGACAAATACGAGAGCGGTATCAATCTTCTCATCTAACTCTCTGCCAGAAATCAAGCAAACATATTTCCCAAAATGTCCAATGACTGATTTAACTTCATAGTTTGCAATTTATAGTGATGAAGGTTTAAAGGGTCAGAGGGGAATGTTTTACTATCACACTTTATTTCTTTGGCCAGACAGATGAAACATATTGCTTAGTTTGTAATATGGACTAGTGCAATTTCCAAAGGAGAAGCAATATTTGTTAGAGGCAAAATATGTCAAAATACCATTCTTTTATTTAAAAAAAAAACAAAACAAAACACCATGATCATTTTAATATGATTTCCAATAATACAAAAATGATCATTCTCTCCAATATTGTGAATCACATTGCAGTTGCAATATCACTCAGAATAATCACCACTAGACTGTTTATTTTTTTTCCCCACATTGTTCAGTCGTATTCGGAAAAGCCTCAACATCAACACCTTAAACTGATCTCTGTTCTTTGTTTCTTACAAATACTGATTTTTCAGCCTCTCCTTGCCTGTGTAAAAAATGCTGTGGTAATCTCATTAAACCCAAGAATCATAATGAGCACTCAGATATTCTTCACCTTGATATTTCATTCCCTAACACAAACAACAGAGACTTAAATCATGTGGGAGCGCCTCCTCAGGGCTAAACTCAATTAAAACGGATGAGGGGTACTCCTCCTGAAACCACAACACAGCAGCCGTGGATGAAACACAAGTCAGTGCCACATGAAGACAATCGATGCATGGAGCGCTGGTATTTGAGACCTGCTGCTCTTCATTTACAATCCTCAGACAGAGCAGAAAGAAAAGGCAGCCTTGTTGCTCACTGGAGAGCAAATTTCAAAATGTTGTAGCTCAAGAGAAACAGACAGCTACTGGGAATTAAAAAAAATAATAATAAAAAAAAACGCTGCTGTGGTGTTTGTGTGGATGTGATTATCAGCTGACCTTGGGAAGTGACACAGCTGGAGTCAGACACCCACTGCGAGGGGAGGCTGCTAATAATGGGAGTCCTGTCAACACATCTTACACTCTCCTGTTATTACACACATGAACACACATTTGCTCCTCTCCACTTAAAAATGAGCAAATGAGGAAGAACTACAACTGGTGTGACTGTAATGTGTGTTAAAAAGAAGCTGAGCATCAACAGGGTGTTGACATGAAACACTTCATCTGCAAATGTAAAAAAGAAAAACAGCTGAGGATGTTTGAGGGTGTGCATAAGTCTGTTTTTTTAGAAGTGAGATTTATCTCCTCTGACTAAGCAGGAAAAGAAAATGCAGATAAGTGATATAAATAGTTTGGGTGAAGGCTGACGGCTGAAGGTGGCCTGTCACGTCTCCTGGGTCAGCCCAGCCTGTCCATCACTGTCACTTCATGCCATCTTTTCTTTCTTCTATCACTAAACCGCACCGTTTAACGTTCATATTGCTAGGACGAAGGTAAGAGGAAAAAGGAGGATTCACCATGACTGGCACAAATAATAATACCCAACTGCCAATACAAAAACCTGAGAGACACAGAATGCAGTGACAATAAGCTAAGATCCATGGTATTCATCTGCTGGGACTGAACAGATACAAACAATTGCTCCTGCTGAATGATCTGTTGAGTAATTTGTCCTGTTGGAGGAAGCTGGAGCTCTGCAGGGTAATTCAGGCGGAGCCCTAATTAAACAAGCTTTAGTTCGTCACCTCGCTGTTCTGCAACAAAAGAAGGAGAAGGTGAGATATGCAAACTCTACGCTCTTATGCCACATTGGTGTGATATTGTTCAGAACATAATTACGAGCAACCTGGTCGGAAAAAAGCGTCAACTAAGCCACCGTCACTGGCATTTACATCTAAATAAAATCCAGTATTAACACAATTATAATCAATTCACCTAATTCAAAAAGAGCTGTTAACAAAATGAATACTTCCAAGCTGGAATGATGGGAGGTTTTCCTGTCGTTCCCATCGTGCATGAGGCAGCATTATGCTATTAAATGTTGGATACTTGGATGAAAAACAAAACAGTACATCTAGAATTTCGCACAATAAGGTGCATAAATGACACGATTTATGTGCAAGGCATTTAGCCTGCAATAAAAACATCTTTCTTTCTTTTGGAGTGCCATGTAATCTGTGTAAATGGCTCTGTGACGTAGAATAAAAAATAAGAAAGACCATAATGGCGGGCGGATGGTGAGGTGGATGGGTTCAACAAACGCATTACGTTTAACCAGGTTATCAGTGGTTTGTTTTATAAGTTACATTCATGACATTCGTGATGTGTTTGTTAGCAACTGTTTGCATGCTATCTTGGTATGAAAAGTTAACCTAATTTATAATGTTATATATAATAATGTTTACCCATGAATGTCCATTCATCAATTTCCACTCCAGTCTTTTAAATATAAACTTCCATCTTCACACAACTTGGTTAGGTTTAGGAAAAGATCATGGTTTGGGTTCAATTAACTCCAGAAGTGGCATTAATTTATGTGACTTCTGGTTTCACATGGGGTATAAAAGCTGGTCTCCTGGGCGAAAGTCCCATGTTTTTTGACCCACCCAGACCTCCTCCCTCTGTGGTGTTTGTCGTTCTTTATATTTCCTGGTTCACAGTCACATAGATTACATACAAATTGATTGGTAGGATATATACAAATTACGGTGCATTACTTTTCGTAGGTACAGCTATGTACGGTGTATGAGACCAGCCTTTTAGTAACATTTGTAATGTGTTGTCAGTACTTGTGTTATGTTGTTTATTGTGTATTTTACTTAGTTTACATACTAATTTTAAGCCCAACCATGACCTTTTTCCCTTTTTGTTACCTAAACCTAACTATGAATGTTACTATAGTTTTTTCAAATGACATGCAAAAAGCCTCAGTGGTAAATGGACATGCAGTTATATGATGCTTTTCTAGTCTTCCGACCACTCAAAGTGCTTTACATTACACTACCTGTTCTCACACACATTCATTACTGATGGCACACAAGGCGCCAACCTAATGTGAATACTCATTCACACAGATGGCACAGCCTTCGGTAGCAATTTAGGGTTAAGTGTCTTGCTCAAGGACACTTCGACATGACCGGAGCCGGGGACAAAACCGCCGACCTTTGATTGGGGGCGACTTGCTTTACACTCTGAGCCACAGCTGGCTCGCCTAAAATGTGTCCTCATGACACACTATGTCTATGTATGTATGCTATCTATACACCGTCCTGTGAGACCAGGTTGATAATTTTGTACTGAGAAGTACATTTTACACAAATGTAACATACCACATTCATAATGGCCCCACATTTACAGTATGTATCTTTTTATCCACCATAAAAGGTACATATCTGAACCAGTTCAGTCTGAATAAAAAGGGCACAGATACTAAAGCCTAAAGGTGGTTCGCTGATTGAAGGTCCTGGTTGGTGCAGCACTGCAGAGAGCAGGGTTCAACCCCAGCAGTGGTGCTTCCAGTCTCATCAGACACAATTACTCTTCTTCACTGGTGAAGCTCGTGTTGCAGCACTAGCGACTTGTTCTGGTTGGTCTGTCTACACCCTCTGCTTCTCTCTACACCCTCCCCAAGACAAGAGTGGTGGGAGTTTGCAGCAACAAGGACTGCAGTGCAGACAGAAGTGATCACTCCAAACTGGGGTAGCAAAGACGACAGTACAAAAAAAAAAGGCAACATGCTAATTTTCTCGTTGATGCCAAATAATCTAATTATTTAGGTGCATTTTGCATGAAGAGTGTTGCTCCTGTACAGATTACTGCAGCAGCAACATGCTTTAATCCTCAAAGGTTCAACTCTGCTCTGCCTTTTCCTGACAATGTGACATTTTAATGTGACCCTCACTTGTCATGTTTCAAAGGATTGCTGCCCCTCCATGTTTGAAGCCCACAGGTTCTCTGTTGTTGTATAACTCCAGCTGTTCAAAGATGACGGCTGCATCATCTCCACATATACAGACTTATCAAACACGCTCTGAGCTCTCCTTTCATGTGTTTGGATCTGCCCACTCACCCAGCACAATGTTCATGTTATAACCACTGAATGTGATTATTCACATATTATCTGCTAATGACAACTTCAGTATACTGAGGACAGTACACACAATTCCCACATGTGAACCAGATTAATTGTAATAAACCATTAACAATATGGGACACACCTTTTTTACTTTATTGAAATAACAACATCTAAAAATTATCCTACATGTATCATGTATGTTACCCATCAGTCTTACAGCCAGTTTTAAGCACAAAAGACAGAAAATTAAAGATTTGACTGACATGTTTTCTCAGTAAGCATCACCTGTTTTTCTTATTTTGCCTGTCAAAATGTCATCTGTTCATCTTGCTAACCTGAATACTGATCGCGTTCCCAGCATCAGAGACATCTTGTTTGAATATTGTTCATACTAGAATAACTCTAAATGGAGTTCAATGCACTGCAGCCTAGAAAATGCATGTAAATGGACAAAACACAAGCAAATGAAGAAAACATCTTGTGACCAATTCCACAACAGGAAACACAACAAAATACAGAAATGTTGCACATAGCACAGAGCACTGCAGAAATGAATTTCAAAACAACTGAACGTTGCAGGGGACACGGTCATGTAATCCATTTCTGTTGCTTTCTGTGTGACTTGCAATGTGTCTATTTGCAGTGAGTTTCTATATTTGGTTGTGTTTTCTCGCTTTGCAGCATTCAGAAAAAAAACACATTGGCAAGCAGTTCTCATTAACCATTCTTGTTAGAATAAATGCACTGTATTCATATAGAGTATATCCCACAAAATACTGTATATTCGTATGTAATCCACATTATCGTGAACCAGGAAGTATACACAGTCAACATTGATTTATTTGCTCAGATTGTTATTTTAAGTGTCTGACAACATTATGGAAAGGACCCTACAGAGAAATGAAATCCTTTACTTACCTTTCGCTTTATCTGGTCTGTTTGTCACTGTGTGTCTCGCTCTGAAGTCTCACGTTGCATCCACATTGTCACAATCATCTAAATATTTAGCCATGACACTGAAAATCTTTTAGATAACACTAAGCTACGCTTGGTGTCACGCAGTGCTCTTCTGTCCACTCACCTTTCCACTGTTGTCCTCTGGCTATAAGTCACATGACACAATGATGAAAAGAAAGCGAAAGGTAAGTAAAGGATTTCATTTCTCTGTAGGGTCCTTTCCATAATGCCATCAGACACTTATACTAACAACCTGAGCCTGTCAATGGCAAAAAACAGCACTTTTACTGGACATAAACTGATGGTACCAGGTTGCCCCCCAAATGATTACATTACAGCTTGTTTAGCGGCTGACGGCTGCAGCGTTGTCCCTCAACACTGGTAAAACATGTCCAGGTTACTACAGGATACTAAAGTTGTCCTTAGTTAACCTAAGAAGTTTTGTTTCCTAAACCTAACCAAGTTGCTTCCTGCGAAGACAGGAGTTTATTTTGAAAAGGCTGTATGCATGTTTTGCTGGATATTCATAGGAACGGTTGGACATTGGTTGTTAAATTGGGGATGTTTTCTTCATTTGCTTACGTTTAGCGTTTTCTTAAAAAGGACCAGCGTGTAACAGTTAGGGGAATCTAATGAAACAGAATATAATATTCATGTTTTCTTTAGTGTATAATCACCTGATAATGAAAGTCGTGTTTTTTGTTACCTGAGAATGAGCTACACAGGGAGTGAGTCCTCTTCATAGAGTCCACTATGTTTCTATAGTGGCCCAGAACAGACAAACCAAACATGGTTAACTTCTCCTGTTTGGGCCGGAGTCGATAACGTTACTCCCTCCCGTCGCCGCTGCTCTTTCTCGCTCTCTCTTGCTTCACCACTCACGTCCCTCATACACTCACACACGCTCTCTAAACACTCTACTCTTAAAACTGGCTCTAAAGGGGGGCATTCGCTTTTCATGCCAACCACTGTAGTAGTCCAACATGCTTGGCACCCGGAAGAGGCTTCAGTTTGTTGCATCAACCTCATAGCTAGATACTGCCAGATCCTACACACTGTTCCTTTAAGGTGCAGCATGTTGAGCTCTCAGGGCCAGAGAAAAATAGTTGTCCTGAATGAATATATATGAAAAAAAATATTTGTTGGTCTAAGGCAGGGCGTGAAAACCCAGCTCTCAGGTATCAAAGCCACAGAATCATCCAATCTCATAGTAGGACGGGTTTTTTTCGATGCAGTATCTCACTTCTAACAAAATGTCTGAATGTTGCTGGGGGCAACCAACAAGTACCTCCCTAACGATGACGGTGAACAAGCTGTATAGGAGGAACATGAGCAGAGAGAAACAGATACCAGACTGAGAACTGGGAGAAACAGAGTGAGTCATAAAACAAATAGCAGCTCCAAAGATGGAGCAGAATACAGACACGGCCTCACACTTATTATCCTGTCCGGTCTGTCCAGGTTCTGCAGAAAGTAGAGAAGAAACCTGTGAGCTGTTGAACACAAACACACGTTTAAACTAGAGCTCTTTTTGTCCTCCAGTGGCGGCTAATGAGTTGGATACAGAAGCATGAGACACGGCCAGACTCATTATGCCACAGAACCACAGCTGTAATCGACTTCAACCCTGTTCTGCTAATAGAAGTCACTCTTCTGAAGCCTTTGTTGTTGCTTCACTTTCATATGTCTTGTTCTCTCTCGCACAGCCTGTCTGTCATCTCACCCATGACGAGCCGTTCGACGCCCTTTAATCCTCATGCGCTACAAGCTTTCTTACACTTACTTCTTCTTCTTCTTCCCCTTGAAGCTTGTTTCAGCTGGCGACAGAAAGAGAGACACTCCTCCACCCCCATGATCCCCTCACCTCCCTCAAATGATGCTGACTGGTAACAAGCTGTCTCTGGCTGCCATAGTAACCGACTACGACAAGGTCCTAATCAAAGTCCATGTTGAAAAAATTACTGCTTGTATTTTGTTGCTTGTGATCATATCAATATGCCTCCATTTCCATCCTGGATCAAAATCTTTTTTTTTTTTTTTTTTTTTTGAGGACTGGTTGCTCACACAGTGTCACAATGTAACAGATGATTTTCTAGATGTTTGGCCTCATCTGTCTTCATTCTGTTTCCGATCGTCGTTAAAGGAGCAACATACAGGACTAGGAGCATATCTATTGCCTGTCGATGACTCTCAGCATCGCAATGGCAAGAAAGCTAACTGTGCTAACAATGCAAACACTGCCATAAGTGCTGACAAGTTAACCTGGGGGGGGGGGACTGGAGGGCGGGTCCTACGCTTCCGCGACGACGCTGTCGGTCAGGACGGCGTTATCAGCTGTAACCACTGTATGAGAGCAGTGCAGAGCAGCAGCTGTGAGCTAGCCAGCGGGGCACGCTCACATGCATGAACATGCACTAAAAGCACACATAGCCAGCCCGGTGATGGCAACAATGTGAGGAGAAGCTCAGATTACAACACACACAGAGGGGGAGACTTCAGGTAGACATTACTCCTCTATATCTTTACATAGACAACAGTTGTATGCTGCTATATTAATGCCCTGGATATAAAATTTAGCACCTTGAACTCTCTGCAGTACAAAAATGTTATGTTGTTGTTGTTGTTGTTGTTGTTGTTGTCATCGTCTTCAGTGGTTAGAAAATTTTCATTTAGGGCTGTCAATCGATGGAAATATGTAATTTAAATTAATTGTATGATTGTCCATAGTTAATTGCAATTAATCACACATTTTTTAGCTATTTAAAATGTACCTTCAAGAGAGATTTGTCAAATATTTGATACTGTTATCAACATGGGAGTGGGCAAATATGCTGCTTTATGCAAATATATGTTGATATTTATTTTTGGAAATTAATTAACAACACAAAACAATGGCAAATGTTGTCCAGAAACCCTCACAGGTACTAAATTTAGCATTAAAATATGCCCAAATCATAACATGACAAACTGCAGCCCAACAGGCAACAACAGCTGTGTCAGTGTGCTGACTTGACTATGACTTGATCCAAACTGCATGTTATTATCATAAAGTGGGCATGTCTGTAAAGGGGAGACTCGTAGGTACCCACAGAAGCCATTTACATTCACATATCTTGAGGTCAGAGGTCAAGGGACCCCTTTGAAAATGGACATGCCAGTTTTTCCTCACCAAAATTCAGCACAAGTCTGGAGCGTTATTTAACCCCATTCTTGACAAGCTAGCCGTAATTTCAATCTTTGCTGAAAAGGCCAGTTTATGGTCAGATGTTCCCATGACACCTGCTGAAACATGGTAATATCCTGCAAGCTGGAAAACTGTTCAATTTCATGCCCACAACTTATTTTATGACGGCTATAATAAAGTCACACTGCCGAAGACAAATTGAAAACATTAAATTTGTTGCAAACACTTTCACAGCGTCACCTCTACAACAATGTTTCTCACAGTTTTTATGAGCAGACATTTCTTAAGATGTATTGTCAAACTTTGCACATCAGCCCGACACTATGGGATATTATGTGCTCATTATGAAATGTTGACTTGACGTTATTATCATTAATCTGGTGATTATATTGTTTATGAATCATTTAATGTAGAAAATGTAAAAAAAAAAAAAAAACAGATCTCAGATCCCCAGATTGCATCTTGTTTGTTTTGCATCTCAAACAGTTTAAAAACAAAAGATTCTCAGTTTACAATAAAACAGAGAAACAAGTGAATCATTACAATGGAAGAGCCGGAACTGAAACGATTAATTGATTATCATATTAGACGACTGATCCTATGTCGATCAGCTGATCTTTTCAACTCTAAAACAAACACAAACACACTATTTTCATGCAGCGGACTCCCTGGCTCTGGTTCTCCCTTACTAAGCAAAGTTGGGTGGCATTGATCAGTGCAAAAAAAGCTTATACACAGCATATTTTTAGTTTTTGCACTGCAGTACTGTGGCAGTGACGGAGACCTGTGCTAAATAAGGAGGTAACAAAGTAGAAATGGTTTGCTGATGTGGCCTTTTTGTGTTTTTTCAACAAAATAAAATACAAATATAAAGATGAAACATGGCAGCTAGAAAACACAGAGAGAGGAAACACACACATACAATTTCGTTGTACATTGTGCATAATGACAATAAAGGACATATATATATATATATATATATATATATATATATATATATATATAATATATATATATACATACATTATACATATACATATATGTCTAAATCAGGGCTGTCAAAGGTAATGCAATAGTAACCTGTTAAGTTATACACAGTTTTTTGTGTTAAGACACTGTCATCATATGAAACTAGAAAATATAAGGAATGCATTGGTATCAACCATGTCATACTAGCTTGTTGGGAAAGAGGCCAAACTTGTGCTAAATTTTGCTGAGGAAAAACCGACATGACCATTTTCAAAGGGGTCCCTTCAAGTTATGTGAATGAAAATAGGTTCTCTAGGTACTCACGAGTCTCCCCTTTACAGACATGCCCACTTTATAATAATCACATGCAGTTTGGGGCAAGTCAGCACACTGACACACTGACAGCTATTGCCTGTTTGCTATGTTATGATTCGAGCATATTTTTTATGCTAAATGCAGTACCTGTGAGGGTTTCTGGACAATATTTGTAATTGTTTTGTGTTGTTAATTAATTTCCATGATGCTATTGTTAGACTGACTATTGGTGCTTTCATATAATAGTTACACAATGACATTTTTGATCAATAATAATCAGTAATGTTGATATAATGACCAACTAAAACAGTCTGGTAAGTGCAGAAAATGACATCACTTTACTGTAACGCAGCCTTTAAACCAGGAAAACATTTATACCATGTGAAGATATCCAAAATCTGTGATGATATTTAGTCTCATATCATGCTATCAATGTATTGCCAAGCCCAAGTTTGAGGCTGAACTGGATTCTATATTTCACCTATTCAAAGACGAACAAACCCCCCAAAAAAACACATTTTATGTTTCTATTCTATGACAGACGTGCACACACTCCTGATATCTGAAAGTGCAATCCCAGAGGCGTTCACTCTCCTAGAGCCATGGCTCAAACATGGATCCCACAGAGACACAACCTCCAGGGACAGAAACGAGCAGCCGGTCGGATCAAAAAGAGTGTCGATTATGAGAGGGTGGGTGGGGGATGAGGCATGCTAACCAAGCTGAAGCAATGCCAAAAGAAACACTGAGCTGGAGAGGAGGAAGAGCTGAAATATCAACCTGAGGGAGGAGCTGATGGCCCGGGGGTTGGCTGGCCTCCGTACTGAGCAAACACCCACAGATTCCCCATCATCCCCTGCAGCGCGAGATCGAAATCAGCAGCAAGGTCCCTTTTACTTTCTACTCCACTCCTTGCATAAATCCCCTCTCCTTTTTCTTTTATAAAGTGTATTTCTAAAAACCTAAACTGTGAGAAAAAAAAAGAAAGAAAAATCAACTAGTGAATTAAGAGAGAAAAAAACAGCAACTCCCATAATCCACTCCAGCCCCAGGACAGTTTGAAAATAAATGAGCTTTTACTAATGTTCCCTTTAGGAGGAAGCAGTGAGGAAAAACTGATTTTTCTCTCCCACAAATCTGCAATATCATTCAACAGATATGGAAAGATGTAAAACGTGGCTGGGAAAGCACCTAATATGGGGAGATACATCTACTAAAATGTCTTATCTGAAAAGACAGTAATGCAATCGCTGCTGATTGTGCAATGATTATACAAAAACTACAACTGAGGTGTGCACAGAAAGAGTGCAGAGGAACTGTCTTTTCTGGAGGCTTTTGCACTTATTAAACTCCTACTAAGGCAGATGTGTTAGACTGTCAGATCAATCAGTCCCGTACTCCGTTTTCTCCTTCTCCCTCGTCTTTTTTACATCTCTCACACTCATATAGACACACAGGGGGACATGCATATACACACAAAGTCCTTGGAAAACGTCCAGAGATTAACAGCACCCGTCCCGTCTCTATCGATGAAACAACACGAAGAGCAGGAAATGCATCATTCAGGCTATTATCAGTGAAAAATGACTTAAAGATTATGCTGCTGCACTCCACTAGGAGACAACAGCGACTACATTACAGGTGACAAATCTGATTACTGCTAGGCGTTGAATGATTGTGCGTGTGTGCGTTTTCAGCTGATCTGGTGACCTGTTGTACGCCATTTACTGCTGTAAAGGTTTAACCTCTGACCTGGAGAATTCATCTTTAAGGCTCATTTATCCAAACAAGACAGCTTCCATCTCCTTGTTACCTATTTCCACCAGGAAATTGGTGTATTTTTCTTATACTGTGGTGTCCTCACTGTATTTATAAGAGAGATGAAGTCTTGACGTGGCCTCCAGGCCTTCCACCAGCTTCTCTAATTCAATGAAATGTTTTTTTTTCATCAACCTGCCTGAAAAAGTGACACGTGTTCCTAATGTTCAAGGCCTCAGTGGCTTGTACTATCTAGGCTGCATGAGATGGTGGCTGTTAAAAGTGTTTATAGCTGTTCCAGGTGGGGGGGGGCATTTTGGTCTTGGTTTCTGCAACCAGAAGTGACACGAGAGGGTGGAGCTAAATACAACCAAATGCTGAATACGGCATTTTTAGGCAGCCAAAATATTTCTCTTAACTCTGATGAACTAAAAACACACTGTGAAAGGGACAAAGTTGTAAGATGAAACATGGACAACACCCAGGTCGGACAACGCCATCGCAACCTCTCAATCACAAGGTAGCCACGCCCCTAAACCATCCCCCTTTATGGTCTATCTGACTCTAAATGGGACCATAATTGACTCTAAATGAACATCATACTGCATTGAAGAAGACTTGAAACTAGTGATTGAGACCATAAACTCATGTTTACAATGTTTACTGAGGTAATAAATCAAGTGAGAAGAAGGCTCATTTTCTCATAGACTTCTATACAATCAGACTTCCTTTTGCAACCAGAGGAGTCGCCCCCTGCTGGATGTTAGAAAGAATGCAAGTTTAAGGCACTTCAGCATTGGCTTCACTTCTCAAAACCGGGGTTTCCTACTGTGCTAAATTATTTTTTAGGCTTGACTGAGGTGTCTAAGTTGGTGTATCGATAAAAAAAATATGTCACGAAGTGCAACAGACTGAACAGAATAAATCACAAGGTACATGAAGTGATTTAAACGTCCACTGAGGGGAGAGATGCAACGAGTCTTACGACTCTTACAAGCACTTAGTTATATACAGAATACACAGAGTTTTACTATCCACAATCTAAGTTAAATGAGTCCCTATTCTTACTATTGGAGTTTGAACACTTAACATGATTTGGACAAAGTTAAACAATCTGTTAGCATTCAGAAAACTACAGGTCCCTAAAATAAAAAAGAAAATTATCATTCATTATATCAATACTCTTTTTCAACTTTTTGATTAGATTAGATTAACAATAATCTCTGCTGTCTACGACAGTCTCTGTCCTGCTATTGTTCCAACTATGCACGAAGATGAACAACTCACAGCGACAGCCGCTCAAAGTCTGCTAAAATAATGACGTGTAACCTGAGTGACAGTTTTGAGTTTGATGTCAATTTGTCTTTGTTAAAGGCCCTAAAAACAGAAATATTAAATAAATAATATTTCATCCTTTGTGAAAACATTCACCATCCCTGTCTAGACAGACACGTATTGTTGAGCAGGTTATGCTGCAGGGCTGCTTTTTGACAAATGTTGACGTGATTTTCTTCCTTTTGGAAGAAAGCCAAGAAATTTCTGTTTCACTTTGGATCTTCAGACTGAGGCTCTGTCTACACATATACAGATATCTTTAAAAATGGATATTTTCCCCTCTGTTTAAAGAAACATATTTGTCCACACGACCTTCATTTTACAAACTATCTCTGTCCACACTCAAACCCAAAAACAACTCCAAACACTTGCCATAACATTTACATGTCACCACAAGTGAGATCACAAGTTAAGGGTCAAGGAATTTTGTCAGCACCCTTCTGTCTCCCTTTCCTTCAGCTTGATTTGTCAGTTTGATCACAGTTATTGTTGGTGGGAGGCTGGGACTCCTGGTTGAACTGTATGACTGTCATCAATCTGCTGTCATCAACTGTCTCTTCACATGCGTAAATGAGAAAAGGGAGATAATTGTGGTTTATGACCATAGTCCCTCTGAGTCCTCCAAACCCCATTTTCAATCGCCCAAAAGCACATTCAATCACTATTTGGCCTCCACATGTTTAATGTACTCCTGCCTTTGGCAAATGTAAAGTAGTAGTCAGGCTGAGCAGTGCTAATGAAATGTAAAAAAGCCAGTAGTACGCCATCTTTGTTTTTGTTTCTGGTCTATCGGTGTGGACAAATAAAATGGAGCTTTTGGGAAACACTAGGCTCATTCAGGTGACAGTAGCAGGGGATGGTGACGAAAAAATGTGGTCAAGTCTGAGAGTTTCTAGCCACCTTCAATTTCTTTACAGGAAGTCACAGAAAAAGTCACATCCTGTTAGATCAGATCTGTAGGCTACTTGTAGTTTACAGAACATGTTGGGATTTATTTATGTTTGTAAATATATTCAAAAATGTGCTTGTATCTGGCATTGACTTCTATGCTTTATTATTTTTATGTCCATATTATAAAGCACTTTGTAATGAACACTTGTTTTGATTATTGCTATATAAATTCGTTCATTCATCATCAACCGCTTATCCCGTTAGGGGTCGCGGGGGGGCTGGAGCCGATCCCAGCTGGCATTGGGCGAAGGTGGGGTACACCCTGGACAGGTCGCCAGTCCATCGCAGGGCACATAGAGACAGACAACATATAGACAGACAACCATTCACGCTCACATCCACACCTACGGGCAATTTAGAGTCATCAATTAACCTAAACAGCATGTCTTTGGACTGTGGGAGGAAGCCGGAGTACCCGGAGAAAACCCACGCTTACACGGGGAGAACATGCAAACTCCACACAGAAGAGTCCCAAGCCGGAATCGAACCTGCGACCCTCTTGCTGTGAGGTGACAGCGCTAACCACTACACCACCGTGCAGCCCTGCTATATAAATAACTTATTATTATTATTATTATTATCAACCACACAATCTTTGTTAACAGATGAAACCTTTGTTGCACAACATAAGACTAATATCCTGCAATCTAGCGTTAAATATTATAATTACACAGAATATTATGACATTGTGCAACACGTGGTGTTTGTTGTCAAAACTAAGAGCCAATCAGCTCATGAGGCGTCAGCCAAGCGTTTCCTATAATGCCCTGGGTCTTGCAGTTGGTGGAGAGTAACTGCCTGGCTCTAAAAACTGCGGCCGCCTCGATCTGAAGTTATCGTTGTCAACGTGTGCATGAAGTCAGAGCAAGTTGAGATCAAGTCGGACACAAATCTAACCAGCATGCATTGCATCCTCGCCTCATTTCGTGCATGCTTACTGTTGCTTTGTGTAATGAGCATGCGCGAAACGAGGAGAGGACATTATCGGTTCCCAAACATCTGCACCTGAGTAGATGTTTTCAAAAACTCTGTTTGCACGTGGACGAGAAGCCAAACATGAGGGAAAATATCTTTTTTTTTTTAAATATCTGTATACATGTGGACAGGGCATAAAGTAAACAGTGTTTATGTAAGAGATAAAACGCCTCAGATTTGTCTTTGGGTTCTTGATTTATCTTTCTCACCTCCTGATTAACCTCTTAAAACAGCTTTCAGCTGAGAGTTCGGCAACATGAGGGAGTGAGAGACAAACCGAGAGTAAGATAAGAAGACAAAATATGACAGAAATGATGTTACACATTCTCCTCTTCTCCTGCTTTCTGTTACAGAGGTGTAGATTTGTCTCGATACACACAAATAACCACCTTGTTGCTCAGCTGTCGAGGGTTTAATACAACCAACCTTTACACAAATAAACACACAAGCGCACACTCACACCCCCCTGACTTGCCCTCCCACATGTGTACACACATAAAAGCGCCATCCAACACAACACAGCTGCTAATCATAGAACAAACGGAGGATCCAGTCAGCAGGCTTCCCCATTGATCGACGGCTATAGAAAGCAGCAGGGAAGGACGACAGTCGGCTTTGTTACATCAGGAGGAAGTTAACGGCTCAATAGCAGGTAGAGGATAGAAGTCAAACACACCAACAAAGCTCCATCTGTCTGATATCAGGCCTTCACACTGATGATGGCCTGTCACAGCACGCCACTGAAAAGCTCTTTATTTATTTTATTTTGTAAACATCAGGTCAAAGCCAGGAGGAGGAAGTGGATGTCTGTCACTTCACTGGAAAGTCTAACTCTCCATTCAGGCCAAATAAAACAAGAGCCTGCTTCGTAAAACTTCTCTTTCCTGGCGGATTTGACACACAATGGCAGAAGAACTGTGAACACAGGTGTTGTACAGTTTTACCTGCACATGTGAGTGTTTTCCTCAATGAACTTCAGAATAACTAAACCTCATGACAGACGTTCGCCTCAGGGCCGTCTTCTTTTTCCCTCGCTGCTCTGTTGTCTCTGCTCTGGTTTCTCTCCCTGTGAGCTCAGTTCAACCCTGTTGGCCTTTTTTTCTATTCAACAGTCTGCAGGCAGACCTGCTGGCGGCCGGGTCCAGTCTGTTTGTAAAGAAGTGCAGCATCAAGCATTCTGTCAGACACGTCCCCCGGGCCGAGGGTCAGACCAACACAGACACGTTACAAACAAGAGCAGGCAGGCGAAAGAAAAGGAGGATTTATGAGAGATCTGCGATGAATGCACATATAGAAATATATCATGCATTCAACACATAAAACAATTTCCCCAAACACACCCCTCTGTCCTCCCACGTGTATCTGCAGGGTCAGCTCAGGTCTGAAAACGTCCAGAGAAAAAAGAAAATCTACGCTTTCATCGCACATCAACCAGCTTCACTCTTCAAAGATCAAAATGATACATAATGGAGGCTGCTTGTGTTTTATCTGTGCACCCATTTTTGGTGCGCTGCGTGCATGAAGGTGTCGGCCGGGTAAACAGAAATGCAATGTGTGTGTGCACATGTGCAAACATGTGTTTCATCATTCTGGGCTGTTTAAAGGTCCCGTTCAGACATGTTTTAAGACAGAAAAATTCTCCTTCGAATAATAATTTGTCTATTGGAAAGATCAATTAACTAGTTAAATATTCTTTTACAGCTACTGAATCTGCCTCATTGGAAATCATCCAGAATCAAATATAAAATCCACATCTATGAATATGCAAAATATGGAGACAGACAGACAGACAGAAGAATATGTACAGTATATATAAATATAATATAATATATATTATTCTGTATAATGAGTACTTTTACTTTTGGTACTTTAAGTATGCTGATACCAATATTTGAAATGTAGGACATTTACTTGAAGGTAGTATTTTTACTTAAATAGAGATCTGATCGGTGCATCCCTAAACTATCAAGAGAACAATTAGCAGACTAATAATAATAATAATTAATAATTATTCTGAGTTGCAGCCCTGATTTTGTCTCAAATATCACAGGTTGAACAGCAGAACTATACTGTTCACATTTCACAGCAATCTAAGAGGAATATACACTGATTTTACCGGCCAGCACAGTAACAGTTGCAGCATGACGATGCTGCAAAAGTTGAGCCAACTTTTTTCGATGACCTTGCGTATTTTTCCCCCAGAGCCCTCTGCGTCAGGACCCCTGGCATGTCACTGCAGATCTTCCACAGAAACACAAACCCAACATTCATCTTTTGTCTTTGCATTTCACCGATGACTGCGTTGCCAGCCAGGCATAGTGCAATGGCAGGTTTTCAGCTACGTTGCTTCTTTGCTTCATTAGGTAATATGTAGCAAATAGGGGAAAAATAAGAGGGGACAGCATGTAACAAAGGGACTTGAATCTTTTAACACGGCACGCAGCGAAGAAGCTCAGATCATCCTGTACCTGGCGTTCAACATGGATCACGAAAAAAAAAACAAAAATATCAGAGTACAAGTGGAGGAACGAGATGAGGCAGGAAGTCTGGATGTGTCTCCAGCTTGAAACGCAAAGCACACCAAGACAGGGAATTAAATGAAGTTGACAACTTGAAATATTAGGGCCTCTCTTAACGCTGTGTGTGTGTGTGTGTGTGTGTGTGTGTGTGTGTGTGTGTGTGTGTGTGTGTGTGTGTGTGTGTGTGTGTGTGTGTGTGTGTGTGGGTGTGGTGTGTGTGTGTGTGTGTGTGTGCGATGAAGTGGGAGCAAGGACAAACTGTTCTTTCCACCATTATGGTGCTTACTGGTAGCACTGGAGTGGGGGCAGGATGCACTGGAGGGTGCTCAGAGTAATGAGTAGCAGCAGGCTTAGTGCCTACTTACTTATTATGGAAAAGGTGCTGCAAGGAAGTGAATTACAACTGCGTTCGGCGACACCTCGGCATGGAGTGAGCGCTAAAACTACATGACCTCATCACACTGCATGCCCACTTTAACCACAACAGTGAGGTCATTGCAGAGATGTTAAAAAACCACCAAGTAAAAAATGAGAGTAAACAGCAGTGTGATGATTGATGGAATCCATCTAATTAGTTGATCAATATGAGATTTAAGAGGCCGATCCGGCCGTGAGTGGCCTGGTCTGAGAGTATGTGTGCTGCTGACCGCACTCTCCATTTAATCTAAACTGACAAGATGAGTAAAGCAGCGGAGGAGCCACGGCCTCTATTGACAGCTGGGAGTAAAAGGCTGCATCAAAACAACAAAGTAGAGCTTTGTGTCAAGTCTCAGAATAATAGAAAGCGGTGATACCATTACATATAATGTGACTTAAAGGTCACATCACAAAAACAAGCTTCATCTTAACTAGATGTCATGTAAGAGGAGGATTCCCTCTGAGCTTCTTTGACAACCTGACTGCTTAAAGGATCAGTTCACCCAAATAATAAAATAAAACCCTTTCTTGATCTCTAGTGGTATCTCGACATGCAGGTAGTTTTTGGTTTTATTTGCCCAGATTTTAAGATATTTGATATTCTACTGAGGGAAACTGTTGATTGACATTGTTACTGGGAAGACGTGTTGCTTTTCATTTTTTTGTGTCACATTTCAATGCTGTGACTAGGGCTGGACGATATGGAGAAAATACAATATCGCTATATTTTTGACCAAATACCTAAATATTGATATTGTTACAATATTGTAGGACTGACTGTACAAAATATTTACACAAATAAGTGGGTAAAAACAAACAGCTTGAACAAAGTGGTGAGTTAAAAAAAATCACTTTACTGTAACACAACCTTTAAAACCAGGAAAAGACTATACTTATGCCATATTACAATATTTCAATATCCAAAATCTACTGCCGAATTCATGCAGAGCAGTGGCGATGTGCAGCCTGCGGCGAGCTGCCATGCAATGTCTCAGCTCAGAAAGCTGCAGACCTTTGATTCTGTGCCGAAGTGCCGCCAGACTAAAAGTTGGAAAAAGTTTTTATCAATGACGTGCAGGCATTGAATACCAACAGCCAATCAGTAGACAGATCCTGTGACATGTTGACCTACATGTTACAAAGAATTTATTCCCCCCTGAAACACATGAACGCGCCTCCCAGCCACAAAAAAACATTATGCTACGAGCCTTGGGTGAATTCGCCGAAAGAAGATATCCATTCTCACAATATCAATATAAAATTGATATACTGCCCAGCCCTAACTGAGCCACAAAAAAAATCTCAGAGAAAACAAATATCAAATAAAAACTGCACTATCTGCATGGATAGATATCACTAAATGTACAGTAACTTTTGGGTGAACTGATCCTTTAATGGCTCCCTGTATACTAATGCATATTCCACACAGGTCTGAATCTGACCCCATCATGGATGAGAAAATAAAGCAGAGCTGAATATTAAATGAAGTAACTTTTTATACACACATGCTGCTCAGTAAAAATCACACATTTGTTTTGATCATGGCAGCTTCTGTTTTAATGAAAAAAGGAGTGCAGCACTTTAGCAACTAACTGAGTCTATTGATTCACATTTCTTTTTGTTCTTTATCCAGCTCTCCGTCTCAATGAGTTTTACAGGAGCACAGTGAAATATTACTGAGCACAAAATAAACTCTAAAGAAAGGCAAAGCTACTGAGTGACACCAAAGAGACACAAATTATTTTATCAAAACAGAAATCAATGTGTATCTAAGCTCGATAATACATTTATTCACAACATCCTGAAAGACCAAACACTCAGAAGAATATTTGTTGGCCATTTGTGCACAACATTATAGAATGAGGAGTTTCACTGGACCTGTAACTATGGGTGTTTTCACATATTGTCCCTTTTAAACAAATCAGACTCAGTCCTCTTAATGTGGACCAAAAAGTGGATCAACAGAAAAGGGACTCGGTTCTTTTTGTGTTATCATTGTCAGTTCATTTGAAAGAGGACTCACTTCTCTTTCTGGTCCACTTCGACTCTAAAGCGGCCTCAGTCCTCTTTCTACACTATAGTTTCTCGGGAGCTCAGACCAACATTGTCCTAAAAATAAATTCATTAAGCCCATAAACATCTGAGTGGTGTAAATGGAAAATGCAGGACTTTCCTCAGTTTGCATCTCTATTTTATATTGTAAAAAACATAAAAACATCTCCCTCAAACAACAGTTCGAGTTTCTCACCAAACTCCAAACTAGGGATGCTAATTTTGAAAAATTTTCTTAACCGTTAACTAACCCTCATTAACCGATTATTAACCATCAATTAACTGACAAGATTAGTGCCTCACATACAGCTGTGCAGCTGCAATATATGAGCACAACAAACAACTGAATCCCCGGTTCAGAGCTACTGTAGCAGCCACTGAGCTCGCAGTTCATTTGGAGCAAGTGTGAAAACTCCCTATGACTCATATGGATGAGTCATTTGACACTGTGGTATTGATATTCACTTTAAAGGCAGAGATAGTCAGCTGATTGATTGTAACATCAGAATTCTCTCTGTTCACTCTGATGTTATGAGTCTGACACCAAAAATCATTAATAGTGTTTCAGTATTCCTGTCAACAACCACATCTGAATTACTGTATTCATCAGATGACGCTTTAAGAGTGTGTACGTGTACTTGTGTGTCTGTGCGTTTGTGTCTTAAGACCTGTTGCCAGGATACAAGTGAAGCCTAATAAGCCAGTTAATGAACGATGATTCGCTCTCCCTCGCTGTAGAAGAAGCAGAACCCAGCAACCAAACAATCAAATCAAAACATTGTTGTCTTCGTTTAACTGCTGCTCTCTATTTCCTCACTGAGACCACTCAGGACAAGTGCAACATGCAAACGAGATCTTCCTGTAATAACCAGATTAGATATGAGAGGACGTGTAGCACTAAACTTCCTGGCTTTCCGATCTCAAAAGACAGCACAAAACACACAATGAGGAAACCTCACTCTGGTTTAGTGTTTAGAGTCAAGCTTCAAGACAGAAATGCCCAAAAAACAGGAGCCTACAGCCATGTACTGATGCAGAGCAGTGCTTTGAACTAAATACTAACATCAGCATGCTAACATAGTCACACTGGCAATGTTTAGCAGCTTTACTATAACCTTATGTTATCTTACAGTTGGTGTTAACAGGCAAATTAGTACTAAACACAAAGTACAGTTGTGGGATGTGGGAACAATGAACTTGCAAAACCTTGTGTCATTTCAACCAGCAGATATTTACTCAGCCTGTTTGGCCAAAATGGTGTATGAATGACACAATAGTGTACAAGGTATTTAGCGGGAAATAAGAATGCATTTCTTGCTTTTGGCGTGTCATTTGTATGACTACTGACTGCGATGTCAATGCATCCACGTAAATATACTGTGGTTAGTAGAATAAAAAGTGAGAAAGACCACTTATTGTGCGTGGCAGGGTCAGTGGATCGTTCCAACACAAGACTTTCAGTTTGGGATGCAGAATATCCACGACTGACTCAAACAGCTGGATGGACATCGGTGCTGATCGATTCAGTTCAGTTCTATGTTTATAGACATACACATTTTAGACTTGAATTGTAATTCCTGTTCATTTTGAAGATTATTTTTACCAAGTTGCTGTTGTACGATTTATTATTTTACTGATAATTAACAATTCAGTACATTTATACCTATGAATTTATTTGTCACATTTACTTTTATGTTAGTAGTAGTATAGTTGTTAGGAAAGTAATGTTTAAGTCAAGCCTGTTGTTGCCTTACACATAACAGAATGATCTCAGTACCATTTGATAACCAAAGCTCAGGTATTGTTATCGGTATCGGAAAAGCTGGATCGGTGCATCCCTACTTTCAACCAGGAGATCGGTGTTCGAGACCTTTTGTTTTGTAATACGTAAGTGACATGTTCTTAGTGGCATTTTTGATGTGTTTTCTGTACTTATGTTGTTTCTGTACATATTTATGTACTTATTCTACGTCCAACCATGATGTTTTTCCTAAACCTAACTAAGTGGTTTTGTTGCCTAAACTTAACTATGGGCCTTACCACAGTTTTGATGCATTGTTTACAAAAAGCTGCATACAAATGACATGCAAAAAGGCTTAAATGTGTGAGCTAATGTCATGGTATTTATATGCCTACCCATGAGACTGGGTTGAAATATTTTCAGAGATAAGTGAACAATTTGACCTGCTGGTGGCACTAAATGAAAAATCAGGAAAAAATCAGTAGAATACATCCTCTGGGGAACATGAATGTTCATAGTGATGCATCTAATAATTGTTGAAATATTTTGGTCTGGAACAAAGTAGAGCCCCGACCCACTAATACACCACGACTGTAGCTAAAAATCAAACTGTTGCCAACTTTACTCCAACGTGGACCTTTACCCTCCTTCCACAAATGCACAAAGGCATTGAGAGCCTCCCAGTCTGCCCCCACAACACAACAACCCCCTACAAAACACTTTGGAGCCTTCTATTCAAACACACATACACTCAGGCAGATTAGTGGAGAATTTGCTGACGTTTTGTGCTGGAAATGCGGCAGAGAGAACTGCCTCACAACAAATACCAAGAATACCCTCTTAAGCCGCCTTTGTTACGGCACAGTCTGTAGATCTGGGATGTTGGAGTGTTACTTTTAGAGCGGCTGTACACAAAATCAACATTCATCTTCCTCACATCCAGGAGGGCGGGGGAGAGAAAAGAAGAGCAGCTAATCCCTCTCTGGAGAGGAGAGGAGAGGAAATGTCATGCTGGTACAGAGAGAAAGCATCAAAATCTAATGTGAATGTGTAAATGATGCCTGCGCTAACTCCTTCTGATGGATTTACATATTCACATATTTTGTCTAAGATGTTTTTATTCTCCGTGACAGGACACGAGAAAGGAGGAGAGAGGCAGTTTGTGTGTTTGTAAGTGTGCGTTTGGACACTTGGATCAGTTCCAAGCTTTAATTCATGGAGATGCGAGGTGAACGGTAATTTGTTCTGCATGTCAGCTGCTGACAGCTGCAGAGGCCTTTTGGCTCGCTCGACCACGTCGCCTCATTCGTTGGCCAAAAGCAGGGCGGCGTGATTCACCGCCAACAGGTAAACCTACAGGACATCTACAGGAAGTTACTGCGACGTGTGTGCCGAGTTACAGCAGGGGTGTGGGATGATTGCAAGTCCAGGGTTGGGAGAGAGAAAGAGTGAGATATTTGTAAGGTTAGTCTCTGTTGGTCAGGCAAGTGTGCGTCTGTGATATTATTCTGTCAAACACATGACTCTTAACATCAAAGCTGTAAAACATGTTTTTCTCCAGAGCGCAGAAAATCAGGATGAGGGAGACAGATCCATTGATATGCACAACACTGAAGTGTGTGTGTGTGTGTGTGTGTGTGTGTGTGTGTGTGTGTGTGTGGGCTCTACAGTGATTGCTCCGTGTAGGAAGAACAGATTACGCCTTCTCTCGCTGTGACCATGATGAAATCCCACAATGCCAGTCATCACACAGAGATCTTTAATGACGTCCCACAGTGACCTCCACACACACACACACACACACACACACACACACACACACACACACACACACACACACCTACACGGTGCACGTACACACACACAAAACCACACACGGGTGCAGATAGGTTGAGGATTTGCTGGAACCTTCCTCATTAGCTCACTTCACCAACATGGCAGGAAACTCAACAATAAAGGCATCAGCGCTAAAATACATTTACACGCTAAACAAAATCACGTTGCGGAGAAGCTGGTTTCCTCCTGGTGACGGAGACGCTTGTCTGCAGGATATCAGAGGTTCTTATAAAACACCTTGAACATGGATACACTGCTGCACTAAAGCATTTGTTGCAGATCTTCAGGATAATGGCCTCCTTTCACACGAGACAGAGAGAAAGAGCACTTTCCTTCTCTAAATTTAGGACTGGATTAGCTCTGCGCAGTCTTAAAGCTACACAAGGCAAGCTTTTGTGTACAAATAACTCATCTTATTAGACTAAATCAGAGCAGAGCTGCAAAGAATATCCTACTTTATTGCTGATTTGTGCCATTTACTCAAACAAAATTCTTGATAGAAAAGGACTCAGTTTTCTAAACAAAGAAGCTCAAAAAGCCACTTATAACCACAGATGCTCTGTTTTCTGCTGTTATAAGTTGACGTTTAAGACCAAATGTAATGAGCCATTTTATACAAGAAGATTTGAAACTTATTCAACAGTGCTTTCTGCAGGTTAGCGCTCTCAACTTTACAAAGGGTGATGTCCGGTCAGATTACTTGTGGACAGATCACTTCCATCACCAGAGTGTCCTGATGGAGAGCCGAGCTCAGCCACATATAAAGAGAGAGAAAGTTGCAGTTTGTTATAAAACAGTTGAAGTATAAAACTGTGAAAATGCGTAATTAGAGAGACTACACACCCAAACGCAGTGACTCTCTCTCTCTTTGAAGCTACGTAGTCTGTGTGTTTTGTACTGGGTTGTACACACATGAGCAACGGGTTTTACTCAACCTCTCTGATAAAAAGACCAGGAGTCACTGGATGAAACATATTAGGTAGGATAACGTTTCATTTGTGTGTGGAACTAGCTAGTGTTGGTGACCTATACTGAGCGAGCTGTAGTTCACTGAGTGGTTTCACACAAAACTAAACAATACTATGTCAAACAAAAAGTGCAAAACTATCTTTAAAATTGATAAACATATGTGTTATTCATAGGGCAATTCAAACAGGAGGGGGAGGGCCTTCGTCACTCTGTTATCTTTGTTTGGCACTACTGAGGCAGTTTTCAGCTCCGGACTCAGGTTGAGCTGGTTTACTAAATGGATTCCCACTCTAATAAACAATTTTAAAACAAATATGACAAATATAATCATTTAGGAGTGCCCCGGTAGCTCACCTGGTACTACAGGCATCCCATGTACTAAAGCTGAGTCCTTACTGCAGCAGCCCGGGGTTTGAATCTGACCTGTGGCCCTCTGCTGCATGTCGTATCCTCTCTCCCCTTTCACAACTATCACTGTCACCATCAAACAATGGCAAAATGGCCAAAAAAAAAAAACAATCATCACAAAAAAGTAAGTATTGAAAGCAAAAAAAGAAGCTCAGTTTTAACTTTCGTGGCAAGAGCGCTGCCATGTTGCACTACATGTCGCACGGTTGGTTGGCTCAGCTGAGTTACAACGGCAGAGACAGTGAAAGACAGAGACGGATGGGCTACAGGACAGAAGAAAATAAAAGGGAAACAACTGTTGTATTTCTCCTGGATGTCACTGATTCCAGCTGACTGTCTCTCCATCTACTGTCCTCTCGCCTCTCTGATCAATTGTCTCTATGGCACGCCGCTTTAACATTTAACAGCTAAGCTTGACTATCCGGAATTAGCATCAGAGATATCCACTATTACATTCTGACTAGTCGTAATGACATTACACAACCAGTTGTGCATGACACAGCTCATGCAAGGCGCCACATTGGATATTAGCCCAACAAGCATCTGAGCAGTGTTGGCAGATGATTTTGCTAATTTGAATGGTTTGGTAAAGTTGGAAAGATATATACAGATTCAAACTTCCCGGATCAGTAACTCATAAATGAAACACTGTTAAAATGCAAACGACAGAGAAAATGAGCTACAACTGCATTTTAATCAAAATGAGCCATCCTCCAAGCTGGACACATGACATTGGTCTCTATATGCAGCCAATCAATTAATTTCTTATTTTATAGTTTCAACCTGAAGAAAAAAACACTGAAAAACAATAAGTTTCATGTGAAGCAGAATGATGATCTGCTTGTTCACGGTTGCGTTCAGGTACATCACCCCTATTCCTGTCCCAAAGACGTCCTGCCCCTCTGAACTGAATCACTGGCGCTCGCCTACATCATTACTAAAATGTCTTGAGATGCTGGTACTGAATACCATCCTCCCAGTTGTTGGCCCTCAGCTGGATCTAAACCAGTTCACCTACAAGGGTCAGAAGTGGAACAGAGAATGAAGTGGCAAACCTCCTTCACACTCTCCTCCAACGGCTACACTCCTCTGGCCATTGCTAGCTGCCCATCCTTTCACAGACTGTAGCCTCCAATGACATCTAATGATCATCGGTCAAAGTGGGCAACACTACATCCTCCATCATCACCGTCAACACTGGAGCCCCCCAAGGCTGAGCCCCTTGCTATACACAACAATGATGGCTTTAGTCCTTCTTTGAATATTGTGATGACACAGCCATACTCGCCCTCCTCACAGACAGACTCAGCCACAGACTACCAATAATAATCGGTTGCCTATTTTTTGGGGGCTTTTTATGCCTTTAATGTAGAGAGAGAGAGAAACACGGTGATAGTTATGGAAGGGGGGAAGGAGGGAATGACATCTAGCCTCAGGTCACATTATAACCCCGGGCCGCTGCGGTAAGGACTCAGTCTTAGTACATGGTGCGCCTGCTCTACTAGGTGAGCTACCAAGGCACCCCGAAGGGAGCTAATCTTTGACACCCACAAAAAAGTCACCAGCCCTCACTGCCCCACTTCCAACAACTGCCAACCAGCTGAGACGGTGGAGAGCTTCAGGTACCGAGGCATCATCCAGGACAATAAACTGAGCTTTGATCACCACACCAGAGACCTCTATAAACGCAGCCAACAAAGACTCCCTAAGAGCTCCCAGTCAAACCGACCTCCTGCTCCTCCTGTATTGTAGCATCATTGAATCCATCCTCCTGTACTGCACCACCTGCTATGTCACCACGCTCACCCTCACCAACAGGAACAAGCTCCTGAAAATCACCAAAATATCCTCTAAAATAATTGGCCTCCCTGCTTTCAACCTGCCACGGCTCGCAGAGCTCTGACCATAGCACACAACACACCCCCTCCACCCATACTTCACCCTCCTCCCCTCTGGTCGCAGATATAGACATCTCACCCATTAGGGCCTTAAACAGCCTGGGCACTCTGTAACAGAGGTGTGCCATTGTGATGTTCTAGTTTGTTTATACCCTGTTTTTAGGTTGTTTGAGTGTTTGATTGTAAATTTCCTCCATAGAGGACAATAAAGAATGGGTCTGAATTAGCATTAGCTGAGTTTACCATCTCTCTGCGGATGAAATATTTTGTTATGTGATTTAAATGAGATGGAAGATGAAGTTCATTTCATGTTTTATTTGCTCATTATATGATAATGTAAGTACTATGTTGTGTTTAGGAAGAGAACCTTTTTGTGGTGGGAGTGTAACATATGTAATAAATGATGCTGTCTGACTAATGTTTTACTTCTGTAGCTATAAATTGTCCATGTGCACGACACAATAATTAACATAACTAACAAAATATGTATGTCAGGACAGAGAGATGCCAGATAACAGGAGGTAAAATGCAGAACAAACTGACAGACCTCAAATCAGCCCGAGGCTGATGAAAAATGAGCATTGACCTTTGCCCTCTGACCCCTGTGGTTGACTATTCCCCTGTAACTATACACTCCCACACACAGGCACTAACACATGTCCTCCCCCTCTCATTCCTTACAAGAACATCTATCCATTGACAGTTTATATTTCCATCATTGCTTCACACACACAGATGGCCCTGGTGCCACAGAGCTCCCCTCACCCCTGCACTCTGCCCCGCTGCCTCTATAATTAATGGAGCCGCCCCGGTGCAGGTCTCTGGCAGCAAATCAGGGATGTGTGCAGTGCATTCATAAATATTTACGTAAACCACCATTAAAATTTCACACGATGAAGACAAAAAACACAACATATCAAACACAACATATATGTATAGTACTTAAAATATCCTCTGCCTTGACTGTATCTCTGTGTGCATGTGTGATTACCACAGAGGCTCTGTATCCCCACAACTAATTGTCTAAAATTGGCTCCAAAATTCATTCAAAAACCTAATTTCTTTCTTTTCATGGCAATGGCACACCAATTAGTTCATCTCTCTACCTGAGAATAAAGAACTGGACCTCTGAAATCCACAAATCACAAAATCAGGTTCTAATATTCATTAACCCTCTGAGACCCGCACGCTCGCAGATGATTCTGACTGACTTTCCTGTCTTTCAGAGGCTCTAATAGGTTTTAGAGCAAGTGTGGAGGTGCAGATGTTGTATGAAACTAGAAAACTGAAGGAATCAAATCTATTGGTACCAACCAAACTATTTTGTCAGGAAGGAGGCTAAATAGCGCTCCAAAATAGGCATCTAAAAAACTGGCATGGTCATTTTCAAAGGGGTCTCTTCACCTCGGACCTCAAGATATGTGAATAAAAATGGGTTCTATGGGTACCCGCGAGTCTCCCCTTTACAGACATGCCCACTTTATGATAATCACATGCAGTTTTGAGGCAAAAACGTTTTTTTAATGAGAGTGTAAATTATTGCCTATTCTACAATGCTGTATTTGAACATTTCTGCATACTGAGGTTCCTAAATGATCTTGAATTACATAAGTTGGTATCACCGTAAGGCTGAGAGTCTTGAGGATCAAAGGAGCCCAACTGTATTCATGTGTGATGGTGTTTGTCCCCATAGTAGCCATTACATTGTAGTGAGACCATTTTAAATCTGACCTCACTGTATAAAATGACCTGTGGTGACCTCTAGAAAAATCACAGCCACATGAAACTTTACAGCCGCAAACGAGAGACCTGGAGCATTCAGAGGATGGATGGTTTTCCTAGGTAGATTGACAAAAAGGGGGTTTCAGAGCTGTTTCCAGAACAGAAGAGCTCGCCACCCAATCACTGAAAAAAATCAATCACAGCATGGCTTTATCTGTGGTGTTCCTCAAGGTCTTTGTGTCTTAATGTGGCATTTTGGAGGTATCATTGATCCTTTTTTATTTTATTTCAGGGTAACAAATGATATCAACCCCAAAACTGCTGCAACAACAACTGGATGGGATGGCCATCATACACAGTACTTCTGTCGTAATGTTCTAAACCCTTAAACACTTTGAAAATGTATTTTAATTAATGAATCCAGGTTTATTTCTGATTTATGACTTGAACATCTTGACACAGTGCTGAGCTGCATCTCAAATTACTCTCCAGGTTTCCAGCTTTCAGATGACATACACCACTTCTATGTGACATCTACTGGTGACCTGCTATATGCCCCTAAAGACCCCCTCTACCCCACTAAAAATGACAAAAACGGGTCTATTGTGGGTCTCAGAGGGTTAAATAGCCACAATAACCATATCAAGGTTCCAGATAAATATATTCCAGTTATATGGATGCTAATTGATAGGGCTAAATAATCCCATCCTGCTACTGCCTCAGTGGTGTCGTGCTTTTAGGATTACACCATCTTTCTTCTTCTTTAGCACATGAAACTTGACCCAAACCACCAAATACAATCCGCATTGTGTGACTGCTGTACTCACAGAGAAACCAGCCCAGAAAGGACACGAGTGCCGGACTCTGGGTGATGTGGTGAGAGCCAAAGCCGCGAAGCTGACGGCCAGAATGAGGCTCCCCAGGACCATCTGAGAGACTCCCAGCGCCAGCATGATCCTGGTCCGGGTCCGGTACTCCCTTAACCGGGACAGGCTGCGGGACAGCGACGCGGGGCTCAGGGACCCCGGGCCGCCGCCGCCGATGGTGCTGCCGCCGCCGCGGTGCAGCGCGTTCACCGGCATTGTCACTGAAGGGTAAACGACAAACACAGCAGTAGATAAAGAACAATAACATCCACGGACAGCGGAGAGGCTGTGTGTCCGCCTGCGGCGCGCTGGTAAACGGTGTAACTGGAGGTCAGTGTCCGGTGTGGGTGATCTCCATCAATTAAGATGCTCGCTCCAATTAGAGATGCGCTGCTGCTGCTGCGGATGGGAGGAGAAAGGTGAGAGAAGAGCGGACTGGACGAGGCACCAGATGTTTAACATAACAGAAAGTGTGAAGTCAAAATACGCGAAATAAACCTCTGCAGGAGTTCTGGGTGACTGATCCAACAAAGAGCCCATTACTCAAAAGTCAAAGCGCGAAAAAGGCAAAACAAAACCCGCATCTTGCTGCTGTCAACCAGCCATGCACCATTGTCACGCTCGTCTCTGCTCCAACTACTCGAAAGCGATAGATTAAGCCTGGTTGAAAACAAGGTGAATTGTTGCAGGGTTTTGGTGTCAAAATATCCGCAGTTCTGCTCGAGCAGCGTCTCCTCTGTGCGTGTGTGTGTGCGTGTGTACGAGGCTCCAGCAGCCGAGGTGGTTATTCACAGACGGCAGCAGATCTAGCAGCCAGGACAGGAGACGCACACTGCGTATTGGAGATGTGCCACTCTGCTGCGCGTCCCCATGGCGGCGAGCTGCGCGGAGCGTGTTTTACTACGATAGTGGAGGAGGGGAGGTGGGCTCTCTACTATCAGGACACATGAAATGAAACCTTCGCCTGGTTTGTTACTCGCTGCTGGCGGTGATGATGTAGTGGAGGAGGATGAACGCTGCTCATCGTCGTCATCTTTTAGGAGAGAGCGCACGGTTTGTGTTGCGTAAAATGAATACTTTAGTCTTACAGTTTCACCATGTGATCAGGATTCAGGACATTTCGGTTTTAACTCTAAAACAAAGTGGCTGTAATAAGCTGCAGAATCAGGACACCATGGACTGCACTGCCATTGAGCACTGGCTCTGTATCCTCCGTCCTTCATCACGAGGCTGCTGGTGGTCAATGCGACACACCTGGTGAGGATCTGACCTGAAGAGCTGTTTGAAATCAGACTGGCTGCACGTTACTAAATAATTAGTGATCATTAGAAAATATCCTGACAGGTTTGTCTGGTTTCTGGCTTGTGACCAGTGGTGGAATGTAACTAAGTACATTTAGTACTGTACTTGCTTTAGTATAAGTATTTTATTCTGCTGTAAGTTTCAAATTTGCTTGGCAATGAAACAATCTGGGTTTCAGGTACCCTCCAAACAATGCTCATTAAAATTATACATATTTAATTATTATTAAATTATTATCATACATACCCACTATATATTAGATCATACAGTATATTTGTTATATATTTTATGTTTTTTTTTATTATTTCCTACATGGGCTTCTAGGCCTTTCTACTGTACTGCTTGTGGTCCTCCAGTGTATGTCTATGACGGTAAGTGTGGGCTACATTATGAAATGTTGGGTGACACTTTTCACCAAAATATTGTGTTCATTTTGACTTTAGTCTTGTTTTAATCAATGTGCAAATTGGCTGAATATGAATTATCATCTTTAATGCCCTATTATTTTTTTGCCCCTTTATTAAAGCCTGTGCTTCCTGTATGTAAACTGCTGTGTGTTTCATATTACATTGTATGTTTTAATGTGTTTTATGCTTGCTGCAGCACAAATTGCCCATTTGGGACAAATAACTAATTGGCTTACTTAAGATTTTAAATTCAAGATTTTTAATTGTAACAGAGTATTTTTACACTGTGGTATTGCTACTTTTACTTACGTAAAAGATGTAAATACTTCTTCAATCAGTGCTTGGTATCCATTAAAAAGAATCAATTGTAGACATGAGTTGTGAGCAGTTTATCCTAACAGGGTTTTTCCTTTCTCATTATTTAAATGATACTGAGAGGCTTGACGTGGTGAATTATCCACTATTTTAAAAGAAAAAGGGAATAAAGCGTAAAAACATGTTAGTTTTTTGTTTTTAATCATCTGTGAACCCCCAAGTGATCCTCTTTGGAGTCCTGACATCCTGCAAGACATTTAATTGTGCAAATGTTTCATCAAAACCATTCTTGTCTAAATGCATTTTATAAAAACACACATTTCACTTATCGCAAACATATTTTTGCTCCTCTTGTTACCACATGCAGGCCGTAAGAACTAAAACTAATAAAACAGAAATACTGAAATACCTTAAAATCCCAGCTGAAGGACTTTTCTGACCTTGTGCAGCTCTCATGCATTCAGAGCTCAACTGCGCCATCTAGCTGTGAAACCTGAGTCACGGTGCTGTGATGTCCTTTAATGAGATGATATATAGAAGAAGTATAGATAAGATACACAGCACCTGCACCAGCGTTGATGAGTGAGTCATTTTCAGACAAAAATGACACAAAATTTGCTGACTCAAGCTCCTGAAAATGAGATTTTTTTTCTTCATCTTGTTTGATAATAAACTGATTATCTTTGTTTTGGACTGTTGGTCAGACTCAACAAGCAATTTGAAGATGGCTCTGGCAAATCTTGATCAGCATTTTTCACTATTTTCTGATATTTTATTGACGAAACAATTGATTGATTTAATCAATTAAATGAAATGTGAACAGAAATGATGTAACAGAAAGTCAAACAGAGGTCACAATCATCCATCCATCTGCAACCGTTTATTCCGTCAGGGGTCGCGGGGGGCTGGAGCCAATCCCAGCTGGCATCGTGTGAAGGCGGGGTTCACCCTGGACAGGTCACCAGTCCATCTCAGGGCACATAGAGACAGATGACCATTCATGCTCACATTCACACCTAATGGCAATTTTTGTCTTTGGACTGTGGGAGGAAGCCAGAGAACCCGGAGAAAACTCACGCTAACACAGAAAACATGCAAACTCCACACAAAAGGACCCCAAACTGAATTCAAACCTGTGACAGCGCTCAATTCTGCACCACTGTGCAGCCCAGGTTGTGATCAGCAGGTAAAAAGCATAAAATACTTCTTTACACTCTCTTTACTTTAAAAATGATTTTATTTATTAATACAGTGGTATACTTAAAATTGTGTTGCAGAGGAGAAAAAAAAAGTCAGCCACACGTGAAGAGCTAATATCCAATTAAAGCCGTGTTATATCTAAAAATAAGATGGTACTGGTGTGCCATACATCATATATCGTCTATTAGTACAAAAATACATTTAAGGGCACACGATACAGCATCCAGTATCACAAATCCGTGAGGGAGACACTTTGAGAGCACACCCTTTTTAAAAGAACGTGTTTTAAATGTATTATAGCCCAAGCACTTTCCTGATCCTTAAAGAGCCATAAAAAGAGCTTTTCATTATTGTGACCATAACATAGTGTGAATATATTGGTAGAAAAGATGTGACGTATTATCATTAGGTTACAAGTTCCAAGGCTCGAGGGTATATCCAG
The DNA here is from genome assembly GCA_947000775.1 of Pterois miles. Classification (NCBI taxonomy): domain Eukaryota; kingdom Metazoa; phylum Chordata; class Actinopteri; order Perciformes; family Scorpaenidae; genus Pterois; species Pterois miles. The sequence goes on from CAMQGK010000604.1 coordinate 1,060,222, forward strand.
AATACAAACATAACCACGTTCACTTTCTTCCACTTTTTAAAACATGTTTTCTCTAAGTTTTATACAAAAAAGAAAGACATACAAAAAGTTCATTTACAAACAAAAGAAACAAGGCAATATGCTAGCGTTATTTACAGCCACTTCTTTTCTGTTGTTATCTTCTTCTTTTTTTTTTTAAGTAATGCATAGCAGATAAAAGAAGAGCATACCTTTGTTATCCTTTATAAACTGTTACTGTGTGCTAAACCCAAGTTCATTTATACAGTGGGTTCACAGAGAAATGGCAAAACAAATGACATTATACCATAATTTATCATAACTTATTTTGTTTTTCTTAATGAAAAGTGAATAATCTGCAGATAAGGCATCACTGCTTATTTGTGTATGAGTGCAAAGAGTAAGAGAGAGAGAGAGAGAGAGAGAGAGAGAGAGAGAGAGAGAGAGAGAGAGAGAGAGAGAGAGAGAGAGAGAGAGAGAGAGAGAGAGAGAGAGAGAGAGAGAGAGAGAGAGAGAGAGAGAGATGTGAGGAAGGAACTGAGGATGCTACTGGACCTGAGTAAAGAACATGCATAGATCTCCCTCAGGCTGGAAGGAGAGACGCGGTACGCTGGAAGAAGTTAAGCTACGAGATATCACTGTAGGAAAAGGAAGAAGAGAGGAAAAACGTCTCTAGATAGTGTGCTGCTTGGGTTCATATTCAGCTCATGTTGTGCCTTCAACAGATACTCGTCACCACCTCTGGTTTAATCTCTCAAACCTTCATTAAAGTCCTTCAATGTTTAAAAAAAAACGTGGAGATACATGTTTGTTTTCAGTCACCTGAACTGAAAAATAACAGGAGGATGACTGGAAACTGAATTCAAGAGGAAAATTTTAGTAAATCTTCTCTATACTACTATATATACTGTATGCATATATAGCATAAATATACCAACACAGACTTTTTGAAGCATGTACACTGCCTCAAAAGCCATCCATCCATCTATATTCATGTCAAAATTACATTAAACATTAGCATTATATATAGTGTCAATCCTCAGGGGCATGCATCCATGGTTTCATTTCACATCAAAACTTCAAAATGGGGTTTAAAGAACAGCTTGAAACGATCATCAGTGTCCTTCATCCATGGGTGCAGTAAACAGCACTGACTGGATCTTCTTCATACTCCATCGTGTGTGTATGTGAGTTTGTGTGTGTGTCTGGAGTGCATCTGTCATGTGTGTGTGTGTGTGTGTGTGTGTGTGTGTGTGTGTGTGTGTGTGTGTGTGTGTGTCCGTCCACCGTCTTCATTTTATCCCCCACGGTTCCACATTCAGTAACATCACACCTGCTGCTCCATCCTAAAAGTGGTCAATGAGCACAGAGACACAGTTGGCTCCCACCAGGTAGTTGGGGTCTCCGGGGAGAGACTTGTTCTGCCAGCTTTTTGGGTCACCTGCAGACAGACAGATGGCGAGATAGTGAGTGATAACAGCTGCTTTATATGTGAAATACAAACTGTTTTCAGAGGCACTACACGCATGCAAACTCCTCTTCTCACCACAAAAATCTATTGTACAATTCTCATTTTAAAGCACTGGCTGCAGAGCTCGATTGTTTCTATTGTCTGTAAGTAAGTAATATCACATGGTTTTGTGGCCTATAAAAGCAATTTATTATTTTTATTGAATGTCCCCAGCCTCAGTCGCTGTGGGGTCTGAGTGTAATTGCAATTATAAACATACAGGTCTGTGCCAAGAGGACAGTTCCAGTAATCAATCAGAGGAAGCAGAGCCAGCTCGGCAGAGCTCCATCGCTACAGCACACACTAACTTTACAGACACCCTCCTCATCGCTGTCCACTGTCAATCTTCATATTCTCACTGGTTTACTTTGGCGTGAGACAGCCCTTTCTGATGGGGAACTAAAGCCTTTGTATCCATCTATGCTCCACCAGACTCCATTGAAAAAAAATTTCATTTTTATCTCACCAAAAACAGGAGTTGCTGGTCTATCGCTGCCTCGATCGGTTAGTTTCTTTGTGCTATTCTGTGACTTTGGTGTATCCAAACTAAACTAAGTCACACAATAGCACAAACTGACTAATCAATCGAGGCAGCGGTAGACCAGCAACTCCCTTCAAAGTAAAATTACAGTTTTTTTCAGTTGAGACTTGTGGCTTTGAGAGTACAGACAACAGCTTCAGTTGCCTGTTGGAAACACAGACTGTATAGCTGTCTCATGGCGAGGTAAAATGGTGAAAATATTCTAAATATAGCATTCACTTAAAGGATATTGATTTGTTTTAGGTGAGCCTTTCCTTTAGGTGGATGAAATACGTTTTGCTGCCGGCCCTGTCCACAGATATATTACTCTGCTCCCATTTGGTAACTGATGATGATGATGATGATGATGAACTGATCCTCCACACTAGGTATGTACTGACCATCATCTACTGTAGGTAATACACCTCCTATGGATAAACCGTCAATCTTGTGCTAAAATCTGGGAGATATGGAAGAGATAAATGTGACCTGAGGACCATCTTCTGTTCAGCAGGTATACAACAAAAAAGGCAACTCTGCTACTTTATTTCAAGATCTTTAATATGTTGTGTCAATCTCTCTTCTTGGTAGTGTGTTAGGTTGAATAGTGGGCTCCTATTATTGGGCTGTCATTAATGATTTCCTTCCTTCCTTCTTGGCTGGTTGTTGATCACCGGGTTGGCGGTTTTGATCCCCAGCAAAATAAAAGCGCTATATAAATGCAGTCCGACTCAGAGGTCTAGTTGTATTACGTGTAGTGTTAGTGGATGACGTGATGAGGTCGGACTGAGAGGGAGCCCTCACTTGTTATGCTGCTAAACCAAATAGCTCAGCTTTGTTTCCTTTTTGGATCAACTGTAAAACAACTCAAGCTGAACAAGAACCTGTACTAGAAACATCATTTGGGCTGGTTTTGCTGGTGGGGCCTTTTACTGGATGCTAGCTCTAGGTAAGCCCAAAACAACCCACTGCGACTCAGTTATTCCCTTTAGTCAGTTGACGTTTTCTTTCCCACACATACTGTCTGTTAGAGAGTGCATGTAGCCCAGACACTAATAAAGAGCCAGTCACTCTTTCATCCTACAGGAGACAGGGTCCCGAAACGCTGAACTTCAAATAATAAATTGCATCTGCGTTATGAGCGTGTAGCTTTCCCGTCCTCTCTCTGATGTCTGCCTGTGAGCTGCCATCTGACAAGAACAGGAGTCAGTTTTCCTTCAGTTCCTCAAGTAAGAAACACTGCAGGTCACATGTCAGGTTGTCAGAGCGGTAATGGGAAGTCAAAGCAGATTTTCATGTGTTATTCTTGAATATTTCAGAAATAACTGAGAAAGAAATCTGACTTTGTAATTTGTAGAGCAACTTTTGGTTGAACAACATTAAAAAAAAAAATCCTATTATGAAAAAGAATCCTGAACATGATTACTACAATGATGCTAAAGGCACCCTGTGGCAGCCCGGTCGCACAAAAACATGAGTGAATGACACGATAAGGCGCAAGGCAAAAGTGTGAAATAAAGGTGCCGTTTGGCTGCAGGCGTGTCAACTACTCTACGTAGTTAGTACTGACTGCAATGTAAATGCATTACTGTAAATATGCTGTGATCAGAGCTGGTGATGTAGAATAAAAAGCAAGAAAGACTGATTATCACCGGCAGGAGGGGAGGTAGACGGGTCAAACAAATAGGACTTTCAACCCGGAGACCGCCATTCATGACCAGTGTTTTGTTTTACATGTTAGTGACGTCTTTTTAATGTATTTTCCATATTTCTGTTGTGTTGTTTCCATATGTTTTATACTTATTTTGTGACTTATTCTAAGCCAAACCATGTGGTTTTTCCAAACTTAAGTCAGTGCTTTTCTTGCTCCCTGCTGATAATATAATGCTGGTAATATTCACACATCAGTGAGACAAAACGTAACACTGACACGCTATCCTCTGGTGGACAGGTGGCTATATTACACACGTTGTGGACTTTTTTTTTTTTTTTTTTTAAATAAACACTTATGTTTACATTCAGTGAAAACTGACAAAAATGATTCATCAATTGTCAAAACAGTTGCAGATTAATTTTCTGTTTATCAACCAATCCATTAATCAACTAATCATCACAGCTCTAGTGTATTCTCAAGGCCAAACAAACACGTTAAAGCCAGGTCAACTTAATGGAAATTTTCTGGAGCTTTCAGCTTTATCTTGTGGCCTTCATCGGCAGATAGAGGTTGTTCAGTGAGGTTGTTTCATCTGATGATGAAAGCCACAAGAAGTGTCTGAAAACTCCTGAAAATTGACCTGTACTTTCACTGATGAAACTTAATGGTACATTGTCAAAGCCATTTTTTAATCCAAAACCTGACGGTGTCAATAAAACCTGCATTGTTTATGTCAGTGATTTGCGATATATCAAGTGGCTCAGTTCTTTCCCACCTTCTGCTGGTGCATAGCTACGTTTCTTTGGACGTTACTACCACCAGAGGATCAGTGAAAGAGCGTGAAACAGTCAGCAGGAATGTGTATCACGTTACCCACTCGCTTGCATGTGCAACCCCACGTCAAAACATTGGTCTATAGCTCCAGTAGTGATCAAAAACTTACACAGGGTACCTTAACATGATAAATATCATAGGTGACCAATCCCTAAAGAATGTCTAGAAGATGAAATATTACATAATTTGATGTCAATGTCTACCATTTCATTTCATTCTGTTGTACATGAACAGAAGTCAGTTCTGATACAGAGCTGAACTGTATCAGTAGGTCTGATTTCAGCCTGTAAACTAACACAACCATCTACAGAATAATATATATATATATATATATATATATATATATATATATATATATATACACAGTATATACTGTATACAGTATATGTATAGAAGAGAGGCAGTGAGATGCACAGTTGTTTAGAAGGAAAAAGGAGAAGCAAAGTAAGAAGAAAACCAGAGAAGGGACAGGAGGAGGCCAGAGAGCAGCCTTGCTTTACAATAAGAGGATTACGACGGAGCCCGATAATCCTCCCACAATTCAGCAGGACAACACAGTGAGCTCACATCTCATTCAGCCCTTCGAGTCTCATCCTTAAAATGAGGCTAATTAACAGCTAATCCTGACCGCTGCCACAATTACTACTGTTTTTGAAGATGTGAGATGTGAGAGCGACAGTGTTAAGGGAAAGGAAAGGAGGAAGTACTTACTTTCTTCAGTTTTTAGTTCTCAAATGTTTGTTTGCTCAATTACATGAGGCTTATTGATGATTAACTTAAAGTAGTTTGTCTTCATTTTGATTTCCATTAACGTGATTTGTACAATATCCTCCCTTTATCTTCTTTCTGCTGCTGATCAGTTTCAGTGCCAAATATAAATTTGGACTTCACAAACAGTATTCTGTTTTGCGGTTTTACTTGGACTTTTACAGCAAAATTACCATTTACTAACAGAGGAGTTACAATTATCTAAAGGAATCTGCCTGAATCATCTCCAGCAGCCCCTGAGAGCTGTGGATGGTTTATCTGTTTCATTACATCACTCCCCCTTTTCCCAGATCAAATTTCACAAACTTTATTTGTAGTACACAAATTGAAGACTGTCTGAAAGACAAATTAACATAAATCTTCTTCTTGTCACCTTGAATAAGAAGAACAATTAGCTAGACAGAAGCTAAATTTAGAGAGCTATATTTTGACATGGTAACAAGATGTCTTTGTGTAACCTTTCTTATTGTTTTTGCAGGATAAAAACAGGCATTATTGGTTATGACAGTGTCCCAATTTCTGGAGTTGTCTCTAAAAGCTGTTCTTCAGGTCAGGATTTGGGTGGCTATGTGAGAAAAAAAGCAGAGCAGCATGCATTATGTTTCTACCTGGTGAAATGAACCTATTCTACAGCCAAGCATCTGATGCATGCATGTTAAATGAAAACAGAGAAACTTGTTAAAATGACTCAAGAGGTGAAAAACGAGAGCAATACTGCAATTTCAGCATGTAAAAACAATGACTTTGATCTGAACACCAAATAAAGAAAACCAGTGATACAGTTAATGATACTGAGTGAGTTAAGTAGAATAAATGATGAAAATGAATCAACCAAAGCAATAAATTATGAAAAAGCAAACAGATTCTTCCCCTACATTGATTCTCTGACATGACCAAAATAGCTTATTCAATTTTTGTTTCAATTGATTTTTAAAGAAGAGAATCAAAACTAGGGGTAAAAACTGCAAATGATAATAATAATTAAACAGTGGCCCACAACCCTCAAATTGTCACACAGCCAGCCCAAACGACCCCAGAAGAACAGAGAGAGCACAGCATACCCGACGAGGAGTCGGAGGATTTTAGAGCAAAAGACCAACCATCAGGGGTCATAGACGCACAGTGAGGTAAGCGCAGCTCCACTGGCTTCAAAAACTTGAGGCCATGAGGTCCACACATCACCAGAGGGCTGAGCAGAGTCTCTCCTGTAAACACAAACAGTTCAGGATGATTTAATGTAAACAAACACAAGCAGGTCTTGAATGCTATGTTCCGCAGACAGTGCTGGTGGGCTTTACATCACTGGGAATATCCAGCCTGTTCTCATTCCCAGGGTAAACGCTCAGGGAAAGTGTGCCGGGAGTGTGGTGACGTAGCTTTAAGAGTAAAAAAGACACACTCCGGGCGAATTTAATGTCTCCAGGAGACATTACAATCAGCGGTTCGTTCATGTGTCATGTTCACAAAGACAAATCACATTTTTACTGTATAAACGTAGCAATTTTAAGCCCAACCATGTTTTTTTAAACCTAAATAAGTGGTTTTATTGCCTAAACCTAAGCAAGTATTTTTGTTTAATTCACAATATTAAGCACATCATTTGAGACTGAAAAGTGACGCCAAGGGGTCTGATAAAGCATGTGATGGTTTGGATGAGAACGCACACAATTAATCTTTAAAATACCAGCTTCATGCATTCAAAAACTTAGATGTGACTCCAGAAAACCCCCTGGTCTCTTTATCTCTCCATCCTCGGTAAGTTACCTTTCTCCTTGTCAAGAGGCGGCAGGATGCTGTTGTCTCTGCAGACCTTGAAATAGATCTCCTGCTCCACGCCTTCAGGGATGGCACCCTGTGGGATAATTATGCTGACACCTGTCTCAATGGAGCTCAGGACGCCGCCATTAGAGTTGAAGATACCTCGAGCTGTTGCAACCACTGTGTGGCCCTCATCTTCATCCTCATCATCATCCAGGGCACTAGGGCTGAAGGAACAGACAACTTTACCGTCATATTCTCATATTCAACAGAGCACTTTCAAGTTAATCTCTAGTCAGACTGAGCTCATTACCTCACAGGGATGGCCTTGGGCACGGCGTTGATGTTATTGTGCTGGTGTTTGGAGCGGTGGTCCATAGTGCGTGTGAAAGTGTCCAGGCCGCTGTCGTGGTCTGTGCTCTGGGGCTGAGGGGGTATCTGAGGCTTCACAGGGCTGGAGCTCCGGCCCTGTTTCAAACACAACAGGTTAAAGTGTTAAACTACAAGATAAGACAGAAACAGTGTGGAGCTGGAGAGTTATTGATGTAACCACCACCAACAACAAAAAAACACAATAAATAGCTTCTCAGTGAGAACTGAATCTGGAGAGAGCGTCTGTGGGGGTTTACTCTTCATAGTTGAACTACCACTTTGGCATTTTGCTCATATCACTTTTATGGTTTGTGTTCTCTCTTGTCTTTTATGAATGTTCTGTCTGCCTGTAACTTTGTGTTGTTTATTTCTGTGTCAGAATCAGGTCTCTTGAGAATGACTTTGTTTGTTTAAACAAAATAAAATGTAAAAAGTGTTTGACATTTGTTTTAGACATTCAAGCAAATGTCAGAGGAGGAAAGAGGGCGGGGAAAACCACTCTGCTTTGCATCGGTTGTATTGTAGCCCCCAGCGTCTTCCATTACAATCATGTAATGTACAACTTGTTGGATGTAGTAGTCCTCAAACCAGAAAATGAGTTAGCCTTTTAGCACTACTGGTTCCCTCGTCTGGAAGTTAGTGGGTTTTTAGTTAGATGCCTGAAATAAGGTTTGTGCTTATATTAACACAAGCTTAAGAGATTTTAACGTTTTGTTCTACGATATAAAATACATCAGTAAATATCCCACTCTGTAACTTCAGGGGTCTTCAAAAGGCAATTGGAAACAAGTGGCTAAATAAATGAGACTACTAAATGTCATCACGCTGAATCCATCTTAGCAGCCTCAATGTGTATACTAGCATTAGTGTAGTTTGCTTATAGCCTAACATTAGCTTTTTACTTCTGGCAGCTAAATTCACAATTCAAAAACCCTAAAAGTGGTGTTCATTTGCGGAGATTATTTTGCTGAACAAAATGTGAAAGTATCATAAACATGTGTTTGCCATACGGTTTATAAACCAATAATCCAAAATCCAGTAGCAAAATCCCATCAGCTTTTTGTCGAGGGATACAAGATGATGCTAACTTCCGGGTTAGGCTACAAAAATACGTCATCCTGGAGAACTAAAAAAAACTTATATTATACAGTGAAGTCAGTATAATATACCAAGTGGCCCAATCAATTGTGAATTATATCTAACTATAAAGCAAGGAATCCCTGTCTGTCTTTCAGTCTCCATATGTCCTTTGCATATCTCGAGAACCACGCTCATTCAATCAGCTTCACATGTCGTGGCCATATTGTTCAGGACCCAAGAGAGTGCTGTGTCAAATGTGGTGCAATTTGGCCAGATGGTGGCACTATACCAATGACCTTTATCTTTTAGCCCGTAACTTTTGAACCATAGCTCTCACTAACAAGATTTCTTTTTCCCCTGGATTTTGCGAGTCTAAACAAATCTATCCATTTAAGCCACACATTTCCATGTGACCACAGACCATTTCTGTCTCGATTGAAATAGGCATTTTGAATGGTGTCCAAATCCGATTTTTTTGTTAGTCCTCCTACAAATTTTGAGCAATTGTCACCAGATCTGGTATTAGAGTTATCTCTGGACCAAGCCAGAAAAAAAGTTACAGGGAAACTGCACTGAACGGACACTACACTAGTATATATTTAAAAAATAAAGATAAAAAAACAACCTTTAACTGTAAACTCTTACTGAGAAATGTTCTTTGTTTTCACAGTTGCAGCTCATTAAATATAGCTCATTAAATACACCAATATAGCTTATGCCTATGACTTGACGCGGTACCAATTCTGAGGGCTACAGTTACATTAATAGCATCAGCATCATATCTTCAATTTATTTGATTTTGATTTAAAGCCACATAGCATTTAGGCTGCATTGCATCATTACACATTTGACTCTCTTCAGGGTGCTGCACTAAAACGGCCGCTGGCAAAACATCTGCTTACCTTTGGAGCAGTGTCAGGCTTATCATTGGGCAGAAGGTTGTGGTTGAATTTAGGACTGTCGAACATGCGCGCAAAAGGCTTGGCGGACGTGGTGTAGGGCTTGGGCGTGTAGCGGTTGTAGCTGCTTGCTGGTGGAGCTGCTTTTGGAGGATGTTCACTGGTGCCGTTAACTGGAGACTTCTCAGGGAAACTCTTGTGAGGCAGGAAGTTGGTCTGGACAGTGTCGTCTCGGCCGGGAGGCTTGGCTGTGGAAGAGCCATGAGTGTCAACCAAAGAGCTTTACAGTGTGTGTCACAGTCTATATGTTTTTATGTGTATGAAATTATATACATTTTTGCACACACAGCATGCCGCACCTCTCAGTAGACAGTACAGTGTGATACAGTACATAGTGTTTACAGTCTGGTGTAAGATGAAATCCTGACTATGATTTTGATTTCCTTTGATAGAAGACAGTACATTTTTACCTTCAGGTGTGGGTTTGGGCAGTGTGGCTGGTGGCAGAGAAGGTGTCACCTGGGGAACTGGTTCATATTTTTTCTCCACTGGACTTGGTTTCTCCACTGACTCCATCCTATATCACAAGACCAAAACCATCAATTCAACATTCACAGTATAAACAACCAAGACATTAATCATAAAAAACATAAAGGATGTTAAAATAGATTAGAGGAATGCATCTTTTGCAACTTTCCAAAGCCCAACATGTTTCATAAGTACATTATGACAATGTGGATGACGAACATCACCTGGGGTAGTTGTTAGTGGTTTGTGCTTGTGGCTGGGGTTTATTGGGACCGGCCTGGAGCCTGTCAAAGTAAGACAGCTGTTTCCTGTAGTAGTCCTCGTCTTCATCAGGGTCGTAATGGTTGGAGCGCACAATGTCATCACCGACCTTGGACTGAGGCTGCTGAGGCCCTGGGGCTCTGGGTTGATTTGACAGAGCAGTCAAGCAGGTCAAATACAAGGCAGAGATAGAGAGAGCACAGCAGGAGAAGAAGAGATTAAGAAGACAAATGGCCAAATGAAGGTGCTTGAGGAAACTGGTCAATGATGTGAAAATCAGAGTGACTGATTTCACAATGTGTGAAAAGCAACTTAGAGAAACAACTTACCTAAAGGTCTTCTCTTGATCCAGGTTGCTCAGAGAATTTGCTTTAGGGATTACTCCACCTGCTTTCAAAGGTAAATCGGCTGCCTGTATGAGCAAAAACAATAAACCTCATTGATCAAATAAAAAATTATGAATGGTAACATTCAATGAACGGATTTCTCAAGAAGCTGAAAAGCACAAGTACAAGTTAAAGGTCTTATTGATAACATTTCTATGTGGACGAACACTTAAAAAAAAAAAAAACCATCCACAGACAATGACTGTTTTGTTAATATCTGTGGACGATATCTGATGTTCAAGTCCCCACCCTAACAAGGCTTGTAAGCCGATAGTATAACGTTGGTATCAGGTGGTATCACTGTGTCTTCAGTGATCAAGTTGCCAGTTAGTGTGGAAAAAACAGATAAATGGCTGAGTTTGGCGTTCGACTTCACTCCCTACCAATCTTAAGTGCTCAGTGATAAAAGGAGGCTGCTTTAGTCATGCCTGGCCAATCTGACACTGGTGTCTCCATCAGGCTGCAGAATACAAGAATATTTACCATGGCAACAAGTGAGACTTGACATGAGCACATATTAGCCATCTTCGCTTAATTGTTCAAACAACAATAACCCATAAAATTACAATTCAGCATATTTAAACAAAACCAACAACTACCAACAGCCATAGTCTTTACAACCTTAACTAATGTGTTGTCACCAGTTTGACTGTCCAAATGAGAAAAATAACAGCGTCATTCCCTGAGGAGTTACCTTTGCCATAGTGACAGCTGTGTCCATTTACCTAATCTTATAGTTCCCTCAAACAATGTATAACGAAGATACACATCAGAAGGCATTAAGAAGTGGGTGGCCAATTACAAATACTAAGTACCTGCGTATTCCCTTCACTTTACCACTGCTTAAATAACCAGCTAAATGTTACCTTAAACTAGATAGACATATCATCAGATTATCATCGGTTGCATGAATCTTGAAACACCACCACACAAGGTAATCTAAATTCATAGCTACCATATAGCTAAGTGTTGCTAAATTACTTCTCCTACTTATTCCTGATTAATCACTTGACATAACTGTCTGTCTGAACCTCACTCCACTCAGCCATAAAATATGAGGTTATGCAATGAAATGGCAATCATCTGTTGTGAAGTCAATGCAGTTGAGCGGAGGAGGGAGAATGTGGCATCTAGTGGCTGTAACAACATAAGCTGCATTATGTAATATACTGCAAAGCCAGATGGTCTACCTTATTCCCAGATGAATCCCCTGTATCTCTGGCTCGATCCACGGACACAGAACGTTTGTTCTCAAACATCTTGACCCTTGTCAGGACTGACTGAGGTCGCATGGCGGGGTCGTCCTGTTGCTCATCTCTGATGGGGAAAGGCTTTGGAGCCTCTGCAGGGGAAGGTGAAGGGGCGTCCGCTTTGGTAGGTGGTGTGGAATTGGTTTCAGAGTTCACAGGAACAGGGTCATACTGCTGAGGTTTGTAGCTCTTTTGTTGCGGCGTTGGTCCTTGGTTATAGGAAGGCCGCTGGGCAGCGGGGTCTGGGGAGTGGGCAGCTGAGGAGTACGTGCTCAGGTGAGGATCCTGGTCGTAGTGTAGGTCAGACACTGGAGCAGGAGGTGGAGGATCATCATAACGGACAGGACCTGGGCCTGATGGTTTACCATAGCGAGGCCGTCCGTCGAATCCCTGCTGAGGCGGGGGCTCGTCATAGCGGAGAGGAGGGGTGTACTGGGAGTCGGGGCCGTCACCGTATGGCAAACGCGGGTCGTAGCCCTGGGAGTTGGCAGTAGAGAGCGGTTGGCTGTAGGGGTTCCACTGTTGCTGGTCATAGTGAGGCACGCTGTTCTCGTAGGGCGGGTTAGAGTCATAGTTTCGGTACTTTGGTTCTGGGTAACCACCTCCGCTGCTGACTCCGCTGCTGCTGACGTCATACCGACTGGGTGGGTGGTCATAATCTCTGTATGGCTGCTGGTCAGGGTGATACCCCTGCTGAGGGTTGTAAGTCAAAGGCTTCATGCTGTGACCGATTCTCCCCATGTTGTCTGTGCTGTATGGATCCTTCTGAAACATCTACCGAACAAATAAACAACAAAAAATGAGGTCAACGACTGCACAGGATCCAACAAACACACTGAAAATATGTAATGAGAAAACACACAAAAATCAGTTAAAGGATGCGAAAAGGAGAATATTAAATCAAGTCCTTGAAATTAATTGCAGAAGAAGAAACAAGAGGGGAAAGACCTGAAATAGAGAAACTGAGAGGGAGGGGTTACTGGTCAGATTATATACTAGATTAAATAGAAATCGCAGCACAGCCAAACACACACTGCAGCTTAAAAACATCACAATGTACCACTGTAGCTCCAAAATAAACACTGAAATTAAATTAACAAGGAATAACAAAGTTTAAAAAAAAAAATACAACAAAACAATGGGATGCATTTTTCTTGTCTGAAGTGATGGAATAGTTATATGGTATATAGAAATGTAACAACAACCTATAGGAGGTATATTGATAATTTGGGGTTTCTTTACACAATGCGTGCACAGCTGCATTTACAAGGGAAAATGTCACCCACTGTCTTGGTGCAATTATAAGGGCAACTTAAACATCCACAATAATATTTAACATTACAAGCACAAACCCATTGTACAAAAAACATATTTAAATCCTGATAATTGAGAAGTAACCATTAATTATCCATCCATATGTGCAGAACATTTTTGTTTAGGTGGTCTTCGTTACTCGGCTACATTTCAAACGCATGGCAAAAAATTGAATATAAATTGGTTGGAAAAATAATGGCTACTTTTACATTCAGTGTGCACTGATACATAGAGCACAAAGAGATCTACGTCTAGTGGTTAACAGAGAACGAGGCAACTTGCAGCCATGCAAAGAGGATAAGCAACAGTGAGAGTTGTAGGATTTCCACTGCTCCTCCACATGTAGGCACATCAGCGCAGCCATCACCTCCAAGCCCACTGTTGTTTACCAGCATCCGCTCGCACTCGGGCACGTGCACACACACACACACACACACACACACACACACACACACACACACACACACGCACACGCTTCCGCACGCACAATTACGCACACACACATCTCTGTCTCTTCTGGGCAGCACTGTGGTCAGCAGACATGCAGGGCAGAGGGAGAGAGAGAGAAGCGTGGCAGCAGGAGGTAGGTAGGTAGACAGGCAGCAGCAGCACAGGAGGTCAGCTGGGTCAGACCGAGCCGAGCTGAGCCGGATCACGAAGCGTCCGGTGGCGGTCAGATGGATACCTTTGGTTCTGAACTGGCCAGTCCAGACTGTAGAGGTTCTGGTGTGACGCTCTGAGGTGCTAGCTCAGGGGTGGGCCTCCTAAGTGAGCCAGCCTCTGGGATGGGGCTTGGCTGGCTGTGAGGAGCTGCTGGAGCCTCGTCAGGGCTCAGACCCCCTACAGTTTTTACAGTAACGTCGACAGCAGGGGGCACTGTCTCAGCCAGGGGCTCAGGCTGCTGGGGGACGCTAGGGACGGCAGCGGCCTCTGCTTTCTGTGAAGTGGTTCAGAAATGTTTAATAACACGCGCTGACACTATGGTGCAGTTCTAACAAGTGCTACTACCTTCACAGCCCCTCTACAACGCTCTGCTCCTCACTTGTGCAAACAGCCAATCACCCGCCTCCACATTTAACAGTAGCTCTAGATCAACCAATGTCATGTGAGAGTTAGGAATTAGCAGCAGGACAAGTTTTCATTGTTAGAGTATACTAATTTGATTTTAATTCTACGATTACAATACAGTAGTTTTCTTTTTTTCCCCTTTTATGCTCATTAACACATCATGAGACGACAAATGTTTAGATTTGGGGGTCACAGCGGCCAATCGGGTGTTGATAAATACATTACACAGGTACACTGGATTAACACTGGCATTTCCAACATGCACATAATACTTTCTTGTGTTGTTATCGTCACAGTCCCAATCACAGGTAAAACAAAGGTAGGAAGTGCACATAGGTGAGTACTGGTACAGACACTTAGACAAACATAAGTTTCTTTTCCCAGTGACATCAGCGACAGTCACACCAGTAAGACAGCTTATGGTAATACAGAATACAAGATTAACAGTAAAACTTATCAAGTTCTTTTGCCTTTCAAAAATAAAAAAAACACACTCACAAACATCAATCAACAAACACATACAGTATAGGCAAATAGATATAAATAAATTAAATAATATCATAAATATATATATATATATATATATATATATATATATATATATATATATATATATATATATATATATATATATATAATATTTATATATTGTGATAAATACCTGACCACAGTTTTCCCACTGATATTGTTTGGTAACAGTAGATAGACAGAATAAGTGTAAAAATAAAAAGTGCCTTCAATAGCGCCTCCAGAAAACCCTTCTAACACAAACCACGTCCTCCAGACAACAGGGAAGACGTGCAGCTCTCAGAAACGCTACCTGCTGCGGCACCGGTGCCTTGAATCCAGCCGGGTCGATGCGGTTCAGTGGGTCCGGCTGCACTGTGTGCGGGTAGCTGATGTAGCCAGGGGGCTCCTGGATGACAGGTGGGTCGTCACGAACAGGCTCAGAGGAGCGGGTGATGGCAGGTTCCGTGGGTGGACCCACGTCGTCGTTCAGTGTTTCATCCAGCTCCTGGTCAGTGTAGGCTCCGCCCTCTGTGTCCGTGTCCTCATAGTCAGAAGTGTGGCGGCTGTCGGTGCTGTACATGGAATACTCACTGCCTGGCGCCGACAGATAGGACAGACGGTCGTCGTGGATGTCCAGGTCATCCTCAGCTGCCCCGTCAGCCTGGGATACAAAAGGTAACGTGAGAGAGGAAGTGAGAAAAGGTCACTTCCAGTCTATACTGTTGTTATTGTGTGTGTGTGTGTGTGTGTGTGTGTGTGTGTGTGTGTGTGTTTGTGTGTAAGTGTATATGCCTTACCTTGCCCTCTGAAACCCACACCAGCTGGTTCTGCTGCTGCTGGATTATCTCTTTCAGCGCTCCAAACCAACCATCATTCATGTTGTTCAAGTTAATGGTTGCTGAATACACAGAGAGGGCAGGACAGAAGAAAAAAAAAAACATCTCTCCAATCAAATGAGTACCAACATTTTTTTTCCCCCAATGGTGTCATGTCTGTAAAGGACTCCAGAGTAAATTTCAAGTTGCTTTTTCCAGACCTCCTGGTCTGAGAAGTTAAGCCAGCAGGAGGCGACTCCTCTAGTTGAAAAAAAAGAAGACTGACTGTATAGAAGTCTATGAGAAAATGACCCTACTTCTCTCTTGACTTACTACCACAGTAAACAATGTAAACAAGAGTATATGGTCTCAATTGCTAGTTTTCTTCAATACAGCATAAAGTTCATTTAGTAAATTATGGTCCCATTTAGAGTCAAATAGACCATGTACAATTTGCAATACTCAGTAAATATTTTAGTTCTTATATAGTATATATTGTATTTTCATATAGTATATATATTTTATTTTATTTTTTAGTACATATTTTATTTATTTATTTTAAAAAGTACTGTCACTTTATAAATATGTCACTATGTTATACACCCACTTTTTCTTGTACAGTTTGAATGTACACTGTGTGTGGGGGCGGCAGTAGCTCAGTCTGTAGGGAGTTGGCTTGGGAACCGGTTGAACATCGGTTCAAGTCCCACCATGGACCAAGAACTGAGTGTGAACTGGTAGCTGGAGAGGTGCCAGTTTACCTCTTGGGCACTGCCGAGGTGCCCCTGAGCAAAGCACCAAACCCCCAACTGCTCAGGGCGCTTGTCAGGAGCGGCCCCATCACTCTGACATCTCTCCATTGTTGCATGTTTGTGCATGTGTGTGTTCGGGTCTGTCTGGCCTGTACCGTGTATAAGTTAATAACAGAGTGAAAAGGACTATCTTCTTCTTCTTCTATAGCTTGAATGACAATAAAGTCTGTTTATGTCTATGTCTATACAGCAGGGTATGCTTTAGTGATACCGTATGACTGACAAGTCACTACCATGGCGACTTGTCAGCTGGGACAGACAGTGTACATTTAAATAGCTGTGAACTTGTTTTTGGGTGTTATCCATATTTTTGTCTTACAATTTTAACCCTTTCACAGTGTGTTTTTAGTTCATAGAAGTTAATTGTAACATTTTGGTCGCCTAAAAATGTCTTAAACAGCATTAGGTTGTACTAAAAACTCAAAGGATCTGTCTGTTCATTTATTCACGGTTAGTACATTTTGCTTTAAACATATTTTTTGCTGGAAAAAATATGTTTAACTCAATTAATATCACAGTTAACGCAGATTACAGATGCTCCTTGCTGACCAAGCTAGCTACCATGTTAGTGTTAGCTGGTAAGCTGGTAACTTAGCGCTTGCTATGGCAACAGTACCTGACCCCACCCTCTCATCCAAGTATGGTCAATTCTGTCAAACAAGATAACAACGGCTAAAAAAAAAAAAAAAAAAACCTGAATCCACAAACCAATGGGTGACATCACGGTGGCTACAACCACTTCTTACACTATAAAAGGGAATATATAGTAAATACCAGTTTTATATACAGTAATTATAGTAGAACATGATTAGGAGGCCTGATTCTGAGAATATTTTTTCATTGAAATCCAGTGGATAAAGTGAAAGAGGAAATAAAGTAAAGTAAAATTATGTGGAAAACTTATGTGTGTGCTGCAAAGGCTGAAAATGACCCAAGAAGAATAGTCTTTAGGACTTATCACCAACAGATGCTCCAAAAGCATGGTCACACCACATCCGTTGACAGAAACAGTGCATGCTGAGAAAGGGCCCTGTGGGTGCTCTAGTGTGACGGTCAGTGCTGAACAAGCATTTGTAAGGAGTCTGACAGAACAGGGCCAGGCACAACAAGTGCAGTGTGGCCTCCAACAATGCGGCACTCAATTGTCAACTGCCTTTGAAATGTGTCTGTGCTGCCTATAAAATCTCAATCAATTCCCTCCCTTTGTGTGGAGCCCCCATATAGCCCTCCCTGTTTCCCACTGCACTCACTGGTGAAGAGGTGGTGGTTATTCTTCCTTAATTTGAGGGCTCGCTCAAAAAGCTTCCTGGCGCTCTTCCTAGACTCGGGGCAGAGGCGGGTCCTCATGTTCTTGACGCCCTGCTTTGTGTCTGGGTTGAGAAACACCACAATTGGATACCACTGAGCGTAGTTCAGACGGTCCACTGCATTAGGGGTGATGTCCAGCACTGCATGCTTGTCCTTCATACACAAAAAAAAACAAAAACAAAAACAAATAAAAACAACAATCAACAATGTAAATGTTTTCCATATAGTCAGCATTTCCCAGTGGTGGATGAAGTACCTGAAAGCCACACTTAAACGTAAACACGTAAATAAATAGTCTGAATTTTGAGATTTCTGAAAACTAAATTTTGTTTTTCCCTCCCACGTAATACCATGTAGCGTGACCTGAAATGCAGACTGCCTGGACTTGAGCGAAAACTGAAACTTTATGGCTTTGAGAGCACTTTCTTTGCACTTGCCCATCATATGAATTAAGTCTGTCGCAATAACCGCAATATTGCAACACCGCAGAGAACGGCAAACAACCGCAACAACCATGGTGTTCACATTTTTTTTCCTTTTTGAAGTTAATTGCAATGAGAGTGCTGCTTGCAACACTATGCTAAAAACGCCATTAGTGTTTTTTTCTGGTCGACTTTGGGTAAAATACCACACTCGCCACTGTCACTTCTTTACCCAGCCATCCAGTCACAGTGGAGGAGGGGAGGGGCAGGAAAAGTACCACAGAGAACAATCGTCACATCATACATGTGCTGAACAACAATGGAGGAGAAATGAATACACATATCTCCCTACGTGCTTCAACCTTCCCTTCATCTAGAACATTTGTACCTCTGCGGATACCCTGTATTATTGCAACCAGACGCAACCAAATCGCCTCTGTGTTCTGCATTTAACAATAACAAATAAAAAGTATTTAACCCTAGAACACTAACGTTAAAATAAGTCACACCATCACTAACGTTGGGTATATTTTACCCAATACAATATCCTTGATAAAAAGCAGTTTTATCAATTCGGGTAAATTCCACCCGTAAAATATGTTACTCTCTATCACTAAAGTCGGGTGAAAATCACCCGAACGCATGCCTCTTGAAAAAACCATAGATGGGAGGAGGGAAACAAACATACAATTAATAACATCAGTAAGCAGCCTGAAGCTACCCAAGGACCCATGAAACTCAGACAATGGCAACACAATGAAAATCACATAACAAGAATTGTGTGGGTGAAAATCACCCGACGTTAGTGTTCTAGGGTTAATGTATTAATGTAATGTAATGTATTTAAGTAGTTTTAAAACAGTAATCTTTGGCATTTATAAAGCAACAATATACATAACTAACTAACTAACTAACTAACATAATAGTAGCCTAATTATAAAGGTTATACAGCACTAAAATCATTTTCACTGTGACAGCCCTATCATGAATGATCTAACCTGATCTAACTTATCCACCAAACCTGTTTGCTTGCAATAGCAGTGAGTAACAAAGATGCTTAGCGAACTCTTGTAAGAGGTCAACTCATCAGCCTGGAGTCCAACTAAACATGGAGATGGAGCATTCAGTTTTATTGTCCATATATCTGGAACAAAATCCCAGAAAATTGCAGATCAGCTGCAACTCTCATCTCTTTTACATCAAGGCTGAAGTCTTTTCTGTTTGCTGCTGCTTTTTAATACATCACTGTCTTATTCTGTTTAGCTTATTTTCATTCTCTACTTAGAATCTGTATTTTTAATGACTGCTTTTAATTGTATTCAAACACACTTTTCTTGTGTTGTGTCTCAATGTTTTTGAAGTCTTATATAAAGCACTTTGAATTGCTTTGTTGCTGAAATGTGCTATATAAATAAACTTGACTAGCCTTGGATTAGTTTCTGACATGAATCTGCCATAGTATAACTCACCACTTGTGGTTCCGGCACTTAAATGCATTAAAGAGTGCCGTACACCAGAGGGCAGCAGTGACCTGTATATGTCTTTGTGGCTGGCAGCCATCTTATTACCATAACAAATCTGTCAAAAGATGTTGCTATCTCTACCATTTGTCTGCATAAATAAATGTGTGTGCATAGCCAGCTTCTCACCCGGTCAATGATCTGTTTGATGGTATGCAGGCGAATGATGCCGGAGCTCTTCTGGTCGGTTCCTGCATCCCTGGGTTCACTCTCTATGGAAGACAAATGGACACAGTTACTGCATCACATCAACATGAAAACAAAAAACAACAAAGCCAGAATGTGCCACATTTAGATATGTTTGTAGTGTGCAGTTGTCGACTCCCATAAATAGAGCTGTTAAATACAGAATAGTAATCTGCATACAGGAGAAGACAAGTGTACATTTATGAAAACGGCTAGAGAGTAAAGACAAAAAAAATGAGGACAGCAGCCAATTCATGCAATAATCATTAGGTATTTTGGGTAGGTTTAGGGAAATTAAATTCAGTGTTTAATGAGTGTGTGTGCGTGCAACTGCATGTAACAGTATAAATTATGGTGCAGGAAAAGTGTTATGTGAGAAACACTGACGTAAAATATGTGCATACAGGAGTATGAGAGTCAATTTGGGATTAATGAGAATACAGTGTCATTGTGAGCCTGAAGGATTTATGCAAGGATGCATAGAGGGTTTATGATTCCCATCAAGATAAGCAATGGTTTCCTGCCCAGACACACAAGGTTCAACAGAGGGCAGTCATCTCACCAGTACGTAGTATAGTAATGACTCAAACACCACAGCACGAGGCTTCATTTCTAACATTTCTAATTTCTAATAGGATCCATGAGCTGAAAACACACTGCTCTTATCTACCCAAAAACATTTCAGGGAGAGCAGATAAATGCAGCCATGCAACAAGTCAAGATTTAAGCATATGCAGCTATGTTAAAAAAAAAAATTGCGTCATTTAGTAATGTCCATGTCAACATAAATTTTAAAGACCAATTTTGACAAAAGGAAGTGTATTCATTGACACTTAAGGGCTTTATACCATCACTGCATTATGAAAATTTAGACAGCAACACACAACACACACAAAACATTGCTAGCGTTGTATAATATAAATACTAATAAATGCTTTTTGTAGAGTAGCATCACAGTGGTGGTTTAAATGTAGCCGTTAAAGGAACAGTGTGTAACATTTAGGAGGATCTATTAGCAGAAATGGAATATAATATTCGCAACTATGTTTTCATTAGTGTATAATCACCTGAAACTAAGAACTGTGTTTTGTTAGGTTAGAATGAGCCCTTCATATGTCATGGAGTCCACCATGTTGCTCTGCCATGTTTCTACAGTAGCCCAGAATGGACAAACCAAACACTCTAAAGAGAGCCTTTCACGTTTTTTCGCTATCTTAAGGCCACCGTAGTTCTCTGACACTCTTATGAAACTGCGGTGATGTGAGCTGCACAGTGCAAAACTGTGGTAAAAAAAAGGACAGCCTCTGAGCGATGTAAACCGTATTACCACGGTTTTTCACTGACGTTATCGCAGACTTGGAAAGGGAGAAGTGGGCAGAGGGGTACTCAGTATGTTGTTATCTGCAACCACACCAGTAGATGCCACCAAATCCTACGCACTGTACCTTTAAATGACTCGTTTTGACCAGATTTCATGCTGATACACTTTTGGTCCAGCATGTATATGAACCATGTCCAAATGTTTGGCGAGAACTTTGCTGTATTCCTGTATGGATATCGTGTCTAAATGCACAGTATTGTGAGATATATTTTAGTGCATCGAAACATTAATAGATGACTACTTTTTCAGCTGATTGCTGAGATGGTTGACTATTTCAACTTAAATACTATGTGCTGTGTATTATTATGGGTGGTATTGCGGGCATTTTTTCCAAGAAGATCCACATTTAATTTTTATGGGTAAAGCCTCCAGTCGGCCAGTTAATGCCATGTTGATTTGCTGCATTTTTTAGCATGTGGTATTTTATGAGCAAATAGGAGAAAATTTGTACAAAAAGCACAAAAATGGGTGCCAAGTTTCTGAACCCCAAATAAACTCAACATTTCCAGTCTATTCTGCATTATTTGACAATTTCCTCATGATTTAGTTGAAACTTCACACATTTTCATCGGTTTCATCAGCACATTAACTGCACAGCTCCACATGCTGCCTTTCTGTTGTCTGTCTAAATGATGCTGTTAAGAGGGGAATACCACTGACTTTAACTATACTTTGACTGAATACAGACAGAATACTGTTCATTAATCAGCATAATCTCTTCAATGATCAACATGCAATATCACAATGACAAACAGCCCATTAGGGACTTAAATTTGAGCACAAAAGTGTAGTATGGCAAACAAAACATTCTCAGTGGTAAAAAATGTAATGTGAGTTATTTGTGCAGAATGTGATCCATGCAAATGCAGCAAAGATTATTAATATCTTAAAAATATACTGCATATTTTCACTGAGTAGTAGTAGATTCAAGTGCAATTTCAGTCATTAAGTCAAGTGCAATATCAAGAATTAAAGAATATAGCTGTGTGTAAATATGATATTGCATTTTTTGTGTCAGTTGTTCTGTGATTCATTTTACAATCATGCAAATATATACTAAAACAACTGTTATTGCCAATTGTAATGACAAATGAATAAATCAAGTGCTATTCCCCCATACACATTGTTTCCACATCTAAAGGACAGCTAGCCACCAAACAGCAGTTTACAGATTATCTGCACTGAATCAAATAAAAGAAATACAAGTTGATGCACTAAGTGACATACTTTCCCCTCCTTGTTGTTGCTGTGTTTCTGAAAAGGAAATACAGTCACACAAACATCACAACGCAAATAAACATCAAGGAATGGATTCACTTTGACTTTTGTGGGTGTGTGCACACTGAAAACATGGGTGTGAGTGGTTGCACTGGCATGTGAGGTTGTACACTTAAAGTAATTGGAATTCAATACTGAGTGTTAAAATAAAAGCCACACATCAAAGATGCAATTTCATGAAGTAGGAGGCAGTGAATTAGGACTGAGATTAATAGGAGTGTACAGCTCTGCTTGAGGTGTAGGAGAGAGAAAGAGGAACAGAGGTAATGAAGATAAATAAAGAGAGAAGCTATAAAGAAACAGACACAACTTGACTAACCTGACTGACTGACCTACTAAAATTAACTGGGAATATCTTGTAGTAGGCTAGTAGTAGTAGTAGTAGTAGTAGTAGTAGTAGTATTCTGGAGTTAAGCACAATGACATCTATTTTTGAGGGAATTAACATCCAGTGAATAAAGACAACTAGCAGGGCTTTACATTAAAAATTAATCAGCAGTGGTCTGTTTCTACAGAAAAACTGACGACTTAAAGAAAAAAACATAATAAACCAATACTAATATATATTTTTTCTGACATTATAACTACATAGATATAGCAGGGGTAGCTGCATTTATTCACCTAAAATCTTTCAGTTCCTAAGTGCTTATTCTCATTACTGGCAAATTAACAATTAAGTAGGTGTGCTTTTATACACTTTTGATGAATCAAACTAGTTTTGTACCAATCCGTGCAGTAGAGCAGCTCATTTAAAAATAACAAAAGAGAGTCACATGTAGTAGTGATGCATGATGAATGTCTATTTTCAGTGGACACAAGTCGGAGTCGGAGAGAAAAGTCACTGATGAGAATTGCACAATTGTAGAATAAAAGTTGCCATCTTTCTGTGTTAAACCAATCAAATTAAATGAAGACAGGATAAAAAAAAACATCTTTAAAATCTCCCAGACTCAATAAGGTTGTTTACAGACATGTAGAACTACATTTCAATTTAAAAATGCAGGGGTACGTAGTAGAAGTACTGAGTTCAACATCTATTACTGACTGCTACTGTGAATATTCGATGTATGCTGAGAAGTTACGTAGCCATAAGCTTAAATGTGTGATGTGTAAATTAAGTATTGTCTCTCAGTGACAGACACACAGTAGGACACTGCAAAAAAACATGATACTTGATCACTTACTTGCTAGTTCAAAAATGTCTGGCTCCTCCCTGGCCAGTTTCTCTCTGGCCACGTCTGCTATAGGCCCAAAGAGAACCACTGGCCTAAGGAACCCAGCTGTAGGAGAACAAGACCACGTCAAGGAGAGTACCTAAGGTTGGTATCATGGAACACTTACAAACACAATACTAACTTAGATCGTTCATTTGTACCACAGTCAGTAATGTACAAATGAGAAACTTTGCAATGCTTACAAGTGTAGAAATGTAGGACTACGTCCGTCTGGGGATGTCACATGAACCATTGCTATGGTACCAATTCGATGTCAAAATTTTATTTTTAAAATGTGACATGCTCGTATTACCATCAAGTCAGACACTAACGGTGTCCCATCACCCCAGGGACAATAGAAAATGTGTTTGGGGCATTGTAAACTCTATCAACAAGTCAGGGGACACACCATATTTATCCCACATTATGCTACATTGCGGACAACAAATACATGTTGAAGCCTGCAGGACCAGAGCCAGTTAACGTTATCTTTTAGCTCCATGCAGAACTGTGCTGCTTACCAGCTGCTAACAGCTGGTTAACTAGCTCCTGTTCTGCCTGTTTCATTGCAGGAGCTGCAATTGATTTGCATTATGATGCGTTCAGGTTCTAGTCAGTAAAATTAGTATTGGGCAAAGGTAAATTCTAACGTTATCATGATGTATCTAAATGTCATATTGTGTAAAATGTACTTTGGTGAGACACATGAATAAATCCAGGTGTTTGAAGGAGATGTTTTTACGTCACTATAAAAAAACTATAAAATTGAAAGGGAATTATGACCTGTTGAACTTCATAATAAAAACCAGAATGCAAACAGTAATAAAGCAGCAGATATTGAAGTACATGGGATTTATTGTTTTAGTTGCATGTTTTACCATAGTATCAAACTGGTATCAAGAATCATGAAATTTCCCTGGTACTGGTAATAACTACTAAATTTCTGGTATCGTGACATCCCTACATACGTCGCTGCTGTGGAGGACCTTTTGTTTCTTTTAGGTACAAGTTTGAAATCAGTCCACTACTTTGTAAATTCTTCCAACAATAAAGTATAAAGATATGTGAGAGTTGATTGCCGTTACTGCCTTCGACGATGTACTCTTACCTTCCCTCAGCACTACCCTCTCATAGGCAGGGAACTTGGTCTGAACTGGTTGAGCCGACAAGTCCTCTCTGCTCTTTCGCAAATTCCTCTTGGAGCTTCGCAATCCTCTGAACCTCCAGAAGTCTGCTCTGTCGCCACCTGGTGTTTTGGGGAGGGTGTACTGGACACTGGATAGCTGCTCAGCTCTGGACAGAGAAGAGCACAGTAAGGTCAGCTGTCGGGACTTTAGTCAAAACTGTAATCAAGGCCATTTTTAGATGATTCAGGTATCAGCTTAATACTGTCTGGAGAGGAAAGCCATAGTAATATACTGGCACTGCAACAACTCCTCCTAACATACAGCGACTGAGCCAACTCTAGTGAATGGAGCGTGAAAAAATGTCCAGTTATACTACGAGTGATGTCACTATCTATTACATAGAGAGAGTGATATTTATTAACTGTCAGTTACTGTCAGTGTTGGTTTTGACTGGTGGAAATAGGTTGGAGGTGTGCAAAACTTTGCGTACACAGAGCCAGGGTGAGCATATTTTCAAATAAACAGCATGTTGCTTTGCCTGTTCATTGATGCATTGAACACTTTAGGAAATCTTCAGTGGCAGAAACTGAAACAATCACTCACTCACTCGCTCACTCATTCGCACGGCATTCAGTTAGGAAGAGGTCTAACTGTAAAACTATTGTACAGTTCTGAGATGTAAATGGCTGTCAAACTGGTTATAGAGAATCTGCCACTATTTGCCAATAAATGCTGACAAAATGCTTAAAAGACATTTTTTATTTAGGCAATTGATATATTGTCTTTAGGGCTAGTAAAATCTAATCTATAGCTCAATATTCAACTTAAATGTCAGTGATTTTCCAACAGAACAGAATAGTCAGCATTTGAAATCCGTAAATTCATTACTTTACATCAGGTATTTTTGACAACATAATGACGTTAATTTGATGTACACATTTCAGTGATGCTCTGATATACAGCACTACATATACAGAATATGTACAACAAAAACTAAAATAAGAATTTGCAGTTAAATGATGAGCCTTTTTTTTTTTTAATAAAATACACTTTAAACACTTTCCACCATTACAGATTTACAAACCATAAATTTATGCTAAAGGCCATCTTTTGAAGTATCTGTTTCCTAAACTTACTGTAAAAAAAAAACAGAACTCATTCCTAGTGGCTTTTACTAATAATGGTCTTCCTCTGAGGGCTGCACGGTGGTTAGCGCTGTCACCTCACAGTAAGACGGTCACAGGTTCAAATCCGGCTTGTGTGTTTGGATGTTCTACCCGTGTTTGTGTGGGTTTTCTCCGGGTTCTCCGGCTTCCTCCCACAGTCCAAAGACATGCTGTTTAGGTTAACTGATGACTCTAAATTGCCCGTAGGTGTGGATGTGAGCGTGAATGTTTGTCTGTCTCTACGTTGTCTGTCGCTGTGCCCTGCGATGGACTGGCGACCTGTTCAGGGTGTATCCCACCTTCGCCAAATGCCAGCTGGGATCGGTTTTAGCCCCGCGCGACCCCTAACGGGATAAGTGGTTGAAGATGGATGGTCTTCCTTTGATGCATGTTTTTAAAATAACAATACTGAATCCTGGGTGTGATTTTTAGAGTTTTGTGAAAAAATATCCAGGGAGGCAGGCTTATCTTGGCATGAGAAGCTGAGATATATTTCACGATGCTTAATGTATGTGATATAAATGCATGCAGCATGTAGAAAGCTATGTCTTTTCTGTCAGCAGGACAATGATGAATCTCTGTGTAAACAGTGCCAGAGGCTGTTTAAGGCTGTGGAGACAGGTCTAGATAAAATGATGCTGTTAGCTGGATCATGATCTATACTCCATATCCTCAGACACGGACAACCTCATGAATCTCACACAGTAAACCTTATAACATATCTCATGCATTATATCCTTGCAAAAACTGACACACGGGATGTGTTAAATATGCCATACTTTAAAAATACTTCCACTTTATAACAGAGTATACCACAGACTTAAAGTCTTTTCTTAAACAGAATTACAGAAACACAAATAAGCATTTAATATCATGATAGATGTGTTAAATACAGTAGATTCAATCAGTAAATGGAAATATGCTCTCAAATCCTTTGTTGCTATTCCCAGATCCACCACAATACTTCTACTCCTTTGTCTCCAACCTTGCTCATTCATAAAGTGCCAGGACAAGCTGTACAGGTATTAAAAGGTGCGACCTAAAACTTCTTTTACCTGTTTTTGTTGGGAATGATGCCCCTTTCCACTTCCTGATGGTTCTTGCCAATACGGATAGCGAGCCAGGAGCCTAATTTGCCGTTGTAGAGTGTGTCTACTACACGGAACACCTCACCCTTGTTAAAGCTCAACCCGTACGGCGACTCTTTTTCATATTCAAAATGTGTCCGGATGTAGAAGGAGTCACCCACATCTGATTCCACTATCCTCCGATACACTAAAGAAAAAGCAGAAAATGACAAGAGATGATTACAGCAGCCTTTTAAATGTTCTGGTTTTGATGCCTGAAGTGTTTACACTAGGGCTGTCAGACGATTAAAATATTTAATCACAATTAATCACACATCTGTACAAAATGTACCTAAAGAGAGATGGTCAAGTATTTAATACTCTTATCAACATGGGAGTGAACAAATACAGTATGTTTGCTTTATGTATTATTAACAGGCAACAACAGCTGTCAGTGTGTCAGTGTGCTGACTTGACTATGACTTGCACCAAACTGCATGTGATTATTGTAAAGTGGGCATGTCTGTAAAGGGGAGACTTGTGGGTACAAACAGAACCCATTTTCATTCACATATCTTGAGGTCAGAGGTCAAGGGACCCCTTTGAAAATGGCCATTCCACTTTTTCTTCACCAAAATATAGCATATGTTTAGAGCGTTAGTTTGCCTCCATCCCAACAAGCTAGTATGACATGGTTGGTACCAACTGATTAGATTTTCTACTTTCATGTGATGGCAGTAGCTCCACTCTAGCTGTAAAACTAAGCCCCACCTAAAACTCATAAGTTGTATTAAAGAAATTAGTGGCAATGACACAAATTTGAGTTAATGGGCTATTATCTCATTAACTTTGACAGCCCTAGTTTACACTACTAACACAGTACTTTATACTGCCTTCACTCACCATCTTTCTTCTTCTGGGCCAAAATGGTAACTTCTTCTCCTTTTGGGAGATCCAGCAGAAACAGCACAGCCTCCTCCCGGATGATGTTCGCAAAGTCCACATTATTCACCTATAGATGCCAAGCAGAAGATGTAGAAAAGTCAAATTACATTTAAATTGAAGGACTGGTGGACTATCATAGAAAAGAGCAAAGTATATAAGGGAAAATGCCCGGTAAGGTGTCCACTATCAGGAATGAACTTTGCAGAGGCAATCTGGCCTCCACATCGTCCACATTAATTCCTCTTTTGGACACCTTGAGAGGCATTATCCCTGTCATACGGTGGTCACATGCCAAAGAAAAATGAAAGAAAAGACCATTCATTTAGGTTATTATGTGTTCTGCAACCAAAATCTTCAGTTTATCACAATCTATTCACTCTGTTTCCATGGTAACCCTGAAGGTTTGTTAATACCTGTAAAAATTATAATCCCACAAGGTTCCTATGTAATGGTAACATTGTTCACTGCTCCAGTAAATAAGATGGACCTTAGCTACAACTTGGCAATGGGAGAAATTTCTAGTCCGCTCAGCTAATAGAACCCTTCGGCTCAGCTACGAGCCAGACCGCTAACAATATGTTAGCAAGATTCGTGACCGTGAACGTCAATAAAAAAGCAAATACAATTTGACAGTATGTTTACTTATAAGACTTGCTACTTATTTAGCCATGTCATTGTCTTCAAAACAAAATCAAGACGAACAAATGAGAGGCCATGTGTACTGTTGGCCACAGCCTGAAGTAGCAAGCTGAATAGCAACAACAGTTAACAAGTTCAGAGTGACTTCTTGCAGCTTAGTTAGTTAGCCGCCACCCTAGGGTGTTCAGAGGATGAGGCACTGAAGGAATAATGTTTTTGTAGATAGCGTATTAATTTAGAACGGTGAACAGACACTGGATCTAATTAGTAGGTGTCCATTATCGAGAATTAATAAACAGCCTATAGCCAATCAGAATCAAGTATTCACCCAGACCATGGTGATAATGCACGGCGAGTTGGTCACTGTTGTGACATATACCCCAACAACATGATGGGGTCCTTGACGTGAAGCAGTTTATTTAATAACAATGATCCACTAGCTGTACATTATCAAGCTTATTACATGGCTTCATCCACAAGAAATCAATAATTTGACATAAAAAAGGAACTGCATCCATAGAAAAGTCTACTATAAAGAAATAAGACTGTAGAACACAGTGATTGACATCAGAATTGAATATTCAACAAAATTGTTAAATAATCACTGTTAAATGCTCAAAAATGTTAAAAGCTACTGAATTAAAGCGCACTCCTCTTTTTCAACATCTTTCATTGTTTTTTCTTTGACAATCCCCCCAAAACCCCCAAACTCTAGCAGCTATCACTCTCCTGATTTCTCACAGAACAAGAGGAGGAAAAGAAAAACTTGTTCCTGAACAGAAGCAGGGCGATGTATTCCCCTTACAACCGAGCAGCCTCCTCCTTGTCTCCTACTTCTATCCCAAACACAATAACTGCTGTTTATTGACTCTGCTTGAGGGGCAGCAGGGGAACCAGAAACACATGGACTGAATCACTGAACCTCAGAAAGACACCTTTATCCTTCCCAGAAACAGGAGGGCTTGACGTCTTTATCTCCACTAGCACACCATGACCAAAGGGAAACCATCTGAAGATGGAAAACAATGTCCTGGAAGTCTCTAAGGTGTGTTTGTACTGCGGAGGGAACACACACAGGCACACAGAGATCTATGCTGTGGAGTGGGAGGAACACAAGACACAGTATGTTCATTAAGAGAAGGAGATAACGGTAATGGACAGCTTTGTCTCGAAGATAAATGTAGTCCATAAATGTTTATGTCATGGGAGAAGAAACTGTGTGGATGACTATTCAGCCTCTACGACAGAGCTTCACAGTTACAACATCAAACATAGCAGGTGTAATAACAGTTGGCTTTGTATAAACATGACAGAAGGGATCCAACAATGACATCAAGAGGGTTTCCATCATTCCATCAACAATGTTACTCTAGTGTTCAGCTAAACAGAAAGTCAACTGTTCCGAGGTCAGAGTGTATGAACGACCTCTATTGTGTCTTCACATTGGAAACAAGGGGAGTTTTGACACGAGGCAGAGCCCAGAATGACTCACAGACTGACAGACACATTGTGCTGTATTCCCAAGATCTATTTACACAGAAATAAAACTGTTGTGGCCATGGGATCACATAGTTTCACCACTGATTATCTAAGTTAGCGTGGGCAGCTACTGCTCCTGACAATAACACCAGATGTCCTTCCCACTTTCACACATGTGACATGGAAAAAATTACTAACAGTCAACAGCATATAATCATCTTACAAGCTACATAATACTAAGACAACACACTGCGATTACAAGGTATTGAAATGAAAAACTACTTCAGCCACAGTCAAACTACAGTATATATCTGCATGTGACCTAGGGTGCTTTCACAAGCCATAGTCTGTTTGGCTAGTCCAAAGGAACGAATTTATCTTTTTCGTCTCAAGAGGTGCCACTTGTATGCAGGGAATCACAGTTTGATATATTGCTGTCAAACTCTGCACTGAACTACTGTATGCATGAATGCCATCTCCTCCAGTTTAGCTCAAATTAATTTCTAAACGTCATTATTTTTGTGAACTTTATTTAGCGTCCTCTGTATGTTCTCTAGAGGTGCATGGAGGTGCAGTAGTTAGCACTGCCACCGGCCCTTCTGTAAGGAGTTTGAATGTTGTTGGATAAGCGGTTACAGGTAACAGATGGTTGGACGTCCTCTTCGGTCCAGGTGTGAAGCAAACATTTGACTTCTGAAGTCCAGGTCAGTCGTCTCTCATGTTAACCTGTCGTATCTCAACAAATTCCCAAATAGGCTGTCTGCATTTTAGTTTGCTTGAAAATGGTCCGAGACCACCTTGTTTTGGTCCACACCAGAGTATGATCACCGAGTTCATAACAACCTGAATGAACCACACCAGACTTCCAATAAAATTTTGTCTTTGACTTGTGAAAGCACCCACAGAGAAGTAACACATACACTACTCTTACATGCGCACAAAATGAACAAGTTATTGGAAGAGATGTGATTAACGGAGGAAATCAAACAACAAACACATTTATATTACAGGTTACTGTAAAGCCTGTGCTTATGTGAAGCAAATTTCTTCTCTACCACCATCATTTTTTTCAACCAAGGCTGGCATATTTGATAAATGACAAGTGTAGCCTGGGGAGCTGTTTTTTTCTTAGGGTGCTTTGACAGACGGTGCAGTCAAAGGACAGCTTTTACAGTTTTATAAATAGCCCACTTCAGCTGTGAAAACCAACTTAGAAATACTTATTTCAGCCTCAGTTTTTAGCCAGACTTTGGGTTAAATATAATACAATTCAATTATATTGAATCCAACATAATTCACTGACTGATGATCTTTCCATTCAACCCACTAGACTAATGCCTTTCGGAAATATCTTCCATGTACATGTACACAAAAACTGATAAAGCATATACAGTACATGGCCAACAAATCAGGTTTGTGGGATTCTCTTCACCACTATTTCAAAAACTACATTTCATGTTTACAAGTTACTGGAGAAGTGAACAATAGCCATGTTGCTTGAGTGATGGAGTGTAGCGTACCCTGAGAATCTGGTCTCCCTCCTCCAGCCCCTCCTTGGCTGCAGGACTGTCCTCCAAAACACCTGCCACAAAAATCCCCACGTCGTTCCCTCCTGCTAACCGCAGACCGACACTCTCTCCCTTCTTGAACTTGACCAGCTTCATACTTGGCCTGGAAGAGAACACGGGTAGACAGATGGGATTAAGCAAAAAGGTCAGCAAGTCATGAATTTAAAAACAATCATTCTAAGAGACAAAATGCAGCCAAGCAGAGTGTGGAGCAGGAACAGAGCCAAAACAAACGGTGACCAGAATATCTGAACTAAATTTCAAGTATATGGCAGAAAGCCTAATTGTTTTTTAAATGCATAATAAATGCCCTTGATATACATGCCGTAATACAGATCTGCACTTGATACTGTAAGGTGGACAAGAGCCTCTCGGACATTTACCTGAGGATGCTGTCATCATGAGCGGCGCTGGGTACGGGGGCATCAGAGGGGCTGACAGGCAGGTCCACGTCAGGCTGACCAGGCTGTGCATACACCGGCTTTGGTTCTGCCACAAATACAAAAATATTAAGTAGAATAACACGCATACTAAGAAAATTGTGAAGAAAACAGTGAAGATAGCTAGCCAAGTGCTGGATAATAGTGAAACCAACCATAAAAGTGAAAGCATCAACCTAAAGGCCTTTACACAACGGGGGTGTGATGAATAAACAACTAGAAAATGCCAAATACTCACCTGTTAATATTATATGTCTAGGGCTTTTATTGTAAAAGGTAAGAACGGAAGGAGCAGATCTGGTCTGCATTGCCTTTGGCGAGGTTGAAAGGAGTACCGTAATAGAGTTTGCTGTCCTGGTATGGACCACAAAGCCTCCATGCTATTGTTTCATAAATACAGGTGTAACTTAACTGTTTTAGCACATCCTGATTGGTTGACTGGTTGATTGATTGATTGATTGGTTGGTTAAATGCTCAGAAAAGTGATCTTGTTCCAGAAAAAAAAAAAAAAGAAATTAAATAATAATAAAAAAAAAATCACTGTTTTTTTCAGTGCGTAATATCTCTCACAAAGGTGTATAACAGCCTTTAATCCATGTCATTTGTTTTGTAATATTATGCATACCTATTTTTCTCATGCCTAGTTAGTATTTCTTTGTGAAGACTGATAAAGATGCGTGAAAATGCAATTTGCAGTTAACAATTTTAACTTTTACAACAATATGCTGATTAGATATTACCCAATTAACACAAATAACACACAATTGTGTGTTGAGTGTAAAAGTGTATCTGACGCCTGACACTGTCTTTTTAATAATTTGTCTTCAGGTACAGTCCTACAAGAAGAACACAATACTTGTAAAGTTGATTAAAGTACAGCAGTATGCAGACTCAGTGAACACCTCTTTGCTGTAAGACCTAACTGAAACCTGACTGTACTAATGACAATGAGATGTAGAAAAATAAAAGGTGGTGAAAGCTGAGACAAACATGAGAAACCACACTAATCCCTCAAGCTGAGGGCTGATGGGTAGAGGTTTCTATACCAGGCAGCGGAGGTAACAGTTTGTCATCTCTGGAGCTGGCCTGGTCGCTGGCCTGTGACATGACACCATCATCAGAGCTTTTGACTGGTGTGGACATGGCCCCTGGTTTGGATACGCGATCCTCATCTTGACTTCGACGACTGAAATAGACAAAAATGACACATGGCAATTCAGTGCAAGTGAACTGTCAGTGCTGTAAACAACAACAGTTTCTATTATTGGATTCCTTAAATGACTGCAACATCTATGCCAATTTCAGCTTGCATAAAATAACCTTATACGGAGCCAAAAGGTGGTATTTTTAGAAGTTATTATCTTGTGTGCACAAGACATTTATTGTTTATTAAACTTAAAAGATGACCTAATGCAAACCAAACCTGCAATCATGAATAACCATCATCTCTGACCCTGTCCTTTTTTCTTTTTTTTTTTTTTACACATATCTACTACTTTTGTTATGTATTTATTAGGGCTGTCAAAGCAAAAATAATGCATTAACACAAATACGTTTTAACATCACTAATTTCTTTGACGCATTAACTCAACATGTGATTTTTAGGTTGCAGCAGACTGAGTTTTAAAGCTAGAAAATACTGGCATCATATGAAACTAGAAACCCTAAGGAATCCATTGGTATCAACCATGTCGTACTAGCTCGTCACGAAGGAGGTTAAACAAGGCTCCAAAGTTCTGCTGAATTTTAGCGAGGAAAAACTGATTTTTTCAAAGGGGTCCCTTGACCTCCCATCTCAAAATATGTGAATGAAAATGGGTTCTATGAGTACCCACGAGTCTCCCCTTTACAGACATGCCTACTTTATGATGATCACATGGTCACATGGAGTCTGGGGCAAATCATAGTCAAGTCAGCACACTGACACACATGAATTTGTGATTAATTGCAATTGTATTGTATTTTAGCGCTTATACTGATAATGTTAGGCCACTAATT
Source organism: Pterois miles (assembly GCA_947000775.1). Lineage (NCBI taxonomy): Eukaryota > Metazoa > Chordata > Actinopteri > Perciformes > Scorpaenidae > Pterois > Pterois miles. The sequence goes on from CAMQGK010000604.1 coordinate 1,094,296, forward strand.
TGTAATAACCTGCCCAGGGCCTACAGATGAAAATTAGCTCATGAGCTGACTGTGGCACATATACAATGAGATAGAAACTGACATGTTGTTTGTGAATGTGCACGGCCCCTGGTAAAATAAATAAATAAAAGTTGTTGATTGCGCAAGATAAAAAATATCACCTTTTGGGACTTCAGGGGCTATAAACTAGTTCTGTCTTGTGCTGACATCAGCAGGAAGATACAGACACTAAAATGAAGCCAAAAGGAAACAGCATGGACCATGGATGACGTGATAAGGGCATGTGGACAGAAAATTTAAGGAGAAGACAATGAGCTATAAAAACAAGGATGTGCTACTCTGTCAAAAAGACCCTGCAAATGGCAAACCACACTCCCAACCAGAAATTAATTCAATTGAAGCAGAAATTTTTCTGGAAGACTGATATAAACTCCCATATTATTAAACATTCCAACAAAAACACAGAGGCAGCGTAAGAAAAATCAAACCAGGTCTCTCAACATAAACGTTTGAGTTAGGATACCTTTCAGTCCGAGTTCCTGTTTAACCTGGATAGAATAAACAAGGGGAAACAGGGTGTGTGTGTCTCGTAGGCTACATCTAACAGAGTAGAAAGGGCTCTGCTGCTTAAAACAATGGTTGAATTCCAATCTGGTCACATGACTGCCTGCTGGCACAGTACTTGAGCTGCATTCAGAGGCTTTTGTAGAAGAATGTGAAGGTGCAGGCTGTGCCACCAGCTCAGACGAGGAAACTTCTCCCAGTCTCTCACTTTTGCTCATGCAGTACAAAAATATGCAGTGTAGATAAAGTATACCGTACAGTGTAGTCACCCATAAATAAAACAGTAAAATGCAAATGTACACCCATTTATACAGGGCGCAGCAGCTGAACTTATTTACAGTATTTTCCAACATGGCCTTTTCTAGGTCCCTGACCTGCCTCACTGCAATTCAGTTTTACACATCAATCTGATCTGTGCAATTTGTCAGCATCAGAGTCCTGTGTGAGAGTTTGTTGTAGAGGGAATATGGCAAATGAGCGCTTCAGCCTGAGGATAAATACAGAATTGTAATGGGAGAGAGAGAAAGACAGTGTGTCTGTGTCTGCGAGTGTTAATGGATGAATGAGAAAGAGAGTGTGAGCTGGGGGTGAAAGAGAGAGAGAGACAAACACAGCAAGCACAAGGGACAGACAGAGAGAGAGCAGTGAGAGAGGGTGTTGTGGCCTAAATCTGTTGTTTCTTGCTGCCAAAAAATGGTGCTAAAAAAAGGCTTGACAAACACCATTTGACAGAAGTCTTTGTTCAATCCCCTCACTTACATATTGTTTTAGTCGGGATATAGGCAAGAGTGAGCAAGGGAAGTGAGAAACGAAAAAGGTGAAGGAGCAGGAGAGATGTGAGATGAGAGATGTGTCATCGACAAACAATGCAAAATATGGTATTGTAACACCAGAATATCTACACTGCATAACAATCCCAATCTATATCCATCGACAAGCTAAAATATTTATCCTTTTCCACTCCACCACTCTTTATCATAGACCATTTTTTGTCATCTTTTGGGGGGCACAGGGGGTCTATAGGTAGAGATAACAGGTCAACAGTAGATGACACAGAAGTGGAATAAATCATCTGAAAGCTGGAAACCTGGAGATTAAATTGAGATGCAGATCATCACTATGTGCCAAGTTGTTCTAGTCATGAATCAGAAATAAACACTAATTAATTAACATAAAAGTGAAAGTGTATTAACATTACGATAGAAGCATATGATGTCCATTTCCATGCTCTATTATGTCTCATAAGTTGTTGCAGCAATTTTTGGGTTGATACCATTTGTTAAATAGATTTGATGCTAATTTTAACGATTTCTTTATCAATAGGGAGTTGAATCAATAATAGATGATCAATAATCCCTCCAAAATACCACATTAAGACACTAAGACCTTGAGGAACACCACAGTAAAAGCCATGCTGTAATTTGGTATCAAAAACTTTGGACAATTGTAGATTTCTGCAAGAACTGCATTATTTGGCGATTGGATGGTGAGCCTGCTTCAGCCTCTTAAAGAGAGTAAAATCAGCAGAGGGAAGAGGTTAAAAAACTTAGCAAAATAACTAAATTACAACAACTAACAATCTAACAATTAGACATATCATTAACAAAAAATAAAAACAGTAAAAATAATAATAACAATTACTCACACAAATGTATCTGCAAGCTGAACCATGACCCTTATTAAGAGGAGTTTGAGTTTAATTCCTTGAAAGACAACTCAGAGAGCCTACGTTCAGAGTATACTCATGCTCACTAAGAGACACTTTGGATGAAGGGCACATTTGTTGATACGTCATATTCAAAAACATGCAACAGCGTCGTGTCCTAGGAAGAAGCCCTACAGCCAATCAGATTAAGCAAACCATCTGTTCTTGGGGTAAAGCACTGTGGGAAGTATGTCAAATTCCTCCCTCTCCCCCCACCCCAAACTGGGAGATAACAAAAACATCCCTTGACATCACAGGCTTTGACAGTCAGACTGTTACTTCCTCAGTAACTTCTTCAACCAGAAACACATGAGAAGCAGGTGTTTTGACAATTCATGTATGAAACAGATTAACTAGTCATATAAAATGTACAATGGTGCACACAAATAAAATGATGTAACATTTGGTTTTCCTCGTGGACAGACAAATTCACTGGATCAGTGGATTCAAGGGATCAGGAAGAGAGCAACAGCAGTATTACAGTGATAAGTGCTCAAAACAAACAGACTCTGGCCTGTTATCAGAGGGATGCGTTCACTTACATTGGAAGTAATCTGTGCAACAGTGAACCTGCGCTCATCCTGCATTGAAACAAGTAAGGTTACTCCACAGCCTGACACAATGAACCATCTAATGAAATGGCAGCACTTGATGTTAATCTAGTCATGGCTGACAGGCAACTGGCAAGCTAAACTAGCAGCAGCTGTATGTGTGGGTCTATGCAGTATAAGTAATGCAAGAAATATCTCAGCAAGGCTACTGTTCTACAGCTAAATTTGGGTTTTGTATGCTCCAGTGAGACATTTTGCCCTTCAGGAAGAGAGTGTTATACACAGCAGGTTTGGCACCCATATGTCACATAGTCAGACCATGATCTCATTCACATTACAGAAGTGCTGTCACTATTTGATTAGCAGTGAGTTTGACAACCTACTGAAATAGCACCTCTAGCTAGTTTGACAGCCTATTGTATCTGCAACTCAAGGCCCACATAAATGATGAAATGGAGGTCTGGTTTTACGAGACTCTCAGTTCAATCCAGAACAAGTGCTTTAAGCCTGCGTGGATGCAACACATATCCCTACTTCAAAGTATCAAAGAGCCATTTACTAACATCAGAAACCAGCAATGTAGCCTCTTTCTTTTCTCATTGCAGTGTGCTCCAAAAAGTGCCAAGCCTGTTTCACTCCCCAGTCTGGACTCAAGTCTGCAATAGCTAGTCATATTATTCTGTTCAAACAAGCTCAGTATCTTGTTCTTGCCTTGTAAGCATACAACGTACATGGACTGAGAGAAACTAGAGTCTTCTGCATGACTTCCTACAGCTGTCCGTTGCCATCTATGTGCTAGACAGCTACAAGAAGCTATGAAACCACTAAACTACAAAACCACTAAAGTACGAGAAATATAACTTACTGGAAGCTCCAACTGGCAGTAAGAAAAAAAAGAGGACAAAGAGACATGATGGGCATTAAAATGAATTGAATGAACATCACATAATGTGTGCAGACAACAGGGTATTAGGGATGTCACAATACCAGAAATTAAGGAGTCGATACCAATACCAGTGAAATTTCCCGATTCACAATACGAAATCGACACCATGGGAAAAAACCCCAGTAAAACAATAAATCCCAAGTATTTCAACATGTAATTCTTTATTACCATTCATATACTGTGTTGTATTAGGAAGTTAAACAGGTCATGATTCCTCTCTATTATTTATTTAATACTGCAGTGAAAACATCTCCTTCAAACAAATAGTTATTCAAGATTCAATCTGAACACATCATGGCAACGTTAGCACCTCCCTTGTTGAAATCGTCTGGATGAGAACAAATTAACATTAGCTGTAAGCAGCCTATAAGCAGCAACGTCCTGCACAAAGCTAATAGCTAACATTAACTAGCTCTCCCTGTTGATTTCAACACAGATTTGTTGTTCACAATAGAGCATTATAAAGGACAAATTAGGGAAATCAATCAATGGAAAGTTTACTGCATCCAAACACACTTTCTATTGTCCCTGGGATGATTGGACGTCATTAGTCTCAAGCCCTGACGGTATCTTAATGAGTACCGTCACATTTTAAGAATCTCAACATCGATTTGATATCGGTTCTCTGACATCGTCACAGAGTATATGCAGAAAATAGTGTTGCATTAATCGAAAAATGCATAATAAAATATAGATTTTATTTCAAGCACTAATGTTAGTCATTTACATGAGTAATGGCAACAAGGGTAAAAATTGGGTTGAATATTAAATAACGCTAGCTTTACATGATTTAAGTGTAAGTGACTATATAAAGTTGAGACCACCTAATACAGTGTGAAAATTATCCTTTCAAAACAAGTCCTTAGTCCACCAGGATCAGATGGGTTAATGCCTCCTCTCTTCCTCTCCCAGAGCGAGGCTTTATTGGAACTCAGTCAAGCCTCTACACAGAGTGTGATGGTTTATGCATGCAATGTCTTTATCTATTGATTTATGCATTAGTGGTGCAAAGTACTTACTCAGCACCCACTGACCCGAGGGTGTGAACATGATGTATGAAGCTGAAGTGGTGGGAGTATGGATGTATGACTGTGGCATGTGTCACAGCTGTGTCCCATCACCTGATTTGCAGTCAGATGTGTGTGTGTGTGCATATGTATGTTGCTTACCTGCCATTGCTGATCTGCCGAGGTGAGTGACGGAGAAGGTCCGATGTTTCAGGCCTGTCAGGTGAACGTGATCGACTACCTCGCCCGTGGGATCGATTGGAATGGTCTGATGTCAGTGAATGTATTTCTGAAATGTCTGTGAAATTTAAATTAAATATGCATTAGCATCTAATGAATGACCTAAATCAAGAGTTAAAATTAAAAAGTACTTTAAAAAAAATACAGTTTAGTCTTTTGTTAAAACACGGTCACAGCTTGATGCCAGCTGAATCTGACACGGCACTGCTACACGTCTGTTGTCTCACCATCTCTGTCTGAGTTATTGGCCGATGGGATGCTGTCATCAAGGTCAGGAATGTTGAGCAGCGTGGCTCGCTCGTCTCTCTGCACCACCATCTTCAACTTGCCCTTTGACCTCTCAATCAGCTTCTTGGCATCTATTAGTGATAGGTTCTCTGTGACTGTGCCATTGATCTGCCAGGGAAAGAGGAGAGGAGAGAGCTGAATAGACAAGTAAACTTAACTGCACAATTTTCTGTTCCCCAGATTTTCTTTTGAAAACTATGTGATCATCACAAGATTAACACTGGGGCAACTGCAGCTCAGTGGACAGAGTGGGTCGTTCCTACAGTCTGCATGTTGAAGTGTACCCGAGCGAGGCGCTGAACCCCTAGTTGCTCCCTGGGTGCTTTACGGCAGCCCACTGAAATGCTTAGGATGTGTTAAATACAGAGGTCATATTTCAAGTACCTGACAATTGTAATAGAGGTCTTTCAAGAGGAACTGTGAATTGTTCTCCCCAATATTAACGATAAGAAAGCTATAAACAAGTTTAAAATGTATACAAGTAGGATTGCAGTGCTTTTAGTGCCATCAGAGACACAGACAGTCCACGAATGTCTATATATTAGGGCTGCCAATCAATTAAAATGTTTCATCATGAATAATTGCATGATTATCCATAGATATCACACATGTTTTTATCTGTTCAAATGTCAAATATTTAATATTTAATTCTCAATTCAATCATTCACATACATCTTGAGGTCAGAGGTCAAGGGACACCTTTGAAAATTGCACTGATAGTTTTTCTTCACCAAAATTTAGGGTTTATTAGTTAGTTAATGTTATTTAACCTCCTTTGTGACAAGCTAGTATGGTTGGTTTTATCATTCTAGTTTTGAAATTGAGCCCACTGGCTTAATTAAAAGTTGAATAAACCCTGTATGTATGTATGTGTGTGTGTGTGTGTGTGTGTGTGTGTGTGTGTCTGTGTGTATACACACAGTATAAAGGAAAGATTATTATCTTAAGTATTTTATTTCTAGAAAAATGTGTCTGCCTCATGTCAGAACAATTGATACAGTAAATTGGATTTTGAATGCATCTCAGTTTTGTGAATGAGGATTTTTCCCTCCTCAGAGATCGAGTGGATAAAAATTCAAAGGAATAATGGAATGTGTGGTATTCCTGCTGGTGAGCCTGCATACTAATGAACTGTGACCTCACTCCGTGAGCCACTTTCAGCAGATTACTACAGCAGGCTAGTGAAAGTTTCCAGTAAAACCTGATACTCCCTTCTTATTCATCCCACCTCACTGCTTCTATTAATGAAATTATTTAAAGCTAATTCTTTACACACTCGAGAGATGATGAAGAGATGATGCATAACAAAACTGCAGCTGGCCTCAAATGCTGCATTGTATTATAAAGAATAAAAGATTTAATAGATAAAAGATTAGTAATAAATATCAGTGATAAAAGTGCAGAATCTGAGCAACACAGACATAAAAATACAAGCAATTTGAGTAAAATACAATAATGGTTAAATACAACTAACAAGTGTGCAAACATCAGCAGCAGCAAAAATCAGTGCAGTGTGGCAGCACATCAGTCTTGACAGACTTTTGGAAAGAAGCAGTTTTCCAGTCTATTTGTGTGTGTGCAGATTGGTCTGAACTACCTGCCTGATGGGAGGAGCTTAAATAAATAATGTCCACGGTATGTGATGTCTTTTATGATGTTCTTAGCCCTCCTCACGCAGCAAGTGCTTAATTGATGGCAGCTCAATGTCAACCATGGTCCTCTTTATGTTTATTCTAATAATTGTTTTATCAGTTCATTTCCCCAAAATTGCATTTTACTCACTTTCATAACCCCTGTCTTACCCGTCGGCTCATTCATGCCAACATTCATCTCTTTTCTCTCACCTTAAGCACAACATCTCCCTCCTGGATGTTTCCATCTCTGGCAGCAAGGCTCTCAGGAGAGATGTCCTTCACAAAGATGTGGCTGGCCAACCGCAGTCCATATTCTACTTTCAGAGTTAATAAGCACAGAGAAGTAATATTAACAGAGTGCACCAACTATCACTTGGTTCTCTGCAAATAAGATTAGCAGACTAGTCAACATTAAAGTTCTCAATAGACCTTTACTGTGAGTACCAGTAAAGCTAACAAAATACAGAATTTGCAGAGCAAACTTGTCAGATGCTTGGACATTGTGTTGCTCACCTTCATTTTTGCGGGACTTGACAAGGGTGACCTTAGCAGGCCTGGGTGGAGCAGAGGAGGTTTGTGATCGGCGATCAGAGCGCGGTGAGACGCTTCTCTCCCGCGAGGCACTGTGATCCCGCCTGCCGCTGTTGCTACGCTCATGATCGTGACGCCTGCCAGTGCCCACGCCTCCGCTTGCTCCTCCATAGGCACTTTGGCTACCACGCCCACTGTGGTGCTCATAGCCATCCTCCTCATCACTGTCCTCTTCCTCGTGCTCTGACATGGTCTCCCTGTCCCCTGGCCGAGAAACAGGGAGCTGCACTTTCCTTTTGCGACGAATAGTCTTGGAAAAGACAGTAAGTTTTGAGTATTACTAAAGATGCGATTATTATGGTTTCCCTCACATTTGAGGTCAAAATGACAGTAAGATTCACGATTCAATAATTTATTGCCATATCAACGGCAATTGATTTGGAATTCGTTTCAGTGTAATCAACAACAAATCATATGATAACAAAGCGCACACACAACAGTCTCATTAATGCTGCACAAATCATTCCGTCAAAATGCATTTAAAAGTGGACCCCTGAAATCATATTCTATATGATCAGGGTGACTGTAATTCACATAATGTGACACAAATTCAGGTTTGGTAAATACCTTTAGAGTCAAACTTACTATCTTTGCATTTTTGCCACTCTTTCTGAGCTGCTGCACTGCGTAGGCATGCTCTACATTGTCCATAGAGACTGCATTGACCATCACCACTCGATCATTTTCCCTGAAAAGAATAAGAAAAAACACTTAACAATGTCTAACTAGATGTAGAGATCTATGTGAATCCATCTAGTTCAAGGGTGGTAGTAGGGCTGCACAATTCATCAAATATTAATCGTAATCACAATTTGGCTTCCCACAATTCAATCAAACAATTGCAATATTTATATTTAAAATGTGTGCTCTGCTCATCAAAAACTTTGCTGTATAATTCAAGTGCTTCCAAAACTAACACCTTGAGATGCACCGTCAGCTAGCAGCCAGTTTTCAGCAATGCAGATTTTTTTGCAGGTCACACACAATGTGCAGCTGCCACATGACGGTTTTATGGTGGCACACAGCGGCACAGTCAGTAATGTCTCACACACACAACGTGAAGTCGGTGTGGAAGTTCTTCATCTGAGTGAAGAAGACATAACGCTCAAAATTTGTCACAACAAGCCATAGGGGGACAATTTAAAAACATTTGTAACAATTAACTTAATCACTTACACTATATTGTAATTCAGTCCTATGCGTGCTGCTCAGAGTAATCACAGTGACTGCCTCATCTGTGAACAGCACAGAGCTAAAGAGCTAATGTTAATGAAGGTTCAATTGTGTTACATTAATTCAAGCTCTACTCAATAAAAAAATTAGGATTGGGCAACGTAACTTATACACTATCATGATGCATTCAAATGTAATCTCGTAAAATGTAGTTTTTGGTGAGAAATAAATCCGGTTGTTGAAGGAAATGTATTCACAGCAATATAAAATAGATAATAAAGAGGGAAACATGATCTGTTTAACTTCCTAACACTAGGTCTAAGCAGCTTATAATATACACTCCTGATCAAAATCTTAAGACCAGTTAAAAAATTGCAAGAATTTACGTTTTGCACTGTTGTATCTTAAGAAGGTTCTAAGTAGAGTTTCAAAATGCAAAAAGAAGAAATGAGAGCAAGAGACTAAATGTTTTGAGCAGGCAATTTATTGAAAAGAACAATTTAACTAAAATAGGCTGTTCATCAGCTGATCAAAAGTTTAAGACCATAGCTCAAAAAAAAACCTAAAACAGAAATTAAAGTCTCAAAAACAGACTCAGTAATGAGTAGCTCCACCATTATTGTTGATCACTTCAAAAATTCGTGTTGGCATGCTTGATGCGAGTGTTTCCACAAGGCTTGTAGGAATGTTGCTCCAAGTGGTGAAGATGGCTTCACGAAGGGCATCCACTGTCTGGAACTGATGTCCATTTTTGTAAACTTCCCTTGCCATCCATCCCCAAATGTTCTCAATTGGATTTAGATCAGGGGAACATGCAGGATGATCCAAAAGAGTGATGTTATTCTCCTGAAAAAAATCCTTTGTCAGACGGGCATTGTGAATTGCAGCATTGTCCTGCTGAAAAACCCAGTCATCACCACACAGACGAGGGCCCTCAGTCATGAGGGATGCCCGCTGCAACATCTCCACGTAGCCAGCTGCTGTTTGACGCCCTGCACAACATGGAGCTCCATTGTTCCATTGAAGGAAAAAGCACCCCAGATCATGATGGCGCCCCCTCCGCTGTGCCGTGTTGAAAAAATCTCAGGTGGCATCTCCTTGTCATGCCAGTAGCGTTGGAAGCCATCAGGACCATCAAGGTTAAATTTTTTCTCATCAGAGAATCAAACTTTCTTCCAACTTTGAACGTCCCATGTTTGGTGCTCCCTTGCAAAGGCCAAACGGGCAATTTTGTGGCGTTGAAGGAGACGTGGCCTTTGAAGACGTTTTTTGTTTTTGAAGCCGTTCCTTTGCAGATGCCGTCTGATGGTTATTGGGCTGCAGTCAGCACCAGTAATGGCCTTAATTTGGGATGAGGATCGTCCCGTGTCTTGACGGACAGCCATTCGGATCCTCCGGCTCAGTGCCGGTGAGATTTTTTTGGGTCTACCACTTGATTTTTTTGTTCCATAAACCTCAGGATCTTTTAAGAAATGCAAAATGACTGTCTTACTGCGTCCAACCTCAGCAGCGATGGCACGCTGTGAGAGGCCTTGTCTATGCAGCTCAACAATCCTGCCACGTTCGAAGGCAGCGAGTTTTTTTTGCTTTTCCCATCAAGAGGTCTTGACAGTGTGATTACTTGACAGAAAATGACATGGAATCCAAATTTTTGCACAGATTTGGTCTTAAACTTTTGATCAGCTGATGAACAGCCTATTTCAGTTAAATTGTTCTTTTCAATAAATTGCCTGCTCAAAACATTTGGTCTCTTGTTCCCATTTCTTCTTTTTGCATTTTGAAACTCTACTTAGAACCTTCTTAAGATACAACAGTGCAAAATGCAAATTCTTGCAATTTTTTAACTGGTCTTAAGATTTTGATCAGGAGTGTATAATTAAGACTACTAATGTCAATACTTCATTTTTAATCAAAGCAAATAAAAAAATCATTTATTGTTTTCATGTAAACAGTCATGATAAATGACTATAACAAAGCAAAAAGATAACATTTAGAGTTTTTGTCGGTTAGAATGAAGCACCACAGGGAAATGAAAGCAGTGCTCTGTTTATTTAAAACAGAAAATAAAACTGTTTATTTAAAACAGAGCACAGTGAAATTGCCATAAAATATTTTGTTCTTAAAATCAATGAATAATCATGATAATAATCTCGATCTCAATATTGATCTAAATAATCCCGATTATCATTTTGGCCATAATCAAGCAGCCCTAGGTGGTAGTATTTAGAATAAAATGTAACATAGGAGCTTACTTACTTATCTAACTACTTTCTTATCTATTTCAGAGGTCTAACTAACAGTGCTCCTACAATCCACAAAATATAGATGACAATAGTCAAAGACTTACTGTAGCAGTCCCTCCGCAGGACCTCCTTTCAGCACATCAGATATCACAATGGATGTCTCCCCACTCTGGAAATGAGGGTTGTCTCGCCCACCTGAGATGGCAATACCAAACCCAAAACCTGGGGCCTACATACACAGAAATACATACACACTGACTGATACAGCATAAATGGCAGATACAGTAATCGAATCCCAAGTTTTGCTGTAAACAAAAACAATCTAATAGGCTCTCTGTAAGCGTAATTATCAGTGAAACTGCTATTTAAGTAAAATAGTGTAATGACCTTTAAAAGACTGGGATATTTACTGTGGATAAGTACAAAGTTATGCATTTGCAAGTTGCTAATGGTTTCCATGGAGGCTTTGAGGACTGCTGTGTTTTTGCCTACGTTAAAGCCAGCACCAAGGGATCGAGCCATGTGATGTAAAAAGCTAATCTTACAACCACAACAACACAGAAGAACCGCAAGGTAGAGAGCTGCAGGCCACACTGGGCTGCTCCTTCAGCCTCGATAAAGCCGCTACTAATTAGATTACAGCAAGCAGGCCAGTCTAGACAGGTACTCTATACAATCCCACTGCACAACAGCATCAACTTAACTACAGTTTACTGTCTCAAAGTACATTCAGTAATTAAGCATACACGACAATGAGTACATTATTTATTAGCTATCTCTGGGGGAACATGGCTTTGAATAGTTTGACCTGATTGTGCCAGAGGAATTATCAATTATATGCAATGGTGCAATCTATCATCATTACATGTGACTTTACACAGAACAAAAAGCACATGGACTAAAGCCATCATCCTCCTCTTTCCCTGGAGTTGTGTTAAGGAGAAGAGTATGTTGCCAACAGGAAGGAAGTGAAATGAAGTAGTAAGGATGTGGATGCTGATTTCTGTCTTCCTTAGCCTTGTTTCCTGCCATCTGGGTTCCTTGACTATTGTTTCAGTACCACACATCCTGCTGCTGCTACAGCTGGCCCTCTCAGCACAGAGAGGAGAGATGGATGGGCAGAGAGAGAAAAAGTGAAGAACACACAAGACATACTGCAGGATTAGGATGCCAGAGACAGGCAGAGAGGGAAAAAACACAGAAGAGAAGAAAGGTGTAAACACTTACCCTGTGAAGGGTCACTGTGTGCTGTTCCCATATCACCGTTTCCTCCATCGCTGCACTCTGTGACACAAGAAACAAGAGGGAATGGATTAACATCTTGAAGCCAATTTATAAGTACATATGTACAGTATATCCAAATACAGCCTTTTACAATAATCCTGCAACAAATACTGTCTTTGTGAAGACAATGTTCCTTTCTTCAAGACTGTGAGGCTATAAAGTTTTGAGACAACTCTATAATCATTTTTAGTTACTGGTGCTGATGTACTGGACTGCATTACATTGAAAGGTCTAAAGCCTGGTCTTTTACATAAATGAGGGGTGCAGAGCACTAGAAGCACCTGTCTGCACAAAGCAGTCAATACACTACCGCTAAGTACAGCATTGAAAATAGTGCTGCAACTAACGATTGTTTACACTGTAATCTGCAGATTATTTTCTTAATTAATTATTTAGTTGTTTGGTCTATAAAATGGTGAAAAGTGCAGTGTTTCCCAAAGTCCAAGATGACGTCCTCAAATGTCTTGTTTTGTCCACAACTCAAAGATATTCAGTTTGCTGTCACAGAGGAGTAAAGAAACCAGAAAATAGTCACACTTAAGAAGCTGGAATCAGAGTATATTGACTTTTTTTCCTGAAAAATTACTCAAACTGACAACTTTGTTGACAACTACTTGCTTAATCTGATAAAAAATGACTGTGTGTTACAACAGTGTTGCTGAGACGGCACTCAATATACGCAGAGCGCTTACTTTGATATTTAATGTCGGATGGCAGTGTGTCTGGCCTCTCCAGTCTTGCTTTTGTCGCGAGGCCGCAGATTTCCACCTGAAGCTGCTGTGCCATGATTACTTCATTAACGTTACAGTTCCATTACATTGGGTTTAAATCTGAAATACTGCCAAATTTTGCTTTGACATCAAATCCTCCACTATCGTCTTGTCTGTTAAATCTCTCTCGTCCTGTGTGTGAAATCTGACTCCTGTTACTCTGAGCTGAGACTGTGTATGGAGCAGACGCCTTCAGATTGTAGCGTCTGTCATCTGATGATGTATTGATAACACAGCGCTGATATGTCAAAATTAACTGCATGGGTTTCATTTCTATAAAAAAGCAAAATGATGGTGGGGCGGGCAAGTAATCTGTGTATGCCTGAACAACGGTAACAGTGACTACCACGGAAAGCCTAAAATGATCAGAAGAAACGTTTCACCTCTCTAAAAAGGATCATGTGGCATTTTATGACATTACTGTTTGTAAGTATACTATACTTCAGTTACCTTACCCTCGCTAGGGACGTGTTTCACATTTTTAAACAGGTATGAACATAATTCAACCAATTAGACCTGAAGACAATATTTATTGCCTCTATAGGACTTTTTATAATGTATCTATTTAACCTTCTGTTCCTATAAAAAAAAAAGATACTAACTCAATGAGGGCACATTTAACCAGTGTGCACCATGCAAAACCTCACCTACTTACAGTATATAATACACACAAAAAGTCTGCAAACAAAACATGGTTTATGTTCAGCTTTCGATACGAGTGACAGTCTAAAACTACATGCATGCTTGATGTTTCCTTATCCTGTTCAGTTTCAGTAGGCAGAGTTGTTGTTTGGCTACCAGCAAAGCAGACGCTATTGCTTATTTGCACGACTAAGTCCTAAAAGTCCACATGTGAAAAGATTATGAATGACAGCAGCATGAGTAAACAGCCGGCAGAGACTGACTGAGGTTCAGAAGACTGAGTGAGCATTCGTATATTATTCCTGGACGGGTCATCTGAGAGAGATGAAGCAAATAAGGTATTTAGCTGCTCCTCTGACCTGCCACGCTGGATTAAACTGATGCTAGGCAGCAGGCATCTTTTGCTTTCACTTATTCTCTAATTCAGTTACATCACACAGGTTTCTCTTGATGCATGATTCATCTTTTAGTTTATTTTATTTACTCCATATGAAACACAGAAAACTCCCAATATGAAACTATAAGGATGTGATAACATTAGGTCTACTACTCCTCAATTTGAGTCTCACAGCAACGTTGTTTTCAACTCCCAGAGTGCTACATCCTCAGCTTTAAATTACAGCTTCTCTCTGCTTGCGTCCAGCTGATGAAGTAACACTGCTGTCCTGTCTGTCTGTCTGTCTGTCTGTCTGTCTGTCTGTCTGTCTGCCTGCCTGCCTGCCTGCCTGCCTGCCTGCCTGCCTGCCTGCCTGCCTGCCTGCCTGCCTGCCTCCCTGCCTGCCTGCCTGCCTCCCTGCCTGCCTGCCTGCCTGCAGGGAGTAACAGCACAGCTGTCTGTGGCAGAGTGCTGAGCACAGTGCGATGTGGCAGGGGAAGGAAAAGACGAAAACACCACCACACAAGGCAGGGTGCTCATTTACAACAACTTCTATTATCAGCTTTTTAAAATAACACACCATGCCATCTGTCACCCCCTACACCCTACCATTGTGATAATGTCACTCCCTCACCCCTTCATCATCACCTAATCCATCTCACCCATCATCATGATCATTACTGTCATCACCTTCCCTTTAACCCGACTACACAGATCGCAGCAGCTTCACACTGCAAAGCTGTTAAATGCATGTGATGAGGACACAGGCCACAGGGCAGCTGATGAGAGTGTCTGATGTTGACGCCAGAAACATAATACTGTAGGTTTGGTGGGGAAAAGTCTTAACTGAACACAAGGAAGAAAAGACTGATTTCCTAAATTACATTAAAACATTTTTATGTAAACAAATATTACTTTAAAAATAATACAGACAGAGAGCTTTTAGAAAAGTGCTGAATGAAAGTATGGCTTTCCCTTTAAAATGATTAATCATTTTTAAAAAAAAATTGCAGGTCCAAAATGAATATTTTGTTCATCTCTGTGAAAATATCTGATGTTTGGTTCCCACTTCCAACAATGCTTGTGAGCCAACAGTGTAACAGTGTTGGTATCACGTGGTATTGCTGTGTCCTCACCGATCACGTTCCCAGTTAGTGTGGAAAAAAACGGATTACATTACATGAATCTTGAAACACCACTACACACAGAAACCTAAATCTACAGTTAATGTATAGCTACAGTTGCAAAATGACTTCATTACTCTACCAAGAAATATTCATCACTTGACACGTCTGACTCTCCACTCCACTCAACTAAAATATAGGTTGTGTGACAAACTGGCAACCACATGTTATGAAGTGAATGCAATGGAATGGAGGAGGGAGAGAGCGACACCTAATGGCTGAACATTATCAACGTTATCAACAGCACATTTAAACAGGATAAAAAGGAGCTACGTAATTTGATTTTCAAAAAGTATCTTTTAAAATGACTGACTTGGAGATAAAACTATTGGTTGATTATTCGATCAAACATAGCCTAATTCAAGCATCTATTTTGAATAACTGATAAATCATTGATTTTACAAGCAAAATGCCAAATGCTTGCTGGTTCCCAGCTTCTCAAAGGTGAGCTGCATTTCTTTACATTAAAAAATAATAAACGTACTAATGGAACAAAAATTATCAATATTTAGTGAAAAATTACAGAAAAAAACATGGGCTGATTTGTCAAAAAAAACCTCATAGATTAAGGCATGACAAAAACAATCTTCAGTTGCAGCCCTAAATTGATTATTGTGAATATCCTCATTGAAGCCAAGAGTCAATTGAGCTATCAACATGGGTCCCCAATAACTATCATTAACACATTACAGTTCATGCTTTTAGATAAATATTTGATGAGAAGAAAAGATGGCTACACATCCAGCTCCTTTAAATACTTTTATTAGAGCTGCAATTAATCGATTCATTGTCAACTAATCACCAACTATTTTTAAAATCAATTCTTTGGTTTGAGTAAATATTTAACAAAAAAAAGTCTACATTGTCTGATTCCAACTTCTTAAATGTGAATATTTTCTGGTTTATTTACTCCTCTATGACAGTAAACTGAATATCTTCGAGTTGTGGACAAAACAAGACATCTGTGGACGTCATCTTGGGCTTTGGGAAACACAAATCAACATTTTTCACCATTTTTAAGAAAATATTCAACAGCTTAATCAACAATGAAAATGAGCATTAGTTGCAGCCCTATCTTTTATTATGCTGATGTTTCAAAGCAAGGTGTGTGACGCTTAATTGACTAAGCCCATGTTCAGGCTGACTTGAAAAATTAAATTCATCTGAATGTCAGTCCATCAACACAGAGGGGTGCCGAGTCGTCAAGCAAAAAAGTTGCACTGGGAACAAATTTTGCGGCGATGTGTTGTCATTCAGCATGACGTTGGCCAGTCACATACATGATGTAAGCTCACATTGCTTTGAAAAATAACATAGTTGCCGGCATGATAACTTTCCAGAGGTGTAAATTCATGTTAGTGATTAGTGTCTGATACTTGATAAGCCTTTAAATGTATCAATCCGTTACTGGAACTGAACATCCTGGACGATACTTCATTGGCCCCACAGGTACCTAAACAGCCCATGCTCAACCACCAACACAGCCCCTTGTGCTGTTTTGCCACATGTCTGTTTTCAGTTTGAATCCAACACCTAAGTATCAGCCTTTGGCCTTGTAGGCAGTAACCTATGCTGAAGTTACTGTAGGTCTCCTCTTGTGTTTGTGCTTCAATCTTTTCCATTCATACTGTTCACTTCAGTTGGCCTGAACCTCTAGAATACACAGTTAACCCTTTGACCCTGATTTCCATGGCAGCTCTGTGTGGATGTTATTTATGTCCATAATTGGTGCAAAGGGCTTGTGTAGCGCCCCTCTCTTCCCCTCCTCTCCCTCCCTTGTCTGCCTCTACGAATCCCACAGTAAAACCACTATTGTGTGAAGAGACCTGACCCATTTAACCATGCCCCCCCAACATTCCCAAACACATCCATTCCTTTAAAGTGTTTTGTGATATACTCATCCATCCGTTCATCCATTCATTCATCCAACAGTCCAGGCAGACCGAGGGGGGCTACACCATGAGAAACAACAGCGTGCTAGGGTCATGTGACCAGGCGGTCAGGCATGCAGGTGGCCTTGTCCTTGAACTGTGGGTTGAACTGATAAGCAGTGAGAGGGAGGAGGATGAGGAAGAGAGCAAGGCTGTGGGTTGCTTATACAGCTGACATATACAGTACCAATGGACCAATGGACCAGGCGCATAAAACTATAGAGGATGACATGTTGAACGACATGTTCCTTTTTATTCTATGCTCCTGTATATCTTTCCATCTAAAACAAATTTTGCGTGACCAAATCTAAACCCTCTGAAAACATTGAAGTCATACAGCCTACACACCCACCCACACCCCTCCAAACTGACCACAAGCATTGCAAGGGAGGGCTTACAGTATGTGAGAGTGTATGAGCCATGAAGGCGTAGACATGCTTGTACCAGTAAGAGGTCTTAGATCAGATGTGAGTCATAAGAGAAACAGGAGGTTAACAGATTAACAGCATGGCTTCAGTTAAATTTCTATTTAACATCTGAGTGGGCGCTGTATTAGAGAAAGAGTGATTTTCCGTTATATACTGCATATTGCAGCATTGCAGTCGCACATCCCTTTATGTCAGAAAGGCTGAAAATAATGTATTTAATTGCTCACACTGCTGCTTGATTTGGTTTTAATTAATTAAAAGTATTGTAACAATATCACACATTATATATGCGTATATTATTTTAATGGTGTGAAGGAATATGTGTAGTCACATTCAGCTTGTGAGAGATGGTTAGTGAGTTAGGACTAAGGTAGAAAATTATTTCACATAGGAAGTTTTTATCTAAAAAAGCAGATTATCTATCGATTAGGGCTGTCAGTTTCTGTTAATTTTGTTTTTGACAGCCCAACACCAATTAGCTGGTATCTATCTGGTTAATTTTTTAGACAAAAGATGGCGTGACATACAAGAGGCGCTTTCCTTTAAGTCTGGTACTCCACTGACTCAATGAGCTTTGGTGCAGCATTTCAAAAAACTATCCATTTGGAGGTGTTGATAATGTTTTCCACTTTACGTCTTACTGTTTAATTTGGCCAATCAAATTAAACAGTAAGACATTTACAGAGAGAGTGTTACTATTGGCTGTGCTCCGGCTGGTGGGCTGTGCTTGGCATTTCCTCAACTGATCTCAACATGGCTGCCCAGTCACAAACTTTCTCAATTTACAGCTAAACAGTAACTACAAATTGTTTCTGAAAACATTTCTCTGGAGAGAAATAGTCATTACAGTAACAGATATTGATTCATATTTGATTAGCGCTGCCTAGTTTGACCCCATCACATTACACAAGTGACTGACAGCTACTCAGAGATGACAGGCTTCAGCTCGACTCTGACTGGTTGTTTTCCTCCAATCTGTGAAATCTTGCAGATGCCATCAGGAACACCGGAGGACACAGAGGAACATGATTTTTTTTTCCAGATTACCTGTCTCAGGATATAGTGACAGTTTTCTAAGAATACCTTTATTTAAATCATATTTGCTCCATTTCTACCCACTGCTACTTCGGTCGGTTGGCCACTGATCATTATTGGCTGATGTTTGCTCTAGATATTTTGATAGGTGGTCTCAATAAAGACCCGTTACACACAAGCCATAAGATGATGCACTGACACTGAACTGAAAGGTTTTCAATACTCATTTGCCTTGTTTTCTCACCTGCTCTTTAATTCTACAACCTACTGCCCAAGCCTATTTGGCGCCCATTTCAAATGATCCAATAGACCATAAAAATGATCTAGGCTATATAAACCATAAATTCACCTATAAGCCAACACATGTAACTATTCAAAAATATTCTTGATAACTAACCAAACAGCGGTTATCTGTTGGCATCCCTACTACTGATGAACACATCTGCAGAGGCTCTGTCTCAAAAGAAGAGCCTCTCATAAGAATAATACAGGCTACAGTGTTTGTGATGTAAACTGGTGACAGCCAAGATGGTTAAGGAGAGAGATCCTGTCTGTCTCTTACGCTGCTTAGACTATTTACTCCACTGGGACTACGGCTCAGTCTCTCAGATGAGATTATTACAGTAATTAATCACTGCAATGTGAAGTGATGATTAACAGGCTGGCTGATTGAGTCTGACGTATAAGCAGGGTAGAAAACAAGACAGTATAACAGACCACAAGTGACGTGTTAGCTTAGTGTTACTGAGACGTGAGAAGAAAAACAATTCACTTTAACTGAGATAATTTCAACAGCTAATTCAGATGTGATGTGGATGAGGGAGGCCAATGTGTCAAAATATTAATCTGATTATCATGGATTTTGTTACAGGAACATTTTGGATCATGCAAAAGCAAAGATCACAGAACATGTCAGGCCAAAACAAACATTCACAAAAGTGTGTCTCATTTTTCTGGAGTAAAGAAATAATAAAAATACAAACGGGAACAAAGGATGCGGTTTATCTCTGAAGTCACAGAGTTGTGTGAAACAATGGTGTGCTTGATGTTGCACAAAGTGACGGCAGCCTAGTGTATTTATACATCCATATTAGTCAGGCTTGCGCTCTGGCCAGCAGGGCCCTGGGCTGGGAAACAAAGAGCAGCTACGAAACATGTGTATTTGTCCGTCCGTGCATAAGCGCGCACACACACACCAGCCATGATTTAACACTACAGGGCCTCTTTGTTCAAGCTACAGCCAGCCTGGCGTGGCCCTGCCTGGCCCACCATAACACAGAGTCCAGTACAGAAGATAACAGCTCACTCAGGCTCTTCAAAGGCACAGACTAATCCAGCTCTTTGGGGCATACTGATGAACGCACGGCAAAAATGAGTGATGAAATGGGTAATAATAACCTGCTGCTGCAGAAAGCTAAGATAAGTAGGGTCAGGTCAAGCATGCAAGTCTTCTTACATACCTCTCAGTCTTTGAAGTCATCAATCATGTTCACATTTATTATTTATTTCTTATCACTGAGTATGCAGTGCCAAGATCTTAAGAATTGGTGCACTGTAAGACCATCCGTTCTGCAACCAAATGAAAAGTCAGCTGATTAGCATCCCTAGACTTTTTATATAGGAGCATTCAGCCAGAAACAGCCAAAAAAACATGTGGGCCTTGGTCACATGGTTTTTTTGGTTTTTATTGCCAAATTGGCAGTACTGAGAACACAATGAAACTACAGAGAAGTGTGCAGTCAAACACATCCCTAAAGCCCAAGACACACCAAACCGACATCAAAGAACTAGTGGTGATGAAGGCCACCAGTTGCTTTGCCTCACATCACCTTGTTTTTCGCCGACCAGTTGCAGGCAAACACACTGGAAAGACTACAGCTGACGGCCGGTTAGCACGTTCTGCGCCTGCGTGAGATGAAATTACTCTCCACACCGGCAGGCGGTGGTAGCCTGTATTCGTCATTTTGTATTTGTATCTTGGTGTGTGTGGGCCTTAACTACCTCTACTACCTTTTAGTTTCATCTAATAGAATTAACTTCATCAACTTAAAAATTAAACTGACAAAGCTGCAGGTGACATTGAGGTCATCTTATGAGTAATGTCATGAGCTGGGAGGTTTGGAAGAAGCATAAAACAAGCTCTTCATCAGTGCTTTACCAATAAAACTGTTGTTCAGCAAATCACTACCCACCACCTCCCTCCATCTAACTTTCCTTTCATCTACACCACAGGAATGCTTCACATGGTGGGTGGATCAAATACAAAGTCTAAGGTAGAAGTCAAAGATTTTTGACAAAAATGCACAGGATGAAAATGTGGGAGGAGTGAAAACAAAGATAAAAAAAATATGTGAGGACTGACATTTGTGTCACAGAGAACAAACCATTATTCACATCAGACTATTCAGAGGTAAAGGTAGAAATAATGAGCAATGGGGCTAGCAGCAGCTAGATGACGACAAGTGTGAGGTAAAATCCTGACAAAGCTTTAGGTCAGTGTGCCTGCTCTTCTCTGATAGCCTGAGGCAGGATGTAAGCAAGAGCAGCCACATCACCCCACAGGAAAACACTCACTTCCTGTTTGCAGGAAATAGCTTCAGCTTCCAGAGCAATCCCTGTGCAAAACTACAGAAAATTCCTCCCAGCACACTTACCTCTTACATCTTACAGCATGCAATCTAACGTAAGTCTTAAGTCAGATTTAGAGGGCAAGTGATCGATTAATCTTACCGTGTTTTGATTCACATACACCAAGGTCAAATTGTTGTTCTTCTTTTATTTCATCATGGCTATCAGGCACTACCGTACACACTAGGACTGCATTTTTTTCAGTAATCGATTAGTTGTTTGGTCTATAAAATGTTGTGAAAAATGTTGATCAGTGTTTCCCAAAACCCAAGATGACACCTTCATGTCTTGTTTTGTCCACAACTCAAAGATATTTGATTTTGTTGTTATAGAGGAGTAAAAAAAAAAAAAAAAAAAAACTATTCACACAGGCTGGAATCAGAGAATCTAGACTTTTTTAAATACTCTGATGATACTGCTGATTGATCATCTAAAATTCAAAATAGCTGGGGATTAAATAAAATAGTTCTCTAAAATAATCAATTAACTGTTGTAGCTCTGAAACATACATATGCATAACTTCAATTACAAATACTCATCTGTAAAAAAAGTGGAAATTCAGCAAAATACAGTTATGTCATTATGGTGTACTGCAGACACTGTAACAAAACCTGGGTATCTGCAGGCATCAGTGGAAAGGGAAAAGTTGAGACTAACATCTATGGATCAACATTTAGACTGGCAACTCACAGAACTGCCACCCTGTAGCAGCAGCTCTCCCTGTCACTGGGGCAATTGTATCCATGGTAACCGTATCTCCCTTCTAAACGGACCCAAAGGAAAGAGTGGGGCAGCAGCAGTACACTCAGCTCATAATTAGAGACACATGCACATGCTCTTTCTGGAGGGCAAGCACGCAACAGCAAACACATGCAAATGCATGATAGCCTCTAATGTAAGCTTTTATATTCTGTCTTTCAGGATTACTGTGTTATCATGTGAAGCGCACGTGAAATAACAAACCCCACGAAATATCTGCCGTCACCTTCAGCATTAAACAGATGAATTCAGCTGTAGCCATTTTTAGGACAGGTTGTGACTGTGATGGGAGGAGAGAGGGCTGCAAGTATGTGCACACACATGGGTGTGCAGATGAGGGCAAGTAGCCAATAGGCAGATGACGATGATGATGATGCAGAGCCTCAGTCAGCAATGATGTACTGTTGTGCTGACGTGCTCAAATATGCTTGAGTTAATTAGTCTCAAACAGCAGCTCTACTCTGCCATGCAGCTCCCTGAAAAGCCCTCCATCAGGACTCTGCTCAGCATAACACACACACACACACACACACACACACACACACACACACACACACACACACACACACACACACACACACACACACACACACACACACACACACACACACACACCCCTCTGGCTGAAAACTATCTGACACAGAGTCACTGCTAGAATAGTGAGGGTAGGAATAAAATACAAAACCTATAATCCAGGCTTTTGGATTAAAATGTTAATCTGAGCCATGCTTCCTCTGAAGTCTACGGCTGCTGTCTCATGAAAGCAGACAGGGTGAAATGGATAGAAGGACGGACGGACGGATGGATAGACAGACAATGACAGGATGCAGCACTGAGAACAGTGCGATGTCAGTGGGCATATTTCTTACAGCATGGCTCATACACATGGTGCCTCTGTCTTACTGCTGTAGCTGCCTGCCAACGTAGCTGATAAGTCTGTTTATGCTTTAACAAACCTTTAATAATATGTGTTGTAGTAAACACATATTACACTCCTGATCAAAATCTTAAGACCAGTTAAAAAATTGCAAGAATTTGCATTTTGCACTGTTGTATCTTAAGAAGGTTCTAAGTAGAGTTTCAAAATGCAAAAAGAAGAAATGGGAACAAGAGACCAAATGTTTTGAGCAGGCAATTTATTGAAAAGAACAATTTAACTGAAATAGGCTGTTCATCAGCTGATCAAAAGTTTAAGACCACATCCTTTAAAAGCCCAAATCTGTGCAAAAATTTGGATTCCATGTCATTTTCTGTCAAGTAATCACACTGTCAAGACCTCTTGATGGGAAAAGCAAAAAAACTCACTGCCTTCGAACGTGGCAGGATTGTTGAGCTGCATAGACAAGGCCTCTCATAGCGTGCCATCGCTGCTGAGGTTGGACGCAGTAAGACAGTCATTTTGCATTTCTTAAAAGATCCTGAGGTTTATGGAACAAAAAAATCAAGTGGTAGACCCAAAAAAATCTCACCGGCACTGAGCCGGAGGATCCGAATGGCTGTCCGTCAAGACACGGGACGATCCTCATCCCAAATTAAGGCCATTACTGGTGCTGACTGCAGCCCAATAACCATCAGACGGCATCTGCAAAGGAACGGCTTCAAAAACAAAAAACGTCTTCAAAGGCCACGTCTCCGTCAACGCCACAAAATTGCCCGTTTGGCCTTTGCAAGGGAGCACCAAACATGGCACGTTCAAAGTTGGAAGAAAGTTTTATTCTCTGATGAAAAAATTGAACCTTGATGGTCCTGATGGCTTCCAACGCTACTGGCATGACAAGAAGATGCCACCTGAGATTTTTTCAACACGGCACAGCGGAGGGGGCGCCATCATGATCTGGGGTGCTTTTTCCTTCAATGGAACAATGGAGCTCCAGGTTGTGCAGGGGCGTCAAACAGCAGCTGGCTACGTGGAGATGTTGCAGCGGGCATCCCTCATGACTGAGGGCCCTCGTCTGTGTGGTGATGACTGGGTTTTTCAGCAGGACAATGCTGCAATTCACAATGCCCGTCTGACAAAGGATTTTTTTCAGGAGAATAACATCACTCTTTTGGATCATCCTGCATGTTCCCCTGATCTAAATCCAATTGAGAACATTTGAGGATGGATGGCAAGGGAAGTTTACAAAAATGGACATCAGTTCCAGACAGTGGATGCCCTTCGTGAAGCCATCTTCACCACTTGGAGCAACATTCCTACAAGCCTTTTGGAAACACTCGCATAAGATGAAAGAATTTTGGGGGAGCTACTCATTACTGAGTCTGTTTTTGAGACTTTAATTTCTGTTTTAGTTTTTTTTTTTTATTTTTTTAAATTATTTTTTAATAAGAAAAAAAAAATTTTATTTTAATTTTTTTTTTTTTATAAATAATTTTTTTAAAAAAAATATTTTTTTTCTCTTTCTTTTTTTTTTTTTTTATTTTTAAAATATACTTATAATAATATAAAAAAAAAAAAAAGAAAAAAATAAAAATTTTTTAATTTTATTTAGTTTTATAATATTTTAAGGGATGAATATAATTATTTATACACTAAGACGTAATAAAAAAGGATTTTATTTTTTTAAAAAAATATATAAAACATTTTTTTATAACATAAAATAAAAATTTTAAGGGGGAGGGCGTGGATGAAAGAGGGAAGGGGGGAGAAGGGGGGGGATTAGGGGGGGGGGATATTTTTTTTTTTTTTTTTTTTTTTTGGGGGGAAAAAAAAAAAAAAAAAAATAAAAAAAAGGGAAAAAAGGAGAAAAGAAAAGCAGGCTGGTGGGTGCACAGGTGCTCTAGTGTCTCTACAAAAAAACACTAAAAAAAAAAAAAAGCATGCCAATTACAGATCAAACGTACTGATACAATTAGATTCACCACGTTTTCTTCTGTCATTTGGCAAACACATAATTCACCAAAGAGCATGTGTTTATGTATTATTTTACCATGTGAAGAAGAGGTGCTTCCCTGGTTCTTAACAGTTGTTCATCAATTAGCTAAAAGTACTTTGTGAGTTATGCTCAGAATTCATAGGACTCAATGAAAAAGTGATTTTCTTCCTCGCAGATGAGGAACTTTATACAGCTCTGCACTGTTTTGATCTGAGGGTGGACACACTCAATATTTCACCTGATTATACTGATAATTGTAGTAACTCTTAATAGATAAATGATGTGTAAGGTCCATTTGCAATTTGCTTGATCACATAAATCATATGTAAATCATAAAGGTAATGTATTTCTACTTGAATAAATTGAGAGCTTCGTTGGAGCCTGTGAGTCAGGTATAGGCTCTGATTATTTTCACTGACCTCAGTGCAGTTCCACAGAGCTGATGTGCAGCGAGCTGTTCTCTGCTCTCCACTGACCCAGACACTCAGCTAGCCTAGGCTAGCATCTCATGTGCCGCTTACCCAGCAGCAAAGTCATCCGAGCTCAACCACACTAATTGTTCTCTGCCTAGAGAGACGGGCAGTGTTAAGGTCACAGAGTGGTAACTTCTGGTGGGATTCTGACTTTCCACTTTTCCACAATCCTTTCCGTTGGTTTAGTCAAAGCTGTGGGTTTTTCGCAAACTTCAAAGTTTCAAATAGCCTCTCTGGCAGTGCTTCTCACTCTTGGGATTAAAGGGCCCACCCTCAACAGAGCAATGAGGATATTTAAAGGCTGGAAGATGTTTTGCTAAACGGAAAACTTTTCTTTTTTCCCCTTTGGGGTGTGCAGGTGGTAAAAGTCCAAGGCTGGAACCAAAACCGAATAACATAAATCTAACGCATGAAAACATCTCTACTTACTGTGATCCGTCATCTTGTGAAACCATGGCTGTTTTTCTTCCTACAATAATAATTCAATCAAATTCAATAACCTAAAATGACGTCACATTTGGTTGATGTCTTGGTCAATTACAAACTCATGGGAGGGAACTGCTTCATGAGTAGAGCCTAATGCACGCACAAGGGCACACAAACACACACACACACGCACGCACGCACGCACGCACGCACACACACACTTTGTTTTTGTGTCTGTGGAAACGAACTGTAAGCCAAAGCATTGAGAAAGATAACCAGATCCAGCACTGGAACCTTTGGGTTCAGCCAATCACTACACACACAACTATCAGTATTCCCACCCTACCCCTCCCATCACACATACACTTTACACAGGAATGTGGAGATAAGGAGACAAGGCCCAGCTCTCTCACTCGGCCTGTTTCTCATTCCAAACGGTTTTCCTCACCTTTTTCCTTGACACACTCTGGATCTTTCTGCCTCATATCTCCCTCTCCGTTTCATTTTGACTCCTTTTCCCTCCTATCTCGCTGACAATGAAAGCAAGGCCAGAGAACAACACAGCAACTGAATTAAATGTGATAGTATAATGTGACTGGGTCGATTTAATACCAGAGAACCAATATAAACAAGTATCAGTGACCAGTATCAGTGAAGGCAAGGGAAAAACATTCACGGTCTGGTAATGATAATTGCAGTGATTACTGTCATGTGGCTGATAAAGTTTCAGAGAAATTACCACAGTGTTAATGACTGCCGATTAAGAGAAGCCATATTTTGCCATGTGCTGTAATACATTTTGTCACAAGAGATGAGTTTTAGTGCCTCAGAGGTTGCAGCCAGGGCTGGACAACAAACTAAATTTATCAAATTACCAACACTACGAATCCCTTAATAACCTACATTTATGATAATAAAATCCCTTAAAAACAAATAACTATTGACATCTCACCGGAAGGGTTTATTATTAGACATATTGATCATATTTAGGTCATATTGTCCCAACATAGCCACAGTTACACTTAACCAGCAAAGCAGGTACACCAAGGCTGGGTTGATACAACTATCTACCCATTCAATATTATCACAATACTGGGGTTGTCGATTGAATATGAATTGCAATTTTTGAGTACTGCGATTCAATATCAAGATTTATTGCGATTTTTGTTAACTTTTTAAACTCTAGACCATGGAATCAGACATTCCTAGGGACTGTGGAAAATATCTACATTAATACAGTAAAAATGTTTGATTTTCAGCAAATCAAAAATATCAGTCTGACATTACATTTTTTTTCAGCAACCCAAAAATCTCAGAATCAGGAAATTTCCCTCAAAAATTGCTGTTATCAGTCTCATCAATCTCATTTCCATATATGTATTTTGTATATAGTACAGTACCGTTTGTTAACATCTTATTTTGAAAACCAGATGCTGTCACACACATGTTGCTAGCTCTCCTGTCATCTCTGTTCTCTTTATACATCCATGGTCAGCTCCATAGGGGCTGTTTGAATGCATTTAACATATCTGTCAGTATACCGGTACTCTATAGTTGTAGTGTCAGCTGATTTGACCACGGAGTTATGATTGGCGGCTGGCTTGAATGTACGGTATCGCAATACAGTAACGTTTCCTGTCCTGTTTACCTCTTTGGATTAAGCATGTGAAGGTGCAGATCGTATCCGCGCAGACCGTCCGCCGTTTTGTACTTTCTCATTGCAGTTTCCAGTTTGTTTTGGTTGATGGATACGGAGCGGATATGACAACAATAAAATCTTATTTCCTTCTACCTCTGCATAGTCTCAAATGAAGCAAATACTGTATATCAGTTCTGGTATTAAAAAAAATCTATTTCAAAATCATGACATATAGGAATGAATCGATTTTTTTTTTTTTTTTATCCACCCCTGGTTGAAAGTGGTGAAACTCACTGTACTACACATGCTAGCAGGCAAACAAACAACACACACACACACACACACACACACACACACACACACACACACACACACACACACACACACACACACACACGATAAACAAAGGGGTGATTCAGCAAGGGGTCTTTCAGTCCGCTCATGTTTGTCTGCCCCCGCGGTACACACATCAAGACCAAAATTAGCTACTACAAGTGAAGACAAACAGAGTCTCGTCTGCCACACTGTAACAGTCTACACATGCAGGATTTGACTGTTCAAACATAATAACTTGAAGGAGGCCGTTGGAATATTTGACACAGAAATAAAAACATTAGAGCTTTCAAATTTCAAGTTACACAACATCTTTCAAACTACGCAACTCTGAACCACAACTAGCTCGCACAGTCACATGGTGCCATAAAACAAGGGGCCAAGCCCACTCAATGGCATTCCCATGCCTTCTGAGGACTTAGCTACAATAGGCATGTTGTGGGGCAGAATCTATAGTGAATTAATGAGTTACTGTTAGAGCGGCCATTTTCCCAGCACTTAACTGGCAACATAATTACCGTTCCCCAAAGAGATGAGAGATAGGGAGGGGGCGCATGCATTCTTTAACAAGATGCACAAGCACAGAGAGATAATACACAAATTACTTCTAATGACGGCTAAAAAAAGAACGCCTCTGCATCCCTACTAGAGAGGAAGCTTACACCCTCCAC
Organism: Pterois miles; assembly: GCA_947000775.1. NCBI lineage: Eukaryota > Metazoa > Chordata > Actinopteri > Perciformes > Scorpaenidae > Pterois > Pterois miles. Next base: position 1,122,690 of record CAMQGK010000604.1, read on the forward strand.
TGCACCTAATGAACTAATTACAATGGGCAAAGAACAAATCTGTAATGAAGCCTTATCATCTTGTTATTCTGTAGTGTACGTACAGTACATCATTACGCTGTTTTCAGAAACTGAGGGAAACACATCCACAACCTTTAAGGTATCTGCAGATACCAAATCAGAGTTTTGTTTATGATTACAACTGCACAGTACAAAGTTAGCATTGCAAAGCAGGCCCACATACAGCAATTTAAACAGGACTGACAGCTGAACAGATCAGTATTAGGGAAATACACCCTGCATCAAAGCTTTACTTTGTTGATATCAGTGAAGAGAAAAGTTTTTTGAGCCACAACAGCAATACTTCGGCAGCATCTGCAAATTGGCGTTGAACTAGACGCACAACAATGCCTCTCCTTACATCACTCAGTAGCCCTTGCTGTCATACTATTAACTGAAACTGCTAGCTGCTGCCTGTTTTTTGTGTTTTTACTTCCCAGCCACACTTCCGACAGGAGAAGAGGAATGAAGTGAGTGACGGTGTAGAGCTTTATGAGTGAATTTTTTTAATCAGTGACAGAAACACCCATATTTGAGGCTCTGTGCCAGTGTTCCCAAAACTTTTTTAGACGTTCCACATGATTTTTTTTAAAATGGGATGACATGAGAGAGAAGAGAGAGAAAAAGAGAGATAGAGAGAAAGAGAGAGAGACCGAGACCTGCAGGTCTGACAAAGCTGACTGGCGATTTCTGGTCTTGTTTTCATGTGAACCAGAGAGAGCTAGATCACACATGGTGTTGGGAACAGGCAATACCCACAGTGAATGTGCTATCAGACGGTGATGTATATCCGTCAAACTACCAAAACCTGTCTTGTTTAGCCGTTAGCCAAATAGAGTTAATTCTGATTTTAATGTGGTTGGTCTGTGTTGAGGTTTACCGTGTCAAATCTTTTCATAGGTCACTGTTAAGGATGGGTATTTGCTGCCTCTGCTAGAACCAATACCAATGGCCTACCCTTAAAGTTATACAGATACTAACAGAGTACTTCATTTGATACCATTGATATTCGCACAGTGCTCAGACCCTTCCTCAAGTCACCTCAGCATGCTGCGGCACTACTCTGTACTGCATTTACGGAAACTTTTTCCATTAAGGAACACTATAAGCCTATAATAAAATACTAAATAATAATACAATTATGTCTGTTATAGCGGTCTGTCTAAGGTGATCATGTTTCATGATACAAAAGGGTAGCTGAGCCCACATCCAATCCCATATTTATACAAGGTGCAGTATAGCAGATTTATAAAAAGGAAAAAGCAGATTATCTGCACACTGGATTATAGATCTTATAGAACTTAATTGCATGCCTCAAGTCTATCGGCTTAGGCAAACTAACGTGCAAAGCAGAAAACAGCAGGTTTAAGATTCGTTAAGATCATTGATGACAGTTCTTGGTACACTGCAAAAAAATTAAAAAAACACAGTTCCTGTCCTAAACAGGTTGATGTAATGTGTATTTTTACACTCTTCCATTTTACAATTAGACAAAAATGTGGAGAACAGTACATATACAGAAAGGAAACTAACAGAGAGGTGATAAGGATAACTACAGAGTTGTTTATAGAAAACATAATCGAATGATGTGCTGTCTTAAACAAAAGGTGGGGGAGATAGATTTCAATACGAGCATGTGGACAATATCTATATTTAGCAGGAAAAACATTTCTGTTGTCAGACAAGATAATATATGAGTATAAGTATATGAATTAAACTGTAAAACAATGGTCTCTAAGAGAAGCAAAATCCTTGACAGAAGTCTGAAATCTGGGAAATTTACACATAGATAATGCTAGCTTCTCTCATCTAAAGCAGTGGACGATGTCTCCCACAGGCTGATGACTGTTTCCCAGACAGAAAAGACAGCGCTGTTTTCCCAGCACTGTGGAAGATAAGCAAATGAACATGCAGCAAAGTGTGTATGTGTGTGTGGAGGCATGTAGGGCACCAAGCCTTGGGATGAATCTGTTCCTCTCTCGCTCTCGCTCTCTCTCTCTTCCATAACCAGCTGAGCCACGGCTGCCACATGCACTCACTCTTGTCCCTCCTCCTCTCTCACCGTGTCTCTCTAGCTCTCTGTCTCACACACACAAAACACCCTGTGTCAAATCCCCTATGCCTGCAGTGGGAATGATAAATCCCTGCAGAGACCTGCCCTGCTTGAAAGGATGCAGGGATGGCTTGGAGTGTCCTAGCTTCGACAGGCTGGTTGTTTGATAAAGAAAGGAACTAGCTAAGACTCAGGGTTACATGGCATTTCCATCAACCCATCTCAATCAACAACAACAGGAGGTGAGTGACAGGTAGGGGTGTAAGTCACCAGTTTCATCATGATACCATACTGATTCTCTGGACAACCGTACGATATTGGCTAGGGGTTTCACGATTCAATTTGGGTTTCGATTAAAACATACCATTCTTAGACATAGAGTCTTGATTTATAAAGATCAACAGTTCATTGGTTTTGTGCCCTGACAGTTGTCATTTACACTTTCAAATTCTCCTTTTAAAAAAGAGAAATGAACTCCCTTTTATTTAGAAAGTGTTTCAAAATTAGACTACAACTGTCTACAGTATAAAAAGCTGCATCCTTTCAATACCATTATCTGTGTGACCCACCTCAGTGTATCATCAATACAAAAATAGTTTACCATTTCATGTTCCAAAATGACAATGTTAGACAGCGTCTGTTGAGAACATTGTGGCTCATGTTGGTAATTGTGATTTTTGTGCTGGTTTACACTTTTAACCATAAATGAGATGACTGTCACATTTCTTGAGTATGGCTGTATTTTCTGTCTAACGCACACTGGTGGATGGGGGCAGAGAATTAAAAATTTCAATGATGGGAAGCCAATTTTGATTGATTTCCAATTTAGCGCTTAAATCGTGACACCCCTAATAGTTGCTGACATGAAATTTCAAAATAAAAGGGCATCTTAATGCTGAAAAAGGGGAGATTGGCGCAAATATGGTTTTAAAAAGTTATTTTTATAAAAAAAATCACTAAATTCTGACAGCAGTATATGAAACATGTAATCGTAAAAAATAAATAAATAAAAAAATTGTGTGCCTCTGAGCCCACCAGTGCTCCTAATGGCATCTGCAAGATTTCACAGGCCACAGGAAACACACCAATCAGAGCTGAGCTGGAACCTGCCATCCAGCTTCTGTCTTTGAGAGCTGGCTACACTCCGACCAAATGGTCAAACTAGGCAGCATTGATCAAGTATGGATCAATATTCCATTACTGTAATGTTTATTTCTCTCCTAAAATGTTTTCAGAAACATCTTGTAGTGTTTAAGTGTAAAATGAGAAAGTTTGGGACCCGGCAGCCACGTTGAGATCAGTTGAGGAAATGCCAAGCACTGCTCACATGGCTTGAGCACAGCTAATACGAACTCTCTCTCTGAGGAGACCTGTGATTGTCAAAGGCAGGTCACAGGCTAGATTTCCTAAAGCCTGAAAACAGAGCCATGAGGAGGTGCAGAAGTCTAGTTATCAGTCAAGTATTTTAATTACAATATGCTGGAAGGTTATTATGTAATTTTTGCCCAATGATGCCAAAACATTCTGCCTACTGAAGCTTTAAATATGACATATAACAATGTTTTCACTTTGCATCAATGATATTGATCATTCAATCGATATACCAATCCAGATGGATGGATTGTTACACTCCTAGTGAAAGGTGGTGAATCACTTTATTACAGCAGCCCATATGTTTCTGCAAACAAAAGTGCGGGTAAAACATCATGACTGCCAGGCTGGTCTTTCTAAGGGAAATCTGTGAGATAATATTTAGACTTTCTCAGGCCAATATCAGTACTAAGCCACTCGCATAACAGAGAAAAGTGGATTCCTGGACGGACCAGAGCTCAGTCACTTCTCAAGTGTTTTTGGTGCCTACAACACCCTGCTGGTCTAGCCTCTGGAAAGATCATCTTTCACTGATGGATTCAAGTCTAGAAAGATCCACTTGAGAACTGTTTTAATTTACAATATAACCAACAAATGTAAATTGCATGAATTTCTGCCTCAACAAACTTCCAAACCACTAAACTGATGAATGATTGATGGTAATAATTTGACAACATGGCCCACTTCTTGTGTCATTTTATTTTTCACTCTCATCGAGTGAAAAGTTAAGGAGAAATTCGAACAGCAATTCAGACCCACCCACCCAAACCACACCCATGTTATTCCAGAAAATCTCAGCCAGAGACCACCGACAGCCAAGCAAGTGGTGCGCTCATCCAGTAAAGTGTAAGAAGGGTTCATGTTGATGTCTCAGTGACGCGAATAACTGTCAATCTTCTATTGCTGCTTTCAATAACATCCCCCTTAAGATATGCATTATATGGCATTGCCAAACCACAATGAGCAAAATAATATTTGTGGATTGTTTTTGCAAGGCTACTGCTAGTCTTTTCCACAAAAGTCCTTAACCCACACCATGCAAGGACATGTACTCCACCCTATTTTGCTATTGCATTCAAATTAAATAGAAATAATGTGCTTTATAACATAAATGAGCCCAAGAGCTATAGTGCTGTGATTACAGGAGAGTGAGGCAGTCTTTTTAAGATCTACCATGTGATTCGGATTATAGCCGGTGCATCTCTCCCTCCCACTCCTTCCTTTCTCCATTTCACCCCTCCAATAACCCCCCTCACATCACCTCCTCCCTCAGAAGGCATTTTCTGCTTTCCTTCTTTTTCTCTCTCTACTGTGTGTATCTGCCCTGGATTTCACTCCAGGGATGAAAAGATAAGCAGGTCAGATGTCCTTGATAACTGTCGCACTCCAGAGTCTCCTGGCATCAAAACACAAACAGCTGCTTTCTCTCAATGTTGAGAGAATGTGTCTAGACTCTGACCAAAGGTGATACTTCAGGAGTTTATTTTGATTATCACAGTCCACAAAAATCCTAATATTTAGGTATGGTGAGTGAAACCCGATTAAAGACGTAGTATTCATCATCATCATCATCATCATCATCATCATAATCATCACGCGGAAGCTTCAGCCCTGCTCTGTGTTGAGGCTGTGGAGGAGCTCTCCACATGTGAAGTCAGTGAACAGCAGATCAGACAGGCTGGACCTTCAGGAGTATAACGCCAATAATTTAAAGTTCAATAACAAAAAAATGATGCAAACACGTAGAAAAGTATTTTAATCTGCTCTGCCTGCGGTCTCTCATCCATCATTGCTGTTTTAGACAGTGTTCACAGTAACAGCAACAACACAACAAAACAGCCAGCATGGCCAGCCACATTGCAAGCACTCACTGACGTAGTTATGGTTTGTTACTGGGAGCTGGCTAACAGCATTATTTTTAGATGGAATGAACAATGAAAAAAGTTGAATCCAACTGAATTTTATTTGTAGGGTGTCATGTCCGTCATGCAGCGCCAAGTGTCAGGCGTCAGTTTGTAGCTGAGTTGGTGCTGCCTGTGGTGTGAACACAGCATTACACATGTACAGTGTGCAAGCTTAGCTAACAGTGAATCGCTATAAACAAGTGTATACCATGTTGTAGTTCCCTCTAGTAAGCAGTGTTCCAGTGTGTGTTTCCGGGAATTATGTTGTGATGGGTGGAGCAAAAGGAGTGAAGTGGCGACATGCTGCTGTTGACAAGGTTGGAGTAATAAAGTTTTTGCCCAGACTACAGAGCCTCTGTGTTATTATTTTATTACCTTCATAAAGTATAGGCGCAACATAACACTCAGCTACACAAGCTAAAACAAAAGCTGTCTTTATGAAGTCTAACTGTTTAGCTTAGTGTGCCACAGATCTTAAAATCTGGTTGTAAATTAATCTGGATACCCAGAAAGGTCACAGCCAAGGAAAAACTAACAAAAAACAGAAGCTCAGCTGAAGCAACAGAGCTGCTGTCTTCAGTATGATCAACTAGCAGCCCTCTCATCTTATACACAGAGACAGCCTACACCTGCACTCCTTACGGGCTGGGAGGACTTCGAGTCAAGGGCCTAAAATCAAAGACTGGTCTGTTAGTGTCAGCAGAAAGAAGTTATATGTCCACAGGCTCCATCCTTTCCACAACCCCCTTTCATTCTCCATGTAAGCAGTCATGCAATGCATTCAGTGTGGCGGCATGATTCGAGAGATGGACCGACATACCACCCGATCCTCATTTGCATAAAGTTGAGGTCTAGGCTATTTTATGAAAAGCATGGACGTTCAACGTGATTTGCCGCCTCCCAACCAGCTTCTATGTTGGTTCCAGTTTGAAAGCGGCCCACAAGGGAAAGCGTTTGTCCAATGAGGTGCCTAGTGTCTTCTGTCTAGTGGCAGCCCATCAAGCATCCAACAGTGGAAAGAGGAGCGAGCTTTCATGATTAAAAAAAAAACCCTGTAATGCATATCATATAAGTATGTTTTGCGTCTCATATCTTACACCAAGGCTACAACTGGACGCTGTTAGTGTTTTCAGCTAGCGATCATGGTGTAATTTTTGCAGTGATCTGTGCTAAAAGATGTTTTCTTAAGTCTGTAGAATTTGATGAGTAAATTAGGACATCTCTGCAGCATCACAATATTTAATTTAAAATGGTATTTTGACATATTGTGATTTTAACAAATTCTGCGATTTGAAAATTGTAGCAGGCTATATTGTGATTTTGATAAAATTTTGATTAATTGTGCAGCCCTGTTCTTGACTCACTTTTCTTCATACTGCTGGGCAGCAGCTGTTGTCTACAGTGAGCCAGACTGCACTAATCGTCCTTTACCATGTGCTGTTCTCAAAATGACCTTGATTGTGCCCTATGATATATTCAACCCAGCTTCTCCATGACATTTAATATCAATAACCCTTCTAAGGATATGCATTCCAAGCAAAAATACTATTTGAAAATCACTGGGAATTATGGATTATTATTCAGAAATCGCTCTGGTGGGGAGAGAGTCAGACGTGAAGGGTCGGCACATTTTCCCATCTAACACTGTGGATTAAGACTTTATTTCAACCACATTGCTGGAGCAGTGGAAGAGGCCAGTGGAAAGACAAACTATGATGGTTTTGGTAAGTTTTATTTTGTTTCTGTCCGGTTTGATTGACGATATGATCTGCTGCTCAAACAGCTGATCTACCTACTGAAACAGTCACATAATTATTCAATTTGTTTAATAACTTAACCAATATTTGAACAATCGAAAATCGGGACCCATCACTAAACCCTCCATATACTGCCCACTGCATGCATGAACATGTTGTAAGAAGAATTTACAAGATCGTTATGTTACATTTAACATGTCAAAATGTGAAGCCCTTTGGGGAGTGCATCAACAGAAGAAGAAGATAGTCCTTTATTAGTCCCACTGGGGGAAATTCAATTTTTTCACTCTGTTGTTAACTTATACACGGTACATGCAGACCCGAACACACACATGCACAAACATGCAACAATGGAGAGATGTCAGAGTGATGGGGCTGCTCCTGACAAGCGCCCCGAGCAGTTGGGGGTTTGGTGCCTTGCTCAGGGGCACCTCGGCAGTGCCCAAGAGGTAAACTGGCACCTCTCCAGCTACCAGTTCACACTCAGTTCTTGGTCCATGTCGGGACTTGAACCGGTGACCCTCCGGTTCCCAAGCCAACTCCCTACAGACTGAGCTACTGCCGCCCCAAAGATTGGATTGATTGAAGATTGGATAAATGCTTTATAATCTGATAGTGGTCACAGACGCCAGACATTAGCTGTTTCATCCTCTGTTTATCACTTGCCACATCAGCCCTGATTCTCCAAAAAGGACGGAGCCTAGGACACAGAATGAAAACACCACCAGGACTCTTATCCTCTCCCTAGCACTTGGTTCTCTAATTACATTTCCCTCCTTCATTGATGTAAATGGGGATGTGCAATCATCAAAGCAAAACAGAGGCTGTTCTTGGCCCGCTGTGCAACTCTAATTAATACAACCCCCTTCATCCAAATGCATTTCCACTCATTTCAGTCTGTCTTCTCAAAACAGTCTAAAGACTGGAGGGATTGCTGATGCTCTGAATAATGTTTCTTTTTTGTGTTGCATTTGCAAAAGTAAACAGGAATGGCTGAACACGAAGAGGAATGAGGCCAGAATTTATTACAGTGAAGAAGAGTCAACTCTTCAGTGGATTAATGTGGATTTCAACTGATTTTATATCAATTAAATGGATAACTCATTTGAAACACAATGTATAAAGCACTCAATCAAATTCAGATTTAAATAGTACTTATAAATATGATTGGTAAGTATGTATGTAACAATGCGTTATCATTGCTAAATAAGTCAGTTTTATCTGTCTTTAATTGTTGATAAAATAAAACTAAATCAAATTTAACTTTTAGTTGCTCTGCTGCTCGTGTCATCAAATGTCATCCTACCAGTACAGCCTGACTGTCTTTTCTTTTTCTCCCAGCCTTGATAACACTGTCCTTTCCTCCCTCCTCGGTGCCAGAGCACCACTGTCTTCATAGAAACACATCCTCCTCTAAACAGCAATCAACATAAACTGTTATTTTGTAGTGTAGATCTGTCATGACATGAAACTGAGAGGCAACTTCAACTTAACTTAGATTAGGTTAGAAAAGTGCTTTATTTCTGTTTACCTGAACTGTTTCTGCCAATGTTGTCACAACTGAGTGAATGCTTACTGACACATAATACTAACGCAATGACACACTATTGCACAATGATAGCACTGCTGACCTCTGAGATATGGAGTCAACACACATACACTCTATTACTGAAAAACAGTCCCACAACATTTTATTACAGCTGATCATTAACTGCAGCTTTATGCGTCATGTGACTAATGCTGATGTCATGTCAGTTTACCACAACTCATCAGGTGGGAGTTCATATATGGACAATGAGTGATGGGCTAACACGGTAGACGACAAGTCATCAAGTTTAACAAATTCATTCTGACAATGAATGATGGAATCGCTTACCACAAAATGCAGTTAGGGTAAGTCTGTCTCACAAGGAGCACCTTTGGATGCTTAATGTGACTACTGTCTTTGCACTGTTAGCTCATCAGTGCAGTGACCCTGAACAGAAGCCATTACGTCTTGTTTATTAAAAGAGACACAGCTCTATAAGCTTTTAGAGTAGGCAAGCTGTTAAGATAAAATAATAAAAACCTAGAGGACCTTGTACAAATATTGAAATATTTCAGGAGATTTGTTTATGTAAGAAAATCCCCATGAAAACTTCATTGATGCTATCATAGTTTGCATTTTTGTCACGACAGTTTTCTTGGAGTGATTATTTCTGAAAAAAACAAAAAAAAGTAAAACGACCACTAAATTATAGATAGGCAGACAGTATTGCCCAGTTCTAACAATAATGGTTGGACTGGAATATGAACACAAATCCTAACACCATGAAAAACTGATTTAAAAAACCCTTCATGAAAACACACACTGAGTAACTTAGGCTAGTGCAACAGAGGATAGCTTGGAAAATGATGTGCATGCAGAGTTTGCTATAAAACTGAGCCTTAGACATACCCATCTACAAGCAGTCAACACGAGCTCTTTACCCCTATGCTCTTGTTTTGACTTTCATCCAATCAATTGCAGCCTGATCTGCTCTTATTTGTAGTGCCTCTGTTACTCTACTATTAATGCAAACCTAACACTTTCTGCTTATTCAAAATTCTCCAAAAATACAACGCAGGAAAGCTTTTATTCTGAAGCAGCAACATAAAATGTAATCTCAATAAGGAGAGTGAACATGCTAACTCAAAAGGTAGACTACATCAAGATCTGGACATTTTACAGCACTTTTTTTTGTAAACCTTTGAGTTCAGCAGTGTAGTCAAAACCACCTAAACCAAGACCAAGTCAAGACCAAGACCAGAGTGCATCTAGACCAGGGGTCGGCAACCTTTAACACTCAAAGAGCATTTCGACCCGGTTTCTACGGAAAAGACAACACTGGGAGCCGCAAACACTTTTTGACATCTGAAATGATGTTGCCTATATATATCTTTACACTTGCTTGTGAAATCCATGCAGTCTGAACATGTTTCAGAAAATTAGATTTTATTTATTAAATGAACAATTTTGAACTCTTACAAAAAAAAAATAAAAATCGAAGAGTTGAAGGTCTCTTTAAATAAATTAAAAAGCTGAACTTAAATTATCCATCTAGCAAACAAAAATGCCGTGAGCCGTCATCTTTGGGCTTTCGGAGCGCGTAGCGGAGCCTTGACCTGAATTTAAAAATACAATGGAAAAACGAACACTATTTCACTGAACAATAAAAATAAATATTTGAAAATAACTGCCTGAATATTTATTTTACCTGGTTAATGGGACTTCTGCTCCTGAACCTCTGCGCACAGCGTCTGCAGATCAGGACTGTAGGACGTCACTTTCATCTTTACGCAGGACTGTAAGCTGCCCTCTGTGAGGCGTGAGCTGTGTTTGTTTTTAACATAGTTCATAATTTCATTCTAATATTTCGAGATCACAATAATCTTACAATTTACAGCTATAATTAAACAAACACAAATAAAATACTTTGTTCAGATATTGGGCAGTTTTGGTGTCGCTGGGCTTTCCGCGCATGCCGGCTGCCGGCTGACAAAGTGCTGTCAAACGTCTCTGAAGAAGGCGAACGCTGATCACCGAAATTGCACAAGGTGCAAGAAAGAAGTTAAAAACTTAGATTTAATAAGATGACATGACGCGTTTTTGAGACAAATAAAATACACTTCAATCGGACCCTTATAATTTATTTTCCCAAGCCACGCAGAGCCGCAACATAAGGATGAGAGAGCCGCATGCGGCTCCGGAGCCACGGGTTGCCGACCCCTGATCTAGACCAAGTCAAGACCAAGACCAAGACAGGGGGAGACTGAGTCAAGAACAAGACCAGGCCAGTGTGAGTCACACACTGCATGACACACACTAAAATGTGAAAAATGCAAACCATAGGAATGTTCCTCAAATTAACCTGACAGATCCACATTCCCATAAAAACTCCCACAGAAAACAAATGCAGAGTCCACTTCCACCATAAGAAATGTGTTGACAAGATAATCAAAAGGCATTGCCGAGGTGAAGTTTATGTGTGGGAATAATCCTTTGTTTTCTATAAGCAATGCACAGTAATGATTTTAACAAATACATCAGACAATGCAAGCAGGCAATTTAATGATATCCCCAAAATTTTGGTCTTGACATAAACTCAAGTCCTCTTTGTCTGAGACCATGACATGGCTGAGTAAAAATGCTGTTAAGACCGAGACCCTCAAAAGGAGTACTTGACACTGGTTTTGAGACCAAGACCCATCTCGAGAGCTCCAACACTTCAGGCTCTGATCGTTGTTGCTCATGTTACCCCAGAGGAACTAGGGATGCAACCCATTCACAACACTGTCATCCAGTTCTTATAGTTTCACTTTAACACAAGTCCTATTCCTTCCTGATGTAATACAACACAAGAAAACAGAGAATATTATGAAACTGAAGAGGAAACACTGGAATGACTAATGAGCAAAGGACACACTTTTGGCTCATTACCAACTGCAGGTATGGTACAGTAGTAAGTTTAAACATTAAGGTGTGACCAAGGCCATCAGGTAGAGTACTGCATAACATCACCCGCTGACATGACGGAGTTGGTTTCGTCTGACTGGAACAACCGACCAAACCTGAATATCATCACCTCAGTTAGACAAACACAGCACATTCCTCACTTGTCAAACTGAAAAACTATAAATCCCTTAATAGAAAATTACTACTGAATACAGTGTGTAAAAATATTTAGGTCTAATCTGAGGATTGACCCACTTAAATTATATTTACTACAACTTTCTATTACTAAAGTCATGTTTTGTTTTATTTAAAAAAAAAACAGATTGTTATCACACAGTGCATGTGTGGATATGAAGAGGTATATAGAGGTGACCTTTGACGAAAGCCTACAGTATATTCAAGACTGTTTTGCTGACAACCAATCATGCAGGAATGAGTTATTGATTGATCTAAAACATATAAATCTAGAAAATATGCAAGGCTTGACCAGTATTCAGGTATCCACTCAGGTGAAAACAACATAGCTATTGTATTGTACTGAATAGATATTGTAGCATGGCATGAAAACCTTGTTTATTTGGCTGTTTGAGAGACTATCGCAGGTGTTAAGAGGATCTCTTGATGTGTTTGTAAGTGACTGGTCCCCAATACCTTCAGTATATACTTAAAAGACGAATGATCAAGAGTGAGTAAGTATGGGGTTAACAAATATCACAGTATGAGTATGTGCAAATGTAAAATTCATCAGGTTGCACCTATTTCTGATGCTCACATTTTATTTTATTTTTTTGTTGTGTTTTTTGTGAGTGGGTGTATCTATCTTGTTTTGTGATTTTCGGTATATCTTGTCTCAATTGCAGGTCTTTGTATTGTATAATTTTATTATGTTGAAATTAAAAATGCTGAAAGAAAAAACAACATAGCTGGAGGTTGTCCAAAATGGGCTTCAGGGACCTCAACTGGAACTTGGCAAGTGAACAAAAGAGTGCACAAAAATGGTGATTTTTTTTAAGTTATACTCTATAACTAACACTATATTTAGTGTGAGGTAATTTACTTAAAGTCCTTACAATATGATTGTTTATAAAGGATTACACTGCGGGTAACATAGCTCTTTCTCCTGTCATCATCGTCTTACTAAACAACTCTTTCAGAAAACTGGATCTAAAACAAAAATACTCTCAAAATGTGCAAACATGGTCAAATGTAGTTTGTGGTCCACAGTCATCTGACATGTAAAAAGGGGACTTGGCAGAAGTTGAGCCTCGGCAGCTCAGTTAGTTTATAGATCCATGTGGATTTCCTGTCCCTTTTTAAATAAACGATTGAGACTGGGACTGTGGATATCAACAGGTAGCTGAGCTGAGACCCACTACAGCTGGGTGACTTATCAGTGACGGCTTATCAACAGTAACAACGAGTTTAAGTCAGATTATGTTAACCTAGTAAAGCAGAAACAGCATGGCTGGTTACTTGGCGTACATTTCAAAATAACCCCCCCTTAACCAAACACACTCTCATACAAACACCACCACCATTATGCATACTACATTACTACTAACGACTGTCTACAAAGTTTACCAGCCCAACTACAGCGCCACTTTTTAGCCATTGTTAGCTTTTCAGTTTATCACACATTAACATTAGCTAGCATGATGCCGGAACAAAACACTTATCCAGCCAAGTTACCCACCTTATTTGAAGCTTTGGAGGACATTTTACACTCTTATTCCGCTTCACAAGTGCCAGGTAAAAAGTTGTTGGCGTCTTTGTTTTGACAATCACTCGGGGTGAGAGCGGTATTTCCCTTCCAGTTGAATTTTCGCCCAGCTGCCGCCACGCCGGGCTACGTTGTTATTTTATTTTATCCAGGACGACGGGAAACATGTCACGAAAAGCCGTGTGGAAAGTCCAAAGTCCATTATCTTATCTCCGTTGCCTGAAGCGTTGACGTTAGTCCAGACAGGTATCGAGTCATGGAAGAAACTCGAGTTGAAAAAAATGTGGAAATAAGACCACCTTGCTTTGACGTTTCGTCGCTAACCTCTGGATGAAAAGTTGGGCAGAGTCGGCATCACTCGGACGGTGTGCAGCAATGGCAGCAGGCTGTAAACCTCTCCCTGCTCTCGGCTCTCTGAGCAACGGCCGTGTCGTGTCTGGGCGGAGCGGACCATTGCAAGCACGGAGGGGGGCTCAACTCTACAAAAACGGGGGCATTGTCAATTCAGCCCGGAAAAGTCTCCCCTGATCACGTTTTATTTCGTTACAAACGGCCTTATACACAATATTACCTCCCCATTTTGTTTACTTCTATTTATAATTTATTTTTATCGCGGCTATAAAAGGCGCGCACCCCTGTTGTCCCGTGAAATAAACAGTCCGGGATACAATAAGGAGAAGCGACGCCGCTGTCCCTGCTGATGCTGAATGCTCACTTTCACTGTGTGGTGATGGTGAATGTTGTGTTACACAAGCATTACAGTAACATTTAAAATCTGTAGTTTGTGGGGGGAAAACACAGACTGTATTCTGTTAAATGTATATGCTCAGAATATCTAAAAAGTTAGTTGCACAAGTTAGTCCCTTTTTGGTGGTTGTGCGGGTTGTTTTGTAGATTACAAAATGAGCCAATAAAGTAAACACAGAGTCCTCATTTGAAAGCAGCGCAGACAGAGTGTTTGTGGTTGTTAACTCACCTCACAGGAAACCACAAAAGCCATTCAGTTAAGTTCCTATGACTTCCTAAACCAGCCCCCACCCACAGGATGCAACAATCTCAGCTTGCATTGTTTCACAGTTTACATCTGTTCCCAGCAAACAATATATGCTGGCCACTCTGTAGAAACACAAAATGATGAAGCAGCGTGACATTATGAATGTTTTCAGCGTCCACAGTTGCAGTACAGCGACTGAGAACATACAGACACTGAGACGCACCCTGTCTTTTCCAAACAAACTGAGCAATCACATTCCCTCATCTAGCTCCTCTAATAATTACTTCCTCTGTGTCCTTCTCGCTCAGCTGCAGAGGAGGGCTTTGAAGCAGTGTAGGTGGTCTGGTCTAAGGGGTTAATTCCCAGCAGACATAATCCTACAAGGCTAAAATTCTGCCAGTCAGGAGTAGCAGACATGTCTTGAGGGCTGTAAGCGGACTGTGACCTCCAGAGAGGCCAGGTCACGTCTAAAAGAAGATCAAGACAGATGATCAACTCTAATACCTGCAGTCATACTTCAGCCAGGCAAACACATACTCATTTCTACAGTACATGTGAAGAATACATCAACTTCTTGGATATGCAGTTTTCACCACAAGGGTTCACCAAAATCGTTTGAAACCAAAACAAACATAAACAGACACAGCAATGTTTAACACGCCCCAAGGGTCATACATACTAGTATTGATGCAAGTCGCTCGCTCCTTCTGAAGCTCCTCAAACGCCTGTCAGGATCGATCAGTGCGGACAGCAGGATGTTTAACATGATCGCTCGGGTGTCGACTAACAAAAAAATAACCAAATTTGAGCTAATCGCCTTTAAAAATGACAGTAAAGAGAAGCTTTCCGGTGCTGCTCGCCTCTCGCTTTCATCCACACCTGTGATGGTACCTCAGATGTTCTGGCAGTGAGGAGCAAGACATTAGTGACACTTCAATGTGATCAAAGCTATCTTTGTCCTCTGTGCTCTCATCGCTGCTACACACACACACACACACACACACACACACACACACACACACACACACACACACACAGCTCTTTCAGGCACGACGGGCAGCTTCAAAGCTCAGGTGCGCTCATGGAAGAGCAGGCACATGGAAAACAAAGGCGAAACATGCAGGCCTACGTTTGGTTGGAGCGCATCACAAGGTTCACTCAACCCCAGCTTCTCCTGCAGCGGAAAGGCTAATGTAGAGTGAAAACAGCATAACGTGCACACCCGAAAAATGTAGAGCTGGCTGTTGATGCGCGTAGAGGCGTTTACATAAGCAAACACACGATCACATGATGACAAATAAAGAGGAATGTGAGAGGTTCGATGACAACCATTTGTTTTGCTATGGTGAAAGTTCTTAGGCAGATGTTGTTTCCCCTATTTTCATCTGTACTGAGTTAGGTGTCTGTGTGATCCCTCCTGTGCCCTGTTGACTCACAGCTGCCCTGCAGGGCCAGCAATACCTCTTCTAATAAAAACCTTCTGGAGACATGAAGTTCTCAATCCATTAAGCCCGGGTAACTTATGGCTACACTGACAAGCCGTTCATCTGGAAATATTGTATTTTTTAGTGTGCAAACATTGATAAACAATGATTTACATAGATTTTGTCTTGTGTTATTCAATTTTATTTAGTAAAAAATCTTATGCAATATCTAATATATATTGATTAGCTGTCAACTGTTTTCACAGTCTATTAATCTGAGTATTTTTTTTAAAGAAACTCAAAATTCTCTGATTCCAGCTTCTTAAATGTTAATATTTTCTGGTTTCTTTACTCGTCTATGACAGTAAACTGAATATCTTTGAGTTGTGGACTAAACAAGGCATTTGAGGACATTATCTTGGGCTTTGGGAAACACTGATCAACATTTTTTTTTTTACCATTTTATGACATTTTATAAACCAAACAACTTATCAATTTATCAAGAAAATAATCAAAAGATTATTCAACAATGAAAATAATTGTTAGTTGCAGCCCTAATCTCAGTACTATCTGATTGCCCTACCCTTTGCTCTTTGTAGATCTGTAAAAATGGGTGGCAAATATAGACTTTCAAAAAACAAAACAGGTTAAGTTAATTTCCTTTAAAACAAACTGCATAATTTCCAGGTGAAAAAAGGCAACAAATTGTAACATATCTTATCGCAATATTTAAAAAATGTTTAAAATGAGTATAAGATTGTATTGTGATAATATCGTATTGTGGGGCTTCTGGTGATTCCCACCCCTAGTAATGTAGAAACATGTCTTTGGACAACGATGTAGCTCTGTGGCACAGAAGAAAAGGCTAATCAGATAATGCTTATTACTAGGATGAAGTTATTGTTGGTTTTGGTCTTTTATTCAGATTTGTATAAAATAAGAAAAATAGATGAATATCTCATGCGTTATACTTTAAAAATAATTTCATTTTAAGAAACTTTCACTTGCAGGAAATTGTCAGTAAAAGCCACAAAGGGTTGTGGTTTAACCTGCTAATCATCAGTATACAAATGTCACATCTGTGCTTAGGGGCCAACTGTTTCTGACCAGATTAGTATCATATGACAGGATTAGCAGGCGTCTCTCACATTCACCCCCTACCTTGCCACCCAGGTCAATATTGTTAAGGCTTTTGTGCGGACTTAAACAGTAAACACAAATCTGGTTTCAGGATGTGATAAGCCCCAGCTATGGTTCAAAGTTCAATTTATTCAACTGTAAAATCAAGAAATTATTTCCTTCTGTAATATCCAGATCACAGAAGGAAATAAATACCTCTAAATTAAAACCATCGACTAAAAACAACATGAAACTATATTTCACAATAAACATTATATAGAGAGGCTAAAAAACATTCCAACAATACCTTAATGTCCCAAGCTTTTAACCTCCGTCTTACCTTCCTCTTATCAGTTTAAATATCAACTGTGCAAACATAACCTGCCCGCTGCAGAAAGGGTTTTCATAAGACGTACAGAGTGTACACATACTTCCTTATAATAACAACTCAGAGAGACTCTGAACCTGATCTTCCTCTAAAGCCCTTCTCTTCAACATTCAGTCATAGGCAAGACAATTTATCAATCACGTACAGTAAGCACACCAGTTTACAGCAGCACTGTGCAGGTGACCTGTTGTCTCTACCTGTGAGAACTGCAGGATGGTCAGCAAAAAAATGTGATTGTGATTAAAAAAAGAGGTTTGCAAAATCTAGACTCAAAGGTTGGAGTCAGTAACGCTGAAAAACTGGCAAGAGTACTCTAGAAAAACGCAGCTCAGTGTTGCCAACTCTTTTCCAATGAAAGTAGCTAGCAGCAGTAGCTCCAAAAGTCACTAAATCCAGAAAGTCAGCAACACTGAGAGTCCATCACTTCAGCCTCCCTCCAAAGCCAGTCCCCCACAATTATCAATATGAACGAATGTCAACAACAAACATGGCTATTGTTAGTAGCAGCTTGTAGAAGACTCTGGTGATGCGCAATGAGTGCACGCAGGAAGGTAGGCCATCCACTCATTACATCTGGGCCAAATGAAATGACTGGATGGGTTTATTACAGTCCTGCAACAGCCACAGATACTGTACTTTTTCTCTTTTATTGTCTGAGCATTTGATTTAATTATTGCTGCAGGAATGTGAAGACAATTTCAAAAAATACAACAAAAAATGTATTTGAACAGCACTACCAACCATACCTTTAAGTCACATTGCTGCTATAAAAAGGTCTTCTTAGTGTACCAGCCAGTTCGACTGTTATCAGGCCATTAAATAGGTGTTATCAGTCGCTATAAGCACCAGAGATGTGTGTCATTTGGGGCCTACTGCACTTACTATGTTGTAAAGTGAAAGTGAAATTTAAAAGTAACACATTCTAACATGTTGGAAAACTTAATAAGACATTACATTTTTAACACAAACAAAAAGGCTTCTTTAGGTTTAGACAAAAAAAAAAAACCAGTTAGATTTATGCAATAAAACTACTTTATGTTTAAGCAACAAAACTATAACTTCTTAAGGCTTACACAAAAAAGTTAGGTTTAGGCAATAAAACTGCAACTTTATGTTTAGACAACACAACTTATTCAGGTTTAGACAACAAAACTACAACTTCTTATGGTTTAAGGAAAAGGAAGTTTAGGGAAAAACTGTGTTTTGGGTTAAAATAACTATGAACACAAAGACACTCCAGTCTCTTGAGTCAAAGTCCTGTGTTTTGTGTCCCATCCATCGTCCCCAACCTCCAGCCTTTATGGAGTTTCACACTGCCTATACTACAACACCTGACATCCACCTCTACTCCTGTCATAACTGTTACAGTTTCTGTCAGTCTTTTATACCTTCTGTTGGTGATCTACCATGTGAATAGATGATAAAACCTACTACTGGGTGTAGTAGGCCCCTACTGACCCAAATCTATGGGGCTTATAACGACTGATGATGCCTATTTAATAGCCTGACAACAGGCTGATCGGCTGAGTGTACCATGTGCGATGCAACCTATCTAACAGTTTGATGACCTAAAAAGAGAAACAGCATTCAATATTTTGCTATTAGAAAGTAGCTGCGATTAATTTAAAGTATGTCAAACCAAATATACAGTTCTGGGGAGTACTCCAAGAATGTCACTTTGCAAGAAGTTGCGAGAAAATATGAGGATTTTCTTAGGATAGGATAGTTTCTTATTACTGGAATTGTTCATCCTGCTCTTGTCAGTTTTGTTCTTCCCTAATTCAGTCACAACTCACAGAAATGTGTGTAAGAATAGTCTGAAGTGCTGTTATTTGAAGAGACACTTCATTCTGTGAAGAAAGAAGCTTTTGAATACTAAACTTACCATTTCAGTCACTGATAGTGAACCAGGCTACTTCTAATCTTCTGAAGACATTTACTCCGAGAAGTTGCCTGTGATCAACCAGCCAAACAAATCTCTCATTTTCCTCTATCTCTGCCTCTCTCGCTTTTCAACAGACAAGGAGCTGAGCCCTTTTTAGCCAGAGAATAGAGGCTGCAGTGAACCTGGCTGACTCCACTCTGCTTCTCAGCGGTATCTCAAGTAGCTTAACAAGGAATGGCCCGAGAGGCAGAGAGCACCACAGCAGGTCTACTTGAAATTCCTACGTCTGTGATTATTTCTTTTTCCTCCAGTTAACCAGCCTAAATGTTGAATCTCTATGTTTTGTGTAGAGTGAGACCCACACCCACTAACAGTCAATATACTGTGTAAACCTGGTGAGGAAAAACTAACCATTACGTCATGCTTTCCATCCACGTGACGACCCCATTGTTCACTGCAGAATGAGACTGTAAATTAAAAATATCACAAATCCCAAGGTACAATCCACAAGGCACCTAGGTTGAGCTGATGTTTGTGTGTGTGTGTTTTGCCAGTAAATACTTCATGAAAAACAATTCTACCTTTTCCCTTCATTGTTGTGATAGCAAAGCACACCATACAAATGTAACTTCTAGCAGCATTTGGCACTGCCCTGTCTAATTTGTTTATAAAGATAAATGTTTTACAGTGTGTGTATTGTACCAGTACAGACTATTCCCCAAACTTTCACATTGTCACGTTTTTTCCCCCATGATAATGGCCCACACTCTAAGATTGATAAAAAAAAATGTAATTGTAAAAGAAAATACTTTAGGAAAGTGCCATAAAATAAAGAAATACAAGGTTTTTAGTTGAAAAGAAGAAATCTGTTCTTCAATCTTGTTGTTGCAATGATGTGTTAAATAACTTGCACCCAGGCAGCACATATATGAGATTTGTATTATCCAATTACACCAGGGTGCCAGCAAGTGACAGGTGGGTGCATGGAAATATTTTGCAAATGTGCTATAGGATTTTTCAACCTGCTAAGTTGCCTTATTGCACATGTAAGCAGTTCAGCAATACAGGAAAAACATTTAGAAAAAGTAAAGTAGACATGAATTTAAAAGAAAATGTCAGTGAGTCTTTAATAAGTTTCAGTGCTGCTTGTGACCTTAATGTGACCAAAGCACTGAGCATAAACAATGCTGCTGAAGTGTGTTCAGTAAACACAGTTCTTTACAGTTTCCCTACAATCTGATGAGCAATATTCAGTTAGTTTTTTTCAAAACGTGAGCTAAAGTGGTTAATATAGCACGGCGACAGAGGAGAAATGACCTGTGATCATGCAGCGCATAACAAGAGGGATGCTCGGAGCAAGTACAATTCTATGTCAGGCTTGTAAATCTAACAACAAAAACAATCCTGGAAACAAGAGGCTAGTTGGGTGGCAGTAGAGGATATAAGGGCTTTGACTTTGGGAAAGTAGATTTCAGATCCACTTGAACCATGAATGGTGAGGAAAGCGGAGTTGTGAGGAAAAAGTGCAAAAAAGGGAAAAAGAGCTGTGCAAACTTACCACACACATGTTTTTACTTAATCAGATGTTCATAATCACATGTAAAATAGTATTCAAAGTTATTTTAGGAGCTATTTTTTACACTGTGAGGTACTGGACTAAGTTGTGTGACTATACAGAAACAACTGGGAGAACTGGAAAACAGATGGAGGACAGCACCTGATGCTGATGATAAAACTGCATGCAAACTGACAGTGAAGCAATGAAGCATATGATGCACATGTTACTGAAAGGCTCACATACAGTACATGTACAGTATGGGTGCTTGAAAAAGAAAATTGAAATGCCACTCAGTTATTCTCCAACTATGTGGCTCAGGAGACGCTACACAGAGGTACTGCAACACCTCATGCAGAAATTTCGGCCTCAGGGTCTCACCTGGTATAACTCAGAAAAACTAAAACAACAAAACACTGACACCGGTGGCAGAGACATATTATCAGTCACATATTACCCAGCCACATCGGGATTTACAGCAATTATACTGCAGTGTTACTTCTCACAGGTTTATGTGGCACCTCAGACAGAGTAAGAGAGGTTGCAATAAAAGCAGCAGTTAAACTGTCTACCAGCACTTACAGTATTATAGCCTACAGTATACCACAGGCTATAATAACAGTGTAGGAACACAATCTATACACGTTCACTGATGAAACCTTAAAGCTTCTAAATCACTATGAATCAGCCTCCCTACGTAACCCATAGTTGTGGACATAAATAGAAATAAAGTGCAGTAAGAAAGGAGGAGATGCTTTTCATTGTTTCAGCTCAACTCCAGCACATAGAATCGTAAATAAAAAAAAGGGAGTTACAGTCCTGACTCTTAGCTTTGAGGGTGTTTACATCAACATCAGACAAACAGGATGAATTTTAGCCCTTTTTATATATTATACATGCTCTAAGTCCATCAATTTCAGTGGAAAGAGATTAAAATGAACAGCAAATTAACTTAAATAAAGCCATCGTGTTTAACATTTGGTTGAAAACCCTTTGCAGCCAATAGATGCCAGCAGTAACTTCTCTGGTGACTCTCTGCCCAGCCTCTACTGAAGCTGCTTTAAGCTGTGGTGGGTTGAGTGTGGTCAAGTGTGCTTTTTTACACCTGTAACCACACCCAACGGTGATGTCAAGGTGTACTTACACACCCCAGAGGACATATACATCACAGGTGAGAATTTAAACCACTGGAGATCAGCAAGAACAAGCTCTTCAACTGGTAAACATCTCTGGTGTGAGCTTGGATTGATTTTGATAAACAAAACTATTCAAGACGATATATAATTATGTTACTTCAGGGACACATCAGACTTCTCTCTTGATAGTGAGGACAAACTCCTTACGAATCTAAGCTACAGTATATCCAAAAAAACAACAAAGAAGTTTGAGTACATTTTGTTCCCATACGGTCAACTGTTATGTATGTAACATAGTAGAAATAAATAACAGACTCAGTCATTTTTCATGAGGTAATAAAAGTTTTTCTTTGTCATACAATGTTGAATTCTGCTCGAGATAACTGAAACAGAGCCCATGTTAGACTCCAGGGCTCAAAAAAAATGGATTAAACTTCTGTGTAA
The DNA here is from genome assembly GCA_947000775.1 of Pterois miles. Taxonomy (NCBI): domain Eukaryota; kingdom Metazoa; phylum Chordata; class Actinopteri; order Perciformes; family Scorpaenidae; genus Pterois; species Pterois miles. The sequence continues at coordinate 1,144,953 of CAMQGK010000604.1, forward strand.
GCTAATTTCAGTATTTTGCAGACTGACGATTATGCGCAGGTCTAAAAAACCAAAGGTGTAGATCATCTACATCATCCACAACGTGGTGAAGTGAAAACGATGCAGAGATGGGACACGCTTTGAATTTGTCTGTTTTATTTTAGTTTTGACTTTTCAATTTAGTTTTAGTTTAGAGTGTGTTAGCTAGTTTTAGTTTAGTTTCAGTTTTTTAGGAAGGTTTAGTTTTATATATATATATATATATATATATATATATATATATATATATATATATATATAGTTTAAGTTTTACAGCAGGTTTAGTTTAAGTTTAGCTATAACTTCTCAGATGTAGCTGTATATACATACAAAATAAAGGGTTGGGGAATTGTATAAAAGTTATAATGTTAACTGTTCATGTTAATGTTAATCTTTGTGTTACTTTCATGTCTGATGTGAGGTGACTGCGACATAGTGTCAATCCTGAAATGCCAAGTCTGTTCAGTCTGTGTGGTTCAATGTCACAAGAGCTGACAGAAATTCATGCTTTCTCCTCTTTCCAGTAGTCATAGCTAATAAATAAATAAATAAATAAATAAAATAAAACTGACAAGAAGTTTATTTTTAAAATTAGTTTTTAACCAGCAAATACTGTATAGCTGCAGTTTAGTTTTAGAGCATAATTTTTTAAATTTAGTTTCAATTTTTTTTCACTGCTTATTTTTGTTTTAGTTGCAGTTTTAGTTTACTATAATAATCCTGGTGAAGAGGAGAGCAAAGACGACGATAAAAGGAAAGAACATGGGAAGACTAGAGCGGATGAAGGAAAAAAGAGCAGAGGAGAGGAGGACAGATGAAGGGTAAAGGGATTAGAAAAGAGAGGACAAAAGAGGTGCCAGTTTGGGAGAAGAAAGTGGGAGAGTAATTTAAAATTTAAGGGTTGATAAGAGGACAGAAAAGGAGAGCAGAAAGAATAAGTTGAAGAAAAAGAAAAGAAGAAAGGTTCATATAAAAGGAGACAAGATGAGAGAGGAGAGAGAGTAGAAAAGAGAATGAGTTAAACTACAGTATATTGTATCACAAAGTTGTTTGAAGTCCAGTGAACTTGGCGTTAGCCTGAATGGAGGACATGCATCTCCCTCCACCCCCGTCAGTGAGTCAGTGACTCTTCCCATGGTACTGCCTGTTACTGCTAAATTCCTTCAGTATGAAGCTGCTCTCACTGGGAAAAGAGTGGAAACAGCAGCAGCCTCCTGGGAAACAGGCGCAGGCCGGGTGAACAGTTCAGGCTGAGACGTCTGAGGTTTTCTCAATAAACTAACTCAAATTAACTCCAAAAGGAAAAGCAGAGGTTAACTGTTACGGTGCAGTAAATGTGCTTTAATGGTTCAGCGATAAGGTAAATTGATTTCTGGTATCTGTTATTGGCAGATATGGTATTGATTTCTGGTATCTGTTATTGGCAGATAATCGGAGATGAAATCAGAGTCACAGCACACCTCTTGTGCTCTCTCTACATTCAGTATGGCTGCAATATTATGGCCAAAATGATGATGATGATTATTTTAATCAATATTGAGATCATGATTGTTATGATTATTCAGTGATTTAACTCAGACACTGATGATGAAGGATTTGATGGATTTGTGGAAGAATGAACTGAAAAGTGAGTGTATTGTCTTGTATTTCATGTGTTACAACTGAAAAATGTTGAGAGTTATTGAAGTTATTGAGTTATTAAATGAATTGAATAAAGTCTGACTTATCTGACTGTTTTGTTTCTCTTAATGCACCTTAGTGCGCCTTATAGTGCAAAAAATACAATAAATTATTGATTATTTTTATTTAAATATTTGCTTTGATAAAAAATGGCATTAGTAGTTCTAAATATATATTATAAGCCATTTAGAGTGATTATTATGAAGTTAAACAGATAATTTCTTATCCATTTTATATTGCTGTGAAAAAATTTACAAACAGGATTTATTCAAGTTTCTCATGAAAAACTATATTTTATAAGATTACATTTGAACACATCATGAAAGGGTTGTAATCTACCATTGGCCAATTCTGATTTTTAGTGAGTAGAGCTTGAACGCAGCATAATGTGTTCCATGCTGTCGTCAGACGAGTCGATCACTGCTTATTTCAGATATGAAGTTGTAACAAATTGCAGCTTTTTGTCTCCTTCCCTCACGCTGAAGAACGTCCACACCGCCGCCACGCGTGTGTGAGTTTGAGACTTTACTGACGCTCTGTGCCGACGTAAAACCATCAACCACCAACCATCATCGGCAAAAAACCTAACTATATGAATGAGACTGCTGAAAACTGTCAGGCATCGATTGGCTGCTGATTGACGGAACATCTCTGGCTGTGAGTTTAGGAAGCGTTTGATTTATGCAGCTGAGTTTTCTGTGAGCGGAGCATGCATTTTAACATCAGTATCGCAGTTGATCATGTTCATTTATTGGGGGAAGCCAAAAATGTGAACATGATTAATATTCAATTAATTGTGCAGCCCTAATATTCAATTGAGTTTATGTAATGTTGATATGATATAGTAGATTGAGACAATAAGATCTAAAGGGCTTTGTGTGTATTCAGTCACCTTGAAACCACATCACATTAATGTAAGTTTCACTCAATAGACAAAGCTGGACTAGTGTTAAACACATGTAGATATATGCACATGTTTGCATTCAGACCTGTATTAATGAATCAAGACTATTTAACACACATTGTCTTTCTTTTTTTCAACATTTGACCAAGCCTCACTGCATGATCACCTCTCAATCAGGCCCCTCCACTGAAACATGACCCACCCTGTCCTGAGAGTATGACATCATATGCTCCTCCCATGAAAACACAACCCTACAAGAGGAGGTGATGTTGTTGGTAGAACGGAGGAAGGAGAAGGGGTGGAGGATGGGAACCAGAGGCAGCCAGAGAGGCGGATGGAGACACGGCAGCCACAGGGGCCGCTTCAAGCCTGGTGGTGATGAGATGCGATGGGATCCGACTCTGCAGAAGCCCCAGCCACTGTGTTAGCTGACTAATCCTCTAGCCATCCAGTGCCAGGATCCAGACTCATCAGCTTTGGTGTTCTCTTGTCAGACTCATTTTTATAACGTCCCACTGGTCAATTCTAACCACTAATGCCCAACACAACGGCCCCTAATGCCAAGTGATTACGGAGTGCTGTTTTAGCACATTTGTCGCCTGAAAAGAAAGAAAGAGCCACAAGGCAGTGGTCTGGCTCCCTGCTCAAAGGACCAGCCTGATGAACTCAGCAGAAAGGGAGCACAGCTAAAAGCCAGTCTAAGCCACCTCTCACTCTCAGTGTGGGCACTGTGGGGCCTGAGCCGGGTCAGGACTGAGCTGGGCCATGGGCAGGGATTTACAGTACCCTATTCTACAGCATATAGACAGTTCCTGTGAGATCATACGCCAGGAGACACTGAATGTGCACATCCAGACCGTTCCTGCATGCCAGGCAGAGAGATGCAATGGTGTGGGATTCATTTTAAAGCCAGTAGGGACACAACAGGGAATAAGGAAATGACAAGGAGGCAGGAATATCTAAGTTCACGGTGGTTTGGCTGTGGTTTGTAAACAATGTGAATTTGCTTGCTGTAATTTGCCACCAAGGGTATGTACAAAAATGTTGGGCTGCATTAGGCTTGTCACAGTAGTCAGTGTTACCGGTGTTACATGGTGGTCAGGCACACCTCATGCCCACCGCCTTCACCATCGTTTTGCTTTATTTACAGAAATAAAACCCATTTAGTTCATTTTCGTATATCAACGCCCTGTTATCAATAGACAGTCGGATGACCAACACAACAAGCTGAAAGTGAATGCATCTGCTTCATATGGAGTCTCAGCTCAGAGTACCAGGAGTCAGACTTCACACACTGGACGAGAGAGATAGCAAAGGATTTGGTGTCGAAGTGAAAAGCAATCATGCTTATTTGGCAATATTTCAGGTTTAAATCCAAGGCCAATAGGGAACGATAATGTTAACGTGGCCGTCACCACGGGGAGATCACAGCCGGTGCTAAAATGAGCATATGATATCGTCTCACATCAATCACAGGCCCATGAATTAAATCAAATCAAAATCGTATTGTGGCAGACTTTGTGATATCAACAAATATTGTTTCATTATCCAATGAATCAATATAATATCGAGGTGAAATTTGTGATTTACACCCCTACAACCTTCAATTATTTTTGTTATTGATGAATCTTTTCTCAATGAATCGCTTCTTGGTCTATAAAATCTCAGAAAATATTAAAATTTAAAAAAAAAAAATTACAAACTTACAATTACAATTTCATGAAGGAAGATGTATTCCTGTCATCTCTATTTAAAGCTACGCTTATACAGAGATGTGACGGAATCAAGGCAGGCTAATATATATTGAATTCAATCCATTCGAGGCAGAACAAATAGATGTTGTATAACATGTCCACACAGAGGACAACAGCAAAGTAATAAACAAGTAAAACTGAAGTTGCTGTATTTGTTAAAGGACTCCTTGTTTACTTTTGGTATTAGCATATAATGGTGGCATCATGAGTGACTGTCAACAGGATGTCCTCAGTCGGCTGAGGCACGAACCATGCATCACATGCAGCTGTAATGATAGTTAAATGTCATCTGCCTCTCTCTCATCTTTGTGTTTTTATTTCTAGTTAACTGCATAATAAGCAAAAACAAAAAGAAAGATAAAAATAGAGACAAAAATTAAAATGCATGGTGGGTATGTTGTATTTGCCTTACATTGCTCTTTGTGTGGAGATGTTATCTGCCTCTGTTTGCCTACAGCTCTGGTATCACCTGGCCCCCCTCAGCTGAACTAGTGCCATTTGCCTAACCATGTGACATGTACAGCAAACAGCATATGGAAGCAACACTGCTGGGGCAACACCACCAGGGAACGTACATTAAAAAAAACAAAACACTTCAGCGCTGCACTACTCTTCTATTAATGTTTATAATAAGCAGTCAAGGCAGTATAGTCCTGCTGTCATGTATATTAAAGGTTTTACACTCTGCTAGCCGAAGTCAACCACACAGGACAGAGGTGACGACACTTGGCTTATTCACATATGATTACAGGTATCGCAGCAATGTTACAAACCACAGAGAGAGGCTGGTTTACTGCAGCTGAGTACACACAGTAGCAAGCAAGCAGCTGCTATGAAAAGATAAACGTAGGCAACACATTGTCGTCAGATTAAAATAACATTTCATTTTTTTTATATTCATATTTTAAGAGTAACAAATTCGCCGATGTGCGTTTAAAGGTACAGTGTGTAGGATTTGGCGGCATCTAGAGGTGTGGTTGCAGATTGCAACCAGCTCAGTACCCCTTTGTTCACTCCTCCCTTGAGGTGAGCCGCAGAGTGCAAAACTGTGGTAATGCCATCCTTACCACAATAACACTACAGAGCACTACTTTACCATAATAACACTACGAAACACTACTTTACCATAATAACACTATGGAAGTCAGACAGCAGCTGGCAGTATCATGGGTTTTACACTCTGTGGCTCACGTTACCACAGTTTCAAACGTGTCGAAGAACTACGGTGGCTTCCAGGTATCGTAAAAACGCTCAAGAGTCTCACTAGAGCCAGCATTTGGTTTGCCCGTTCTGTGCTACTGTAGAAACATGGTGGAGCAACATGATGGACTCCATGAAGAGGACCCACTCCCTATGTAGATATGAAGAGCAAACGAAAACAAAACAATTTTCCAGTTTCAGGTGATTAAACACTAATGAAAATATAGTTATGAATATTATATTCCATTTCTAATAGATACCCAAAATGTTACACACTATTCCACTATTAAGTATTACAGTTGATTGCCTTTATTTTAGTACACCCTGGTTTCCTTAGATGACAATCTTCTGTTATGAAGATTAAAGGCAAATGCATTTTAAAAAAAATTATATAAACTAAAGCATTTCTTAAATGAAAATAAATAGTACATGTAAGCGATGATGATTGTTTTTCTAAGACAAACACAAATATTAAATATTGCCTAAATAAACACACTGACTCGCTGTATGCAACTAATAGAAAATGCATATCTTTAATTACAGCGTGTATCAGAGGGAACATTGTGCAGACCATAGCTACAAGGCTGTGATTAGTCCTGTTGTCATGCTGTTAGCCAGTGTGTAATGTGCAAGAGCAGCAGTCCCGCGGGAAGGTCAGACTGTATGACACACTAGGACGACAGCATTTATACCACACTGTTAACGCTGGACTCAGAGACAGAAGCCTAACCTCGCTATAATAGTTTTATGCAACTTCAATTAATAATCACCTGCACTTTATTGTTTTCCATAAATTCAGCCACATTTAGCACAATGTATGATAATCCAGTTTGAAGAAAAGGATCGCTGCAGATCATATTAAGGTGTCTTAAAAATACTTGACATGTTGCATGGTAAGCCTTGCCTCAAACTGACAGGAACAGTAAAAGGATAAATATAATCCCCTTTGTATTTTATATAGGCGACATGGCATTATACATGGACAAGATTAAATGGATTTCACACTGAAATCCATTCAATGGACGTTCACACGTAATCATGGAACTATAGGCATTATATATAAGCTTTATACTGAAAGGACTTTTTGCATTATATTTATGCTAAGCAATGCATTTTTCTTGCATCACAGAGAAAAACAATATTTATATTCCAGTGGTAAAGTCCAACATGAAACCATTAGCCTAATTTTTAAACATTTGGATTATTGACAGTTAAATTTAAATACTTTTTGATCCTTGTGGAGAAATTTGTCTTCACTTTTATTTGATTCATTATTTTTAATAAGCTCTACACTGTCTCTGTATCTAACTTACTGCCATCACAAATCCCACAACATGAACACTGATGATGAAATGTCAGTCAGCATACTAAATATTACCTTAGCATCAACACATTGAATCAGAGTTACAGTTCAAACTACAGATATACAGAATACTGACAGTTGCCCTTTTGTAATACTTGTTCAAAGCATCAACAAGAAAGAAACATCCTTTGGTGTAGCAATGAACATCCACCTTTAAAAACATCTTTCTCCAGAAGACCAAACATGGAGACACAACCAGCATGAATTAAACACATCAAATACTAATAAATCAAGCCAGCAACATAAAACCACACAGCTTAACGATAACCTTCCAAAAAATGTCATTTGATCAGCCCTGTGATCGCCGTACATTATCAAACCGCCGCTCGTGTTCACTCACCACACGCGTGCATACGCCTGCACGCAGTCTGACTCCAGCTATGGCTGACCCAGACGGATACTTTCACCCGCGTATGTGTCCCTCCGCATGCACGAGCAGCATGCAAGTGAGTGAATGTGTGGTGATCCTCAGCAGCTCACACTGTGGACTGAGAGCAGAGCCAACCTGGTGTGACATCTGTGAAGGCCGTGAGATAATCTACATGACACTGCCACTGATAGGAGTGGAGATATTGATTTAAAAAGCGGCAGCTCTAAAATTAGATTCCTATGCGTTCTGATTGGGCCAGAGGCATGCACCTCTGTGGTAATATGAGCCTACGGGCTGAGCTGAGAGTAGTGATCAAAGCTTTGATTGAAACCCCTACAAGTTGTGACTGAAGTCAACCTAACAACGCAGGGGCACTCTGGCCTGACCTCCTGTCCCCTTCCTCCCTCCATCCTCTCTCGCTGTGATAACAGAGACATTCCTGAGCTCCTTCCCTGCCTCGCCGCAGGCCTCTCCCTTAATTCCAGTGGAGTGTGTGGAATGTTGGACTGGAGAGACGAGCAGCCGGAGGCGAATAGACGAGAGGAAATGAACAACATTAATAAACTCAGGTCTGTTATGGCTCCTGGTGCTTGAACCACCTGGATGCCCACTGCAGGACGGAGCGGCACACATGCATGCACACCGACACACACACACACTCACACACACTCTCGTACACACAGACAAGCAGGGAGAACATCTGCCATACAATGTGCAAATCTAGAGCAAGCCCATCCATATGTAGCTTTATAGCTGGATTAACTATGTAAGTGAAACAGAGGGATGGATTACAGGAACGGATGGGATGTCTTGTCTTGAACATGCAGATCAGACAAGATCAGATGAATGTACTGCTTAGGATCCCAGCAATAAAATGTCAACTAACCGACAAGACAGAGAAAAAAGGACTCACGAGAATATTTTACTTCGAAATAGTGATTAGGAATGTCTTTTTCTGTGATATGTGATCTTTCTAACAATGTACAATAGGGTCAGTCGATTGGACCAATATATCGGTACATTGTTTCTTTCAGGAGTTTGTCAATCTATTTTTCTAATTTAAAGCTGCAGTTGCTAGAAATGGAGAAAATATGATTAAAAAAAGTTCAAACTGTCAAACTAGGCAGCACTGATCAAATAGAAATCAGCACTCTGTTACTGTGATGACAACTTCTCTCCTCAAATGTTCAGAAACATCTTGTAGTGTACTGTTTTTCTGTAAAATGAAAACGTTTGTGACCTGGCAGCCATGTTGAGATCAGCTCAGGAAATTCCAAGCACCGCCCACCAGCCAGAGTACAGCCAATAGGAATGCTCTCCAGTCTTCCATCATGAGCTAGATTTTTTAAAGCCTGAACACAGAGGCATGAGGAGGAGTGGAAGTTAGTTAGTCAGTGAGTCAGTCAGTTAGTTAGTTAGTTAGTTAGTTAGCCTAGTTTTCTCTCAGATCACTTGATCACAGGCACTGGTCACTGGTCAGCAGGCAGAGAGGCAGCAGGGGGTTAACAACATGCAGAACCGGCATATTTTCACATCTAACTTGGTGAAATAAGGGTTTATTTCAACCAACCTTCAGCTGAACTGGTTGCTGGGCTGATGATGGCCGATTGGAAAATTGTAATATACCGCCCAACCCTAACGTACAATACTGTTGCCACAATTCTACATACATAACCTGACACTGGAAGCTCTACTCATAGATGACTGTAGCTCAAGCTGCTCAAACAGAAACTCAGCAAAATGAGCGAATTCCAGAGAGTCAGGAGGCTGGTCTGTTAGAGTCTGGTCAATTTCCCTCGGACGACTAAAAGGTGTGTGTGAGCAAGGGAGACAGAGTGGGGCAGACAGATCCAGAGCAGAGAGAAAAGCAAAGCTGCTAAAGGCCAGGTGAGCAGCGCACAAAGCAAGATCAAAGGGAAAAGAAAGGAGATTTGGCAAATGATGATATGATATAATCTCAATAAAAAAAGGAGGGAACAGACTGTTCTGGATGTTACAATGAACGGCAGAGTGATGGGCTGGAAAAAAAGATGAAGGGCAAAACATATCAGAAAGAGTGATATACCGCACTGCAGCGGAGTCCGACTCGGAGCATAAATCTCCACCACTCCTCCTTGCTTCTGGAAATCAATTCTCTCCATTGGTTGCTGCTTTATTTATGGGTCACCATTAGGGATAAACCATCAGCAGCTATGATGACTGAGGTGCTGATACCGGGGGGGGGGGGCTTGGTGTCACCAATACATCCAGCTGTCTCCCTTGAAAATCACATGAGCAATGACATTTAAGGTTGCACACTTGAATTTAAAACTGCTGCTGCAACCAGTTTTACCAGTTTCTTCTAGGGCTGGGCAAGATATCGATATACATAGTGATCAAACGCCCATATGGATCAAAAAGCTTAGAACTGAACATTCCAATACAAATGCTGTTTAAGTACCAAGTCTGCTTACAGTGTTCATTTTGGGTGTTTTCATACATAATAACATATGGAATAAACATTTTAAAACTTCCTTGCAGACCATCTGCTTTCCAGCTGGATACCTGTGCTGCATGCACGTTGATATCAGAAAGAGAAAAAGAAAGTAATGTTCCTCTGAATATAAAACAAATGTGTATGGGGAAAGCACCTGTGGTTGAGACCACCCTCGTCAAGTGGACTGCTAATGTCTGGTTACATAATGCCCCCACAGTGAAACTTTGCCGATCCTCAACCAGCTCTGTGGCCCACATGTGGACCGCCACCCGTCTCCCTTAATGTCGCTACCAAGTGAGAGAATAAGGAGCCCAGAGAAAGGGCGCGCTCGCACTGCAGGGCTGGCCAAAAACGGCAACGCCTCACCCTAGGTGAGGGAAGAGGCAAGGGAAATAGAGAGGTAAGTTGTTTCATTATTTAGTATTCATGTAATAAATACACAAAGGTCAATTAAGATGGTAATCTGCATTTGAAATGATGCACAACAACAAATATTCAGTTACAATAATCATCCGCTTGTAGTGATCAATTTGATCCAGACAGACGTGATCACTATAAGCAGTTTCCACAGTAATATCAATATCGTGACATGAGACTAGACATCATCCTAGATTTTCGATATTGAAATATTGTGATATGGCATAAATGTTTAAAGGCTGCATTACACTAAAGTGATGTCATTATCTGAACATACCAGACTGCTCTATTATTATTATTATTATTATTATTATTATTATTATTATTAGTATTAGTATTATTATTATTATCCGCTTAGTTATTAAACTCACATTACTAATCATTGTTTAGCAAAAAGGCACCAATGGTCAACCATGCAATATCGTCTTTGGTAAAAAATATCTTCTTCCATATCACTCAGCCCTACTTTCCTCATGGTCTAAAAATATTCATTTGTGATTTGGTATTGAAGCAGGTGATGTTTCCCCTTGTGACTGAGTGTGTGTTTGTGTGTGTCCACTTGCATGTGTGTGTCTATCTCACTGACAAGAAGGCAGCTCCTCACACAGACAAGAGACAAATCAAAAGCGACAACGTCACCGAGCTGTCACGTTCGCTGTGACTGCACCAAAGAGCGGGGGTTTGTAGTGCCGCGACCTCTCCTTCGACCTTTTCCAGCACCCACTCGGCATGTCACCCTCTCTGCCCAGTCTGTCTCCCTACCACGCCATCCATCTCTACCTCTTATTGCTGCACACCTGCTTGGCTCCTCGTCTGTCTGCCAGCCTGCTTCAGGACTAAGGAGGCCAGGCAGCTTTATTAAAAGAAAACAAGCAGGATAAATAACCAGGGATGCAGGGATATGAGGACAGTTAATCTGCTGGCAGCGTCACCGAGGCTCTGAGGGAGCTTCCTCCGAAAACAAGCCAGAAATATATATTGTCTAAGGGTGCCTCACTGAACAGGACACAGACGGAGACATAAAACACCACCTTTACACATTGCAGCCTCACTGACCAGCTTAATACAGATGGCACCAGGCAGACTACACTCAGTTTGTTTAAAAGAGGCAACAAAAAGGCTACGATACAATAGAACAGACTAGAAAGAAACAGAACAGAGAAGAGTAGAGCATTGTTTTTATCTGACTCTTAGTGCTTTTTGGCAGGCTGCAAGAAAAGGCGCTGACCCGTGGATGACAAAATCCCTATCACCTGACTGATCAGTCATCCCCCGCTGCTCTCCCCTCTGCCCCCTCTCTTTGCTCTTAATGAAATATCTCCAGCTAAGACTCGACACCACCTCATAAATATGAGCAGACGTGCTGGGGAGTTCATATCTCCCTTTTCTGTTTCATCAACATGAACGAAACATCAGAACATTTTGTTCTTGTTGTCCACGCAGTCTTCTGCTGCTCCCAAACGTCTCTGAACACTTTCATTTCAAATGGTTATCATGCCGATGTTTGGCTCCAGCATTCAGAATTAAACCAACAGCTGATTATTTCAATGCTAAAATGGACTTTCTAACTATTTCCTGTCAGCCATTAGATAAGCTATGATGTTAAAATTGTTATATTGGCAAATATTGGACAATAACAATAAAAGTGTGGATGAATCTGTGCCCATCTCTGTTTTTTTGGGCTCTGATGCTACACAGATGTGCCTGGCAGTGAAATCCCCAGTGGGTCTTTCTGGAAAGTCGATTTCAGTTCATTAGGGATGTTTTCTGGCAACTGCTTTGTCCATGAAGTCAGAGAGGGAGCCACAATAGTACATGCATCTGCACAAGATCTGTCATGAGTTTTACTCTCAGATGTTTGGTGGTGAAGCTCTGCCCTCTGCAGGATAAAAGCGCTCATTGACCCGTTTTTCAGACAGTTTGACTGGAGAGGAGCTTCAGTGCTCTTTTAATCCCTTCAGTGTAGCAAAAGCACCATTAGTGGCCACACAGGTGTACTGCACCTGCACAGTAGAAAGAGTAAATAGGGCTTTTATTCATCCTATACGTGGTAGTTTTTATCCTACACATGGTTATTTTTTTGATTCATAAAGTTAATGTGATTATTACACTATTAAGATATGTACCTTTATGTTCCACCTTTCCAAAGAAAGAGCTTTACAGTGAGTTTGTAACTAGAAACATGGCAAAGGTTTCCTGAGTGTAACTATTATTTCTGCATTTCAATAAGCTAAAAAAATGTTCAAACTCTGCATTTTAATTGTTTGGTTAGTCATTGGTTGCACATTGTATTAGTGTGATTAGCTATGCCACTATATATTGGAAGAGTTTATTAATGTATTTGTCAACAACTATAACTCCTTGACATGTGTGCATCCATAAGTGGAGACAGTATGAATAGATGACAATATAGTGAAACACATTAATACTCTAAAATGTCTTCATAGGAGAAGCTTTAATTGTTGATAAATATGGTACAATAATAGACACTTATGTTGCTATATCTGCTTGCATCTACATTATAATGTGTTATAATTTAAATTAATTCAATGTTTACATGCTTACACATTCTAAACTCTAAATAGGGGGGATTAAAGTGTGGCCATATATAACACTTAAAGGTGCTAAATTCAAAATTCAAAGCATTTCTATTGCCTCTGCACTGCTCTCCACATGGCAATGGCTGGGAGGGTGGCTCGCAGTAATGGTGCTAACAGTGCAAACAATGGCGCCAGTGCTGCTGCAAGAGATAACAATGTTATGTGCTATAATGTGCTACACTTCTGCAACAATGCCAGACATTGTTTTTAGCTGTAACAGAGCAGTGGCCATGAGTTAGCCAGTGGGGCAGGCTCACATGAACTAACTTGCACTAAAAGGCATCCACAGCCGGCTCAGCAATGTCAACAAAACACAGAAAATCTCTGATTACAACATATACAGAGGCAGAGCGACTTCTTTCTCTGCTCAGGATGAAATTACTCCACTATATCTTTACATAGCAAATAGCTGTTTGATGCTATATTCATTTATTTTTTGTTTAACCTTTATTTAACCAAGACTAAAAATCTCTTTTCCAAGAGTGTGCCAAGGCCAAGATAGGCAGCAGCACAGTTACACAGCTGCAGACATAAAACAAACATAACAATATTAATGCTCTAAATGTTGTATAGAGAGCCTTTAAAGGACCAGTGTGTAACATTTAGGGGGATCTACTTGTAGAAATGGTATTTAATATTAATAAGCATGCTTTCTTTACTGTATAATCACCTGAAACTAAGAACTGTTGTATTTTTGTTACCTTAGAATGAGCCGTTTATATCTACACAGGGAGCAGGTCCTTTCTGCACGGAGACGGGCGCCATGTTTCTACGGCAGCCCAGAACGGACAAGCTGGCTCTAGACAGGACCATTCACGTTTTCACATTGGCCACTATAGGTTTCCTACATGCTCTGCACACAGGCGAATCCTACATACCGTACCTTTAGGTCAGTTCATTTATTTGATAAAAAGAAAATCCATGTCATGCATGTACTTGGGATTAATGTATGCATCGATATATATATATAAGTAAGTATAAACTTGAGTAATCTAAAGCAGTGAGTCAATCAGTTGCATGCCTTCTTAAAAACACATAAATCTGCAGCTAATATACAGCTAGATGAGACCTTTAACCTCAAAGGCCCCAGAGGTCACTTTGTGTCTCTGCTCTGGACGTCAGTCAGCAAAGAATGCTGACTCATTTTTCTCTCTTTCTTCCTCTCTCTCTCTCTCTCACACACACACACACACACACACACACACACACACACACTGTCATGTACTCATATGGCTGATATCATATCTCATAGCCGATATCCTGGGTTGTTCATTTTCTGAAATCTCACTGGTTATTAGCATTGACACAAGAGGATGTAGCTTCCTTCCATGTACTCTTTTATTGCTCCACCTACAATATAGACATCACAGTTGAGGCATGTCAGTGTTATCATCAGACTACAGTTGTCAGAGTTAATGCAATATTAATGCAATAGTGGGCTCAGTTTTAAAGCCAGTGTAGAGATACTGACATCATGTGAAACTATAAAACCTAAGGAATCTGGTACCAACCGCGTCATACTGGCTTCTGAAGAAGGAGATTAAATAACGCTCCAAACTTGTGCTGAATGTTGTTGAGGAAAAACTGGCATAGTTGTTTTCAAAGGGGTCCCTTGACCTCTGACCTCATGATATGAGAATGAAAATGGGTTCTCTGGGTACCCACGAGTCTCCCCTTAACAGACATGCCCACTTCATGATAATCACAGTCAGTTTGGGGCAAGTCATAGTCAAGTCAGCACACTGACACACTGACAGCTGTTGTTGTCTGTTGGGCTGCAGTTCGCCATGTTATGATTTGAGTGTATTTTTTATGTTACATGCAGTACCTGTGATGGTTTCTGGACAATATTTGTCATTGTTTTGTGTTGTTAATTGATTTCCAATAATAAATATATACATATATTTGCATAAAGCAGCATATTTGCCCACTCCCATGTTGAAGAAGAAGAAGAATATTGATTACAAATACAAATCTCTCTTTACTGTACATTTTGAACAGATAAAAAAATGTGTGATTAATTTGTGATTAATCAAGATAAGATATTTCATCTATTGACAGCCCTAAACAGACCTGTTGAAGATCACTGATAAAGTTTAGATGTGAATAAAAAAAACTGCAATCACAAAGGAACATATACTGCTATTGATGTCATAAACATATAAATATCTGAACTACAGTAACTGGTCAGTTTCCTGAAAATAGGTCCTATGCTAGTTACTTAGCAGCAGCAGCACAGGCCATCTCTGCCTAACTTAATGGACTTGGGCAGAGGGGCCATCAAAACTGTGAGCAGAGTACATCTCTCAGCAGGTAGCATTCTGAAATAGCAACCTTGATCCTAATGGTGCTCAGCACTGCCCCTGGCTTCTGACGAACCCATCCTGAGAGCCCCCCTGTCCCCGAGCTAGCAGCACGCACACAGACACACACATGCAGTGACAGACAGAAAGACACACACGTATCTCCGTGCACCCGTCGGCTCTGATTAACCCATTTCCTCTTAGGTTTCTTTTTGTTCTCTTTTTCTTTTTCTCTGCCATCATTTGCTTTACTCCTCTCTGCAGACAGACGCCACACAGTCAGGTTGCAGGTTGGCATCGTGACATCCCCGGCGGCGTATCACTTTACAAAGTTTCACATTTCTGGTGGTCAATTTAGTTGAGAGGGAAAATAAAAGTCAAACCTGAAATGAGAGCCCCTGGAGGTGTATGCACGAAGGGAAAGGAAGGGAAAGGTTAGAGAGAGAGAGAGAGAGAGAGAGAGAGAGAGAGAGAGAGAGAGAGAGAGAGAGAGAGAGAGAGAGAGAGAGAGAGAGAGAGAGAGAGAGAGAGAGGACACCTGCAGCACTGAGGAGACTGAGATTGTTGAGAGAGGGTAACATACACAGGCACAGAGGTGACACTTTAGTCTGCATGACAAACACAGCAGATGAATAGGAGGTATATTGTTTAAAAATGTAACATAATCCAAGATTTATCGGCCTAAACTGACTGCCATAGACAAAATAAAAAGATTCAGCTTCACCTCTTATATATCATATCAAACACTGAAGGGAAATTTGGGATGATGCTCGATTAGCTGCTGAAGACTTCTGTTAGTAATATGGTCACTATGATGCTTCATTAGATGGTGAGGAGAGCTGAGGAAACCACTTCACAAAGGTACTTGACTAATCAAGAGAGGAAGAGAGAGAAGTTCAAATAGCAAAGATGGATAGGGAAGATCTAAAAACAACTTATATCCTGTGGATCCTTGAGATGTATTACTTATAGTATTCTGTGTATATTTTTAACACTTAATGAAGATATAATTGTCTTGTGTATTTGACTCCTTCGACTGTCATTTCCAGCCTGTGGCTTGTGTACAAATATTTCACATTTTTCACATTGTGAATTTAATGGTTGAAATGTCACTTTTAAATGAACTTGATCTCATTGATAATCTGATGGTAGAAACAGATGGTAAATATTAAATATAAGCGTTAAAGATGCAGTGCATCGGATCAGGCGGCATCTAGCGGTGAGGTTGATGATTGCAAACAACTGAAACCAAGCGTGCAGGAGAGCTATACTGTAGTGGTCGACGTGAAAACATGGATGGCTCTGTCTAGAGACAGTAGTTGGTTTGTCCGTTCTGGGATACTGTAGAAACCTGGTGTTCTGGCTCCGTGAAGAGAGGACCCGCTTCCTATGTAGATCTATAGAGTGGTGGAGGAACGAGTCCTAAAACCCAGAAATGAGTTAGCATTTTAGCACTTCTCGTTCTCTCACCTGGAAGTCAATGGTATTTTGAAGGTGCTTTTGATTAGAAGCCTGAAATAAGGTATGTGGTTAACACAAGGTTTTAACAAGGTTTTGTTCGATATAAAAAACGTCAGTCAATACCCAACTCATCAGTTATGAAGCCTTTAAGTGCCTTAAAAGGGCCGGCTCTAGCCCTTTTGCTGCCCTTGTCAAAATTAGATTTTATTTTCATTAATATTTTTATTTATTACAATAAAAATAATCAACTGGTACCTGATATTGTTAGCTTAAAAGTGTTTAGTCAGGACATCTTCATATGACACTGGGAAAAATGGGTGCAATATGTTAAACCTCTGAGACCAGATTTTGTTGAAATAACGAATTGAAGGAACATCTACAGTTTTTACTGATTTGTCATCTACGTTATTTTTATGAGGTAAAATATCTAACCGTAACATTTTGGTAATAATGGGAAGCCAAACTGCTACAAGCACTTTCATTTACTTATTTAATTTTTATTTTTTAATTTATTGTTTCCTCTCTGGATGTATATAGTTGTGTTTCTGTGTTCCTTCTTTGAAACTGTGGGGGAATGGGCCTATGACCATGACTCAAGCTGGACAAGTTAAGGATGAGGGACTATGTATTTTGGTACAAAATATTCTGTTATTGCTTTTTTGTTTTCCTTTCTGGGAATTGGAGGGGTGCCACACATACATGGCATGTGTACAGATGTGCGTTGTGTATGGATGTGTCTCTTCCTCTCTTCTCTTGATACCCATGTACCAAATTGTATTGCATTACCTGAAGATGTAACAATATGTTCCCAAAATAAAAAAGAAAATTAAAAAAAAGTGTTTAGTCAGCATCAACACAATTTACCTTTTTATAAACGAATAAGTGCAGCCAGGCAGGTGAAGTGTGAGAAAGAGATTTACAGGAGTGAAAAGTGTATTTCTTTCTGTCTTTCTTTCTTCTTTGTTCATCTGTTGCCTCAATATATATGTACATACAGTAAATACCAGCACCCTAGGCAACCGCCTATATGGCTTATGCCTTAAGCCGGCCCTGTGTCTTAAAAAAGGTAATTGAGGCTACTAAACATCATCACACCGACTCATTCGCCTTTACAGCCTCATTGTGTATTCTCCTACTTGTGACTGTGGTGTAGTTTGTTGATAGAATAATGTCAGCTTTTTACATCTGACTACATTCACATTTCAAAAATCATAAAAGTGTTGTATGGAACAAGACGCATAAGTACAATAAACGTTTGTTTGCCACAGAGCTTATTTTCAGCAATAATCCAAAGAAGAGAGAAAAAGAGAAAAAAAAAAAATCCCATTGGCTTCTTGTCGAGGGAACCCAGGGTGATGCTAACTTGCTGGTTGGTCTATAAAATACATCATCTCTGCACCATGATTATACATGAAAGAAAGCATTCTTATTAATATTATATTTCATTTCTGCCAATAGATCCCCCTAAATGTTAAACACTGTTCCTGTAACACTGAGACATACTGTGAATCATTGTTCACAATTATAGCACTAATCTCATTGACAATCTTGAGTGTGTTGAATTAAAATAATAAAATATAATAGGACCATATGACTATAATATAGTTGCTAAAAAACAGATGGTAAATATCAAATATAGGCATTAATGGAAGAGCAGAAAATAATCTCTCCTCTAGAGCTACAATAATATCTCAACATAAAAACTGCCCAGCATCACTTTAACCTGTGTGTATTATCACCCTATAACCTCCCACACTCAGGGCAATATAATTGTGTTGCCATGGAAACAGGGGAGGGGGCCTAAATTCGGAGCTGCTGAGAATCCACCCCATCTCGTTAGACGAGGCTGCTGCCGCCACGTGGTAGATGTACGCTGAGATCACAAATGAACCCAATCTTCACATCTTATGCATGAACCAACGGTAATGTTCACTACTGACACAACAGGGTTACCGTCACAGTGCGCAAACCAATGCAAAAAATAAATAAATAAATAAATAAACACTCCACACTACAAGGTGTTGTAATTGCTTTTAAGTGTGATAAATTATTCAGAGCAAAACATTTCAGCTCTGAGACCTGCGCTAGAAATGGAGCTGGGACCAAAACAGGGATGGATGTGAAAGCAAAAGCTAAAATTACATCAAAACACCAGAGTCACTGAGGAAACACTGTCGGTCACTGAGGCTGAAAATGCCTACTAAATGTCTAATAAATGTTGCTATGACTAAACTCAAGCTTATCTGGAGCAAACAGCTTGAACAGTGAGCTGATGAGTAGCATAAAAGTGGTACATCACGGTACAGTACCACAACCCAGGGCTACAGTATGAGCCACGGTCAGGTCAGCTGGTCTGACTTGATCAATAAAATTAATTCCACCGCTCCATTAAGTAAACATAGCAGCGCGAGCGAGGTGGTTAATATTATTTATTCAATATTGACGTGGTGGTGAGCAAAAATGAGTATTAATATACTGTAAACAAACACGTAAACAAAGTGCATGAAGGCGAGAACAATAGGTCGTATTTAAATCAATACAACAGAGCAGGGACGGGGTGGGGCTGAGCTTGTGGCCACGTGAGCAAATTAACACCAATACTGCTACTATCCTTCAATCAATCCTCACATCGTTCTGCTCTCCTTTAATTTTCCGTCCTTCCATCTCCCCTTGTCGTTTCGTTTCTCATCCTATCTGCTCGCACCCTCCAGTAATTCCTCCTCTCGGCCCTCCTCCACCCTGCTCATCTTCTGTCCCTGTTTGAGAAAATGCTGACCCGCACACTCCCTAATGCGACCAATCAATATCACACAGAGGACAGCAGACTGCCGGACATACTAATATGAAGACACGCTTCCTGCAATGTATGCAGCCGGGCATCCCTTCAGCTAAGATCTCACACATACACACATCCTACAAACCGAGAGTGATTGATTAATTTAATCTAATCTCATGTGAACTGTTCCATATGACCCCTGTGTGAAATAAGGCTTTCTCACTTACAGGCAGCTGCTGTGGATGTCATAGATCATAGCTTCATCTATCTATAGAGCCAACATTGATCGCGCCAGCCCTTCCCGCCTGACAGTACTGATGCATAGTGATGAGCTAACATGAGGGGCAGGGAGCATGTCATTATGCAGAGGCCTGCGAGTCTTTAAACAGCTAATGAATCACTGCGATCAAAATCAAAGCCATAGGGAACCTGCAAGTTACGTCCTATAGATTCGCTGCTGGTTAATGGCAAACGCAATTAATGAGGCTTCATCGGCTGCTCCGGATGGCGGGCATTAACCTGTAGAAGAGATCACTCACTATAATCTGGAAAAGCAACATAAAGTACACATAGTGTAAACAGGAATGTACACCTTGGCCTTTGCAATGCATTTTTGTATTTAGTACTTTTACTATTATGATCTCCATCATTAAAGTAGATGTAGTAGTCAGTGGTAGTAGATATTTTAGTCAGTGATACTAAACAGCTTTATTTCATGGGTTTTATCTGTTACAATGCATCATGTTCTAGAAACTTATCATCATCATACAGCATGTTTTAAAGAAATGCAAATAGCAACTATAGCTTAATTTCCCACTGATGATGATCCTAGAAGCTTAGCACTACTGTAGATTTAATAATGTGTTCAAAAATAACCACCGCTGCTGGAATACAACATCCTGCCCCCCCCCAACACACACACACACACACACACACACACACACACACACACACACACACACAAAGGACAGGCACAAAACAGGCACACATACGTAACCATAGACCATTTTCGGTGGCCTGTTTCAACTTAGATAAGATAAACGAGTTGAATGTGGAATGCAATTTTGCCCTGTTGTGCTTTGAGAACAAGGGATGAAGAGAATGAATTATAAGGAGTCTGAGGAGCCTCCTGTCTATCCAGAGAAAATATATTCATCTAATGGGAACATCCTGCACCCTGCTGTCAAACCATTCTCTCATCTCTCATATGGCCATCCATGTCATAACCTCCACTCCTCCCTCGCATTCATCACTCCCTTTTGTAATCTCTCTTTTCTGCTCTCTCTGTCAGTCGGTGTTTGAGTGTTTGCCATCTTTAGTCTGCCCCCGTCACCCCAGCACCGACCTGAGAGACATGACAAAGTATGTAACACTACACTCAAAAAGTCTGGAAGTCAGGTGCAGCAAATGCTACTCAGCTTAAAAATAGCAGCTATTTTTTAAAAAAGTTTTTTCCACATTTTGTATTTTACAAGAAGATTTCATGAACAGAAATAGTTTCTATTTGCTGCAAAATGCCCGAGGTCCACTTCTAGTTCTGACTGCTCGACACTATGCTTGTTTTTTTCATGTTCAGTAAACTTTCTATGCCTGTTTTCATCCTAATGAACATGGAGCATCACCACTAATTTGCCTTCAGTGGACAATCAACAGTAAAAATCTCCCTGCTTACACTAAGTAGTATAGATTTTACTGAGGTTGTTTTTTTAAAGAGGCTGTTTATTCTGAATTCAACAATTAGCAGGACACAAAGCTGTGGTCACATAAAACGCATTGATTCATTAACTGTAACCGCTTATCCTGTTCGGGGTCATGGGGGGGCTGGAGCCGATTCCAGCTGACATTGGGTGAAGGCGGGGTACACCCTGGACAGGTCGCCAGACTATCACAGGACTGACTCATAGAGACGGACAACCATTCACTCATAGTCACTCCTACAGGCAGTTTAGTTTAGGCAGTTAAGACAACAGTTTCCCTGCATGTCTTTGGACTGTGGGAGGAAGCTGGAGAACCCGGAGAAAACCCACGCTAACACGGAGAAAACATGCAAACTCCACACAGAACTGTGACCTTTTTCCTGTGAGGTGACAGTCATAACCACTGCACCACCCACATAATAAGCAATTATCTGCAATTTTGGTTAGACATTGTGTTTTCATCTCTGTTGAACCAAATTGGATTTTTATGTCTTTCCTCTTTTATCTCTCTCTGACTTATAGACATGTCTTTATACATCCATGGCAAACAGACTCATGGCATTTTCAGTCCGAAATGGTGAAAATGCTAACGCTGTGCCATCTAGCAACTATTCTTAAAAAAAGCACCAGAGTCTCACCTGTTTGCTTCTGTTCTCTTTGGCTACACCCTTTCAAAACCCCAAAATACATGGTGGTCAAACTGAAACACATTTTTTTCCTGCCATAACTAATCCTAACCCTCACTTGAAAATCTTTTTGTGTATTCCCGCTGCCTTAGTTGGACAGCCTACGTGGAAAATTAAAGCCAAAGCCCAGCAGCATCTCATGGATCTCACCAAAACAGTGTGTACTTTCAGCTCAAGGACTCAGAATATCAGGTCACACTTCACAGCATCCCAGCAACACACACAAACGCATGTACACACACACACACACACACACACACACACACACACACACACACACACACACACACACACACAAATGACATTGTTGTATGGAATCAATCCTCCACAGTCAGGAACACATTGGCAGCTACTTTGCATTGGAAGACAAATAGAGGAGCCATCGGTCTGTACTGAATAAATAATCGCTAAAATCCCAGGTCAGTTCACCCAGTTTAACCACAGATTCACATCCTCTTCTTCACAACCTTCACAGTGCTGTTGTTTTTTTTTTAATTACACAAAAATAGCTCCAAGTGAAAGAAAGAAAACACTGCATTATGAAGTAGATAATTTCTTTCATCTATTATTCAGGCGTCAGACTTACACTCATGCACATCTTGTGATGATCCACAGCAGTGTAAGAGACGGGAAGCTGATGTATTTGTGTAACATGCTCCGAGCATCCGATACTGTTGCAGAGAGTGAGAGCTAAGTGAGATGAAATGGATACTGAGGCCTTTTTTTAGTCTGCATCTTCGATATTCTTGATGGAAAAGGAGAAGCGTAGGCGTGCTTGAGAGTCACATGCAAACTCCGACCTCAGATGAATAATGTATAACATGTTGTATGTGCACTGAGATTTATTGTTCTAATGTTTCAGCTGAGAGAGAGAAAGGTTTGAAAAGACTGTAAGAAGAGGTTTACTTCTAAATCACAGGTCCTCTCGAGGATGTGTTTGAAGACTATCTTTGCTGATGGATGGTTTTAAAGATAAAACTGTTAAGCATCGCTTTCACTTTCTCCAACTCTGGCTTGTCTACAGTGATGCCTGAAATATTTTCTGCTGTATTTGCGTCAGTGTCAATGTAAAGCTTGTACGAGACGATTGCAAATAACAGCTAAAGAGGCTGTGAGATAGAGATCTAAAATGCCAAAATCACATTACATTTTTACCTATGGCAACACAATTTAATGTACCTATATTGAAATTAGGGCTGTCAATCAATTAAAATATTTATTTGCGATTTATCACTGATTATTACCCTACTTTGTACCTGCTTTATTATTATACATATTATAACATATTATTATATTATTATTGTTGAAAATCAATAAAAACTCAATCGTGTGCTGACTTGACTATGACTTGCCTCAAACTGCATGATTATCATAAAGTGGGCATGTCTGTAAAGGGGAGACTTGTGGGTACCCACAGGACCTATTTTCATCAGGTCAAGGGACCCCTTTGAACATTGATAGTTTTTCCTCGCCAAGACTGGAGTGTTATTTACCTTCCTTGTTGACAAACTAGTATGACATTGTTGGTACAGACGGATTCCTAAGGTGTTATAGGTTCATATGATGCCAGTATCTCTAACTTTAAAATGGAACCCTCTACAACTGCAAAAAAATCACATTGTGGTCGGGCCCGACGGCAGATTTTTAAGAAGTTAATCAAAAATCATCAGTTGTGTTCAAAAAGATGGTGTTAAAACAAATCTTGTTAGCACACTATTGTTGCTATTGCAGTTTGTAAAATCACAATGACAATCACAGGGTCTCAGCAAGTTGAGGGGGGTGAACGTGTTAGCTGCTGATTTCACAGGCCATGATGACAACTGTTGTCTTGGCTGTTGTGAGGTTAATGAGCCTTTTTCACTGCAGGCATTTTGAGTTGTAATTAGTAGGAAAAGCACAGGTGTTACTAGAAACATTGACAATGGCTCTGTCCGAGTGTCTCAGCAAACCAGTGACAGTGAGCTAGCATGCACCACATCAGGACCCTGAAACTGAAGCAATGTGAATTTTATTTACACATCTAGTTCTCTTACTTGAACCTCACGGTTGTATCCCAGTGAAGCTGCAGTTTAGTTGCAGTTTACATTAAGATCAACTGATTAATTGGGCCGATATTTTGACATTTTTTCATAATCTGCATCAGCCGATGCCTGAGCATATTGAGCCGATTAGCAAGCAGGCGCATCGAGGGGCAGCCCAGTGTTGTTGCTGTAGAACATGTGTGACTCCCCCTTGTGTCAGTCAAAGTACTGTTTTATCAGCAGACCTCAGTAGATGTCGCCCAGTGGGCTAACCTTTGCAAGAGTGAGCGGGAAGAACAACGTCCTAACTAAGAGAAACTGTGCAGACACAAAATGCAGATTGGACAGACAGACCATAAGTGTTGTTCAATACATGTTAAAAGTTAGGAAATTTTGTGTATCATTTGTTATTATTACGCTGTTATATTTTAACAAAGATATCAGCAAAAGAAAATTGCCATAAAACATTGGCCATCGGCTGTCCTGATTCTGTAAAAAAAAATTGACATCGGCCATAAAAAACTCATATCGGTCGACCTCTAGTTTACATCCATGTCTGCCTAAAATGGCATCACTTCATCATTTGATCCTATTGAACTTTTGTGTAAAATTGCCATAATTAGTGTATGAATTCATGAGTTATGGCCAAAAAAGGTCTCCTGTGAGGTCACAGTGACCTTTGACCTTTGAAATGGACGTTTGTGCCAAATTGGAAGAAATTCCCTCAAGACATGCCTGAGACATGGCCTTCACGATAATGGACCAGATGACGTATGGACAACCTGAAAACACAATGCTGCCGGCCACTTCTGTGGCCAGCGCAGAGGCATAAAAACTCCAACAGAGTGGTGAGGCTTTCTGTCGATACACAGCTGCCTCCCATCAAGACAGATAGCAAACAGGTAGCTTGTTAGCTGTAGTGAAAATGACTTCAAAGACATCATTACATAACATAACATTACATTTTGAGCATAAGTATCTCCTTAAAAGCTCTGAGGGGCAACTGACACTGTCAGTCTGTGAAGCTACGCAGTTAAAGTTTTGAAGTTTAAGTTCGGAAAAACATCATTATTTATAAGAGTTAGTGCCGTGACATGTGGGCTTCAACACAAGCTTGTTTACTTTGTCTCTCCGTCCCCACTCCGACACCCTGACAGCCTGCCAGCTGCTGTCAATCAAACGCAGACACCGATACGCCCCTCCAGTCGGCTCAGATGAAAAGGAATATTTCTAACATTTCCCTGAAGACTTTCTGCCTATTAACAATGCATTATTTTCGACTACAAAACGGGGTGACTAAATGCCGTCTCAGTTGGACTTTAAACACTCAGAAACTCACAAGCTGCTTCATCAGGAGCGTGTTGGTGTGGTTTGATCAGAGAGTGCTGGTAACAAAAGCAGACAACTGAACAATGACATTATATTTTGAAATATCCAAAACTGTTCTAACTTTGGCAGAAAAATTAATTCACAAGAGGATTTGCAGCTGGCAATAAGACAAAAGAAACAGAAAAGAAACAAGCAAATAATGTCTCGGTGCTGCTGTGGTATTGTGGACCTTGAGACCGGGAAAATATCGGTTGTAAATGATGAAATCTTTGTCAATTCGCTAGTGAGTGTTCATGTAGGACCACATCACTTATACAGAAATCTAATAGAGAAATTATGTTTTCAGGATTTTTAATATCACAGTATGTAGACCACAACTACAGGCTTGGACTTTTATTAATAGAAAATAATCACAACTGAAATCATATATATTGGACTACATATGGTTCAGCCCTATTTTTACCCTGGTAACAGGGTTGCTATAGTTGGACGATGCGTCTCCCACTCAACCCAAAGTGCACCACAACTGCTCCGAGTTTTTGTTTTTGTGGATGACATAACAGCAAAGTCACATCTAACTTTCATTCACCATCTGCCCAACAGCTCCAGTGCAGCCCACCTCTGCTTTTACTTCATTATGTCCGCAAAGGTAAGTGAACTATAATTACCGTCTTGTGTTTGTACGCCTCCACCAACCAGTCAAGTTGCAGTTTACATCCATATCTGTTCAAAATGTTATCACCTCAACATTTATCCAAATAATTAATAAATAAAAAAGTGAAATTGGTATAACTAGCATATGAATTCTTTAGTTATGACCCATGTTTTGTGAGGTGACCTTTGGCCACCAAAATCTCATCAGTTCATCCTTCAGTTCATTTCGGTTCAATCTGAAGAAATTCCCTCAAGATGTTCCTGAGACATCACATTCACAAGAGAGGGACGGATGTGAGGTCACGCTGACCTTGACCTTTGACCTGCAAAATTTTACATAATTCATCCTTTTTGGCAAATTTGAATAAATTCCCCGCAGGTGCTCCTGAGACATCGGAATGACGACGTACGTACAGACAAGCCCAAAACATTATGCCTCCGGCCACGGCTGTCACCAGTGTGGAGGCATAATAAAACTTTGATTTAGGCCAGACGACTCACTGCCAAGGATTATGGAGCAGAGCACTCAAGGTTGTTTTAAAAATCTATGAGATATTTTCGCCTCTGTCTCAAAATTAGAAACTGACAGGAAACTTCATGCCAGCAGTCAATCAAACTGGCAAACAGATGTGTGTGTGTGTGTGTGTGTGTGTGTGTATACTGTATGTGTGTGTTGCATCATTCAGGCTGGCAATGCTGCGCTGCCTGTGTCATCGCTGACTGTCAACCCAACCCTGGCTGTGACTTCCTCTGTCCAACTTCAACCTCCTACGCATCAATAATGGGTTAACTTGTGTGAACTGTAATTATAACCAGTCCCAGTCTGGTTCTTTGACGACAGGCCGGCTGCTGTGGAGAGGAAGAATAATGACTCCTTACACAGGCACACCAGGCTGCTCGCAATTAAGGCCAGCGAAAATACTGAACACCCAATGAGCGCACGCACACACACACACACACACACACACACACACACACACACACACACACACACACAGTCACACACTGCAGACTGTCAACATGGAGAGGAAGGATGGGGGCAGATGAGGAAACATCACACTGTGAACATTTATTAAAGGAGACATCTACAGAGGGTCAAGGCATAGAGAAAGTAGTAATGGTGGGGAGAGATTCAGTACTGCTGTGCCGGAGAAAGATTTATCTGTAAGAACCATTTCACCTCAAGCCCCAAGGAAGATCACTGGTTGCTGATCCCAATTTTCATAGTGGCCAAGCGGTGGTACTACAACTTCCGTGTCCGTCATGTGATGCCATTGGGCCCAAAAAGACTTTTTCCCATCGATTTCCATTGGGAATGAGGTGTCTGTAACTCAGTGGATATTTTTTTTTTTTTATGAGGTGAATTAATTTCCCAGTATGAACCCTTGTTATTAGTTATTTCCCTTCCTCCGTTCATGTGGATGAGATCCAGACCGAGGCTGGAGCGAGCGAGGGCTTGGAGGCGCAGTTAGCAAGCTGTGACGACAGCGCAACGCCATGATCAAGCCATGTGACCGAGCGGACAGTACTGCATCTGCTCCATGGACCCAATAAATGTGAAACATTGCCGGAAGATCCGGGCACTTATCCAGTCACAAATCAGGCCATTTTGGCTTAATGCGCCACTGAGCAACTTTCATAAGAATGAACGGGGCCAACAACACCGTATCCAGTTGTCTTTATAAATCCATGTCTCACTGATGTTGTAAACGTAAACACTCTAAATGTGTCCCAGTTTACTTCCTGTTGCAGTGTATGTGAGTGACATAAGCAGACATGAAGGAAACCTGGACCTAAGCTGTTGCCTAGCAGTTCCATTGAAACGGTCTGTTTGTGTGACCACTGTGGTCCATGCCACCTAAAAAACAGCCTTACCAAGCATGCATTAGTAACAGGTTGGCATGCTTTTACATCATAAACCGTTGGGTGCTTTCCCAAAAACCACATCACTCATAAACACACACAGGTACGCACACACGCACAAGTACGCATGAGTTGACCGGTGGAGAGAGAGTGGGCCAAACGCCGTTTTCAGCTCAATGGACAATCCCAGAGTTAGTAAGGGTTTTTAGGTCCAAGCTGCTTACCCAATCATTTATCAGATTAATACTTTTCATGAGAATAAACCAGTCATAGAGAGACATATGGAATGTGTTAAACTGTGCTCATCTGAAAATCAAAGAAATATTGCATAACCAAAGGTCAGGCTGTGTGTTTATGCATACTGTGTGTTTGTGTGTGTGCGTATTAGTGCACTAGCTTGTGTAAATGTTAAATCTAAATTAAACCATTACGAGAAAAATATGTTTGGGCTTCATGGTAATTTATTGTCTCTTGATACCACGATAACTGCAATTTAGTAAGTGTAATCACACCTTATATTTAATGATTAGAATATACAGATAGGGAATTTTTTTTCCAGCAACCCCCTCTGAGTAGTACAAGCCCTGTTATTATCTTAAATGTGTGGGCACAATAAATAAAAATTGTGCTCATAAAACATATTAAACATTTCCCCCTTACTGTGTTCTTGTGTATCTTGCTCTTGTTTATGATGCTTCCTGTTTTTGCACCATCCCCTTTGCTGCTGTACACTGCAAATTTCCCCACTGTGGCACTAGTAAAGGAATATCTTATCTTACCTTACCTTACCTTATCTTATCTTATCTTATTACTCTGTTTCCATTAAGAGACAGCACACAAAATAGGAAAAAAATTACAGTTTTTGATAATCAAATAATAAAATCTCAAATCTGGAGGATTAATCATTAGTTGCAGCCTTATTAGTATCCTGGGCTCCTCCTATGTGTGTGCATGTTAAATTGGTGTAGTGAGTGAGCCTTACATTGGAGTCGAGCAGATCCATGCTGTCCAGGCTCTTGCTGCGGTGAATGCGGCCTTTGATGCGACGCAGGGAAGGTTTACCCTGGCTCATGGGCAACGAGAGGGTGGAGGTGGCAGGCATTGCCATAGCACCAGCGCCACCGGTAGCACCTGTAGGCCCGTCTGAACACCCGGGAGCACCAGAAGGGGATGTTTCTCCATCTTGCGGGGTCACCCTGCAACAGAACAGAAACAAAGATAATATTAGAAATGATGCCGGCACAAACCTTTGGTTGGCAAAGCAAAATAATACATGATTCTCATCATGACTAGCCAACAGTTCGCAGAGATGCCCAAAAGAAAAGCCCACATTTCAGGTCGAAAGGAGAAACACACCTACTATTAAACATTATGAAAGACTTGGATACCATCAAATTTTGGGATATGAGCAAATATCAAGAAATATTCTTTTTAATAAGGTGGTTGAAGGAATGAAAGAGGAAGGCTGTTTTCACACAGTCAAAGAAGTTCACCACCGGTTACATTAATCAGATTATCCACAACTGTATATAAACGGGAATATCAGAGGAATATCCATTTTCATAAGCCATTTAAACAACTTAGTAGGAATATTGTCTTTTTCCAAATAATGGCAAATAAATTAATATTTTGTGCATTAAAGATTGCATGAAAAATGGAAGGAGTCTCCGTGACGTCACCCATTGGATTGAGGACTGCCATTCTGAGGCCTTGAGTTTGGCATTTTGGCTGTCAGCATCTTGGTTTTTGGCCATTGCCATGTTGGTTTTTGATCATCGCCATGTTGTTATTTTGCAACCAGAACTGATACGAGAGGGCGGCGCAAAGTACATCCAAACACTGAATAAGACATTTTCAGGCGACTAAAATGTTTCAATTAACTTTCATGAACTGAAAGCACACTGTGAAAGGGTTAAACTTCTAAGACAAAAACATGGACAATACCCAGACCAGACAACGCCGTGGTAGTGACCCGTCAATCACAAGGTAGCCACGCCCTAAATCACCCTCTGCTTTATGGTCTATCTGACTCTAAATGGGACTATAATGTACGAAATGAACATCATGCTGTATTGAAGAAGACTTGAAACTAATGATTGAGACCATAAACTGAAGTTTACAATGTTTACTGAGGTGATAAATCAAGTGAGAAGTCGACTCATTTTCTCATAGACTTCTATACAATCAGACTTCTTTTTGCAACCAGAGGAGTCGCCCCCTGCTGGCTACTACAGAGTGCACGTTTAAGGCACTTCCGCTTTGGCTTCACTTCTCAGACCTGGAGGTTGCTGCCTGATGTAAACGTAGCCTGATGTGAACGTAGTGTAAACATGTTTCCAGCAGCAGCTGGAGGCTGTTTTCATCTGTTTTTAGCTGGTGAACACAGTGAGTATTTAGCTGCTAAAGACCCAGATACAGAATTTCCCTCAGGACTTGATGGGGACCAAAACTAGTGAGAGTTTAAAGGTCATGTGATCTGATGTCAAATGAACGCTAATGTTGCTCTGTGTCTGCTGAATGCTAATAGGTAACTGGTTGCAAACACCATAACAATGACATAACAATTTCATAAGGTGATAGTACTGTATGTTTAGGTTGTGTTTGTAGTTTTTTTTTCCTCTAAAGTTGCCAAAAAATCTGTTAATGAAGTGCATGTAAATGTATTGTGTGTCCCTTAGATGCACCTGTTGCTGTCCATTTCAATCAAAGCTTTAATTGGTAGGACAAACACATTGGAAGCGTCTGTGTGTATATCTTAAACTCTTGAATGTTTCTGATGTTGTATAGCTTGTGGGCACAACAACTTGACGTAACCCCATCCATTAAATACCACATGATTCACAATGACCACGTTTTCCCTGAAGAACAATCCACACTGCTCGCAGGCAGCGCTGCATATCTGAAGGAAAACATAAAGATGCCTGGAGGACCTAAGTGACATAACTTTCCTCTTGCCGTCTTTACTTTTTAAAGGACATCCTCTCCTGTTGGCTGTAGTTGCATTCCAGCATGTGTGAATAATTGGGCTGAATGTCAGCGGGTAGCTTGCAGATGGAGGCTTGGTATGGAGCATCCACTTTTCTTCTATTATTAAGCCACAATGAAGCGGCTTTGCCTCTGCAAAGAGAGGGAATTTACAAGGTAACTTAAGGTGAACTGCTGAGGAAAACACTGTAATTCTGACAATTTTCAGCCTCATGCCTTAACCCTCTGAGACCCACAACAGAGCTGTTTTTGTCTTTTTTTAAGGGGGTATTTAGGGGGAGATAGCAGGGGACTAGTAGATATCACATAGAAATGGTGTACACCATCTGAAAGCTGGAAACCTGGAGATTAATTTGAGATGCAGCACTGTGTGACAAGTTGTTCTAGTAATAAATCTGAACTAAATATGTATTAAATAATTACTTGTCTAAAATTAGTGGTAAAAGTGTACAAGGGTTTAGAACATTATGATAGGAGTATATGATGGTTATTCCCATGCTCTGTTATGTCTCATAAGTAGTTGCAGCGATTTTTGGGTCGATAACCATTTGTTACACAGATTTGCTGCCAAATTTAGCCTTTTTTCAATCGAGAAGTGATAAAAATGATTATCATCAATTATGAATACAGTCAGGCTCATTGAATCCACAAGAATCTCAGCTTTACAGTGAGACCCAACTTATGTAATTCAGAGACTGTTTAGGGACCCCAGTATGCAGAAATATTCAAACACATCATTTTAGAATAGGCAAAAATAACACTTTTATACTGCATGAAAAAAACTGCATATTTTTTGCCCCAAACTGCATGTGATTGTCATAAAGTGGGCATGTCTGTAAAGGGGAGACTCGTGGGTACCCAGAGAACCCATTTTCAGGTCAGAGGTCAAGGGACCCCTTTGAGTTTCCTTATTAAAATTTAGCTTTTTAATTTAACTTTGGATGTTCACTCTGGCCCTAAAACCAAACCTGCTAGAGCCTCTGAAAGACAGTAATGTCAGTCTGGGTCACCTGCAGGCCATCAGGTCTCTCAGACTTAAAAAGACAATAAATTAGAAAAAACAAAACTGTTCTTTAAAAAGGGAAATGGTTGAGGTGTAGGTTTATAACAATACACACATGTGGTTTAAAGACTACTAGGACTAGACTAAAGCATACTGTATGTTGACTGTATGCATAATAATCTTCTACAACAAACTCAACGTAGCCAGCTGGAGCCGAAACAGTCGTTGATAAAGTCAGTTGATAAATTAGGGATGTGAGAAGATATTAGTACAAAAAAGCATCACGATATTATGTTGTGCGATATTGTATCAATTCTCCAAAACACTGAATCGATTTTTAATCAACCTTTTAAAAAGCCACAATTATGTCTTTCGGAGGTTGTAGTGGGCTCAGTTTTAAAGCTAAAGTGAAGCTACAGGCATCATATGAAACTAGAAACATAAGGAATCCATCGATACCAACCATGTCATACTAGCTTAACAACAAGGAGCCTAAATAACGCTACAAACTTTCACTAAATGTTGGCGAGGAAAAACTGTCATGGCCATATTCAGAGGGGTCCCTTGACCTCTGACCTCAAGATATGTAAATGAAGATGGGTTCTATGGGTACCCACGAGTCTCCCTTTTACAGAAATGCCCACTTTATGATAATCACATGCAGTTTGGGGCAAAAATCAGGCAATTTTATTGCATGCATTATAAATGTGTTATTTCTGCCTATTCTAAAATGGTGTCTCTCTGGTGTGTTCTTTATATGAGTTATCCTAAAATAAAAAAACACGATATATCGCCTTGCTTACAGTATTAAAATATATGTCAAAATATGTTGAATCATTACCCCACAATCATATGTATTGCCAGATTATTGCCAATAGAAAGCCCTGTGATAAATACATTACATCAACAGAAGATTAACCAGAAACTATTTTGATAATCAATTCATTCAAGATAACCCACTGACAGCCTGTCTCTCTGGGCATGGATAAGACTGGATAAAGGCACCTGATAAAATAGGTTCAGCCAATCACAACAAGCAACGGCAGCATGGCAACGTGAC
Organism: Pterois miles; assembly: GCA_947000775.1. Lineage (NCBI taxonomy): Eukaryota > Metazoa > Chordata > Actinopteri > Perciformes > Scorpaenidae > Pterois > Pterois miles. The sequence continues at coordinate 1,177,573 of CAMQGK010000604.1, forward strand.
AGCGATGGCAGATCCCCTTCCAGTTTACGTCTGGTAGCAGCCGGGTGACCTTTGGTTAATTCAATAAAGCCACACTCAGATATTAGCACCGCAGTCAGAATTAGCAGTAAAATGCGAACACATGTTTTTATAAATGGATGCTTAGAAGTACGCAAGGTACACAGGTGCTGGCACTGGGTCGGGGTTAGTCCCTTCCTGACACATCTACTTGCTATAACAGGCCTGACTGGCATCAGAGTGGCTCCTCTCAAATGCAGAGCTCGCATTTCCAAAACTGCTGTTTTGCTGTTTATTCATGACACGCCGTATGTTAAAGAGCCTTAATGCTGATACTTTCATTTGGTTCCATACAATTACGCTGACTACTTTCAGTTACAGTCCAAGAGTACTACAACTTATTAGTACCTGTTATGTAATTAGTGCGATTCAGTCTGTCCTTCAATCTGTCCTCTACTCGACCTGTGCACAATGTCCACGCTCTTGTGTGTTTACTAAGAGCCAGGACACAAACACTGACTCTCAGTCACCGTAATCCCAGTGTTGCTTTTACAAGAGGATTCCATTCACACATCCAGCAGCAGCTTATGGAGCTCTGTGGCTCAAGGAGGGCACTTTACAACCTGCAGCTCACTCGGTAATCCTAGACGAAAAACATATCTAGAGAGAAGCAGGACAAGAGCAAGACAAAGAAACATGGACGATTTGATTTAACCATCGGTGCTTCCTTTACGCTCTGACTTTTGCAATGAAAGTTCCCCTAAATAGCCGTGAGTCCGTTTAACTATCAAGCAAATTTTAAGCAAACTTTTGAAATGTGAATTTTCCATCGGGTTTCCATCGACTGGTTTGAGCAAATAAATTTGGCTACAGCCTAGTTTCATGAGAAGTTGGCTCTATAGTCACATACAGTAGCTGTAATCTGCCTTAAATAGAGCAGAAGAAGAAGAGGTCCTGAACCAGAAAAAGAAGTCGCTTTGGCCATCTAGTCCATGTGTGATAGAAAAATGAGAGAGAGGTCGTCGGGAACTTGTTTCAATTGGGAAAGTTTTGGGCATTGTTATTTCATGTCAGCTAGCACGTTGTCTGAACGGAGACCAAGACAAGCATTTAACCGTTAAGGGAATCTCCAAAAAGACGACGGCGGAAACAGTTGATCTATCATGTGCGTTAAATGTTTGCAACTTATGAAATTATTCGGCGGAGGCGTTTCCATAACCATTTAGTCATTTAGTCAACTCTTTTTTAACACGGGCAAAAACCACCTCAAGAGAGTGTAAAAACTTTTTTTTATGTTTCCACACAGCTTTACTTATGCAATACTTCAAAATGTGCATACAGTATGTGAATGTTTGAAAAATATAATATTATTTGAAGTACACTTTGTGGCGTAACTTGCGTCAAGTATTCTCCAGAATCACATGACAACATTTTAAACGATGTGGCTCACTCTATTAAGATCAAAACAAATAATTCAAAATGCCTTTGAACGAAGCAAACCTGCACTGTAATCAAGTGCACTGACTTTTTGGCAGATGCCCATAGTGCTGCTTTTTGCCCTTCTCTTGTTTTTAATTGTATTAGATGCAACACAAACGAAAACTCAAATACAATTTGAGAAAAAAGACAGATACACAGAGCTTCGTTGATGTAAAGTTAAAGATGTAAATGTCCACGAGCAGTTTAAACATCAGGGTATAAATATTCAAAATATACAGAACACCAGACGGAGCAGAAATATGACTGCTCACTTGCTGTTGGCCTAAGAATAATATATCATCAGCAATACAGCAGGATTTTAGGAAGATATATTGAACCATGAAGCCAGTGGATTAGACACCGTATGGCTGTCTGCGCAGACAGAAGTTAGTTTCACTTTTCACAGCCTCTGGAGAAATATGGAGACTCACAAACTGGCCGAAGAGCACTCACAATGCATACCCAAAGTCACCCCTTCAGTACAAACAACATCTCATAGCACAAAAATAGAGAAAATAACAAGAAACACCAGGCACTGACTGCAGTGAGAGGTGAACTTTATGAATATTACATGAGACTTGAGCCCAAAATAGAGAATCTCCCTCCTACCCTGGATTTAAGAGGTCATTAGCAAAGCCTTACAGATTACCTCATACCAGCATCGTGTTATTGTGCTAATTATAGAAAAATGATTAGTCAACTCATTGAGTCAGCAGAGAGGTACATTCTTCAGTAAAAATATTGTTTGATATAAAAGCATAATTGAAAAAATAATTATGAATGAAAAAAGGCATTTGCTGCAGTATTACTGCCTAACATCACACTATAAGAACATCATTAAAAGATAATGAAGGTTCATTTTTGCTCACCGCAAACAACTCAACACAGCATCCATTTAGTAGTTAGTTGTTCTGGAGGTTTCAGTCATATCACATGAACTTCATCAGCTGGTGGAGTTCGTCCAGTTGTCATAGACTTTCAAATTTCAAAAAATAAAAAAGCAAAATAATATATGTTGTATAAGTACTCTGTGGTTACAGTTCATAATCTGTCCCAGTACCATAATAATGTGACAGAGAGATTAGAGGTTTTATAAATATATAAAAATATTATAGTATATTATTATACAGGCTGTTCTCATACACTGTCTGGAGCTATACCTATGAGAAGTAATGGACTGTAATTCATAGATATCCCACAAAATCAATTTGCATATAATCCATGTAATTGTGAACCAGAAATATAAGGAGCGACTAACTCCTGGGAACGAGGTTGGGGTCGATAAGTGGGTCAAAAAACAAAAGACTTTTGCCCAGGAGAATGGTGTTTGAACCCTGTGTGAAACCAGAAGTCATCTGTGATTAATTTGTCACGTAACTTCCGTACTTATCATACACCACTTTTGGTGTTATTTGAACCCAAACCACAACCTTTTCTTAATGTCACTGTCACTGAATAGTGTTGCGGCCTAACTGCTATACAATGTCATTTTAAGCCAAACTACAATCTGTTCCTAAACCTAACCGAGTAGTTTCTGTCCTCCGTACTTATGTTTCGCTAAATCCGGTGTTATTTGAACCTAAACCACATTCTTTTCCTGAACAAAACTATTATGTTGCCTAAACCAGTTGTTTCCTGTGAAGGCGGAAGTTTATTTTGAAAAGACTGGAGCAGAAATTGACACATGCGTCACACGCTGCTGGACATTCGTAGGAAAACGCATAAAAAATGAGGAATAACTTTTCATAAGAAATCATTCAAACCGTTGTATGAGGATGTGTTATAATGCCAACACATACAAAAACTACAACATAATACTGAGCTGCTGATGCAAATCAATCCTTTTACAGCATGGGCTCTCACACGTTTTGAGGCCATGGGACCCCTTACAACTTTCTAAGGACCCTCTCTTAATCAGCACTGATTAAGCATAATGCTTACTACCTTTTGTACCCTTAGATGCCATTACAACTGTTTCATTGTGATAAACAGAAACACATTTAATTTTAATCACGTTAGAATAAGGTGAGATAATCCTTTATTATCCCCACAGCGGGGAAATTTGCAATGATATTTAATGCTCATAAAGATTTATATATGTTTAAACTGAGGCTTAGGGTTAACTGATTTTATTCTAATTGCATTTGGACTCAACCTGCCAGTGTTTATACTTTTCAAGTAATTGATCATAAAATCTTCCAGAAAATGAATCAGAGCTGGTATGACTAGTGTAGTCCTAATAAATCCAGATATTTAAACTTACCAGTCTAAAGCTGACTTTCAGTAACTTCAACTAAAAAACTTATTGTTGTGTGTGATGATCATATCAGAATTTCTATTGACCCAAAGATAACATGGGTGGGACTGATGGACACAATATGCTTGTTTTATTGGTGCAAATCTGTGGATTTGCACATTTTAAGGATACAACACAGTTTTATAATCTGTTTCTAATTATTTCATGGAGTGCCAGGGACCCCACTTTGAGAATCACTGCTTTAACGCATATACCTCAGATTAATTTTACTGCAAAGCCATGTGTTCACAGTTATATTTAACAATTGAGCACACATTTAAATAAAAACCAGTGACACCTAACTCTATGGGTGTTAAGGGGATGGGGTAGGGGGGTTGGGGGGCTACCGGCGTACGTCCTCCTGACACCTCAGAGGTATTACGTTAGGACAGATCTTCAGATGAGAGCACTTTGTAGAACAATTGGTTCCACTCTGTGAGGATTTCAGGGACAAAAGCAGGTGTGTCTCATCGCCATCCTGACACTTCTACCGAAGCAGCAATGCTTCCAGTCACACACAGACAGAGACATAATCCCATGACAGATCTACTGTCCTCCTCTGCCCAGGTGTCTCTAACTAGAGAAGACTGCCACACATCTCCGACTGCTTTTATATCACATCTAATAAAAATGGACTGTGCTCTGACCGAAATGTTAAACAGAGCTCTGACGGGATGCCTTTTGATCCAGAGATTTGCTTTTGTTCCTATCTTCCACTTCATCGAGCGACAGTGGTGCATCCAAAATAGCTACACAGACTTTTCCTCTTTCCATTTATATCCTCAGACCTTTTCAAAGAAGCTTTTACCGTGCCAGTACGTTAGACATTTGTTTTACTTTCCATATAAACTCACTCTCTAACCAAAGGGCCACTATTGCACAGGTGGGAGGAATAAAAGTTAGAGAAAAAAGACAAAGAAGCAGGAAAGAAAGGAGACAAAGCATGACGGAGCACGGTGCTGAGAGGCAGAGGTGGAAGGGGTCGAAAGACAAAAGGAGAAAGACCATGATGCAAAGGGACAAAGGACAGAGGGACACTGTCAGCGTATGGCTCAGAGGTCATCCTGACTGCTTGGTAATGCCTGACTGTTCAGCTGGAAGTGATGGCAGCCGATGAACATGCATCATACTGCTCACGGGCCTCCATCCTACTTCAGGGGACAAGTAGTGACAAGAGGTGCATGACACATCCTTCTCCTCTTAAGAAGATAACCTCACGGACCCTCCCTAACAGGAGAATGAAACCAATGACTAACGTGCTGGCCAGCTAATAACGCCCCTGAAAACATGTGAGAAAGGAGAGAGAAAAGAAAACAACATAGCACAGCTTTTTATTTACTAGTTGGAGTCTGTAAGCTCTTTGTAAGCCACCTGGGCAGACGAGGATACCACTGAAAATCTGTGGCGAGATCCAGACTCTGATTAGGGCAGACAGGCCTGACAGATGGGCAGACCAGATTAGGCATATAGACATGTATCAAACAAGGCGGGACAACGCTCATGTCCGAGTGCTGTCTGACCCCTGTGGAGAGGAGGGCAACAGGCAGGTCGATGGCTGGTTTCAGAAAGCAAGGCTGCTCCCATGTGTGCACAACAGACATCAATACAAACACAAACTCAACTTTAGGGCACATTAAAACTCAATGAGTGAGCAGCAGAGATCTGCTGTGAAGACAAGGTGGGCTAAAGGTGGAGAGTAGCTGCTGCCCTTCCCACTGTACACCACATACACCATCCCATCAAACATAAGCATGTTTTCATTTGGGGATTTTTACAGATAACTGTCCATTAACAGAAGAGGCAAGTCCTAGAAGATATCCAACTATAAACCAATTCTCTGTCTGTCTTTCCGTATGTCCTTCGTGAATCTCTAAAACCGCTCAACCGATCGACTGTAAAGCAAGGAATCTCTGTATATATCCAATCAGCTTGGTGGGTACAAGCAGCCATACTGTGATTCTGCACAACACTGCAAGCAACACAGTTGGCCCTCTCCCGATGGGCACATGCTTCAAACAGGCACTGCTCTAGTATAAACAAACACAGGAGGAAGCGTGAGCAGTAATGAACTCAACTGGCTGTTAGTGTGGCTCTATCTATGTCTTGAAAATGGACATGAGGATAATAGAAAAGATTTACGCACACTTAGATCCATGCAGTATTTCACTTGATTCTTTGTTTTTACTAAGCTTTCGGTCTGTCAGACCTTCATCAGAGCATACATGGACTCATTTATGTGTCCAGCACCTTAGCTAAGCTTTAGACAGGTGAAGCGGCTGTTAATCCTGCCTTGAAAATGGTTGTTGAAAACTCTCAATTGCTGGTACATTTAAGTATTTGAGAACTTTTTTAATCCACATTCATTTGATCCTGTTCAAAACATCCAACAACATAGCAATGCTTCTGGTACCTAACTCGCAAAACTTATGTGGAAGATGGACAACCAATCTTAAAGGACACTGTGTGGGATCGGGCTGCATCTAGTGCTGTGGTTGCAGATTGCAACCAAGTACCCCTCCGCTCATTCCTCCCTTTCCAAGACAGTAGCAACATGAGCCACTGAGTGCAAAACCGTGGTCAGACGGTCATAGATTTGCAGTCTGTGGTTCACGTTACCGCAGTTTTAAAAGTGTGTAGGAGAACTACAGAGGCCTTCAGGTAACGTGCCTCTCTCTAGAGCCAGTGTGCAGAGGCAGCACTACCATAGAAACATGGTGGAACAACATGGTGGCCTCCATAAAGAGGACCCACTACCAATGTAGATATAAACATCTCTTTCTAAGCTGACGTAAACACAACAATTCTTAGTTTCAGGTGATTATACACCTAAGAAAACATAGTTGTGAATATTATATCCCATCTATGTATCCCCAGAAATGTTACACATTCTTCCTTTAAGTCATTGAAATATTAAATCATGGGCAGCAATAATATGTGATACACATTTAATGGGCTTAAACTTTTAGGTATCCAATCCCAGTGTGGTTTTCAACTGTGTAGTCATACATTATTTGACCGGATAGCTACTTTCAATCTTATTGGAATAGAAGACATAATAATTAAAAAAGGGATAATGACTAAGGGTCCTTCAGACATACAGTATCAACCACTCCAGTTCCAGACAGTCTCTACTACACTACAGTATAATGTTATTACATCATATTAAGAAAAATTAAATGCCTCAATTATGTAACATTAGAAAATATTAATATTGCCACAGCCAGAAAATAAAAGTCTGCCAAGCAGAGCGAATGAAGGAAGAGAATAAACTGAGATCTCTGTCAGACAAAAGTGGTTCCCCTCTGCTGTGTCCTTCTCTATTTGAGGGACGGCAGTGATGGATTCCATCTTGTCAGCCCTCCGTGAGCCATCGTGACAGTCGGGAGTCACCAGAGGCCGAGAACGTGTGACTCACAGATTCTAAAAGTCGTTGCTGCTCGGCGTCTGACTCTGAGCCGAGACGATGAGTCTCTGATAGGCCACCGTTACCATCACTGCCGCCAACAGGCTCTTTAAGAAGCCATTACCAGACCCTTAGTTAGGCTCACCATCACGTGAATCCAGACCTGCGCTGTGTGAGAGCTGCAGTCAGACTCAAAGGAGGATGCAGATGCAGAGTCTCATTTACACTGAACCGTTACAGAGAGGTACAAATAGTTCAATGTGGTACGCACCTTATCAACCAAATGTGGCTCCATAGCATTTCAAATATCTCAATAGTGCCAATAAAATACTTGAATTTTGGTAACATTTAGGGCTGTCAAAGTTAATGCTATAATAATGTATTAATGCCAATTTGTTTTGATGGCACTAATTTCTTTAACGCATGAACACATCTTGCAATTTTTAGGTTGTAGTGGACTCAGTTTTAAAGCTAGAGAGAAGATACTGGCATCATATGAAACTACAAACCAACCATACTAGCTTGTCACAAAGGAGGCTAAATAACGCTCTAAATTTGCACTAAATTTCGGCGAGGAAAAAACTGTCATGGCCATTTTCAAAGGGATGTTTTGACTTCTGCCCTCAACATATGTAAATGTAAATGGGTTCTATGTGTCTCCCCTTTACAGACATGCAAACTTTATGATAATCACATGCAGTTTTGGGCAAGTCATAGTCAAGTCAGCACACTGTCTCTAGTTTTTATTTTGGTGATAAGTTTTACTTTGTGACGGGAGTTTTGGTATTCTAATGTTGAGCTGCAATCTAGCTAGCTAGCAGAACCTACTGGCAAGTTACGTAAACAAATGCTATAACGTAGGCTGCAGAATAAAGTTGTGCTTTCAGCATTTATTTCCTTAGCGACACTGTCTTTGAACGATCTGAATGAGACAGCAGAGGAGGAGAGAGCTGATCAGAGAGAGAGAGAGGATGGGAGATGTGGAAACAGTCTGTCTGTCGGTGGGCTCTTTCAGTGTCACTACAGCCAGCGCTGTTTCAGCAGCAGTAGTTTAAGAAATGGACTGTTTTATCCTTGGTTTAAACATTGTAAAACTCATCTTTACACGCAGGAACAATACAATAGTGTGCCCTTGTTTTCTGCTCTCCAGTCTCCATATTTCTCTCTCTAACGTTGTTTCTCTGTAACTCAGCCGAGCCAGTCATTCTCATGACTTCAGATAGCAGGTCAGCAGTTAATAAATTAATGAAACACATTTATACTGCATGCAAAAAAACCATACAGTGGGCATGTCTGTAAAGGAGAAACTCGTGGGTACCAATAGGGCCCACTTTCATTCTCGAGGTGAGAAGTCAAGGGATCCCTTGGAAAATCACATTGGCAGTTTTCCCTCACCAAAATTTAGCCCAAATTTTGAGTGTTATTTATCCTACTTCTCGAATAGCTTTAAGACTGATGCCATGACAGCCTCTTAAAGACAGTAATGTCAGCTGGGATCGGGTCTCAGAGGGTTAAAAACTTTTTTTCGTATTTATAAATGATCGAAGGGCTGGATTGAGGTCATTAAAGGGACGGATTCGGCCCACGGGCCGCCAGTTGAATAGGTCTGCTATAGACAAACAAACACACAGACACAGTCACACTGGCACAGACACCCAAAAATCTACACTCAGACACACACACACACCCACACCAACGAACACGTAAACACACAGGAAGCTCGGAGAGCGGGTGGGGATAAGGGGGTGAGCCACGAGTCAATAAACCCTGTGTAATCTGTTCCCTTTAGTGGCATAAACCATCTGAGAGGAGATTACAACCGTTCTGCCAAAGTAAGAACATGCGAGTTCCTAATGGACAGAAACACTGAATACAGAAACAAACACAAACACATGTGAGCACCTTCGCACAACGAGAGTAGTGTGTTCAGAGACTGCCATGAAGTCAGGACTCGTGTTTTTTACGATCAGACCTCATGACTTTGATACAAAAAGGCTTTTTTTTACTCAAGGGAGAGCGAGACAGAGAGATACTGAGAGTAAAGGGGAAATATACTGTATTTCTGCATGTTTTTCAGAAAAGTACTGATTATCATGACAGGCCCACCCTGGACTTGGGCTCCTGCTGAGGTAACTAATGCGCGGCATTGTCAGTTTGTGTGAGGTTACGCATCACAGCCTCCATGAGTGGAGCTGGAAGAGTGGAGGGGGTAGGACAGGAGTTGTTGAATGTGTGTGTTCCTCTGAAGAGCTGGGAGGGAGGACGTGTGGACGGGCAAATCGGAGGGCAGAAGGGCTGCTGCATGTGTGTGTGTTGGGGGGAAGAAGGGCCGCTGACTTTATGCATCATTAAGCAGGTGGACTGAGAACACCAGGCGGAGCTGTCACTGTGGACTGTCACTGGGAGCAGAGCAGACATCTGGTACACAATACAGCCTCATACACCCACGATAGGAAGAGCTGTGACCAGTTTAAACACACGTCACCCGGCTAATTATTATTTATGGATTATCTTAAACTAATTACAATGCTTGTGGTTATTACATACCACTGTGGGCTTTGTATAATAACAATGTGTTTTATGCAGTGTAACACTGTAGAGCCTTATGTTTGTTGTTATTAAGAGCCTGGATTCATCTGGACTCTTTTGGCGATAACCAGAATAAAACAATGTGGTGTCGCTGAAACAAAACAGAAATTGGTGAGTTTTCACTGATAATGTGGCAGATTTACAATAAACGTAAAACTCATACGAGTCTCTGATCACTGCTCCTCCAGAACACTGGCTAATAACATTTTGGTCTTAGGGCACATGTTTTCACAAAGGCCCAACCACTTTATCTGATATTAGCCTATCACAGATTTACCGAATATAATGAAGAAAAAGATGTTTGAGTATTTAGAAATGGTTTTAATCACATAATTTGTGAGTCCTGGGTTTGAATCCTGCTCGGAGCCCTTTGCTGCGTATCATCCCCTCTGTCTCCCCATTTCACCACTGTCTCTGTCAATAAAAGCAAAAAAAAACCCCGGCAAAAAAATAATGCTTTAAAAAGAAATGTAACATTAATGATTATAATTATAAACCAGCACAAAAACATAAGCCCTCATATTCTGAACGGACATGTTACATTACAAATACTAACAAAACTGACATTTGCATTTTGGAACATAAAAAAACAAAGGTAACAGAGTACTTAGTCCAACACTCGAGTCTACGCTGTAGGGGTGTAAATCACCAGTTTCATCACAACACGATATCATGTCAATTCTTTGGACAACAATAGTTACCAATATCACAAAGTCTGCTACAACTTCAATTTGATTCAATTCAGGGGCCTGCGATTGATATGAGACAGTATCATATGACTATTTAACACAATATAGGGATGCTAATTTTGAAAAATTTTCTTAACCTATAAGACCCTTGTGAACTGATTATTAACCGTTAAACAACAAAATTTGTGCCTTGTAAGCTGCGGTGCTCCAGCTGCTGTACAGCACAACAGACAACTCAGTGAACAGTTCACCATCAGGAGTGTTACTGTAGCAGCCACGGTGCTGCGTTCACTGTCTCTCGTTCACCATCAGGAGTGTTACTGTAGCAGCCACGGTGCTGCGTTCACTGTCTCTCGTTCACCATCAGGAGAGTTACTGTAGCAGCCACGGTGCTGCGTTCACTGTCTCCAGTTCACCATCAGGAGTGTTACTGTAGCAGCCACGGTGCTGCGTTCACTGTCTCCAGTTCACCATCAGGAGTGTTACTGTAGCAGCCACGGTGCTGCGTTCACTGTCTCCAGTTCACCATCAGGAGTGTTACTGTAGCAGCCACGGTGCTGCGTTCACTGTCTATAAGTGTTGGCAGCCACAGAGCTGCGTGTAGTGTAGCAGACATGCAGCCACTTTCCCAGTAAAAGTCTGCTACCACCACCACTGCACATTTAGTTTACTTTAGCAGGTTGTCCGCTGTGTGTCTACATCGATGGATTTTTACGTCCCTACTAGGTAGGCATGAAGTGAAATGAGGGCCGTCCTTCTCGCTGCAATATTCAGCTGGCAGAGTGTGCATCACAGTTGAGCAGATGGTGGTGCAGGGTCAAGTACTGTCTTCACAGTAAATTGCTCGCTAGTTACTGAAATACATTGCTAGAATTGAAAGTTAATAAAAAATGACTATAATTTTCCCTTTTCAATATAACTCTAATACTACCCTGTTCCTTACAACCGTCATGTGACTCATGCTCAGGTCCGCTGTGTGTCTTGCTCGCATCCCGACAACGCACAGGTCGCACATTATGCACGACTTCCATCACCATACTGACTGCACCACAAGAGGAATAAATACTCTGGATCACTGCTACACGCCATTCAAAAAAGGCAAAAAGCCACTCTCTGAATGAGCTTCCTAAATACACAAGATTGTTGTTGTTTTTCTCAATATGTAAATGTATCTCTTATCAACTCAGAAACATTATAGCAATGCAAATGGTGAACGCAGTTTGATGTAAATGCGAAAGTTACTGCAGGTGATGTACCTGTATGGTACTTGTATTGACTAATTACATCTTGGCCAGGATAAGCACCTTATAGCTTAATGGAGCTTAGAAATATGGCAGAGGTGGTAATCAAGTTTCATTGGGCATGCATCATCACCCATAAATAAAATGCTAAATACACAAACATGTAGCATTTCAAATTCGTCTCTCATGCAGAGAAGTGTTCATTGCAGTGCAGATGCAATGAGTTGCTCTTTAAACATGATGGATAGATGGAAGTAGATTTTTAATCAAGGGGGTCGGGTGTTTTGGAAGATCATAAAACCATCTGGCGCACAACCTCCTCCTCATCTATAATAAGTGATGTCTCCATTCTGTCTCCTTGTTTGGTTTAAGAATCAAGTACGTCGTCTCCCTTTGTTTTTTTTTTTGTTGCTATAAAACATAACCTGAATGTAACTGACTACATTCTCATTCAACTCACTCCTGCAGTCTTTGCTGTAACTCTTATAACAGCCAAAGCTCGCGCCGAGTCTTGGATTTCACCATGAGCATTTATTACTACATCATCTCCTTTGTCATGACTCTCAAAACAATGGCTGGAAGGACCACTAGTTGGAGAAAGGCCACTGGCATTTGCATCAATTCAATTCAACAGCTTTAGAGAACAAGTCACATTAACTTGCAGTAGTGCACTACAGCACTTATTCAACAGTTTCTCAATAGCACTGTCATCTTATCATGAATAAAGGTATAATCTGCTCATTCTGGTTTCTTTTGATGTTTTGATTCTGTTGCCACAAAGTCAAAGCATAGATTGTATATAAGAAGTGGATGAAGTTACCATGACGTCACCTATTGGTTTGTGGACTGCTTTTTTTTAAGCCTCACAAACGTTAGAAATAACTTTCATGAAGTGAAAACACTGAAAAAGGTTAAAGTTGTGAGACAAAAACATGGACAATACCCAAACTCAACAACACTGTGGCAGCAACCTGTCAATCACAAGTGAGCCACACCCTAAAGCATCCCCTGCTTTATGGTCTATGTGACTCTAAATGGGACCATAATTTACTGAATGAACATCATGCTGTATTGAAGAAGACTTGAAACTAGTGATTGAGACTAGTGATTGTTTACAGTGTTTACTGAGGTAATAAATTGAGTGAGAAGTAGGCTCATTTTCTCATAGACTTCTATACAATCAGACTTTTTGCAACCAGAGGAGTCGCCCTCTGCTGGCTGTTGGAAATAATGCAAGTTTAAGACACTTCAGGATTGGCTTCACTTCTGAGACCTCAGAGGTCAAAGAGTACCTGATGAGGACCTGATGCAAAGCAATGCATTGAAAAAAATGCATGCTTATGTTTAACAATTACAGTAAAAAAAACTGTTTTCCTGGACATAGGCTGTTATACAAAATGGAAAACCCAATATCACCCGTATTACCTGAATGTAAACTGAGTAAAATACGTACAAAAATAACCACAAAAAAACTCTGCTTCATGGGTGCCACATCGCCCCGAAGTGGTTCATTTCAAAACAATGACCCACTAGCTGTCCATTAACCCACTAATTACACAGCTACTTACTTAAGAAATCAATATTTTGACACAAAAAATGGAGTGTCAGAGACCGATATCAGAACTGCACCCATGGCAATGTTCTGTTATACATAACAATGGTCTGTTATACACAGCAACCTCATAGATGAGTGAATGAACGGAAAGAGTAAAAATCAACAAAGTCCCTCTAGCATTTATCTACTATATCAATATCAACATTAGCTCAAAGGTTACCACACATCTGGATATAAACTTGGTGATCTAACAATTTATGTAAACTTTGTTTATTAGTTAAGTCATCCAGTTTTAAATCTCGTTACATTGTTAGGTATTATCTCAATCTGGGTATTCGTTGTAATTGAGTTACTTGAGTGCATGCAAGCCTACTGATTCGAGGCTCTGACTTCACCCTGAATAAAGACAGCCATGACATGCAAGCGAATGCATGGAGTGACTCCATGAAACACACACTGCAGGCACACGCTGGCTCAGCTTCCCTTCGTTAAAGTGGCTGTCGGAGGCGATACAGTAATCCTGTTTTAATGGCCGTGCCCCTTCCCCCACCATGATGTGATGGCCCCAGACAAACCGCCGCGCCTCTCTTAAGGGAGAAGTGTCAAAACCAAGTCACCACTGTGTCTTTTTGCAACACATTTGACAGCAGTCACGAGATAAGAGGAGAAAAGCAATCCTTTCCTCCAGTGTGATGACTTCTGACTGAGTCAGGTGCGCTACTACAGTACATATATTTAAGATGAACTCTACAGGAACCATTACACTCATTACAATACACCGTGTTTGTCTTTTCTCTGTGAAGTAATGCCAATCTGGAAGGATTATACCTTGTGCTTAATGTTATCTATGTGGATTACAGAAGAAGAAGAACTGAATGTGCCCATTGTACGATTAATGAGAGCCTATAATTAGACTCAACACTACTCTGCTGTGTAATGTTTTTGGATTTTCCTTTTTTAATTAATGAGGCTGCTAATATCAATGAGCAAAAGGAAGAGACTTCACTTTACCAAACTGCGACCTGTAATAAACACAGGACATCTGTAGCAGCCTCTGTCATGTTGTCATAAGCAAAATAAGGTTACAGACAATAATAACAACCTCTTGTTCCCTAATATCAACTGATTTACAAAATGATTAGTCAATTAATCAGTTAGTTGACAGACATAAAATTAATTTACAATGACATTTTGACATATAACTAATCTTTTAAGAGATCTACAGTGCCATAATATCCAAATATTTTGGCTTCTAGCTTCTCAAATGTAAGGATTTGCTGGTTTTCTCTGTTTTATGCAATGAAGAGGCTTCAAATGACAATTATTTCATTTTTTATGAATTTCTGGTTGAGTCAGCCTGTTGTTTGGTTTGTAAAGTCTTACAAAATGGTGAAAAATGCCCATCAAATGTCTTGTTTTATTTTGGGTTTTGCTGTAGTGTTGGCAAAGCCCAAAATATTTATTTTACCATCACATAAATCAAAGAAAAGTAATAAATCTTCACACTGGAAAAGCTAACAACCAGAGATTTTTTTTTATATTATTGCTTAAAAATCTTCTATCAAAGCAGTTGCATTTATTTAATATTGACAAATCGATTAATCAGGTCTATATCATACTGTATCATTGGATTCACACAGAGAGCACTGTGGACACTGCATTTCATGTTGAGCACCTTATAACTAGGGATGAACCGATACCAATACTGGATCGCGTTAGCCATTGTGCTACTGCCTTAGCTAAAGCACTTTGAGTGGTAGAAGAATAGAAAAGTCGGTGCTGCATTGTCGCATGTGTTCAAAAAAACACCGTAGACTTTTGTGGTTTTTTTTTTGTAGGGGGGATGATATCGGAGCTAAAAAGTCCCTAAGATATTGGGTCGATACTGACCAAAGCAGCTGGATCGGATATCGGTGACAATGGGACCAATCTATTAAATTCAATTCTATGTTTATATACTATAGACATTATATGCTGAAAAGATTAAATTTTGACCAATTTGTTGCTGCATTAAAAAGGTTTTCACCTACATTGTAATTCATGTAAGATTTTTACCAAGTTGCTGGTGTAAAGTGTGTTATTTTAATAATGAATAGTAATTCAATAAATCCATATCTATGTATTTACTTGTTACATTTTGTTTGACAAAGTTGAGGCAGCAATGTTTAAGCCAAGCCTGTTGTTTCCTCACACATAACAGAATAACCTGTCACTTCCACACAGTGAGGCATACAGATAATTGACTAAACACTGATATCTGATCCGGACTCGCTATTGGCCCCAAAGCCCAGGTATTGGTATCAGTACTGAAAAAGTCAGATTGTGCACCCCTATTTATAACCCCCCAGGATGCCCAATGTTTTACTATTTCCCACCATTTTATAAACCAGATGATTTAAAGACTAGCTTAAAAACAGCAACAGTTAAATTGACAATGAAAATAATCATCGGTTGCTGCCCTCACATGCAGTACAACCTCTTAAACAGAGAAACAGATGGTAACATGTTTAACAAACAGAAATAAGGTAACAGTCTATAAAGTAAAGTTTTAGAAAAGTGTATACATGGGTAAATATCAACAGACTGATATGAATTAAACTCCATATATGAAACACATAAGCAGCCTGTGATGGTAAACCCCTTCAGCATCACTCCTTCACACGGTGATCGAAATGCAGGCGGCATGAAGCTACTGAATAAGTGATGAGTGGAGATTTTTTTTCCTACATCAGCTCACAGAAATAGATCTGAGACATCTACACTGTTGTTAAAGGCTCGTTGGAGGGAAAACACGGAGGCGCAACTGAAATCATTCCACCGTACCGGACGGCGCTCAGCGGTGTTTCCTACTGTTGTTGTCGATACACCTGCTCAGTCTGCTTCTGCATGTGAAACTCACCCGGATCACAACAAACAGAGTCCACCACGGTGGGTGGGGGGGGGGGGGGGCACACACACGCACATAGCAGCATGCACGGCTGCACAGTACAAGCCTCTCCTCTCTGGATAAATGCCTGCTGCTCTGCGTGGATATCACCGGCGTGAATATGGAACAGTTGTTGGGAGGCACAGAGACATGGAGGCTGCCGACTTCCGCCAACAGCTGCTCGGCTTCAACTTCACACGAGACACTGGGGGGGAGGGAAGGGAAGGGGGCGAGCTTCTCATGACAACAAAGCTAAGAGGCTAATTTGAAATCTATTTTCTTCACACGAAAAGACACCTTTGCCACTCTTTTTACGCACGCACCAACACACGCTCCCATCCATACGCGCACCTCCTCCTCCTCTTCCTCCTGTCTACTCACCACAGCTGTCTCTTCGTGGGGAGGCAGTCTTTGTTGGAGGCTGTCACTCCCATGGCCATCTGCATCACCGTGATGTATTTCTGGTACTTCATTTTTGTCCTCCTTTACTACCGCCACTACTACTTCTACTACGACTTCTACTTCTAGGAATCCGCGCGCCACAGAAGCGGCACAGGTGAGCGTGCATTCAAATGTCTGTTATTGTCCCTCGGCACCCGCGGCATCCTCGGTATCAAAAGCGCCATTTCCACGTCTGGAGGACTGTTGACAGGGAATATGTTCCCCGAGCTCAACGAAAGGTACCACGCCGCCGCGACCCATGGCTCTAATCTCATTAGCGCTCAGAATAGATTGGCTAATCCATTCAATTTTAGTCAGGACCGGGTCATTGTTGTGGCTCGCCCCGTAGCGACCACTTTTTCTGGCTTTATTCCTTTTTTTAAAACCCCGGTTTTTTCCCTGTGGAGTCAAAGAATCAAGAGAAAGAGACAAACAGAGTCAGAGATAGGATGCAGCGGCGGTGGCACCCAAACGTCTGCGAGGTAGGAAAGAGAGAGCGCCTGTGTTCAACCAGAGAGAGAGAGAGAGGAGGAGGAGGAGGAGGAAGAGGAGGAGAGAGCCAGCGATGTAATGGCTTATGAAGGGGAACTACCACTGCTGAGTAATTTCTCAGTATTGTAGAACTGGGGGCATTATTTTGGATGTTATTTCTCTCAGATTGGTCCATGAGGCACAATTAAAACATCAGATTCTGGGTAGTTAGAAAACACTTGGAGTTCACAGTGGAGCAAAGCAGCAGTAAAGGAAAACAACAACAACAACTCGATACCAATTCTGAGTTTAAAGACAACATTAAAGATTAGACTACACGGAAACCTGGATCCTGAAGTCTGAGGAACTAAACAACCTATTACACATTAAGTACTCCTTGTTCTGACTTGTGTGATCATCCCTTCATACTAGGGCTGCCAGTCAATTAAAATATTTAGTCGCATGACTGTCCACAGTTAATCATGATTAAGCACAAATGAATCACATTTTTTATCTGTTCAAAATGTACCTTAAAGGGAGGTTTGCCAAGTATTTAATACATTCATCAACATGGGAGTGGACAAATATACTTCTTTATGAAAGTATATGTATATATTTATAATTGGAAATCAATGAACAACACAAAACAATGACAAATATTGCCCAGACACCCTCACAGGTACTGCATTTAGCATTTAAAAAAATGCTCAAATCATAACATGGCAAACTGCAGCCCAAAAGGCAACAACAGCTGTCAGTGTGTCAGTGTGCTGACTACTACCAAACTGCATGTGATCATCATAAAGTGGGCATGTCTGTAAATGGGAGACTGGTGGGTACCCAGAGACGCATATCATGAGGTCAGAGGTCAAGTGACCCCTTGGAAATGGCCTTGAGAGTTTTTCCTCACCAAAATTTAGTGATAAGCAAGTTTGGAGCGTTATTTAACATCCTTTGAAACAAACTACCCATGTCATGCTTAGTACCGATGGATTGATACCAGTATCTTCACTGTAGCTTTAATACTGAGCCAGCTACAACCTACACATTGCAAGTCACATTAATGCATTAAAGAAATTAGTGACATTAAAACAAATTTGCTTTGACATTACTTTTCACAGCCCTGCTTTATATGTTTACTTCTTTTATTTTATTATTTTATTATTTTCCAAGACAACGTCCTCAAATGTCTTGTTTTGTCCACAACTCAGAGATATTCAGTTTACTGTCACAGAGAAGTAAAGAAACCAGAAATAAATTTAAGAAGCTAGAATCAGAGAATTTAGCTGTTTTTTTGTTGTCGTTTTTTGTAAAAATTACTCACACTGATTAATCGCTTATCAAAATAGTTGACAACTAATTTAACAGTTGACAACTAATCGATTAATCGTTGCTCTACAGTTCATTCAGTGCTTGTGGACCTCATACTTCAGTGTGTGGCACCATGATTTGTTCTTTTTTCTACTCATACTATATTTTACTTTATTATAATGTGTGTGTGTGTTTTCTCTTACAGTGTATATTTGTGTGATGAATTCGAGCTAGATCAATAAATTAGCCGTTATATAGTTTGTCAACTAGAGGGCAATGTAAAATAAATTTTTCAACTGTACAACGTCCCACTCAATATGTTTCTTATTTAATTATTTAAAAATAAAAGTGAATGGACCCTAAAAAAGATTGTTTGCTATATGTTTAATAAAAAATGATCCACCAATATGTAATCAGCTTTTTTTATTTTACCTTGTGAACTCGTGATTATGAGATGGGAAGCAGTGAGCAGGCCATGGGTTGCGTTCAAGTGGTTAAATCGTGACGAACACCGCTGCTAAGCAACGGCAATATTAACTTCGCTATCCGAGTCTAGAAGCCACAGAGGCTAACAATTTAGCAAGCTAGCAAGAGGGTAACATGACGAAGGAAATACAAAGACATAATGACAGAAGAGAAAGATGAGGTTGTAGAGAATATCAATATTTTCCTTAGACTTTATAAAATTACAAAGAAAAACAATAGATGACTAAAATTACAATATACTGTACAATATTAACTTATCATGCACGATAGATGGACTTCCATGGGCTCCACCATTTCTCACAACGTCAACAAACACGTCACAAGTCGTGAACTCTGAGCCTTCAGAAACTTTCCATCATCAGCTGTAAGATTCTATTACTGCTCGGCCTGGAGTAACATTTATTCCTTTTACCGTTGGGATAGACAAAGATTTACGACAAGCGACAGAGTAGTTTTCACTTCTTATAACTACTACTACCAACCTTGTTGCTTAAACGTCAATCTTCCTAAGTAGCCACACAGTCGTGCTCTGCAGGTTTGACTGAATGAGGAGGCGAGTCAGCTTGATCTCTTTGACGGCTCAGTGAAACTGAGCCAAGCAAAGCTCATTAAGAAACTGCTCCGAAAGGACGAAAGTAACAGTAAAAACAACCCATTTCACTTGTCAGGTTTATTTATTTTAATTCTGCTTAATAATCACACACAGCACAAGTAAAATGTCCACTAGCTTTCAACACGACAAAAAAATGCTGTATATATTTATGCTGATTGAAAGATTAGTAAACTATTGTTATTCTATTGGTTTCAGGTCTCTATGTGTTTCACTCTTATCTCTTACTGCCAGCCCACAGAGAAATGTGAGGTTCAGGTTACCTTTACTCACCTTTTAGGGGCTGATAGTTTACAGAGTCTCTGAAGATGCTAATCAATTCAGTGATTGATTCAGTGTCAAATTTAAATGGCCAGTAAACATTAGTCTTCAGTGAATCCTCAAGGACGAGGGGAACATCAGAGGAGTCCACGCGCACACGATCTAAGTTAAAGTGGCTCCCTGTGTGCGGGTATGTTTATGTCTGCATGGCCTCTGTCAAAGAGGAAAATCATGTTTTCTTTAGAGTGATTAGGAGATGATGTAACCATTAAGACTGTTCGCAGACTCCCTCTATATAAACCCCTCGGGCAGAACCATTAACCTTTAAACAAGCTGGCAGTGAGGCTGGAGAGTATCGCACGTTTTTGACAATGAAACGGCTGAGACAGCACATCACTGTCGCTGTATTTACATATTTGTTCGGACTAATAAACAGAATGAAGGAAGGGAGAGCTGCGGTGTATAAACCACAGTCCTCTTGAGACGGCCCATGCACCGGAAAAAGTAAATCTAGATATAAACTCTATGAGGAATGAGAGCAACACCACGATAAAATAGCCAAGGAGAAAAGTCAGACAGTCAGCGCAGTTCGGCAGGTAACTCCTGTTGGACGGGGAAGCTGGTGAGCAGCTGGTGGGGAAGGTCAGGATGAAACTGCTGTTATCAGCACTGCTTGATTTTGGCAGCTACGAAAATAACAGAAAATCCACCAAAAAAATTGTCAACACAACCCACCTTGCCTTTCCTCTGACTCCTCTGATGTTTATTTACAGTTCTTGGAGTTGGAAAGAGGATTAAGTAAACACACAGAGGCACACCAGCGGCCTGAAGGAGACTGAGGACGGTGAGGTCACCACAACAGCGATATGGTCTTCAGCCAGAAGGACAGTGGAGACTGTGAGCGATGCAGCTCTCAGCAGACTGTAAATATTCTCTTCGATCTCTGGTAATAAATACAATTAGCTGCTACTTGGTGCAAGGCTGCGTGCTGGCAAGAATCTCGCGATATGATACCTATCATGATACAGAGGTTACGATTCGATGTATACTGCGCTACTGTGAGCAAGGCATTATATATTGCGATTTTTTAAATCTAATTTTAGGAAAACTGTCATAGTATAAAGAGGGCACTGCCATATGCATAGAGTTTACTTTTTTATGCACTCAGAACAGTGGGGTTTGCATTTGTATTTATTACGATCCCTGTAACATAAACATCATGGGCCACTGTCTGCCACAAATCTTTGCATTTAAATTATTTAAAAAAAAATCAAAACTGTGAACATAATATGACAGTACTTCAATATTTTTTGTTTTCCTACCCGTAACATGTCAATACTGACTTGCAAATGGACTCCATCAGCCCAACTCAAGAACATAGATTCTCTCTGTCTCTAAAACTACAGCTTAAGTACTGCGTATGTAGCATGTGCCCCCGTCTTCTGCGCTAACTTTGCTGGCATTACATGAATTTATTTTATTATAATTTTTTTATTATTATTATTATTATTATTATTATTATTATTATTATTATATTTTATTATTTTATTACATATTTATTTATTATAAGAATTTGCTGAAGGGTTCAGTTATTTGTCTTCCAGATATTCACCTTCATGGCCACAAGCGAATGTGTCTTCAAACTTTCCACACATCTACTTAAAAGGACAGATCGGGTGTGGGGATTGTATGCAGTACGTATCGATTGTCGGTGTATTACCTACAGTAGATGGTGGTCGACACACCCCCATTTTGGAGAAACAGACAGGAGTACCAGCACAGTGGTAAAGAAATGTACTGATGTGGACAGGGCCAACAGAAAAACATATTTTAGTTACTTAAAAGAAAAGGCGCACCAAAAATAAATAAATGAATACCCTTTAAGCTATATTGTGAATATTTTCACTGCTCAATCTTGCCCTCAGACAGCCCTTTCCAATGGGGAACTCAATTGAAACTGAAACATATCTATGCTCTCCTTAAAGCAGACAGTTCACAAAACAGTATAGGTTTCAGTTTCAGTTCAGTTCCCCATCAGGAAATATTCTAAATATAGCGTACACTGAAACAGATTGAATTTTTTTCGGTGAGCTTTACTTTTAGGTGGCTAAAATATGTTTTGTTGCTGGTCCCGTCCATAGCAGTACATTACTTTGCTCCCTGACCGTCATCTACTGTAGGTAATACGCTGACTCTGGATAAGTACCTCATGCAACCGCACTTCAGAACACTCAAACTATCCTTTTAATAAAACTACACCAGGAGACTAGTTCATCATCTTTATAATCACAGCAATGGCTAGCAGACCCAAAACCCTGCTGTCACCGTTGTGGTACGGTGGAGGAGATGGAGAAGAATACTGGATTGGTGTAAGAGTGAGATTTCCCTCAGGAGCAGCCACCATCCAAATGTGTTGATCCCCCCTTCACCATAAATTACACTATCCCCTGGACCCGGGCCACGATTAATCACATGACCACAGCAGCCAGATTAAATCTGTAGCCTTGGACTGTTCTCCTGTCTCACTCTCTCTCCGCCTCTCCATCATGTACGAGGCATACAAATAATCAACAAGCACACAAGCATATAGTACATACACAGATTACAACTATGAGTGTGTCATTGTAGACATTTTGTGGCCAGTGTGTGTTGTCATCCACCTGTTTTCTATTACTGCTTGTACATTATTCCCACCCTGAACACCGTCTGTGGGCTACAGCTCTCCATCTCAGTCCAGCGTGGATGCTGTATGCATCCTGTAACTCAACACTCCACTGCAGAGCTTTAATTTCTCAATGCTAGACCTGCATCGCCACGGCAACACTGGCTCTGGGCCTGGCTAAAGTGGCTCTGACACATGATATGCCTTCATATTCAAAAGCAAAATGATGTAAATTGAACAGGTATGACACAAATATATCGTCACAAAGATTAAGGAATTAATTGGCAACTATTCTGATAATCAATTCAATGCTTAAGTAAATTTCAAGCATATATTCCAAACAAATGTGAGACATGGACAAGCATAAAATATTCACCATTCACACCATGTGATGGTGTGAATGGTGAATATTTTATGCTTGTCCTCGTCTCACATCATACTTAACACTTCACCTTAGAGTAGTATGATGCTTTATAGAGCAGAAGATTAACTGAATATTCAAGACGATAATATCTAATTGCTACAAAACATAATTGTTAGTTGCAGCCTAACTTTCTTAACTTTCAAATTATGGTCTTTGATATCAGTAACGTTGAAAAATCTATGGGCACAAATATGATTATTAATTTGAATGTATGATTCTCAATTCATCTAAAATCCCTTGGTATGACTTGTCCCTTACTGCTAAAATTGCTGTTCCTCTCAGTGAATACAAAAAGGTATAGTATGCAGGACTTGGTGCCATCTAGTGGTGTGGTTGCAGATTGCAACCAACTGAGTACCCCTCTGTTCACTCCTCCCTTTCCAAGAGTGCGGTAACGTGAGCTGCAGAGTGCAAAACTGTGGTAACGGTGTTCGCCTCGCTCTGAGGTTTACCACAGTAACACTACTTTAGGAGCAATGGAGGTCAGACGGCAGCTGGCGGTACCACGGTTTTGCATTCTGTGGCTCACATTACTGCAGTTTCACAGCGTGCTAGAGAACTACGGTGGCCTTCAGGTGACGTAAAAACACAATAGAGGCTCTCTCGAGTCATTAGCCACGTTTACATGCACCAAATTTCTCCAATCCGATCTGAACCTTGGTTGATAGGAAATTCCAAATCCAATGTTTACATGGACACTAAATAAAAGGATCCGATCATAATGTGCGTATACATGCACCGAGCATATAATTAAAATAAATCCTTTGGGCATGTGCAGAGTTGTCTAATTTTCCCGAAATAGTAGAAGAAGAAGCAGCTCTACTTCCGCCTGTGTTGTAAACAAACGGCGCGTTGTCTGTCACGCTGACGTAGCACACATGCGCAGTGGAGGTAATTTTACCCCAACCAGGAAGCCATGATTCGAGTGGGTGTGTACATGGACGCCAATCGGAACAATGAATGACATAAATCACCTCTCTCATCATACGATTGGGCCGTATCGGACAGAATCTCTGTCCATGTAAATACAGCTAGTGTTTGGTTTGTCCGTTCGTGGCTACTGCAGAAACGTGGCGGAGCAACATGGCGAATTCCTTAAAGAGGACCTGCTCCCTATGTTGATATGAAAGGCTCAGTCTAACGTAACAAAAACACGATTCTTAGTTTCAGGTGATTAAACACTAATGAAAACATAGTTATTAATATTGTATTCCATTTCTGCTGGTAGATCCCCCAAAATGTTACACACTGTCCCTTTAATCATTATAATGTAGTTAAATATATGATATTAATAATTTAATCAGGCTTGCCTTTAATTTAGACCGACTTGGAAGGAGCAGAATTACATGTACATGGAAAGTGTTGCTAAAATGGGACACTGAATTAAATTATATAAGCAGCGGCAGAATGTCACTATGGAGAACATCCTTTTTTAATTTGGATTGTAAATACTGAGCTAAAATTAGATCTAGATGGCACTGGGTCTATTTCCAAACTCATTTTGGATGCATGGCTATCTAATAATAGTATAATGCTAAAGCGGTCTATTGTCCTGTAATACAGGGCTTGTTATGGCAGTTATTTTTGCTTTATCTGTTTATTTTAGAGAGCTCATATAGATAACACGGTTGCATGAAGAAAAGCAACAGATGTGATATATGTAGGGGTCTACCTAAAGCTAATTTGTAGCACCTGTCCATGGATTACATGTAGGACAAGGGAAAATGTAAAGACAAATTCTTGATGCCGGATTGGCAAACATGAAGTACAGGTCTGCACTGTAATGCACAGTGGAAAGGGGCTAAGAGCAGTATCTGCACGATAAAAAAACGCCTGTGACGTGTGTGAGACTTGCCAGTGAGCAGTGATGTGATAAGAAGGCGCACATGGACCGCTAGACATAGAAGCTGCAGAGGATGCATAAAGCATATGAATCCAACCAAGGGTAATGCAATATGTAAATGAGAGAGCAGTTGTTGAAGTGAATGCGCCTGCTGTTGTTTCTACAAAATTGCATGAGAAATGCATGAAACACAACACGGTGGGAACACATGCGCACGCTATACTGCGAATGCCTGTCTCAGGTCAAAGCTACAGAGGTAGAAACGTGGATAAAAACAGTCTTCACGGGCAGCCATATTGGCTCCAAAGTCCCCCTTTCTGTTGCTAAGTAACAGGTGGAAATAGACTTTTTAAAATATAGTCAGCGTCACACAGTTTTAGGGCAGAGCACAGAGGTGGAGAGGTGTTGGAGGTTGAGCGGAAGATAAACAGAGGGAGAGACTGGGAGCGAATGCCGGGATACTAAATGACTGCTGTTGCTGCTCGGACAGTGATTTATGGTGCAGCTTCGTGGGCGTGGGGGGTGTAGGGAAGGAAAACAAAGATGGTTCCACATGAAGAGGGATACATGGTACATGTAAACAGATATTCTGCCTCACAGGTGCAGAGAAAACAGAATCTCCATGGTAACTTAGGTGTGCGTCTAAGTAGACAGTATTACTTGATGGTGAGGTGAAGCTCTGTGCTTTTGTGCCTCCAGTCAGCAGGGTTTGACACCAACAGCCTCCTCCCCTCCTGCCCTCCCACTGTCACCTTTATTAACAGTCTGCCAGGTGGAGACTTTCTCTCCTAAGTGTCCCACTGTAGCCTTGGATTTGCTGAGGTAAGTGATGAACAGGGGCACAAAGAGCCTATGGGAGGGAGCAGCTCTCCCTCCTGTTAAAAAAGCTGTTTACAGCTAACACACAGTAGCAGTATACATTCACCACACTACAATACTACCTAAGTGTTTGCTCTGTTGCTCATCTGTAACTGTGATGATGAAACATGAAACAAACTTTGGCTTCTTTAACTAGAAATTTTACACAGGAAATGAATGCTCACCTGGTGACAAAATTTGCGAGGTATAAGGTATCTTCAAAGCTTCTTCACACTTGCTTATGAAGAAATATTATATACTGCATTATGTAAACACACTTGATGTGACAACGAGTCATCACACGGTGTCTTCAGTTAACCTCTGCTACTGAGAAATAAAGCCAACGAGAAAGTGCAAAAGACGGTTGTGGGTGATGTCTCTGGGTGAGGTCGCTGGGCTGCTAGCCGTCTGCTCTGCTACGTCACCCGGTCCCACCTCAGCTTCACCAACGATCCACCTCTTTGCCCAGTTTTGGATAAAACTGGCTGTCATCGCTGCCAAGATGGCGACAGCCGGAGTCACCCACTTTGAGCTGCACAACACCTTTTCAGAGACCTAAGGGTGACGTCTAAGACTACATCAATAGTTTATACAGTCTATGGTTAACACGTTGAACAACTTAATTTGTTATTACATCTCGTGCACTTACAGTACAGACCAAAAGTTTGGACACACCTTCTCATTCAAAGAGTTTTCTTTATTTTCATGACTATGAAAATTGTAGATTCACACTGAAGGCATCAAAACTATGAATTAACACATGTGGAATTATATACTTAACAAAAAAGTGTGAAACAACTGCAAATATGTCTTATATTGTAGTTTCTTCAAAGTAGCCACCTTTTGCTCTGATTACTGCTTCACACACTCTGTATTCTCTTGATGAGCTTCAAGAGGTCGTCACCTGAAATGGTCTCCAACAGTCTTGAAGGAGTTCCCAGAGATGCTTAGCACTTGTTGGCCCTTTTGCTTTCACTCTGCGGTCCAGCTCACCCCAAACCATCTGGATTGGGTTCAGGTCCGGTGACTGTGGAGGTCAGGTCATCTGGTGCAGCACCCCATCACTCTCCTTCTTGGTCAAATAGCCCTTACACAGCCTGGAGGTGTGTTTGGGGTCATTGTCCTGTTGAAAAATAAATGATGGTCCAACTAAACGCAAACCGGATGGAATAGCATGCCGCTGCAAGATGCTGTGGTAGCCATGCTGGTTCAGTATGCCTTCAATTTTGAATAAATCCCCAACAGTGTCACCAGCAAAGCACCCCCACACCATCACACCTCCTCCTCCATGCTTCACGGTGGGAACCAGGCATGTAGAGTCCATCCGTTCACCTTTTCTGCATCGCACAAAGACACGGTGGTTGGAACCAAAGATCTCACATTTGGATCATCAGACCAAAGCACAGATTTCCACTGGTCTAATGTCCATTCCTTGTGTTCTTTAGCCCAAACAAGTCCCTTCTGCTTGTTGCCTGTCCTTAGCAGTGGTTTCCTAGCAGCTATTCTACCATGAAGGCCTGATTCACACAGTCTCCTCTTAACAGTTGTTCTAGAGATGTGTCTGCTGTTAGAACTCTGTGTGGCATTGACCTGGTCTCTAATCTGAGCTGCTGTTAACCTGCCATTTCTGAGGCCGGTGACTCAGATGAACTTATCCTCCGCAGCAGAGGTGACTCTTGGTCTTCCTTTCCTGGGGCGGTCCTCATGTGAGCCACTTTCTTTGTAGCGCTTGATGGTTTTTGCGACTGCACTTGGGGACACTTTCAAAGTTTTCCCAATTTTTCGGACTGACTGACCTTCATTTCTTAAAGTAATGATGGCCACTCGTTTTTCTTTACTTAGCTGCTTTTTTCTTGCCATAATACAAATTCTAACAGTCTATTCAGTAGGACTATCAGCTGTGTATCCACCTGACTTGGTGGTCTGATGGTCCCAACCCCATTTATAAAGCAAGAAATCCCACTTATTAAACCTGACAGGGCACAAATGTGAAGTGAAGACCATTTCAGGTGACGACCTCTTGAAGCTCATCAAGAGAATGCAGAGTGTGTGAAGCAGTAATCAGAGCAAAAGGTGGCTATTTTGAAGAAACTAGAATATAAAGCGTATTTTCAGTTGTTTTACACTTTTTTGTTAAGTACATATTTCCACATGTGTTAATTCATAGTTTTGATGCCTTCAGTGTGAATCTACAATGTCAATAGTCATGAAAATAAAGAAAACTCTTTGAATGAGAAGGTGTGTCCAAACTTTTGGTCTGTACTGTACATGTTGAAACTAATGATGAGAAAACAATGAATTGTAAAAAATAAAATAAAAATCACACTTTTGTTATAAGTTATAACATATTAGTTTGTAAAAACAACATTCAAAGTTGGCCCCCTCCTCCCCGGCATAACTAGGGTTAGGGTGCTTGTCAGCGGGTGAAAGCCAAACCCAGAGTTACTCTCACTGCTTGGCATTTTGTTTTTGTTTTTTGTTTTTTTTTTGTGCTGTGTTGGCTATTTTCATAGCTTCCTCTTGGATGCGTGCTTACGGTCTGGCACCTGGTTGCGTCATTTTTATAGACGCTGACAGCCAGGATTGTCCTGAACACAGCATGATAAGAAAATACAGGCAGAGGTCAGGTTCTCTACAAATACAGACGCTGCAGCACACTTTTTCAAATTTTTTCAGTCTATCAGTTTTTACACAGATTAAACAAGCAAGAGAGCTAGGTGTCTCCCTGTCTCTCACTTTGTTATACACCCACTTTTTCCACTAAAGTCTGTCTGTCTATTGATTGTCTGTGTCAGTTGTATACCCTGCTGTACATTATGCCTATATTATTTTTAAGACAGCAAATTACCAAACAGACAGCATGAATCTTTTCATAGTCTGAATTAGATTCAGATGAAGCAGTGGCTGGTAAGAGCTTAAAAAGGTTTGTACGTGTACGTATATATGGATGTGTTTGTTTCTGTTGGCACGATTCAGTTGTGAGACAGAGGACTTGCTGAGCACTAAGTTTAGCTACTGTCATTCAGCAACTTCTGTTAGGCTTTTACAGATAAAGTACATTAAAAGTCACATTATGGAGTCAGAGAGCTCCTTATTTAAAAATCAATATGTTGCTCTTGGCAGGAACAGAAGATCCAGACAGCATGAGAAAAAAGAAGAAGGATATAGAAAAGGTAATAGACGAGTTATGGGATGAGCTCCCTGGTCTTTGGTTAAAACCCCCTTGGATCACCTTCAAATAGCACTCCTGGGGTGTCAGACATCTGCTGAATGACTCGGCAAAATCAATGGATGGCAAGCCGTGGATTTTTCCTACTTAGCACAGGTTGACAGAGTATATATGCTTTTCTAAAGTGATGCCCTTCTTTGCATTCCCACAGTTGCACAGATACTGGGGAGGGCCTCAGTTCGGTTCACGGTTTGGGTTCACGGTTTTCGGTTCAGTTCGGTACATTTATGGTACAGCAATTTCTAACTTCAATTTCAACATGAATTTTATTTATTTGGCAAAATAAGTCTAACCCTTAAGACTAACATCAGGAACAAAACACTTCTTCATTGTCACATCTTTTGGCTGGACTGCTTATCTACAAGAAAAGTGACACTGTGTTATTTAAAAAGAAATAACATATAAAAACAAATCATCAACAAAAAGTGCAGCATCAGGTCAGCCAGCACTAGAGCTTTATTAAACAACAGTAACACATACTAGGCCAGCATCATATGAGAAAAATCTGCCATGTACAATAACACTGCTCAATATTGCAATGATGATATGACTTAATAAATAAACAAATATTGAAGTTGGCATATTAGCTATACTTATGTCAGCCTGGTTGTTTTTAAAGTCAGAACCAGATTAGAACTGAATATTTAAACACAACTAGGACAAATGTTGTTTGTAGAGCAGCAACAGTAATGTTTACAACAGCAAAGTCACTAATATCATCATCATTAATAAAATAAATCAGATTCCTGAGTGAAGTTTATAAAGACTGAAGAACACAAACATCAGTCAGTATCAGTCCTTCCTCCTGTCCTCCTGTCCTCTGTTCTCTGTCCTCCTGTCCTCCATCCTCCTGTCCTCTGTTTTCTGTCTTCCTGTCCTCTCTCCTCCTGTCCTCTGTCCTCCTGTCCTCTCTCCTCCTGTTCTCTGTCCTCTCTCCTCCTGTCCTCTTGTCCTCTCTCCTCCTGTCCTCCTGTCCTCTCTCCTCCTGTCCTCTGTCCTCTGTCCTCCTGTCCTCTGTCCTCTGCTGATGTGAACCACTACAGGTCCTGCTGGTAGAGGAGGAGCTGCTTTGTCTCAGCCAGCTGATCAGTTTACTACTAAGATACATGACAAACTGACCTAAACAGTCAGACTACAGAGCTGCTGCCAGCTTTAGTTTCAGCTTGTGTAGCCGAGAGTTATGTTGCTTCTAAACATTATAAGGATAATATATTAATAACATGGAGGCTCTGTGGTTCGGACCCTTGTCAATAACAGTCACTGCTTCACTGCTACTGTTCCTCCCTTCACAATAAACTCCAATCACAACGCACGACCTCAGCTTCAGTTACACTGCATGTGTTATACCTCATACCCGTCTGCCCGTGTCCCAGCCTCTTATCTTAGGCCTTGATTTCTAGTGTGACAATAAATGTGATGAAAAAAATACACAATCAGCCTCATAACCTATTTCAAATGAACCAAGCGATACATACACAAACTGAACCGTGACTAGCGAACCGAACGGTTTGTTTTTTACCCAAACCGTGCCCACCTACAGTCTTCACACAGAGTGTAGTTAGTGTAGTGTAGTTTTAAAAGCATAGTGCACAGCTCTACAGTAAATTAATTAACTCAAATCATCAACATGTGACATAACTTTTGTATGTATGTTGTGGACTGTGTGTTTGCAGCCAGAACAGTGCTGTAGGTGCTGCCATGCTGCCTTAGATGTGTGGGCCGTGTATGCTGTCGCTGTGCATCTTATCACCAAAGAGTGAAAATAGAATATTACACCATCTGTGTATGCCTTCATTTATGTAAGCAAGGCCAATAAAGTGGCAGTCTCCAGTTGTACTCATTAGTATCTTATTGTCAGATCTGAAATAAAGCAGGATTTATAAAGATAACAATGCATCAAATAAACTTCTGGTGGAGGTGCTGGCTGAGATTAAAGTGTAATAAATGTAGGGAAAACCCAACCAAATGCTCAAATTTGTGCAGTAATCATTTATTAAGGTGAGACCAGATACCTCATATGCTTGAAGAGGGTCTCTGACCAAAAGCTCACCTTATATAGATGTGAAATAAACAAAATTAAGATGGGGAAAGTAAGATGAAAGTTACGATCCCAGTACCTTTAGTTGCACAACTGTACAAATACAGAGGTGTACTATAGAAAAACATTCATCCAATTTTACACTATTTACGCCTTGCATTAAAATATTATATGAAAGGACAGGTGTAAATGCTCCCAAAACACAATGAGGACAGAATGTGATCCGATTGGCCAAACCAGCCCGGAGGTGATCACGGACACATTGTGACCACACTGAACACAAGCGGTCTATTGATCTAACGACAACAACTACATGGGAGGAAATAAGTAATGCTAGGGCTATCGCAAGTATGAGTTTTAGGGCTAGTAGTCAGTAATCAAAAGCAAACATTCTCAGCTTCAGATGGGTCTTTGTGTGAGGGTACAGGGCTCAACCTGTAACACGCTCTCAGCGAGATCACCACCTCCGCTTTGTCTGTGCTCACTGTTTCCTCTCCTTATCCCTCTGTGTGTGCAGGTGTAGACGTACAGAGTCACATTTGAGGGCCCTTATCCAGTAAATGGCAGCTTTTTGTTTGTTTGTTGTTCATGTTCATTATGATATGTTTATGTTCATAATGAAATTTTTGGGTAAGTGGCTTTGGATCAGCTCAAGATCACAGACCCTGCCTTTAATGCGAGGTGTAAATGTAATCAGATCAAATCATATCTAGATACAATCTGGATATGCGACATTTCAAAGTCAGCTGTAAAGGGGGTCAAAGAGTAGTAATTAAAAATAATGATCAGTGGTGTAAATATTGACAGTGCATCCGGCATGGCGCACCAGGGCCCACTGAATCTGTTATATGCACTTCTAGTACGTTGTGTATACACACCATGTGGGCCACTTATCAGCTGTGCGTTCAAAATCAGACTTATCTTCTTTCATTTGTTCTTTTTAAAACAGAAAACACACAATTTATTGGAAATTACATTCTATATATCCAACAGCAGTAGGAAACCTTTAGCTCTCTGGCGATCTCTCTCCAGCCAGCTGCCACTTTATGTTGGGTTTTTGTCGTAAAATGAGGAGGTATCGTATAGATAACTCCACATTTTAGCTTCACCAATCAGCCACTCCTGGTCCATTTCAAGGTGAGCAACAGGAATAAATAGAAACAGTTTCTGACAAAGGTTTAGCTCAAAATGGCATGCCACGTTGTGCTGCGTCACTCACGACGTGGACAATCCAATAAAAAGTATATGATACTTAAGCAATGTTGTTAATGACTGTGGAGCACAAGACCGGTTGGATGAACTTCTAATGAGTGAGTACTGGTTTCTTTTTGTTATTATGCAGTGGGAGCAGGGATTTAAATCTATAGCACTGAAATTGTGACGTCTCATATGTTGGAAAATGTACACCTATGGGCGGCTGAGTTCAGGGAAAGCTGTTAAATTACTGTTGATAAACGTGGCTTTCCGGCTGCTGTCCGTGGTGCTGATCTAGGGCTGGTTTGCAGGATGGGAGTTGCATGGTGAGCTTCCCTGTGGTAGCAGAGCGGTTGTCTGGAGTGGCTGTGTGTGTCCATGCGGGTGTGTGCACGAGCATGCAATTGTATTTGGGGCAAGAGCCCAAAAAAAAAAAAAAAATTGCACGGGGGCCAATCACAATTATGTTACGCTGCTTGTAATGGACGCTGATGTTATGGGTACTTACTGTTAGTACCAAAAGCTAAAAAAGTACAGGAGTAATATCACTGTGTATCTGCGCTAAAGGAAGCTTCTGTCAAAACATTCAAGTCTGAGTTATGCACAAGTACTCTAATTACTATCTATCAAAGATGGCTAGGTCATGGTCACAACCAACTGCATTATTCATACCACAAAGTAACTACTAAGTGGAGGTTTTAGACATAGCAGCATATTGACTTTGAAATGGAGTTACAATAAGGCATGAATAATAATGTGACACTTTGACCTCTGCAGGCCCCCGTTAATGATGTTTTTCTCTATTGGTGCATGATTAGCTTTTTCATCTGCAAAATAAGGGGTATTTTTTCTAAACTGGAAAAACTCTGTACCGCCTTGTTGTAACAATTCCATTTAACTGATGTGTAAAACACAATAACCGGAAAAACACCGCTGTATGCTGTATGCTGTATGCTATTTGTTTTTCTCTTTAGAGTGCAAAAACCCAAGGCTGACACACTGTGCTTTGATATTCTCAAGTAATAATAGACTGCGGTTCGGCAGCCAATTAACCAAAATCTCAGCGAGGCCAGTCGGCTTGCACGTCACAAACAAAAATAGAGAAGGGAGTGATCAGACAGTCCTGTGAAAGTCCACTAGACAGGAGTGTGCAAGCCATTAGCGCCTGAGTGTCTCCACTATATGTGCGTGCATAACAGTCCTTTGCCTTTTATTGCTATGGCTGAACTGTGTGATGCATTTCTTACATAACAACACAGAAACTTTAAAACCCAGCTCCTCAACAGCTGACATGCTGTAGAGAGAAACACACTCCTACAACAGCACTCTTCTCAAGCCTTGATGTGCAGCACAGCAGCACGCATACCAACATACATTTTTAAGTATGATACATTGACAGCTTGGCGCTGGGGTGTCTGAAGTAGGATAGTGACAGATTGGCAACCACATCTTGTTCTTAAAATGTGTTTTCCTACAGATAGCTGCTGGTCAAGTTAGTAACAACATGCTTCAGCATGTTTTCTGTCTTTTCAAAAAGTGAAATTTTATCTATATTACCGGTACTTCCACTTCATTTCTCCTTTATTTGATTTATATTGTGGGAATATAGTCGCAAAATGCATTAAATACATTTTGCTCTGGCCTGGAGCCACATCGAGCCATGCCCACAACACACCTACAGTAGAGACAGTCTGCTCTGTTCAGGCAGATTTATCTCAGATGCTAGTTTTGTCAAAGTCACACCAAATACTGTATACAACTTCCAAGTTACAAGTACTAACATTATGATTAATCATCACCCTCATTAGGCCAGTCAGTGTAATCAATAAGGATGAATGAAGCTAACGTTAGTGTACAACTGGACTTTGCATCCGACAATCTGTTTACGATCTGTAAAAAATTGTACTTTCTACTTTAAAACTGAGGTGTCATATAGTATCAGTAGTTCGCTATTTGCAATAATTTCTCCAGATTAACTATGAATCATTTACGCTTTCCTCCCTAGGGAGGTGATCCAGGCATGACCAGCTGGGAGGAGGCCCCAGGGAAGACCCAGGACAAGGTGGAGAGATTATATCTCCACAATGGCCTGGGAACGCCTTGAGATCCCCCAGTCAGAGCTGCTTAATGTGGCCTGGGAAAGAGCAGTTTGGGGTTCCCTCCTGGAGCTGTTGCATCTGCAACTTGACCGCAGACAAGCGGTTGAAAATGAGTGAGTGAGTATTTACACTTGCATCTTTGATAAATACTGAATTTGGTTCCAACATGCAGAAAGCTATTTTTCAGTTTCCAAATTTCTGTTTAACTGTGTGATGACTATACATCACTTTGGGGTCTCTTCTTACATTAAAGGTAGGATCAGTAATTTTGAGAAACTAACAAAAGTACACACAACTGAAAAACCCAGCTCAGTGTTTCACACTCTGCCATTTATTGGAGTTGGAAGAAGCAGCACTAGCTCCAAAAGTCCTTAAATCTAAGTTGCCAACACTGATACTCTGTCCCTTCAGGCCTTCATCCAAAGCCCCTACAATTATTATTACATAAACATAAACATATCATAATACACGTTAATAACAAACATGGATATTGTTAGTACTCACAGCTGTCAAGCTAGCAGTGTGACTCAGGTGATGAGTGACCATACACTCACTGAGAGTGCAGGCAGGTAGGTTTATTTGATTTATTTGCGTTAGCCACAGATACCAGATTTTATTTTTTTGTCAGAGAATTTGATTTATTGATTGCTGTCGGGACATCAGAAGAATTTCAACAAATATAAAAAAAACCCTGAACAACACTACCAAGCCTACCTTTCACATTGCACTTCACATACATTCAGAAAATGTGGGGATTAAAACACTGTTATGCTTAACTTCAAAAATGCAAAAAAAATATTGACAACAAAATGATAAAATGGGTGAGAGAGTACATGAGTGTGTGCATGAGAGAGAGAGAGAGAGAGAGAGAGAGAGAGAGAGAGATTGTGCTACACTGAGCAGATTTGCAGGGCCAAGGTCAAGGTCACAGCAGGCTTACTTCCTGCCAGAGGCAGTGGTAACCTGAACCAACAACTGCAACACAAGAGAGCCTTCACAATCTCCAGCCTGGGTGTGAAATAAAAAAAAAAAAGCTTGCCCTTGTGCTGGTGTGAATGGAGAACTGTGAAAACACATGCAGGTTTCATGCACGTAAGACAAATTTCACTTAACTGTTCACAGATTGGATTTTATTGTAGGTGAGGTGATGCTTTTCTTTTTTCAGATTAAGATGACTTTCCTGTAGATTTTCAGTCTTTCCACATAGCAATGTTATCAGTAGTTGACACTAAATGATACCTTTGTTAAACCATAATTAATCAATGCGCCAAGTAAGTCAAAATGAAACCTCATTTTCAATACAGACCACACAGACATAACCCATCTGAACAACTTTAAAGTTCCTCATCTGTCTGCAAAGTAGTAGCAGCATTCACAGTGATGGATCATACACAGTAAAATACTAACACACTCTACATGCACTGCTGCTGCTAAGATCCTTCGTGTGCTTTCATCTAAAAGGTTAAACCTTGGGAGAGGACAGCACTTTGATAGACTGGTTCTAACAAACATTTTGGTGGAGTCAAATGACCTAATTAGGTAACGTAAGGGAGACAAAGTGTGTGAAGTCTGAGATAAAACATGTTCAGCGGTGTTGGAATCAGCTTGGAAATAACTCTCATACTCTCTTTCAAACTTTAACATAGCTGTCAGGAAAGGCAGGTTTTGATTTAAGTAATCACGCTTCCCCATGCTTTCTTGATACAGTGAGCCAGCTGGTAAATGTATTTTAGAGAGTCAGACACAGGAAGGGGATGACAGTTTGACTTATGCAAGCAAGGCAGCAAATATATCAGAGTCTGGTTGTAAAACAGAATTTAGACCTCAAATCGTAATAAATCTCAGCCATTAATTAACCAACATTAAACATGAAACAGTAACTGAAGCCAACGCAAATATATTTCTTTCTCTATATTCTCTGGCTACATACTCAGGTCAGGTTCAGCACTGATGTATCACCAGAGACTTCCTCCAGCTCATTCCTGGGGGATCTTATGGGCTCCCAGAAAAGCTGAAGGGTGTAATCACTTCACCCAAAGAGAGATACCCAAAACACATCATAGTCTTCCTCTGAATGTGGAGAAGCATCTGCTCTGGTCTTTCTTGACAAGCAATAACAAAGAGGTAAAGGCCAGACATAACTTTTAACAGACATGTTTGAAAGATGCTAAATGTGATGATTGGGAGCATTTCTACTACATTCACACGGCTCTAAACATGGCGACGGCTGATCCGGCAGCTTATAGCCAATGGTGCTAATATAACAGCGCTAACAGTAAAAACGTAGATATACTACATACATACTGAGGACACTATGGATGCATAGTAGTTCTGCTTCTGCTGTCTGCTAACAGAATGCATGCTACTCCTGTGCAGAAGATCACTACAGTGTAGCGCAGTGGTTGCGCAGACCCTCCCGTACTGACAGGCCTAACCTGGGGATGAACCGGAGGGTGAGTGCTACAGCGGCGTCGGTCGGGATGACGTTATCAGCTGTAACTGCCACATGAGCGCAGTGTAGAGCAGTGGCTGTGAGCTAGCCAGTGGGGCACGCTCAGCTCACTTGTACGAACACGCACTAAAAGCATGCGCGATCAGTTCGGCAAGGTCAGCAAAGCACACAGAAGCTCTGATTGCAAAACACACACAGGGAGAGTGACTTCATCCTCTGCTCAGGTAGACATTACTCCTCTACATCTTTACATACACAATAGTTGTTGATAGTAAGTGCTGTACACAGATGAGTGGTAGATATAGTGCAATTTACAAATAAATAAAAGTTACATGCAACATTGTCTACCAATAGTATGGATAATAGACATTTAGAGGAAAAGATCCCTGTATTTACAACTTGCGAGTGTGCACACCGTCAGAAAGCTGAAGATGGTGGTATGATTACAGAGTTGGTTGAGTGAGTATTAAAATACTGTGCATTGACAATATAACACTACTGTACATCCATTAAATCAACCAGAACCCTTACCTTGACTTTGGCTGACACAAGGCAAGCAATGTTTGGTTTCCAAACAGTTTCATGATATTAAGTCGTACATATCAGAGCTTTCAACAAACTATGTGAGTCCTAGTTATAATTTCACATTGGATATTGATGTGGACACTTTTAACAAGTGGGAAACTGGTAACTACAGTATTTCAGCGGAGGAGGGAAGAGAGACACTGAATAACTGAGACGCCTGTCAGTACAAGTGGCAGCCATCTCACTGATGGACTTCCTGACAGCCTCAGCACACACGACCAGGCTGTCCCAACTCTTTCTCTCACTCGTATAAGCTCCGTTTTTCTCTGCTGGATAAGACGACTAGTTAAATTTCCAAGGCCTCAAACCTGGCGGTGCAATTTCTCCTCCTCCTGACAACGTCCCACTCAGCTGCAAACAACCCAATGACTTATTGGAGATTACAGTAAAGCCAGAGCGACATCATCCACAAATAGCAGAGATGCCACCGTAATGTAACTTATCTCCAGACGTCCATTGAGTCCTCTTGTCAAGACTCCCCTGCCTATCTGGGATGTGCTTGACTTCATGCTGAGAAAGCAAACCTAGCTGTCATTTGGTGTGATATGGAATGACTTGAGTATGTGGGAAACAACTTTCTATGTTTCCTGTCTAAAGCCATAAAACACATGTAGACTAGATTAGAAAAATCCTGAACGCATCACTGATCCTCTCTACCACAACTAGAAGACCAGGTAGATTCAAAACACTCCTCAGTCTCAATTAGTACTGAAACAATTAGTCGATCAGTCAATCTACAGAAAAGTTATTGCCAACAATTATGACAGTCGACTAGTCATGTAATTTACCATGCAAAACATTTACTGGTTTTAGCTTCACTAGTGTTTGCTGTTTTGCTCTGTTTTGGAAATTCAAGATTTTGTGATTATGTACTGTTGATCGAACAAAGAAAGTAATTGGAGACGTCACCTTGGTCTCTAGGAAATTGTGATCAGCATGTTTCACCATATTCTAGACTAAACAATGAAGTGATTAAATGAATAGTGTGATATTTGGGGGAAATATGGTCATTAACTTTCTTGCAGAGACTAAGATCGATACCACTCTCGTGTCTGTATGGTGAATATGAAGCTATAGCCAGCAGCCAGTTAGCGTAGATGTCCTATGTTCCCCGTGGCTTTATGTTCTTGACATAAACTCACCGGACATAAGTGCAATAAGGACTTATATGCACAACTATATCATTGATATGATGGACACATTTCTGGCTTTATTTTTCTATTATGTATATACTAATTTATTTTATTTGTATTAATACTGTTTTTACATCTATGCTTCTTGTCTTTGTTGCACTATCCACTTGCTGCTGTAATGTGTTAATTTCCCCACTGTGGGACTAATAAAGGAATATCTTATCTTATCTTATCTTATAAACTATGAGCCTGGTAAAAGCTATCTACGAAACTCAGATTACAAACAGCTGTGGAGAAGTAGGGACATTTAAGCACCCAACCTGTTCTCATTGCCATGGTGTAAAATATGATGCTTTGTAACACCCATCGGCGTGTGATACCAACGCACACGGCAACCTTTAGCATCTGTATAAGATACACCAGGATTTCCAGTAACTACAATGTAAACCCAGTAAGAAACAGAAACAGAGAAAATGTTCCAGGAGTTTCGTGATGTGGTATAAAGACCAAAAAGACACAAAAAGGGTGGATGGGCCCAACAAACATGAGGCTTGCATCCAGGAGACTGCTGTTCTTGTCCCTTGCGTCACGTTACAAGCAGCTGATCGTACATGTCCTGTGTTCACAATGTTCAGCTTCAATCTACAAACTTTGTAGTTTTAAGCAGTAGTTTGTCCTAAAACCAAGTGATTTTGTTGCCTAACATAAACATGTGTTTTAGTTTGAATTCACAATGTTAAGCACATGTCTGGGCTGCAATGGTTAGCACTGTGACCCCACAGCAAGAGGGTCACAGGTTCAAATCTGACTTGGAGTCCTTCTGTGTGGAGTTAGCATGTTCTCTCCGTGTTAGCGTGGGTTTTCTCCGGGTTCTCCGGCTTCCTCCCACAGTTCAAAAACATGCAGGTTAATTGTTGACTCTAAATTGCTTGTAGGTGTGAATGTGAGCATGAATGGTTGCCGTCAGCCCTGCAGTGGACTGGCAACCTGTCCAGGTTGTACCCCGCCTTCGCTGTGCCAGCTGGGATCGGATCCAGACCCCCTGTGACCCCTAACGGGATAATTGTTTATGGATAATGAATGAATGAATGAAGCACGTGTTTACAGCAACTATAAAGTCATGCTGAGGGGTCTGATAAAGCCTCAGTATGTGAAGAGTTGGGATGACAATGTGTTGATGTACCTGTTGTGGCATTGCTCTCCAGTGAGGAGCTTTTGGAATAAGGTAATTTTAAGATTATCTCCTATTAATGTGAAAATACCCCAATGTCCATTAGTCTGCCTCCTTTTCACTAGAGTAGGAAACATACAGTCAACACACCATTGCAACGATCATCATTGTATTAGCTTTGTTGTCAGTTAAACGTATTATTATGTTAAATTGGAAATTACATAAACCAAATTGCTTTCATACTGACAACTGTTTAAAAGACTTCATGGATTTATTGTAAATGAAACGGGCAGCCTCAGTCAAATATAATCATGGGGGTGATGGAACCTGGATATTTATAAGATCTTATCTGGAAAATAGGCAATAGAATTGAAATAGGACACACTCACTCATACACAATGTACATACGTATGCAAATGCACACACACACTCTCACCAAATAATTTTATTTGTTTAATGTCGCCTACTTTATGTTTGCTTTTTGATTCTATGTTTGCTTGCTTGTTTATTTTCGCTTTGTTGATTACATCACTCTTGTATTTACTTACAATGCTTATTGAGGTGAGATTCCTTCTATATTACACAGCTGTAACATGAACAACATTATGGCCACTGACAGGTGAAATGAATAACATTGATTATCTTGTTTCCATGGCACCTGGCATTCGGATATATTAGGCACCAAGGGAACATTTTGTCCTTGAAGTTGATGTGTTGGAAGCAGAGAAAATGGGCAAGCATAAGGATGTGAGTGACTTTGATAAGGGCCAAACTGTGATGGTTAGACAACTGGGTCAGAGCATGTCCAAAACTGCAGCTCTAGTGGGATGCTCCCGGTCTGCAGTGGACAGGACCTACTAAAAGTGGTCCAAGGGAGGAAAATGAGTGAACTGGCAACAGAGTCATGGGTGGCCAAGGCTCACTGATGCAGGTGGGGAGCAAAGACTGGCCCGTGTTGTTCGATCCAACAGAAGAGCTACTGTAGCTCAAATTGCTTAAAAAGTTAATGCTGGGTCTGATAGAAAGGTGTTAGAACATACCAGCAGACCAGTCAGGGTGCTCATGCTGACCCGTGTCCACC
Source organism: Pterois miles (assembly GCA_947000775.1). Lineage (NCBI taxonomy): Eukaryota > Metazoa > Chordata > Actinopteri > Perciformes > Scorpaenidae > Pterois > Pterois miles. The sequence goes on from CAMQGK010000604.1 coordinate 1,218,097, forward strand.
AAAAGCGGCTACAAATGGGCACCTGAGCATCAGAACTACACCACAGAGCAATGGAAGAGGGTGGCCTGGTCTGATGAATCACGTTTTCTTTTACATCATGTGGATTCCTGGGTGCATGTGTGTTGCTTACCTGGGTGAGATGGCACCACAATGCACTATGGGAAGAAGGCAAGAAGGTGGTGCACACTGCAAAAATGGTTCAAGAATGGTTTGAGGACCACAAGTTCAAGGTGTTGACTTGGCTTCTAAATTCTCCAGATCTTAATGCAATTGAGCATCTATGGGATGTGCTGGACCTACTCAATGTTATGCAATATTAGGTAATAATGTTATGACTGATGAGAATATATATATTTTTTTAATCTCACCTGCACAACTTGCTTCTTGTGCTTTGTTGTGTTTGTGTTTCTGCTTTGTTTTTTTCAAGCAAATGAATAAATAAATCAAAACTGAATTGTAATTGATCAGCACCACCATCAGTCACATCAGTAGGCTGTAAGCTGTTGGTCAGTGATGACCTAGAAGATCATACATTGCAGAGAACATAAAACCCTTTGAAAGGTCTCCTTAATGTATCCTATAATGAGGATATTAAGCTGGAGAACACAGATACTCTTCCATTAGATTAGCATAGTGCTGGCTGTTGCTTCATATTCACCATACAGACACTAGAGAGGTTCTCATCTAACTATTACCAAGAAAGTGAATAAGCATGTTTTATTGGTAAAATGGTAAAATGCCGACAAAGAGTTGTCCTCACTGGAGGGTATCAGCTTCTGTATCATCACTGAGGTCATCAGCATAAAGTTTCAGAGTGACAGGTTACCGCTGAAATCATAAATGACCTCGGGTAAATTAGCGGGCCTTTTCAGTCAGGGATTTGGACCGTGGAGTGACTCACGTTGGATGTTCCTGCCCTACGGAGGCACACACAGCAACAGTCAGAAACGCTTTAACCAAATGGTGCACTTCTGTGTAAAACTCCAGTCAGCCTGTCCCCTGCTCTCGTTGCCTCTTAGCGGAGATCCACAACAGTAACACAAGCTGGCAGATTAGTCTCAACAGTTTACAATTTGCCACAATAATGATAGCCTCAGCCCTCCCGCTATTCAGCCTTGGCAAGCAAGAGAAAACTCATAAAATAAGCAAACCATAGCTTATTAAACTATTCGTGTTTTTTAATGTAAGCTTTGGGCATTCCTCTTTCATAACACGACCAGTTGTTGTCTGCTGCTACTGTAGCTGTTACTGTAAATTAGTTATCTCCTACTACATACAGTATTTGCAGAGAAATAGTTCAAGGAGGACAACTTAATCAAATGTTATAATAGATGCCTTTTGCTAGGGAGATATACTTTTGATCCGTCCCTTTTTCCTGACAGCAGGTTCTAGAAAACAGAGATATACAGTAAGTTTGAGAGATACTGCCAGAACACAAGTTGTGAGTGAAGAAGACGGGGCCTGTGTTTAGACAGCGGCATCCTGTGCTGGTGAAAGCAGAGGGAACAGGTCTCCAGATCACAGCGTCTCGGAGGATAAGAAAGAAGCCAGACATCCAGTAATATTCGTTAAGTTGTTCACTGCTTTTCTCTGTTTACATCGTTTGATGATAAATGGAAAAACCGGACTCTCCAGTCAGTTTGTGTTTTAGTGATGTTGTGTGTTAACTTTGGAAACATAAGAAGAACACTTTTCAAACATTTAAGCGGATATTAATCATTAGCACTGCAATAGTTACAGATCTCCACAGATTCAATTATGATGTGTGATGTAAAAATCTATCAGGGAAACCAGAGTGACTCATAAAATTTGGATGTAAAAGAACACTGATTTGGACACACTCCCCTGGGCAGAGGTGGAAAGAAACGAAGCACATTTAGATTTTTAAGCTGAAATCACACCTAAATACCAAAATGTGGAACAGACCTGCCCGTCCACCAGAGGATAGTACGCTGTATCACATTTTTCCCTGCTGAGGCTTGAATATAACACGTTGCATCACCTATATTAATGTGCAGTACCAGCAGGGGGTAACAAAACCACTCACTTAGGTTTGGACAACAAAACCACTTACGTTTAGGAAAAACACTACAGTTAAAATAAAGATGTATCCTAAGTAAAATATGCATGAAAACAATGTCATATCACTACAGAAAACATGTCACAAATATCTCTACAAAACTCGTGACAAATGTCACAAATGTAACTCACAAAACAAAACACAGGTCTCAAACACTGATCTCCTGGTTGAAAGTGCTGTGTTTGTTGGACCCATCCTACTGCCCGCCACGCCCCTTTTATTCTACATCGTGACATTGCAGTCAGTACTGACTACATGTCAACAACTCTTCTTATTACATTGCTTTTGCATTTTTGTGTCATGCACGCGCCTTTTTGTGCGACCAGGTTGTTTTAGTGTACCTTTAACTCTGCAATGTCTATTTGGCATTCATTCCTCATTACTTTGCAGATTACAGATTTTTTTGAAATGGGCCTATTCAATATGACAATCGCTCAATTAATCAAACAAAATAGCAGCATAGAAAATTGTTAAAATTACCATCAACTGGACCAGCAACAACATTAAAATATTATAGGTTAATAGATTATTTTATATATAAAGATCTTTCCGGTTAATTCATCAGTAATAACAATAAACTAGCAGCAGAGGCTGAGGTATCCAGCCTTTTAGTCCCTAGTGTGAGTCAAGCTTCAAACACAGCGTAATACTCTTTGTGATGAGTATAGAGACCTTCAAGTGTAAAACTAGTGGAATTTATTTTTGAAATAGTTACTAATTACTTTTACTTTTAAATAAGTATTTTTAATTGTGGTATTTGAGAAAGGTACCCTGTTGAGTTTTTAACTGGCTAGAGGTGGGGGGAGTAGTGTCACAATATTTTTTGTAGCTATATTGTATTGGCACGCCAACGTCAAGTATTGATCTTTTATTACATAAACTATTAACGTCTAAACAATCTGCCAGCCCGCCGGCAGCAGCTGCTATTAAAGAGGATTTAATGGACTCAAAGCTAGTGAAGATACTTGTATCATACGAGACTAGAAAACCTAAGGAACAGATTAGTACGTACCATGTCATTTTAGCTTGTCGGGAAAAACGCTACACAATGCTCCAAATTTACACTATATTTAGGTGAGAAAAAACTAGCATGACCATTTTTAAAGGGGTCTCTTGACCTCTGACCTCAAGATATGTGAATGAAAGTGAAAACTGTGAAAACAAATGTTGACAAACTGCATTATTTACAGTTTAAAAAAAGTAATAAATCACAATATATCACAATATATCTTATCTCAACACAATTATGAGTGGGTCACTGTTTTGGTTGTCTTGTGCATGTGCACAGGTACGCACATGTGCACACAGGTGACATGGCCAATGGTTTCACACTATTCCACTGATGGACAGGTGGTGATAATGCAATAATGTATGCTGCAATATGCAGCAACAAAAGCAGGGAAGAAGATGACTTGTGGCGCGTAAACATGTATATAAACAATGCAGGTTTTAAAGTGTTTTGCAACTGTTTTATGAGGAGGGATGCACTTACCATGTTTTTTTAGACCTAAAGGATACACACTTTTTTGAGAAAAACTGAATGTAAAGAGAACGTTTGTTTGTTGTTTGTTTGACAAGATAGCTCCACAGGGCGCCTTTAAGTAAAGGATACACAGTACATGATTCTTCCACTGCGATCCACTGAGGAAAAACATAGAAAGATGGATGAAACGTAGGTTCATAAACTCAAAGTCAGAGAAGACAGTTAGAGAGGACGGTGGGAGGAAAGGGAAAAAAGACAGTCAGGTCATTAATCTAAATGGCTGGTGGACGGCAGGGTGTTAACCCCAGGGAGCCGCCATTTCTTGTGACGCCATCCTCCAAACTCCAAAAGATGACTCACTGTGGGCCCAAGCAACTAAGAGGGCAAATAACATTCACACATGGTCTGGCATAGCAGCACGACAGTCCTCGGTGAGACACAAACTTAGCCACAGTCAATCACAACTTTGATTCTGTTGGCAGTTTCTGTCTCGCAGGTGTCCTCTGTTCAAATACATCTTTCATTTGGTGCGTTGCCTTACCGATACCTCTGTGCAGCCTTGCGTACGTTTAAACACGTGCATGCATGTGCACGTGAACGTGATGCATGTATGAGTCTACACAGTATATGCTTGCCTAAGAGTGAGTGTGCTCCCCTAAAGGTAAGCCTGTGGAGCCTGCGACGTTTCATCTCACCCTACTGTCAGGCACTGCTCAGCTGTTTCCCTACATGGCTTCTTAACGGTCTGTGGAGCAATGTACCCTCCTGTCCCTCCTCAGCACACCAACACACCCCGGTGACCGGACCAGGGTTAAAGGTCAGCACAGAGCCTACAGCTAGAACCAGAGCGGTCACTCTGGAAAACTTTCCTTGTCTCCTCTGCTTTACTTTCACTGAGATACAAGCGTGAGTTCACAGAGTTGTGAAAACATAATTGCCCGTGATATTTTGCATTTTTATACATTTCATTTATATAGGTAAGGACTGGATGGATATGTAGTTGTGCTAAAATGCCATGTTGACATGCTTTTACTTCTCTAGTAAGATGAATCATCTGTGCATGGAGGATCACTGTAATAGTTTAATACCATAGCGATAGTTTATGTGTACTGTGACTTTTAAACTGAAATTATCTCAAAACAGCATTTGGTGCTTCAAATGATGTGTTAAGTTCTCTACTGTAAGTTGCAATACTAATTCAAAGTCATGTGTAGTAGTCTAAATGCCTTGATGAGACTGTTTTAAGAGCTTTGGCCTAAATATAGATCACACTTTCTCTGCAGGTCTGACAGACAGAGAAAACACCTTTAATTATCACATTATTATTATGGCTGGCTAACTTGGTTGAGTGTAAATCAGCTCAAAACTGCCTATAAAACACAAAAAAATAAACGGTGAAGGAAAACACAAATTAGGTTAAAGTAAAATAAAAAAACAGAATCTCTGACAGGAACAACTATGGACGGGCAATATGGATGAAATCCTATATAACAGTTTGTGTCACAATACTACTATACTATACGGCACATTGTGAGCAATTTTGTACCAAATCAATTGAGAAACTGTTTATGGCTAAAATAATCAAACAGGAATGCATGTTTGTTGGCGGATCCAGCAGATTAAATACCTGCCAAATAATGTATGTCATCGTTATGGACGCAACAATCTTATAACAAGAGATGAAGACTGCCAGCGGCTCTGTGAGGCTGCACTTAGGCATAACTATGCTTTGAGTGAAATGCTAATGTCAGCATACTAACATGCTTACAATGATGTTTAGCATGTATTATGTTTACCATATACATCATCTTAGTTTAGTGTGTTAGCATGCTGACATTAGCTAAGTAGTGCTTAACACAAAGTACAGCTGAGGCTGCTGGGAATGTCATTCGTTTTATAGGTATTCAGAAGTATTTATGACCAAATACCAAATAAAGGGCAGATTTTTGACTTGACAGATGAAAAGTTAAGGTTGTTTAATTCGTTGTAAAGGAGCATAGACTGTATATAACAAGTGGACGTAGTCACCGTGAAGTCACACATTGGTTTGTGGACTGATGTTCTGAAGCCTTGAGTTTGGCCATCACTATCTTGGTTTTTGGCCGTCGCCATGTTGGATATTTGCAACCAGAAGTGACAGGAGAGGGTGGAGCAAAGTACAACCAAACACTGAATAAGATATTTTTAGAAACCAAAAAGGTTACAATTAATTTTCATGAACTGAAAACACACTGTGAAAGGGTTAAAGTTGAAAGACAAAAACTCAGACAACCCCAGACCAGACAACGCTGTGGTAGTGACCTGTCAATCACAAGGTAGCCCCACCCTAAAGCATATACTGCTTTATGGTCCATTTGACTCTAAATGGGACCATAATTTACTAAATGAACATCATGCCGTATTGAAGAAGACTTGAAACTAGTGATTGAGACCATAAACTCATATTTGTAATAAATCAAGTGAGAAATGGTTCATTTTGTCTTTGCCAAATAATATGGCAATCCATTCAATAGTTGTCAAAACATCTAACTATAAAGCAAAGAATCAGTGTCTGTATGTCATTCACATATGTCGAGATCCACTCATCGATCGACTTCACACTTGGCAGGAGTATTGCTGGGGACCCCAGGGAGTGCAGCGTCGAATGTGGTGCAATTTTGCAATTTAATCAATCTTAATAAACTTTGAACAAACAAGCAAACATACTCTTAACGTACAACCAAACTCTTCTTCACGTCCTTCGAGTCAATGAGCGATGAGTGGTTTTCAACACTGCTGCAGGCAGCACTTCTTTGGGGCCAAGAAATCAGTCTGGTCCAAATGACCGCATGCTCTTTACGGGCACGAGCCCCGACAATGTTGCAAGCAGCGATATCAGGAGGCTACCGGGAGACAAGCAGCTGGCCCACTTCAGACAGCCACACCATAAATGGGCACTGCACTGGTTTTACTCAATACCACCAATGTCAACCTCCAAATGGCACTACAGACAATCTAAGAGGATCACCAAAATCATTAAGATTCATCATCTGGGCACCATGAATGTTTTTACAGATACAGAAAGTATTGAGATATTTCAGTGTGGACCAAAGCAGCGGACTGACCAACCTGACATCCATACAGCCACTAGCTAAAAATCAATATTGCCCATGATGCCCTATTTCACCCAGAGACATTAAAAAGATAGTTGCCAAGATAAAAAGGTGAAATCTCAGATGATAAGCACATTTAAATCGGTATATATCGTCATATCGCCTTTGGTCCCAACCTCCAGCTGTCAGATGCTGTCCTCATTTGTGCAACTACTGACATTAATCACAGGATATATTTCCCAGTTCCTGAGTGCAGCCTCTTACTTACAGGCGCTGTGTGAGAATGAAGACACTCCATATTTTCAGTTTAGCGATGGACACTCTGGGCTACCAATCCATGTTACTGGCTGGAGACACAAGTGAGTGAAAGAGACACTACATCAAAGATGAGGCTGAGAATAAAACCCTGTCCTGCGGTGGCCTTAATCCTTCAACACCTGCGATTTGAAGCACACTGCTTTGATGTTGTTGGTTCAGCTGGAGAGAGAGAGACTTGATAGGGAGACAGAGAGAGAGAGATAATGGACTGCTCATTTAACACTGAACTAAAGTGAATGCAAGTTAAGGTGACAGATTGGTGCAGATAGCAGCTCTTCTATAACTCTTCAATGATATAACTCCAGGAAGGTTTACTGCTCCATCTCACTGACAAAGTGCTGTGCTGTATGAGAATGCTGACTCGCTGTCTGGTTACGTCTGGAAGCAGTAAATAATATACAACATTCAAAGCCGGCAGCAATTCATAAAGACACTTGCTGTCGAGCTTGTCTGGGAGTGCTGGGCAGTTTATGCACATTTCTCCTCGATCCAGACCTCCCTGTGCTGGATCATCCCCCACAACACACAAATGTCTCCACAGTCCTCACATAGTTGGAAAATCATTAAAAACTGTGTTTTCCGCTTGTGTGCTATTGTTTCTGTGTCATGTTTAATCATGCTGCTCATTATTTCTGGTCTCTGGTGAACATGTTTCATTAAAGACTACATACATGTAGACGAGTCAGCAAGAATTCCCCAGTGTATGTAGCCTCCACTAAACTAAAACCATCCAATTAAAACATATGAAGCACAGCTCCTTTTACTGCATCACTCCGTCTGAAGTGAAGTCACAGGATGGGGAGGAGAAAATACCAGGGCCAGGCCAAACTGAACCTACAGGAAGACCCAAACAGCACCTCTGTACCAGGATTACAGCTGAGTCACGTAAGTGAGAAAAATCAAAACAGCAAATCTTCAAAACAACATTATGGTTATCATATTGCACTACAGCAACATACCAGAGCTGAAACCATAGCTGATTAATCGATTACTCAATTAAAGGAACAGTGTGTAGCTGAAATGGATACAATATAAATAACTATGTTTTCATTAGTGTATAACCACCTGAAATTAAGAATTGTTGTGTTTTTGTTAGCTTAGAGCGAGTCCTTCATAGCTACATAAGAAGCGAGTCCTCTTCACAGAGTCCGCCATGTTCCTCTACAGTGGCCCAGAGAGGACAAACCAAAAACTAGCTCTAGAGAGACTAACATGTTTTTATGTTACCTGAAGGCCACCGTAGTTCCCAGACATGCTTGTAAAATCCTGTAAAGTGAGGCAAAAGCGTGGCACCGCCAGCCACCTTCTGATTTCTGTTGTACCTGTTGTGTTATTACGGTAAGGATGGCCTGAGCGAGGTGAATGTCGCTAACGCGGTTTTGTTCTCACGTTACCACAGTCTTGGAAAGGGAGGAGTGAGCGGAGGGCTTCTCAGTTGGTTGCAACCTGCAACTAGACTTGCCGCGGTGGTTGGTGTTACCAGTGTTACACAGCCGTCATGCACACACTGGTTACATTACATACACACCGCTTCCACTGTCATTTTGCTTTTTTTTTTTTACATGTAATGCGTCTAATACGTGCATTAGCACCCTGTTAGGAATACAATTCAGATTTCACACACGAAACAGTTGGCAGGTGGTGGAGAATTTTTCGTTGAAGCGAAAAACAAAAGCACCTATTCCTATTTGCAACCACACCACTAGATGGCACCAAATCCTACACACTGTACCTTAAATAGAAAATTAATCCGTTATTGTAGTATAGTTGAAGTAATTTTAGCATAAATGTCAAAAATATACTGGGTTCACCCTCTAAAATGTGAATATTTTAATGAAAAACTTTATTAACTTGCTGGTTTTCCTTTCAGTCTTACTTGGTATTAAATGAAATATATTTGGGTTATGGATTGTTGGTTTGACAAAATTTGTGATACAAAGGTGCCAATTTGTGCCCTGGGAAAATGGGATGGGTATTGTCCACTATTATCTGACATTTTATAGACCAAATGATCAATGAGTTCATCTAAAAAAATAATCGTCAGATGAATAAACTGTTTGCTGCAGCCCTGAAACATACGACTACTAACAGCAATAATACAACAATGGCAATACAATAATCTAGGCTACCACACAATGGAACAATATCATAAGGCACAGAGGGGAGATGGATGAGGCCAGGGCAGCCAGCTCTGCCACCGCAGGCCATTTACTCTGTCCAGCAGAAGGGAAGCTGAAAGGACAAAATCAGCACAACAGAAAACAAAGGGGAGGGAGAGGACACATCCTGTCATTTTTACATAATTCAGATTATGCGAATTATTCCTGGACATCAGAGGACACACAAACACACAATAGTCCAGAGTCAAAGAAAAGAGCAAGAGACATGTAAAACAGTTGGAGCATGAATGCTCTATGATAATGCATCCCCAGTTGCAGCATGGACACCAAATACTACAATTATTTTCTTTATTATAATTTGATTTTTTTTAATTGATTAATTATTTTGTGTATAAAATATCAGGAAAAATGTGTAAAAAAAAGAGTTTACAAAGCCCAAAGACAATGTGGGTCAAATAATCTGTTGATCTATTAAATAGTTAATCAACACGTTGTTTCAGTGCTCCACTTAAAGGTCCCATATTGTAAAAAGTGAGATTTTCATAGTCTTTTTATCATAAAGCAGGTTTACGTATTGTATTAATACCATAAAAGTATTTAACGCTCAAGCCGTAGAGAAATACACACAGTCCATGTTCAGAAACTTTGCTTGTGAAACAATCTGTGAGGATTTCTGTAACTGTGTGATGTCACAAATCTACAAAATTTAGACTGTGACACAATTGTACATATAAACATTGTAAATGTTTATTTCTGGCTGCAGTGTATGGCTTCGTCCAAAACCATATACTATGCACTACATACCCAAAATGTGTGCTATTGTTCTTTTTTTGTGAATAAACAGTAGCATTTATCTTTTCTGATGCACTGAGCGGTAATTTACATCCTCACTTCCTGAGAGCCTCTTTGCCGTTTGGAGACATGTAACCACGTGTCAACCTCATGTCACCAAAACGACAGTTTGTGAGAATCAGAGTCCGAATTAATTCAAAATACACAGTATATTACACCTAACAAACTAAACGACACGAAATTTTACTTAAATTAAATTGAAGCATTATTGTCTAACAGAGCTGTCCCTTAATGCCGTTATTGCTACCACATTGCACTCTGGGATATGTATGTCTATCTTATGTCTCTAACTGTACACAAACACACCTGTGCACACAACATACAGCAAAATCTGCTATTTTCACTTCATTATTCCTTATTTCATGGGCTATCTGGGGATTTATACTTTATTATCACTTCATTGCTACACAAAAAAATGAAGCATTTGAAAACGTTTTTTCAGACATTAAAGCATATAAACATGTTCTGGTGGAAAATGATCATAACATAGGACCTTTAATTGGGGCTGCAGCAAACAACTCTTTTCATTATAGATTAATCTTATGACTAAAAACATGTGACAGCTTCATAGAAAAAAAAAGAGAAAAGCATCAAACTGAGAGGCTGGATGATAATGTTTGCTTAATAAATGATTTAAACCAGTATTGTTTTGGATTAATTACATGTCAACCATCTAATCAATTAATTAACTAGTTGTTAACATTTAATATTTAGAGTATTTCATATACTGTAATATTTTGGTAATTGGATGATTTCCATATAGACTTAAGTCCATAATCCAGTACTATTACACCGTTTTTTTGTGCAAGGAAAATAAAAGGGTAACCAACCCATATTTTGTCATATTATTATAAAGGAGTTTTGTGTGCTCAGGTCAATTAACAACATATTGTAGACAATTAATTTTGTCTCCTGTCCTTCTGCTCATGGTAAACCTCAGAGCATGTACCACCAACAACCAGCCCCTCTCTCCAGCGCTTTGTTCTGAGCAGAGCATGTTGGGGGGTTGGGTATAAGAAACAGGGTGTGGTTTCGCTGTTGTCATGGGAACAGAGTGAGCCCCCCTCAACCAGTCACTGTGTGGAGTGGAGGAACTCGCGTCTCCATCCAACGACAGCATATGTGCAGGCAAGATGACCAAAATATTACGAACATGCATGCAGTTTAACCTACATAGAGTCTCTGCCTGCATGGTGTGCACGCACGTCACCCCCCTGTCACGCTAACAGGCAGTAGGTGTGCTCAGTGGTGGTAATAGGCTGAGATACATCCTACACCCATCCCTTCAGTGACAGAGTAATAGGCTCTCTGGTTTCTCAGAGTTCAAACAAGCATAGCCAATCAGTTATACCTGCAATCCTGCTGTACAGCAATATCTTCTTTAATAGGCCGCCCCTGTTATAAAACACAAGGTTACACGACATTATCTGGATTCGTAAACGGGATCTGTGTGTTTGTGTGGTAGTAACAAGCGCCTGACCTGCACACAACCCCACAGAGGATATTATAGAACGTATAGAACATAAAGCAGAGGAACTGCTGTCTACATACTGCCAAAAACTGCTGTCCAATATGCGAGTGAATCTGCAAGCTAGTACACAGAGCGGTGGACAAGCGAGATCTGACAACATAACAGCTGAAATAAAATGTTTTATCAGCATTTTATCTGTGAGAGACCACCCTGGAATATTGCTTATTACTAACACTAAACAAAAACAACCAATTCCCTTCACCAGGTGGATAAATCAAAGGCTAGGGCACATCACGACAACTGTGCAATCCCATCAGCTGAAAGCTGCGCCATTATTCAGTCACCAGCTCAATATCACAGTCAACGGCTTTGCTTTCCAAAGGTAGTTACATTTAGAAGATATGGCAATACATTTTCTGTAGAGACTCAAATTATTCAATAGCAGCTGCACTAATGAAATGAAAGAAAAGTCATAACAGCTTGGTCAATACAGGATTTTACTTTAAATATTGTTAGACTGGAGTGTTTCAAGCCCTTTAAAATGGACCATGACTTGGTGATCAACTGTGACGAAATATTACCATCTGCTGGTGAAACCTAGTACTGCAATACACTGCTGCTAGGTGACAGGAAAATCCTGAATAAATAAATAGAGAAACGTCGCAGATGCTTCCACACATGATTAGAAATGGTTTAATTAGATTAAATGATGTGATTTATTTGCTATGGCCTTCATACCAGATCTCAATTTAACTGAACATGTATGGAAGATTTTGGACCAACATGTTAGACTGCACTCTCCCATCATTACAATAAGAGATTGTCTTTTGGACAATGGTATTCAATGATATTCCCATGATAATCCTACAAATTTGCCTATGTTGTCAGTTTTTCAACCAGCAAGATGCCTAGGTATTAATGTTTTGTTGTCCTCTCAATAATAAAACTGCTCACAGCAGAGATTAAATCCATATCTCTGGAATGTAAAAATCAATTTCTGTAAATGATGAACAAAACAGGGCTTACAATGATCCCTGAGGGACGCCCTTTATAACATCAGCAACGTAACAGCAGGACAGGCACACAATACAATGGAGGAGGAGGAGGTCAGGAGGAGGAATAATAGGTTATAGGGAATGGGAGTCGGGAGTCGGGAGCATCATTTTTAGAGGGTAGTGTATGACGCTACGGTAGACTGTCATTATCTGTCAACAGTCTGTTCATCTGTCATCTGTCTGTCGTTCATCATCAGAAATGTAAAGTACGTATGAGACGTATTGTTATTATTCCATTTCATGTATATTGTGATTCTTTATTTGTATATAATTGTCTTTTATATGTATGTTCATTGTTCTCTGAAATTTAGTTATAAATAAAATGTTGGAATGAAAAATATTTTGGCCACTACGAACACTGAGATCGACCGGCGCTCTTCCTGTGGGTTGGACACTGTGCTGGAAGTTGTGCCCATAATTCACACAAGGCATCATGGGGGCTAGGAATAAGGCTGATAGCTACTGAGGGGCATTAGCCTTCTCATCTTTGCCTTTCTGTGGCTTTAGACACGTCAGATGACACTTTTACAAAACACACTGACACCCATCTGCCTCTACAGTTAGCACTATGGAGGATCTAAGTCAGCTAATTTATCTTCTAACAGCTATAAAACACTAGGAGTTCCTCGTATAGCATTTCATATGAAAGCGTACCTTACATGAGATAACAAACACCCTGGCTCGTGGACACACCGTTCATTTAGAAACCTGTGTGACATTTCAGCAGTATGGCTGCTCACACAGTCCGTTGGCTCCTCTCTCCATCCATCGGGTCTGTGAAGGTCACATTAAATAAACATATCGAAGAAACACTGAATACTGTTCACTCATAACATTATTTGTAGGTGGTATTGATGGAGAGAGTTAAGCAGGATACATACCCAATTTGACTTTAAACAGCGTCCAAGGAAAAACAGACTTCACTTTAACAGTTATCGCCTCACCATCCTCCACCCCTAACTAGCTAATTAGCTACTAAGACCATGTGTTGGAGGAAACAACTGATGTTAGCTGAACAACTGTTTCTTCCAGTGGTTGCGCCTGTTTTATAAAACATGTAAAAACTAAACATTAAACAAGAGGTACAACACAGCCATAAAATCCACCTCCCACGGCCCTAACTAGCAGTGCTAGCCTCAGGCCTATTTGTTGTTGTTGGCTAGTCCTCCGTTTCCCGAATGTCCAATTTTCCGACAGGCATTTGAATGCAACAGGGCCGTTTGAGCGCCAAACGACATCACAGCACCCTTCATCCACACAGCACTCATAGTGAAGGATAGCAAGCTAGCCAGGGAGCTGATAGCTTAAAACCTAACAATTTTTCAAAAGAGAAGACTCTAATGATGTTTCAGAATAAGTCTGCCTGGTTTTCAAGCAGTGTGCCGCAGGCATGTCACAAGTTTTGGAGTAAGTAACCTATTATCTGGTCAATATTTAACTGTAGTTGTTAATTTAACTTAGCTAACTGGTAGTGAAATAAGCTATTGGCAGGCACTTACAGGTAAAAACAAAAGCCTTGTATCATCTTTAAAAGGAGAATAAATATAATGTTACTGTAATATATCTAGTTTAGTTCATACTGGAGTGTGCATTTTGGTCATAAAGTATGTGTCCTGTAGTACTGGAGGGTGGGACCATTGCTGGTTGGAGAACAGCAGATTACCTTTTCAGTGAGGATGCTACATGTGCAGATACCCTGAGGTGAGCATGATGAAGACCTGGAAAGCTGCACATTTATCATCTAGCAGATCGTTTCTGTAATCCCCTACACACTGTAATTAAATACTGTTTTTCAGGATATTTGAGAGCAAGGATTATCTTTGGAACAAGGTGGCGGTTTTTCACAGCTTGTTTCTGTCTGCCTGCGAGAAACGCCAGAGTGTGAAGTCTGTGTGCGTTGGTCATTATGTGCTACCTCCAGCCTCAGTACAGGATGGTGAGGACTAATATGTTTATTGATTTGTTGTAAATCATACTAAATCAGTGGTTCCCAACCTTTGGGTCAAGGCCCGCAATGAGGTCCCGAGAGATGTCTGAAGGGTTACAAGATAAAAAATGTTTCTGCTACAAAAACACTACGTTTACCTTACGTTTTTTTATTGTTAAAGGGGATCTCTGTAACAATCAGAAACTGGTTAACAGTAACACCTGTGGCCATTAATTCAACGACAGCCAGCGTCCTGTTGCTCGAGCTTGTGCTCGCACTATGAGATGCCAGCGAGCATCAGTCAAAACAGTGAGGCGACACGTGACATATTTCACATGCTTGGCTGTAATGTTAGTTTACCTATCCAGTAGGAATTTTGCCATCTAGGGGTCTGCTTTGATACCCAAAACCAAATGAATGTTTATGTTGATCCTAGTTTTCCTCCTGAGATCTGTCACATTCCTGTTTTGCAAGCTTGTTTTTTTTTTTTGTGCTTCTGTGGAGTTTGTGTTGCAGTCTGAGTTATGGTGGGGGCTGGTCATTTGTTGGTTAGTTGCACAATGTTAGCCCTTTAATGGAGGTGAAGAGAATAAACGCGCTCGCAAGCGAGCATGATGTAACATTCGCTGGATTTTCCTGGAAATAATGGCCTGTACTCTTCACATTAAAAGCAATCTAGGCTAATAGCCGGAACCCATAAAGTCACAGAAGGTCAATTTTTAGGTTAGGTTACAACTTGTTCATACATTTTAAAAGGTTTATATGTAAAAACTCACATACAGTCCCTTTAAATACTGGATAGTTGATAAAGACTAATCAAAGGGTCCAGTCACTTTTTGGTTGAACTTTCTCTAATTCACAGATAAATCAAGTTGTGATTAAGGGTCATTGCCAAAACAGTTGAGATCTACTCAAATGATGATTCATTTCAAAGCAAACCAGTCTTATGAATCATAACTACATAACTACAGCGTTCCTCTTATTGTCATTTTAGAGGTGAGACATGTGGTTGGGAGGTTGATTTGGGAATATGAAGATGAGCAGTCAGTCGCACAGGTAAGTACACCAGGAAAATGTATTCACAAAGGCAGACCATTTAGGCTAAACTAATTTAGTTGAACTTCCTTCTTTTTTACAGGGTTTCCACGAGAGCCCTAGCTGCCAGACAGAAGACGAGTACAGTGACATCAGCAAAAGCAAGTAAGTTTCCACTGGAAATATTTAAAAATCGATCTCTGTCCAGTAAATAAGTCTCTATCACTCCTTTGGCAGTTCAGAACCATGTGACACAGCTTCATCAGAAAGTGAAACCCCTCCACGTGCTCATTATCCAGTTAGTAACATGCTCACAGGTGAAACATTTGTTATCATTTACTGCATGTTAGATAATCTATAATAGATAATTGACCTGTAATGAAGGTCAGGTGCAATCAATGACGAGACAATCTTCACCGTCTTTTGGAAGATGTTTCCTCTGAGTTGTCGAGTGTCTTAGCATCACACCCTTTTTTTCTGTTATTCAACAGGGTATGTCAGCATGGACAACCTACAGAAATATTCAGGTTACGTGTGTGATTTCCATCCCGGATGTTTCCGATGCTCCAGCTGTAATGCCCACTGCTGCCCACATCACACATAAACAAACAAGAGAAAAGCATGTTAAAGAAGAACAAGTTGTGTTATTCACAGCTGCAAGCTGTCGATACTGTCCAGTCAGATTATTTACTGTGTTTCATGTTGCGGTATGTTTGCATGGTCTGCAAATGTGTATGCAGTGTAGATGTATAAACTGATATAAAATAAAGCAATGTAACATGGCTAATGTTGATCTCATATTCGTTATTTTCTCTACATTATTTCATTGTAACTGCTGATTGGTTTATCCCTCTAACATAGTCCCTATTTTATCTAAAAAAGAAAAATGGTACAAATGGGTCCACATTTGCATTTACATAATTTCTTACGTCTACAGAATCTGTTTTACAGCAATACTGTTCAGTTCCTGGTATGACAACAGTGTGAGGAAAGACTCGTCTCAGTTACAACAGGATTTAAACCTGTGTGTTCAACTTCAGTCTGCTGTCGTAACTTGATAAATAATACTTCCCTAATTATAATAAATGCAACATACAATGTTAAGTGCAGTCTCACTGACCAGCATGTCCCGCCTACTTCACTGGCCTATTTACACCAGTGGGCAGCCTTGCAGTGTTAAATACAATGAAGTACACAGAGAATACAAAAACATCAACTCACTACTAATGAGACGTATCCAGGTCAAAACTATTGATACATGTGATAAGACATAAAATGTGTATTGTAAAAACAAGCATACCAGCTCTTAAGTAATTGTTTATAGGAACATGTTCTCAAAGGTTTTATTAGTAAGAAAGATTTATGAATTTAATTTGAAAACTTAAATGTCCAAAATAAAGAAAGTTTTCTCTGCAAAGAAGATGCCATCAGAAGAGGGAAACATTGAGGATTACATATCATGCGAACCATTTGATTAATATCCTAGTAAAATATTTTATCCAAAAAATGATATGGTTTAAAAGACTAACCTCCTTTAATTTTATAGATACTGATTTTAAAACATATTTCACGATTGAATACTTAAAAATTCTGAACTGGAAAAAGATATTAGATAATTTAGACATTTCAAAATTATTTCAATTGTTTTACAGACCCTGACTTTTTTTTTTTTTTTTATTAATCTTCTCTTCTTTCCTTATATTTTATTTGATGTTTCATTTATTTTATTTTTATATAATTTTATACTGTGAAATATATGTACTTTATGTAACTTTATGTAATTTAACTTTCTAATCAAAGTATTAAAATATAATAACAACAATAACAATAATAATGCACAATATAATTGATTATATTTCATACAGAAATATGTAAACATGACAGTTGAACCAGTTTTGAGATGGTGTATTACAATAAAAGGGGGTTTTATATTAATTCCATCACAGCATATCGATAATAACGGCTCTATGAAAACATGTAATCGGTATCAACGTAATGTAAAGTCAAATAGTAATAGTAATATCGAGTCGTAGTAGGAGTTATAATAATAAGCGCCGTGAGATTTCTCGGCGCGCTAAAGCCCCCCCCCCTACAAAGTGGACTCTTCCGCGAGTCTTTGGCCAATCACATGCTTTGTTTTGGTACCAGCCCCTCTGATAACCAGGAAGTTGCAACCTGCCGCTCTGTGTACTTTGACACCTGCCGGACAAGAAGAGGAGGGTCAGTTTGGACTCTGCTGGGTTCATCTTCACCGTGTTGTGTCGGCTCCGTGTTGCTTCATCACCTGTCATGGCGGAGGAAAATCTGTCCGTGGTGCTGTACGCCCAGGGAGACCTCCGGCTGGTAGGACACCCTCAAACTTAAAATATGTGTATTTGTTAAAGTATGTGTGAACAAGAAACTGACTGCAACCTTTTTTTTCGTGTTTTCTGCAATTCCTGGATTTCTCACAGGAAAACCGCCCCATACCGCAGCCAGGACCTAATGGTATGATATATGATAGATATGTGTTTCTTTTAATGGAAATTAATAAAAAGAAGTTTATTATAGTGTCCTATTAGTATATTTATTTTAAACTTAAAATAAGAGGGTATACTTTCAGTTTACATTTTATGCACTTATCAGAGATATACTAATATTAGTAGTACAAGTATACTAATATTAGAAAGAAAAGAAAGAAAGAAAGAAAGATATTCCTTTATTAGTCCCACAGTGGGGAAATTCAGTTTTACACTCTGTTGTTCACACAGTACATATATGTCAATGGAGAGATGTCAGAGTTAGGGGGCTGCTCCTGACAAGCGCCCAGAGCAGTTGGGGGTTCGGTGCCTTGCTCAGGGGCACCTCGGCAGTGCCCAAGAGGTAAACTGGCATCATCTCTCCAGCAACCAGTTGGTCTTGGTCCATGGGGGTCTTGAACCGGCGTCCTCCGCGTCCTAACCCAAGTCCTTACGGACTGAGTTACTGCCGCCCCCAAGTAGAACAAGTAGTAGAACAAGTATTCTTATATTATAGGTGTACAGATAGGAGTAGTCTATTAAAGTGTATTTAAGATAATTTAAGATGTTTGGGACACTTCAGCAATTTCAAAATATATAGAATATGTGAATATGTTGTACACGATATGCAAGTTTATATATAAGTTGAATTAATTAAATTGAATGCAATCCTATTAACGTGGTTGCATTGTTATACCTGTATTGCTTTTCCTATATGAATATATTTTAAAGACTAGCAACACAGACATACAACTAGCCACATTTTGGTCAGTAGTTTTCCAAAAGATTTGTCTGAATTGCCACAGTTTTACTTCATTCATATTTGAATTGCTGAACAAATTAAGATGTAGTGTCTGTTTCTGACAAGGTGACAGAACATGGGTACCCTTTTATTAGTACTGGACCATCTCTGTCATGTTTTGCACCCAGAGGTTTTGCTCCAGATGCACTCTGTAGGAATCTGTGGATCAGATGTTCACTACTGGCAGCACGGCCGGATTGCGAACTATGTGGTCACCAAACCGATGGTGTTGGGACACGAGGCATCAGGGCGGGTGGTGAAGGTTGGATCAGCAGTCAAGCATCTTAAAGAAGGTAAGTGGGTGAGCACTGCAGAAACCTGCCATTCTGTTAAAAGTAAAGTTAAAACGCGTTTACATTTCAAACAATATTTATAATTCAAATAGTTTACTTAGGTTACCCACAGTGTCATACATGCATTTAAACATGCATTCATGGCACTGAAACCTAAAACACTTTGTCACTTAGTCTTTACATTTTTATGATATTGAAGTCAAGTTCAATCTCAGCCACATAGATTTATCTGAACAAACTCAACTTCAACTTTATTTTTTTAGGTGACAGAGTAGCCATCGAGCCAGGCGTGCCCCGTGAAATGGATGAGTTCTTCAAAAATGGACGCTATAACTTGTCTCCTACCATCTTCTTCTGTGCTACGCCCCCCGACGATGGAAACCTGTGCCGATACTACAAACACAGTGCCAGCTTCTGCTACAAGTAACAGCTATATTTTCAGGATTGCACCAGAGATTACCTAACAACTGAATCTCTTGCCTAACATGTGCTTATATCCTTTTCTTCTTCTTTCTGTGTCTTTCTTCAACTGTTCAGGTTGCCTGATAATGTGACATTTGAGGAGGGAGCTCTGATCGAGCCTCTGTCTGTGGGGATCCACGCCTGTCGCAGAGCCGGGGTAACCCTTGGCAGCACGGTGCTCATCTGTGGCGCAGGTAAAATAGGAGCCAAAACTCTCAAACTGACACAACAAAACAAGATACTGCATGCTGCAAACTAATATACTAAAGAGGTGATTGTGTTTGTGTATCATGTCCATGCAAGTAAAGAATCTAACTCAGTGGGTGTAGCCAGTGAACTGACTCAACAAAACTTGAGTGGAAAACTATTGAACTTTAACGCACCTTGTAAGACACTTAATATTTAACAAAATCCCCTATGTTGCAAAAACAAGGTAATGCACATGTAACACACCTGTGTTACCAGATGGAAGTTTCTTATAAGGGTAAAGTTATACGGTATATGTGATTGCTGCAAACAGCGTTACACTGACTCTTCTTCCTGGTATTGGAGTTAAAGTGTAAAACAAATCAATATTAACACAGTCGCTACAGTAAGTAGACATCGTGTTTATTTCTTCTCTTCTCATAGGACCTATTGGTTTGGTCTGCTTGCTTGTGGCCAAGGCGATGGGGGCGTCGCAGGTCGTCATCACTGGTAACACACACATGCACTTTATAAAAATCTTTCTCAACTGAAAGTGGCACAACATGGATCTTCACTTCACTCTCTTATTTCTGTCTCTGATCCTGTATGCTGCGTTCAGATCTGTTCCCCGAGCGTCTGACGATGGCCAAAGAATTGGGCGCAGACTTCCCGGTAGCAGTGAAGAGAGGAGATACACCTCAGCAGCTGGTCAAGAGTGTGGAGGACATGCTGGGCGCTCAGCCTCACATTACTATTGAATGCTCTGGTGCGGAGAGCAGCATTCAAACGGCCATCTATGTACGTGGCTACTCAGTGCTGAAGTTACATTCAGAATTATGACATAGCGCTGCACAGTTATAGACAATTATTCATTTACTCAAGTACTGTACTTTCGGTTTTGAGGTACTTGTACTTTACTTGAGTGTTGCCATTTCATGCAACTTTATATTCTGCTCCAGTACAACTCATTTATTTATTTATCTGACAGCTTTAGCTACTTGTTACTTTACTCTTTCAAATATGTTGCATTGTTATAGATTAAACTACCCAACAGTATATACAGCTGTAAAATGCTTCCCACATGTTAATACATCTGTAATAGTATTATGTTATATAATAATATAACACACACAGTAATAATTTTTCTGTTTTAGTTTTGATATTTCAAATACATTTTGCCCATAATACTTACCATATATTTTGAATGTAGGACTAACTTGTAATGGAGTATTTTTAGTGTGGTATTGCTGTATTTTACTCCACTGCTTGTTATTTATACTACTGTATACTTGGCCCACTGTGAAGCATATGTGCGAAAGAGTTTTAGTATCTGCAGACCCATATTAAAACTGTTGTTTTCCCTGTCAGGCGACACGTTCGGGAGGCGTGGTGGCATTGGTGGGTGCCGGCCCTGAGATGGTAACTGTTCCACTGATCAATGCTTCCCTCAGGGAAGTGGACATCAGAGGAGTTTTTCGCTACTGCAACACGTAAGAAAATATCCATTAATTGCCCTTTTTGTTCTATAAGCAGATGTTTGAAGCAAAGCTGGAGGCAGTTTCACTTGAGAGTAATAATTAGATCATTTATGTCCGTAGCTGAAGCCCAGCTCATTAAGTAATTATTAGGTATCACAGAGACTGAACTCCTGAGTGAAATGTCTGTCTTGCTGTGTTGCAGCTGGCCGATGGCCATAGCCATGTTGGCATCTGGTAAAGTGAACGTGAAGCCCCTCGTGACCCACCGTTTTCCTCTGGAGCAGGCAGTCCAGGCCTTTGAGACCACGCGTCAGGGTCTCGGGATAAAGGTCATGTTAAAGTGTGACCAGAATGACCAGAATCCCTGATCTGACCCACCTGAGAGCAACTCAGTGTGACAAGCAAACATAAACACACACTGGACATTGAACCTTGGAGAGATAGCAGAGCTGGTTCAAAGACACGCACTAATAATATCACTGTAAACTTTAGCTAGCACCAAATGGTACAGATAATTATTGTAGGTTGCTTGGTTGGATATGATTAGTTTCTTTTTAAATCTGTGATAATTTTACATACAGCTACTGTATTAAAAGAAAACCCTTAAATAATAAAACTAAAATAAAATCATGTGGCTTTTTTAAATTGATTTTCACACAACCTGCACTACCTAACTGCAGGCGTTAGGGGGAGCTAGAGACTCAAAGTGGAAATGTATGTATACCAGAGTCTTACTAATCATACATAATATGTACCATATGTTCATCTTTAAAGGTCACTTACTGGCACTTATAATACAAGAAATAAGACACTTTACAAGTTTATACCAACAGTAATATCAATTAAATTGTGTTCTTAAAATGCTATGGCCAATTAAACTGGCTCTTCCAAAGATTTAATGCTTTTTTATGCGAGTCTCACTTACAGGTACAATACTAGCTGTGTATTCCAATACACATATGAACATACTATTTAGTACGCCAGAAAATGTGTTAATGTGTCCCAATAGTATAGTAGGATGTAAAAAGCAGTATGCCAAAAATACCAGGATGTCCTACTACATCTGGTGACTGGCCACTCTGCAGTGGATATATGAGCAAGAGGGTCATAGTTCAAGGTGCAATGTTATGATGAAGTAATATGTCCTGATTGTATGCATACTGCATACGAAATTATATATTTTGTAAGGGGAGCTGCAGTACGCACTAAAAAGAAAACGTACGGGATTTGGAAAGTTGCCTTGGACACTTTACTTTAATAGCACACTCAAAAATCTAAGTGTGTACTGGCAGCTTTGGTTGAGTATACTTCCCTCTTTTTCCAGCGGGAACACGACATTCATAAACCTGTTTAGGAGTATTACACATTACGAAATCGGCACACAGATACCGTGTTTGTCCAAAGTCCACACTACGTACTTGTAGCATGCAATATATGCATTATACTAGTTGTCTTGGTGTATGTTTTTTTGCAGTTAGTATACAAGAAATCAAAGTATTACACAGTTTTGTTCCACACGGCTCACAACCAGCCAGCGACTCGCAGCTAACGGTGCTAACAACAGCAAAAGTGCTGACAGAGCCAACAGTGTTTACCTGAGGGGGGACCTGAGGGAGGGTGCAACGCTTCCTCAACGATGCCGTGGGTCAGGATGGCCTCATCAATGGTAACCGCCATTTGAGAGTAGCGCAGAGCGATGGCGATTAGCTCGCCAGTGGGGTGCACACACAGGGACTCATGTACGCTAACATGCATGCATGGCTGGACCGGCTACGTACTGTCAACAAAGCACAGAGAGGCTCAGATTACAACACACAGGGAGACTTCATCCTCCGTTCAGGTCGCCATTACTGCTCCACAGTATATCTTCACAGAGCAAATAGTAGTTCAGCTGCTCTGAAATTTAAATCTTACACATTTGCTCAGTAAATAAGTGATAAATAATATACTAAATTGAAGTCCATTTTTTTTTTCATGCCTAACCTTTCATCTGTTTTTTCTTCTCTTTTCCTGGAAGAAATACGCTTCCACATGAAACAGGCTGAGGCTAATTAGTGAAGTAAATTTTCAGTCGGTGCTCAGGCTTCACTTTCACACAGCAAACCTTTTTTAATTACTAGTTTGATCCAGTCCAACGAAAACCAGCCAGGTTCAGCTCAGATTTTATTATCTTGCCACAATGACATGAAACTACTTTACGAGGCATGCACACAGATCATGTTCATATGGTTAAAATTCACTACAACGCATTGTAAAACCGTTACGCTGTGGTAAGGCTCGTTTCTGTCACAGTGGGTGATTCACAGTTCGCTCTTTCCCTCTCAAGACTGAAAGCCAACATACAGGTGGGGAGGTGCTGTGACTAAACCTGTGTGTTTTTTAGTTGTTGTTTTTTTTAACATGAGCACAATAGTAGACGAGTTTCTCTTTATGTACAGACATTCTAATACTGCTTATGGCAATGGGACAGCTCGCACAACACAGTTACATTCACAGTCCACCCATAGTATGCATGAGTGTCAGTCAGGAACACTACAGATGAACGTAGAGTAGCACACAAAAGAAACTTCATTATCATACATGTGACTTTGATATCAAAAGCATAATCGATGCACGTTATTAGTTTTACTCGGTTGCTTGTTATTTAAATGTGAGTGTTTGTACATGAGATTTAGAAAAGACTTTAGAGGTTGAACTCTTGTATTGCCGTAAAATGAAGGAAATCAAAAGGATATGGCGTTTCTCCCATAAACCCCTGCTGCGAGCATTGGTTTGATTCACATGTACATCATATCAACGTAGCATATTTAAACCAAACATTTCACACACGTAACTCACTCCCCTTTCCACTGGCAACTACTGTGATATCAGGCATTTCATTGTGTCTCTGCCATCATCACAGACCGTTTCAATTCAACAGCGAGATTCAATAAATATTTACAATGCAGCTGTGCCCCCCCCCTCCCCCTCCCCCCACGCTGCCTTCACTTGCAATATTAGCAAAATATGTATTTACATGAGAAATAAATAAACAGAGAAGAAAATGAAACTATACAAGAAGTATAGTAGAAGTATCATATAGCATTACATGAATATAAAAAAATAAATTGTGACGCATTCGCTCGATAAATCCTTCCACACGATTTCACTGAAGTGACAGGGAAAGTACAGACGGGACGAATAAATAACACACACACACACACACACACACACACACACACACAGACACACAGTTTCTTCAGCTGGTCAGATGGAAAAAGCATCTTGTGTCAATAAAATGGATGTTGCATGTTAAGCACAGACAAGGGAGAGATGATGAGGAACTGAAGTCATCTGCTTGAAGAAAAAAAAAAAGAGAAATGAACTGACAGGGAGACGCAGTCCCCCCCACCTCCTCCCTCCAATCACTGGTCGGCTTGGTTTGCCCCGTCAGATGACCAATCACAGCTGACGGCCTGTCCTGTGGAGCGTCCCTGGCCATCGTTTATATGTACATAGGTGTCTCCTGTCCTGTTAGAAGTCTGAACATGGCCGCCGGCATGGTCTTCATGTGAATCTGCCAGAAAACAAACAATCTCAATTAAAGGGTCAAACATGTAAAATACTTTCTTATAGATGTTTCATTCTGTAGATCAGGTGTGTCAAACTCATTTTAGCTCGGGGGCCACATGGAGGAAAATCTATTCCCAAGTGGGCGGTACATGTAAAATCATGGCATAATAACTTCAAAATAACGACAACTTCAGATTGTTTCCTTTGTTTTAGTTCGGTCCAAAATAGTACAAGCACATGCTGAAAATGTACACATCACAAATAATCCTCTTGACAAAACACTTCAAATTAGTTGAAGATTCTGAGGAAAAAATGGTGCAATTTCAAGAACACAATGCCTCAGTGATCGGGACTTAGACTTCGTTTTAGTGTATCTACAAAGGCATACAACTTTAAATCACAGCCCTGGGATTGAACAAAATACAAATAACTCTTCTAGGTATCAAATACCTCAAACTATTCAAGAGGGTTGAGTTACTCCCTGCCTTGTAGGCTATACAATTTATTGACAGAAATATAAAAGCTGTGCAATGCAAAAACAATTTCAGAGCAGATCAAAGGCATTCATGGTGAATGGCCAGCAAAAAAAAAAGAAAGCATTGCTCAAACCCCCGCAATAGTCCCGTTATTTTGTCTTTGAACGGCTTCATGTCTGCGGCATGTTGGATCGCGCACACATCTTTTAGACAAGGAAAATGAGCAGCGTCACCACCCGCGAGTTGTGTCTCGCACAATGACGCACATATGCAGTCAAAATACTGCGTGACAACTTTGCTGTGCTCTTGCAGTATTTTGTTCAAGTTATTCAAGTGCTCTGCTCTGCTCAAAGGGAGACGTAATAGGCAGAACGACAAGGCAGCTCCGGGCCAGATGCAGCAACTGCAGCAACAGTTTGCTTGCTTAACAGAATTGCAATTGCGACATCCAGTGGACACATTTAGAACAGCAGTTTCTTTCATTGAAAAATTGCAGCAAATTTTTTTTATTTTGCAAAATCATCTCACGGGCCAGATTAAACCCTTTCACAGGCCTGATCCGGCCCGCGAGCCATATGTTTGACACCCCTGCTGTAGATGATTGTGTGTATTCTGGAGGGGTCCTTTTTATTTTCACATTTTCAAAAGGTAAACCTTAAAACTTTCATCTCACATTA
Source organism: Pterois miles (assembly GCA_947000775.1). Lineage (NCBI taxonomy): Eukaryota > Metazoa > Chordata > Actinopteri > Perciformes > Scorpaenidae > Pterois > Pterois miles. Next base: position 1,243,954 of record CAMQGK010000604.1, read on the forward strand.
ATTTTCTGTTGCTGTGTCAAAAATCATTCACCCTTTACTATGTAGTCCACCATACAGTGTCAATTGAATGTCTAATGACAATTATTATATCCTACTATACATATAGAGTCAAAGTCAGTATTTTTTGTTTTTTGTTTAACACAAGCTTAATGGACCAGTGTGTAACATTTAGGGGAACATCTTAGGGGCTCGAGTTAATAAAGTTACTCGCTGCCGTGAGGCTTCACTTGGTTGCAGTGTGCAACCTCACCGCGAGATATTGCCAGATCTTACACACCGCTCCTTTAAGAGATTTTAACGTTTTGTTCTCCGTTATAAAATACACCAGTAAATATCCCACTCCTGAATGTTGAAGCTTTTACGTGTCTTAAATAACGCGGCTGCTAACAAGTGGCTAAGTGAGACTACTAAACGTCGTCACGCAGACTTGTCCTTTAGCTTAGTGGCGGTGATGTGAAGTCATGCAACCGTGGTGTAGTTTGTTTATAGTCTAACGTTAGCTTTTTGCTTCTGTCGATTGCATTCACATTTCAAAAATCCTAAAAGTGGTGCTCACTTGTGGAGATTATCTTGCTGAACAAAACATGTACGTATCATAATCGTGTGCTTCCCACAGAGATTAATTTCTGGAATAATCCAAATCCCAACGGAAAAATCCCATTCGCTTTTTGTCGAAGGAACTCAGGGTGATGCTAACTTCCTGGTTGGCCTACAAAAATATGTCATCCCTGCACCACTCTATTTGACCAAAGACAGGAGTAAAGTGACTCCAGCATTGAGTGTTGACATGTGTCATGCAAACAGTTCAGCCCTCCGACTGGCTAACTGATGCAGGAGAGCACAGCTGGTATTTATTAGCGTTACTGCTTCCTGCTCCAGATTATGCTTTTAAAAGAGGACCTTTTATGGTTGTTTTCATGTGCATATTGGCATTTAGGGTTTCTACTAGTACATGTTTACATGCTTTAATGTCCAAAAAAAAAAAAAACAATTTCCTTTTCTCATAGTGGCTGTGCTGCAGCACCTGTTTTCATCCTCTGTCTGAAACGCTCTGTCTGAGCTCTGAAAATCTGCTCTGATTGGTCAGCTGGCGCACCGTTGCGACTGTTCAACCAAACCAAACTCTGCAAGCTTTGTTTGGAGGCGGAAGAAAAGGCAAGACGAAAGCGATGTGTTTCAGGCAGTTCAGGAGCAGTGTTTCTGTTGGGAGAGTAACTCCCTTTGGCGTAGAATTTGTAACTCTGCAGACCTTTTACATGCACAAGAAACTATTAAACACACTAAAGAAAAGGGAAACACGCAAAAGCGTATAAGAGGTCCTCTGTAAAGTAAAACCGATACCTAGAAACTGCAACACTGCCTCTGTGCTTTGGTGGAACTCTTCTGTTTGTTCTGTATGTTTTAAATCTCAGTTGATCTCCTGATTTCTAGACAGCAGACTTAAATTATCCCACGATGCACCATAAATAGTACTGTAAAATCGATGGCCACTAAAAAAGATATATGGACTAACATGTAGTGGGCGACAGTTACAAAAGACAAATTTATATGGCAGCTGGGTGAAAGGAATGACCTCGGAGGAGGATTTGATTTTGCCATCTTATACACTACACAGTCCTCCACACACAGATTTCCCTCTATAGTGAATGCAGTAAATTATTTTGAACACAGCCTCAGACTCTCGCCCTCCTCTCCATTTAAAAGCTTCAATAGGTTATAGCCATCCTTCCACAGCAACAGAAACTTTCATCCATATGTGCAATATTTCTTCATCACTGACATGTTTGGCTCAACACAGGCTGAGACATCCTGTCTTTTTGTGTCCTAACTAGCTGGATCCTACAATTCCCATAAAATGCTACTGAACTGTATATTTTGTTAGACTTCCCCTGCCTGGTAAATGCCAGCTTCTTTCAAACTCAACGCCTCAGTTGATGTGTAGTCAGCAATCCCAGTCTGAGATAACCAATCAGGGTTATTCTCTTGCTTAACGTAAAGGTACAGTGTGTAGGATTTGGCAGCATCTAGTGATATGGCTGCAGACTGCAACCAGCTGAGTGCTCCTCCGCTCATTCCGTTCAGCTCACTCAGATGCCATCCTCACCAATCACGGATATGTGCTACATATTTACATATTTGTGTTATTGTTATTACTGTGTGTTTGTGTGCATCAGTTTAACCTCGCCAACAGAATTCGAGAGGGCCTGGACGATCTTTTCATGTGCTGTGGCCACCACACTTTGCCCATTGATCTCTATGATCCTGTGACCCACACGGACCCCACCGCGCTCAGCAATGCCTCCTCGCATCAGACTGCATATCTGAGAAAAGACAAAAAAGGAAAAGTCCTCATGTTATAAGCATACAGCAAGAATACAGAGTAATATTTAAAACGAATGTCAATGGAAGGGTAAAATATCTGCAGCGACACAGTGATGACATCTGAGACCGAGGCTGTGAGGCCAGGAGAGATTTAAAAGACACTGATAAACTGCACATTACATCCTTGCTCAAGATAATGGGATTGTTTTTTTAGCAGGGAATGTATGTGGTGTATAAATATTGTTCAAGGCAAAGCAGCAATTTATCACAACGCAGCGACTGTTTCTTCAGTGTGTAGAATACAGAAAAAATAAAATAATGAGCAGATTAATCTAAGGTGAGACAGGAAACCAAAACATGCACATGCTGTAACAAAACAAAATATACCACACTCACACTTGACATCAAAGTTAACAACTTATCCATAAGAGAAATTAATATTTTGAAAAATTACATCTTTAGTTTAGAGCTGCAATGATTAATCAATCAGTTGTCAACTATCACACTAATAGCCAGCTATTTTGATAATTGATTAATCAGTTTGAGTGATTTCTTTAAAGAAAAAAAAAGTCTAAATTCTCTGATTCCAGCTTCTTAAATGTGAATATTTTCTGGGTTATGGTTATGGTTAGGGTTTAAGAGAGAGAGAAAACAAGACATTTGAGGACGTCATCTTGGGATTGACATTTTTCACAATCTTCTGACATTTTATCAACCAAACAACAAATCGATTCATCAAGAAAATAACCAACAATGAAAATAACTGTTAGTTGTAGCCCTACTTTAGTTAATATTGCCAGTATCAAACCTACACGGCCACAAACCATCAAAAAGTCAGAAAGATACTTACGATGCCGTTCTGGACACTGAAGCCCAGCTGATACTTCAGATCTGGCCTCTTAATGAGGACGGTGGTAACAGGAGGGCAGCTGACGATGTTCATTTTCACCTGAACCTGGTTCTTCAAGCCCTTTACCACAGAGAAACACACAAACATACAAAAGCTTGCTCAGTTTCACAGAGATGATGTGGTTTACAACAATGTGTAATTACTGTTTATTTAATAGCTTCAGTGACTCTGAACCTTAATGATTCCCTGACAGGTGGCGAGTGGCAGCCCCACTAGGCTGGTGTTGTTGATGGACATGATCTGGTCTCCGATGCTGAGCTTGCCAGAGCGAGCCGCTGGCCCGCCGTTCATCATGTTGGCTAAGATAACGGTGGGCAGAATGGAGCCCCAGCCGGACTCCACAATCACCACACCCAGGATCTCCCCTTTACTCTTCTCCAGCTGCAGCTGTGGAGAGGAGGAGGCAGGTTGAGGAGGACAGAGAGGAGGAGACAGTGATTTGAACGTTTAATAATACAAAAACATTAACATTTCAACACTACTGTGTCTTCATCAGTTATTTTTACACTGATGAAAATGCAACAGTGTCAAAAATGTTGACAAAAAACAAAAGACAAACAAAAGGATGCATCAGCATGCTTGAGTCTTTTTCCCCCGTCAACATTTTGCTTTAGTTGATCAGAGACCTTATTCAGCTACATTCAGCTGGAGAATACATTGAGAGCTCACTCTCACTTGAAACAATATAATTTCTTTTTGACACCTGTCAAAAAATTCACTTTTCCCATCCACGGATTTGAGCGGAAATCTGAGGTATAACAGCAGGCCTGGAGCTCAGAGGTTCGGGCTGGGAAATATCACGATGTGCACAGTAACGTGAGATCACAGATCATTTTGACGTAATACTGATATCGGGGTACCTATCCCTCGAATATCTCTGGTTGCATTAGACTTTTGCAGGCTATGTTGCAGCACTGCTGTACGGCAATATGCAAGGAAGCACTTTCTCTCTTAGGGCGCCATCACGAGCCAACGTTTGCTGTGATCATTTGACTAGACAAAACGAAAATGGTGATTGTTGTTAGTTGTTATGGTGACAACACATCGTGGGGCTGTAAAGTGTGCTGCGAAGCCAGCAGCGGAGGTAGTCACAGAGCCGCCTTACACATCAAGATGGCATGACAACTTGCCGGTTTATACAAATGTTAGCCTGCTACAACGTTTGGCAATAAAACTACAGCTGAATGATTTTAAAAAAATATCTAATTGCAATTTTTTTTGGACTGGTATTGCAATTGTGGTAAGATTTACAATATTAGAAGGAATGACACATTTTACATCATTATTCTTCTTTTCATTGAAAAACAGTAAAATGACTATAGTGTGACACTATTTGCAGGGATCTGTATGAAACAAATACTATGATGTGTAGGCCAGGATATCTATTATCTATCTATCTATATATCTATCTATCTATATCTATATATATATATATATATATATATATATATATATATATATATAATGGTATTTTGACACACATTTTGCCTGTAACAAATACTGCGTCACCTACGATCTCAAAATTGCAGCAGGCCATATTGCGAATTTAATGAAGATTAATAAAGATGAATTATGCGGTCCTTAACGGTACACAGCTGTAAACATTCATTGCATGATTTTCCTATATTGTTGATCTGAATGGAAACGTCTGTTCTACTTATTTCTATGGTATAAAATCTGCACCTCACACCTCCCCCTGGTGTTATCTCAGTAAACAGTGACACTTCTACGTCACAACCAAGTTCTATTTAGGTTGAATATATTATTTATGTTTGGCATAAACACTAAAAGATTACCAGTGATTTATTTATTACATCAGAATTGTGATTCTGTATTGTTCACATCTCCACACCGTCTTACTGTAGGAAACATTTTCCTGATCTGATTCTTCAGAGCAGCAGATGCGACTACCGTGCACATGAAGCCTTGAGAAACATTTATTCTCAACACAGCTGGTTAGGGAGCGTTAGTGCTTCAAGAAAGCCCAGTTTCCCTATCACTAGAAATAACTCACGTGCCTCTAATACAGCAGCTGCGTGGCGGCGCCCATGCTGCCTCATCTGCTCATACAGCAGAAATTGTTTCACGGTTTCTAATTCTCCAAAAGCCTCCAGTAATGCTTTCAGAGCACAGCGTTAGCTAAAGAGGAAATGCTGAAGCAAAGAAAAAAAAAAAAAAACAGCTAGAGTTGACATACTCCGAGTAGATTTTACTGTACCATCTGCCTCTTAATCTGTCTAATTAGTGAACAGCTACTATATAAGTTTGTGTTTTTCTCTACTGGCCCTCCAGCTCACACGTAAAGGCTCGCAGTGTTTATGTTCTTGTTTTTCCTGCGCCGACACAAACCGACAAGCAGAAAAATCTTTCCGTTGTGAGAAACACACGTGTGTACTACACCAACCTCTTTGCAGTTTTCCGAGTTGGAGAAGTGAATGAGGTCGTCATTGTACATCTCCTGGGTGTTGATGATATCGCTGTACTCCTTCTGACTCAGGTCCTCAGGGTTAATGCCGTTGGCTCTCAGGAACTCCTGGTAAGCTACGCTGAACGCCTGGCCGATGGACTGAGCGATAAGCTGTGCCTGCAGACAGAGTAAGCAGGAATCATGACAAAAACATGTTTGTGATCTTGTTTTGATAGATACACAGACTGAGCTCTTTATAAATAACATAACAAAATGGAGCATTCGGTGGCATCAAATAACAGTGGCATTGAGGGAGCCAAGAATATGTTAAGGCGTAATATAAACTGATTTTCATTCAATTTTGAGCTCAGCTAAAAACTCTTTCATAGCATGACTATCCATAGCTAACTGCAATTAATTGTAAATTAGTCGCACATTTTTAATCTGCTCAAAAGGTTCCTTAAAGAAAGATTTGTCAAATATTTAATACTCTTATCAACATGGGAATGAACTGATATGCTGCTTTATGCAAATGTATGTCTATAATTATTATGATTATTAATTATTGGAAATCAATTAGCAATACAAAACAATAATAGATATTGTCCAGAAACGCTCACAGGTACTGAATTTATCATAAAAAATATCCTCAAATCATAACATGACAAACTGCAGCCCAACAGGCAACAACTGTCAGTGTGTCAGTGAGCTGACTTGACTCTGATTTGCCCCAAACTGCATGTGATTATCATAAAGTGGTCATGTCTGTAAAGGGGAGACTCGTGGATACCCAGAGAATCCATTTGCATTCACATATCTTGAGGTCAGAGGTCAAGGGACCCCTTTGAAAATTGGAGTTTGGAGCATTATTTCACTTCTTTTGCAACAAGCTAGTATGACATGTTTGGTACCAACGGATTCTTTAGGTTTTATAGGTTTAAAGTTTCATACCAGTATCGTCACTCTTGCTTTAAAACTGAGTTTGCTTCAACCTAAAAATTGCAAGTTGAATTAATGTGTTAACGAATTTGCTTTAAAGTGTGATTATTACATTAACTTTGACAGCTCTAATAAACACACAAATAAGGTTATCCCGATATAAGGTTGTCACAATAAGCAATAAACTCACAGCTACAACAGGATGACTGCACAGGACACACCTCCTACCAACCTGGGTCAGCTGTAACACCTTAACACCATGTGCTGTGATTGAGAAACTGCAAAAATGAGTCAACAAGAGGGCAGAAATAGATCGCTAAAAGTAACGGATAAATGGCCTCAGCCACCCACTCATATGAAAGCAAACCATACCAAACAAAAAAGGGAGCTATCTAAACACTGACACTTCCAGGATCAGCATGTCTCTAACAACAAGCCACTTTTATATAATTTAACAGTGTTAAAGTCAGTTTAAATAAACACTTTTTAAACATGACTGGTAGATACTGATGAAGGGGGATTTCAGCTCATCTGTTAGGGCCGCGGGGGTTGAGTACAAAAATAATTGGGAGCTGCTGCTTTCAAGCACTCTCCATCCAGACACAAAGACATTTGCTAGGACGTGTGGATGTGGATGGATAAGGAAGTAAAAATCGTTAAAAAAAAAAAAAAAAAAAAAATTAAACGAAAACCTGCATGTTGTTGCAGAGCTGCATCTTGGCTGTGAGAGATAAGATAGATCAAGAGAATAAAGAGGCCGTATTTTCCTGTTTAATTGAATTCTATTCTTGAATATAAATCTCTTGCAGTATTTGCGGACATTCGTGGCCCAAACTCTCAAAAATCAATACACTGAGAATTAGTTTTGCGGAGCAATAAAAAAGTGTGCACTGCACAGAGCCAGAGGAGCAACAATAACAAAAACAGTTTATAAGTTGATGGATGAGGGGCTGAATGGATCTATTATAACGCTGGCCGGCCTTTTAAAACCTGGCAGAAGAAGTTAGATGAAGAGGGGACAGATTGGAGTCCAGCCTTTATACTGACTGGCACAGACACTCAGCTGTTGGCTCCTCTGTGCAACACTGTACATGTTGCCAAGTCTTGCTGAATCTGCTGCTACAAGACAAGCAGCAGCTCTGTGAGTTAAAAAGGCCCGGCCAATTTACATCAGCTCACGTCAGAGGGCTGCTCTAATCGGTTATTAAAGGTCACAAAACAGCATTTTTTAAAAATTTCTATATATTAGTGACAACTAGGGCTATCCAAGTTAACACAATAATAACACATTAACGGAAATTTGTCTTAACGCCACTAATTTCTTTAACGCATTAACGCAACTTGCGATTTTTAAGGCTGTGGCGGACTCAGTTTTAAAACTAGAATGAAGATATTGGCATCATATGAAACAGACACCAACCATGTCATACTAGCTTGTTGCGACGGAGGCTAAATAACGCTTGAAAATTATGCTAAATTTTGGAGAGCAAAAACTGTCATGGCCATTTTCAAAGGGTTTACTTGACCTCTGACCTCAACATATGTGAATGAAAATGGGTTCTGTGGGGAACTTTATTTGTGTGTTTATTAGAGCTGTCAAAGTTTATGGAATAGTAATGAGTTAACACAAACTTGTTTTAACACTATAAATTTCTTCAACTTGCGATTTTTAGGTTGCAGCAGACTCAGTTTTAAAGCAAGAGTGAAGATACTGGTATGAAACTTGAAAACCTAGAAAACCTAAAGAATCCGTTGGTACCAAACATGTCATACTAGCTTGTTGCAAATGAGGTGAAATAATGCTCCAAACTCCAATTTTCAAAGGGGTCCCTTGACCTCTGACCTCAAGATATGTGAATGAAAATGGGTTCTCTGGGTACCCACGAGTCTCCCCTTTACAGATATGCCCACTTTATGATAATCACATGCAGTTTGGGGCAAGTCATAGTCAAGTCAGCACACTGTCGGTTTTCAGTTTGCCATGTTATGAGTTGAGCATATTTTTATGCTAAACATAGTACCTGTGAGGGTTACTGGACAATATCTGTCATTGTTTTGTGTTGTTAATTGATTTCTGATAATAAATATACATATACAATTGATAAAGCAGCATATTTACCCACTCCCATGTCAATAAAATTATTAAATACTCCTTTCTCCCTTTAAGGTATGTTTTGAACAGATAAAAAAATCTGTGATTAATTTGCAATTAATCCCAATTAACTATGAACAATCATGCAATTAATCACGATTAAACATTTTAATTGATGTGACATTGTGGCTCAAATGTGAAAAACAAAAAATTCACATTAACACTTCAAGAAAATGAAGTCGTGGAGCCAAATGGAGAAAATCATTTATATTTGTGATAAATAATGAAATAATATTCGACAACCAAATAACACTTACAAAGCGATAACGAGTGTTATCTCTTCCATATCTTTAGATGTCGGAGGATTCATCTACCAAATGAGTCCTCTCACATAATGACTGAAAAATGAGTGTGACTTCCTTTAGTAACTGACATCTGTGTGACCTCTCAGCTGCTCGCAGAGATGTAAAGTTGTAAATTTCTCTCATAAACAGAAACAGGAGGTTTGTGATCCTGCAAACACACAAAGCACTTACATCTTCCGACTCAAAGACGTGGCATATCATCTTGTACTGCTTCTTTGCCTCAGGTGCACCAGGCGTAGTTTCAATACAGTCCTGGGAGGCTGTGCGTGGCATCCGGCGTCTCGCCATCAGGACCACAATGTTCCCAATATCGGCAATGTAGGATATAGTACGGAGCGCGTTGTCCATCATCGTTTCCTGTAGACATATCAACCAGAATCGCAAACAAACGCAGCCTTTAATGGTCAACCCTATTGTTTTTTTTACAATAATCGACAGCCAAGTACAGTTTTCACACCTTACACATATTGTATATTAATTTATGTATGACAAAAAATATATGAAGATCAAGACATTTAATAATTCAGTGTGTCTCCAAACCATCTCCCAAAAAGCTGATAATGTCACCAATGCAGATTTTTTGCTGCAATACACTGCAAGACGGAAGTTAGTAGAGGATTATCTCGTCTTATCGTAACATGGTTCAAAATGAAATGTGTTGCTGTTCACCACTATGAAACAGATCTGAAGTATTTAGGTTGAAAAGTTTTAGAATACAAATACTTCAAATGGTATCTATGAGTACAATCAACCCTAACCCTAACCCTTACTTAATATTTGTTACCATTATGAGGGTGTGCTTGGAAAATGTCCTGGCCCCAAAATGTTTGAGAACTCCTGAGGTAAACCGCTAAACTACAACTGGACCATGACATACATTTGATTGGATAGTAAACAATAAATAGTATCTGACAAAATACATTTCACCACGGTGAGGTTTCTTTTTGTGTTTTTCTGATACTACTTTACTGTAGCTTTGAGAAATATTTTGTAACTGTTGTTGGTAATTATCCTGTTTCTGGCAGCCTTCGGTTTCCTTTCATCAGTAATATTTGAGAATAAAAGCACCAGTGTGCAGCAGATTTGTTCCCTTTCTTTGTCAAAGCTGCATGATCCTTTTAGAGCAGAGTTAGATGAAAGCGTTACTGATAGAAAACATACAGGCCTCCTTAGATTGAATTCAAAACTGCTGTATGATCTGATTATAGCCCAATAACACCCCGGTGAATTAAATCCTGAGTGCATGCTCACCCGAAAATAATAAACAGGTGCTCAAAATACGCAGACAGGGTTTGGATGGGAGTGTTTGTGTTGATGAAAACGAAGTGATTTAAGTCATGTCATCAAGTTTGTTCATTCAGCCAAATAATTGTCTTGATGGAGATTTTACAAGCATTGTTTCTGAACATAACTGTGAAAGTTAATGTGGACTTTGAATGTAAATCTATGAGAGAAACTTGTATTTGTTCATGCTTTATGATAATACTCTACATTTAACTTCTGTTTAGTTAACTGCACCTCATTAACTGTGTCTGGTGGTTTTATTACAGTAGACTAATTATTGTTGCTGTTCCAGCAAACCTTTGGAGTTGTTCTTATTATAAAACCCCATGCAAGCTGCAACAAGACTTTTAATAGAGTGCTGCAGAAATACGTCCTAAAATCTGGAAATGAGTTAGCATTTTAGCACTTCCTGGTCCCTGGTCTGGAAGTCTAAAATGAATGGGTTTTTAGTTAGATGCCTGAAATAATGTCTGTGAGTTAATACAAGCTTAAAAGATTTTAACGTTTTGTTCTGTGATATAAAACATGTCAGTAAATATCCCACTAGTGAATTTTGAAGGTTGCTTACAAGTGGCTACATGAGACTACGAAACCTCGTCACGCCGACTCATTCACCTTTACAGTCTCGTTGTTTTTATACCTGCGCTCGTGTAGCCGTGGTGTAGTTTGCTTATAGCCCAACATTAGCTTTTCATTTCTGGCAATTGCATTTACACTGCAAAAATCATAAAAGTGATGTTCATTTGTGAAGATTATGTTACAGAAAGTATCAGTAATCCAAATCCCAAAGGAAAAATCCCATTGTCCCATTTTTGTCGAGGGAACCAGGGCGATTCTAACCTCTGGGTTGGCCTACAAAAATACGTCATCCCTGCAGAACGAAGGCTTTTCTACTCAAAAGTCTTTCTAAGAGTGCAGGTAGTGGAACAGATGGAAAAGGAGGAAATATCCTGCACTGCAGCACGTTGTTTCTGCCAGGCCCACACCCACCCACACCCACACCCACACCCACACCCACACACAGCTCAGACTGAACTACTCCAAATGAATTCATCTATCACATATACATTTAACTGTTAGTGTGAGACCAAACCTCTGTTCTGGATCCCGGGAACTGAAAAGCTCTCAGAAGGGTTTTCGCCTATAACAAAACTGCCGCTTCACCAGCTGCTTGTTATAAAGCTAAAAGGAAGAAAACTTTTGACAACGCATCTGCTGGAGAGAAGTCTTGTTAAAAAAAAAAAAAAAACTTGAATATTTCATGTCCTAAAGACCTTCAGAAAGTCAAAACTTCAATCTGACTTTTGACTTTTTTACTGTCTGTAGCAAAAAAAAAGAAAAATAGTTTGAATTATAACTTTGACAGCGTTTAAAAAAACAAATTGCACAGATGTGGTCATGCTAGCATTTCCATCCGGATGTTTAACTCTTATACTATAAAACAAGGAGGAAGATTGATCGCAGTCAAACAGCTTGTACAATACACGCTCCCTTTGCAGAGTCTATTCTTATCCTCAGTCAGATTTTCCGGCTTTGCAGAGTCTATTCTTATCCCAGGCAGACGAATCGTGACATCATCAGATTAAACAAATAAATACCAGTAGTGGGGTTTCATAGGAAGCAGTTTGTGTCAACAGTTAAGCTGCAGTTATGACAGCTATGCCACAGCAACTCTCCCCTGATGTGTAGCCTTGTCTGGCTCAGTGTGTGGCCCAGGTGCTGTCTGGGTAAACAGCTTTCACTCTAACAGGTGATGTTTTGGACAGAAACAGGGCATTATGTGTGCTTGCTGCTACTCACCTGTGAGTCTGCGTTGAGGACTTTGATCCTCTGGGTGGAAATGAACAGATCGACCTCAGTGAGGGTTTGGGCGTCTCCGTCTGCACTCTGTGGCAAGATAAAAACAGACAAACAGAAGAGCTGGTCACACAGTCTTTGATTATTCTTTGTACCAAACTTCATGTTACGTACAAGCGCCTGAATGGTGTCTGTGTTAAATGTCGGAAAGTTCAGATATCCAAAATACATGCAGGTACAATTTACGGTCCAGCTAGGGGAATGCTTGTTAGATGGACAGGTTGTTGAGTCTAAAGGTGAGGTGGAAAAGGCAGCAAAAGAAAGCGTTTGGCAGTGGTGTTAGTTTACATCAACGGTCCAGGCACGAGGACGGACAGCTGGCACGGGAACCAGAAACACTAAACCCTTACCAGCTGGCTGTTTCACCAGTTAGAGCAATGCAGCTTGAACACAGAACAAGCCTGTACACATTTCCCTCTAATCGCTGTGTACTGTAGAGTAATCAAATTATATTTGATTTCCCTTAATTAAAATTGCCTGCTGCATTTGGAATAAGGCAAGATATTATTATATTATAAATACAATGATTTTCTGGGGTAAAATATTCATATACAAAACTCAATCAAGAGCTAATCTGAATCTCACAAAGCACCAAAATGTAGCACAACACAAGATGAAATGCTCTAGTGAAAAGTGGGACTATATGAAATACTAAATATTTTCTATCTGTCACATGTAGACTTCAATTTCTAAATGTAAAATGTTGTGACAGTCAAACTAAGTATTTGAAATACTGTTATCAATCTTATTTTTTGTCTCTGGATGTTTATTTATGGATTTTCCCCCCTTATTTTCCTTTACTGTTTCTTCTTTTTTGAGGTTATATTGTCATGTCATCATATTGTTGTGTTTATGTATATTTTGCCTGTATCAATTTTTTAAAAAAGCAAAAACTAACCAAAGATTAGATTAAGATAAGATTAAAAGATATGATTTGCTTTTTGGGCTTAACTTCTTCCCCTTATCTTTTCCCTAGTTCTAATTATTTGAATTACTGAAGTGATCCTATTAATTTTATTTTTGTCTCTGGATATAAATAAATAAATAAATAAATAAATAAATAAATTAATTAATTATTTTTCTTTTGTCTAAGTGTTTTATTTACTTTCTCTTTTTTTAGGTTATACATTCCTGTCATTATATTGTCGCCTTTATGTCTATTTTGCCTGTGTTCAATTTAAAAAAGGAAAGAAAAAAAAAAAAACTAACCAAAGATTTAATCTTTGGTTAGGTTTTAAGAGATATACTCTTCTGTCTGTTTTCATTTGGTGAGTATTTATGATTGCAGCCATGCTCCCAATTCAAAATCCAACTGTGGATTTTATGCATAACGGTCTACAGAACCTATTATCACTATTAATAATAATTATAATACCACTGAGTGTTTGATTACAGCTAAACTGTGTGTGTCAACCTTCAGAAAAATAAAAGAAATAAAACAACATAAAAATCAAATATAAGGCACCCCACTAATAACCATTTACTTTAGTGTTGAATTATTATAATTTTTCTTTTAAGAACTCGTAGTTGTTCATAGCATTAAGCCTAAAGTGCATGCAGTCATCCAGCAGCAGAGGCTGTTTACAGCTGATCTTTCTCTCCACATGGCCACACAGTAAAGCATAAATTATAGCAAGAATCTTTTTCTGCTTTCGCTGGTGAAAACTGTGTTAATCACACAAAAATTAAGCATGCTCTGAATAACAATCTCCCAAATACATAATTTAACTTACTTGAGGGTAACAGCGATTCAAGTACAAAATGTGAAAAAGTATTTGCGAACACTAATTAGAGTTGCAGCTGGTGACGAGCTTTTGTATTGGGTTCAGTGATGTTTCTTACTGTTCCCTAAGTCAAAAGAAAGTTTTATGTATGTAACTGTATTTAGTATGTTATGCTTTTTGTCAGCAAAACCTGTACTAGACAAAGTACTTCAATTTCTGTAACACTTTATCTTGGTATACGCTGAGGAAACTGGTTGTTTTTACAGTCTCAAAATCCTCTGTCAACCACCAAATCCTCCAAAGCTTCGGATTCTTCACCTTAAGGGGAGACATTACAGGTGGATGAATAGGGTAAAAAATGTAAATAATATATAAAACTATTAGGAAACTTCCCCAGATTACTTACACCAAGGCAATTATTTTTTGTATCCTGTTTTTTGAAAAGGTATGTTTAAATATGCAAATGAGACATTATGTAAAGCTAACTTTTGGTGAATTTAGGAGAGATCCACAGACGCAAATGGACATAGTAGTAGTATAGTAGCAAAGCAGTGGTAGTAAGCAGCCTGAAAAAAAAAGACATTATGGAAGAAACAAAACAGCCTAAAATCTCTCAATTGACTAGTGCATGAAAAACAATGTTTTTGCCTGTTTTCGCCTTAAGAAAAGAACATTAATTTGACTTTAAAATGATATTAATAGCAACTGTATAACTTGAATCCCTTGAGAATTGTTCCTGCACTCAGTTAGACTGAAAAAGCAGGAGTCAGTTGACAAAACTAAAATTTTTATCAGTGGCTAATGACATAAAATACCTCATTATATTTTGTGTTTATACTTATGACACTCAACATAAATTTATGATTTCAGTGCTAATGTGTACTTACAACTCTTTCCCACAGGCTGTTGTACAGGTTACTATGTAAGGGATAATGTACAGCAAGTCGATCATTGTTGTAAATAAACCCTGAAAGGGTGATGCCGCATCCAAACGGACAGGTGGATCAGGTCTTGCATTGCCCTGAAGGGTTAAATTCACAACACTGACCCGCTAGCTGCACAATATCCCACCTATTACACGACTACTTAGTTAAGAAATTAATAATTTGATACAAAAATGGTCCTCCAACGTCCGACATCAGAACTACCTCCATAGCAACGGTCTGTTATCCATAGTAACGCTGTGATATAAAGAAATAACACGCCATAGAACGTTGTGATTGACCAATCAGAATCAAATATTCAACACAGCTGTGTAACAAAAATAGTAATAATGGCGCTGTACTGAAAGAAACCCACGACGTAATACAGCCTGGAGCTTCTCCCACAGTGTCCTGCTGACATGTCCTCTGTTACCTTGTGGTCACAGTGGTTGCATAGTAATTTGTGTCAATGTGCTGTTATTAAATTTGGCTTTAGCAGTTCTCCTCTCAGTCTTGTGCCTTACAATACACCTTTTGGCCTATTAAAGTCTCTCACTGCCAAAATGCATAGCCGTTTACATAAAACAAAACATGTTTGTCTTAGTTCTGGAAAACCTGACAAATATTTGTTGGACTGAGTTAATAAACACAACATGTGTGACAAAGACACAGATGGGGAATGATACACAGAAACAGACAGGCACAGATGAAATGAAAAAGAAAAGGTGAAAGCGGAGGGAAAGTGGCTAAAGGTTCTTCCTTTTGCTCTGTTTATTACACACCGCCTTTTTCTTGATTTTGGCAGCCTTCTGTACCCTCTGGCAGCCAGGCAGGCAGGCGTTGGGACGGGACAAGGTCAGCGGATACAGGAGCACAAAAAACAGGAGGAAGAGGAGGAGGAAATAAAGAAGGTAAATAAATGAAGGTAAGACAGTAAAGCCCAAAACCAAACAGCAGGTGTGCTATCGCTGCTCTCAGAAACAGGGAGAGAGACAGAGAGGAAGTGTGTGTGTCTGTAAGCGTGTGTGTGTGGAGATAGCGTTCGCACAGCCGTGTTGGTTATCAGATACAAATCAAAACAGCAATTACAGAGGATAATAATTGCTTTTTCTCTTCAAGCAAATCAAAAGCGTGCAGATATGAATTGACACCGTTCCTGCAATCTTGGCATCTACATAAAGCTCTATTAGGAGGTTTATTTGGATGTTGTTTACTTGTTACTATCAGTTCTAACGCTGGAAGTCTCAATTTTTATGGTCAGAACATTTACCAAAAGAAAGACAGATGGTAAGGCTCCCATTTCTAGAAGCACAACAGCTAACAAAGACCACTCACAGAGGCAGGGGAAGGATATAGCCCAGAACAAGGATTTGAACTGAGCACTTGGGGTTTGTTCTCTGGGTTGCATTAAAAAAATGACGAGGTTGAGTTACTATGTTCGACATTAAACAGCTTAGATCAACATGGAGGCATTTTTACACAGCTAATGTTTTTGATTAGTTCATCAGTAATTCTGGTCTAGGCGTGGGCATGAACTTACACTGATAATCTTTTGGAGTACTCTTAGCACTTCGTAATCTTTCAAAATCAAGCCCTTTGTATAAGGTACAAGCTGAGCGACTGCCCCTCTCTCCATCTGTCATTGACCAGAGGAAATTATCTTGACCCTCATTACATTTCAGAGTGTGAGACTGGATGTTTGCCCGAGCCTCTGTGCAGAGCTGGAACCGCTAAGACAGTATTAGAGCAGAGAAAACAGCCCAAGGGGAAGAGTCTTTTTTGGATTTTGTAAAGTTTCCTCCTCCGTGATCGTCTCTTATGCAAGACAGACATCCGAGGCTTTAAGCAGCATCTACTGCTCTGCTGAGGAGGAGCTGAACAGGGAGGGGACGGGGGGAGCTGCATAAATATTACATCAAACAGAGTGAACATCATGCCAAAAAGATCAGCATAAATAACCTGTACAGCCTTGCTTGCCACAGTTCACCTGGCATACTTTTTTTGCACAGTTGCAACACTACTATTGTGTTCCTGTGCTTGTATTTATGTGTGCTTGTTTGAGTTTATGGAGCAAATATACAAATATGGCTGCACGTTACTATGTGGTCGTGTGCGGTCGGCTGCATCCATTTCAACGTCAAAGATTAAAGGTCGTTTGCTGCACAGATTTTCATTTGTCCATGAGGGACAAATCAAGGAGATAATGGATGGCCTCTTGTTCAATGGACGTGTTCAGACCTAGGGGAAAGCACTAAAAGGTGATCACTAACTGTTGCCATGGTTTCATGCTGACAGGACTTTTTGCAGGGAAGGTAATTGTGCATGATAGTGAATGAGAAAAGACCCAAACACAGATTGCATAGATGTGAAGCGATGCCAGTAAGACACATCATCATCATGGCGAAGAGGGCAGATTTTCGATAGAAACCAGCTAAAAGACTTTGAGATCCAGCACTGTCAGCTTCACTGTCACCCTTTCCTTTGTTGCAGAATGCCCTTTGATTACGTTGTGACGTTTAGAGTGGTGTTATTAGGGATCCGGGATTATGATTCCACTTGTTTGAATCACCAGTAGCCGATCACACAAGCTTAATAATACTTAAAGGTACAGTAGGATTTGACAACATCTAGTGGTGTGGTTGCAGATTGTAATGCCATTTGCCATCCTTACCGTGATGACTCTACTTTAGGAGCGACAGACGTCAGATGATGGCTGGTGCCACCACAGTTTTGCACTCTGTGGCTCACGTCGGAGAACTATGGTGGTTTATGGTAATGTAAAACCGTGAAAGGCTCTCTCTAAAGCCAGTGTTTGATTTGTCCGTCGTAGAAACATGACAGAGCAACATGGCAGACTGCAGTAAGAGGACCCGCTCCCTATGCAGATATGAAGGGCTCATTTTAAGCTAATGAAAACAAACAACTATTGTTAGTTCTAGGTGATTACACAATAATGAAAACATGGTTATGAAAATTATATTCAATTTTTGCTAATAGATCCCTTGAAATGTTACACACCAGACCTTTAATAACCGACTTTAGATTGTAGTCTTTCACGCCACATTCATGGTTAGGATGTTGACAACAGTTAACATTTGAAAAGTTTGACATCTCTGGTTAAATTTAATGTTGTAGGAAACATTTTTAAATTCCTAAAATAAAGGAATTAAAGCAAGTTTTGTTTTGGCACTTGGTATAAATTCTAGTATTGTATTAGCTTGGATGGCCTAGATAGATGCATCACATTCCAACATAATTTACATTTTGCATAATTATATAAATATTTGCAAGCATCAGTAGCCATATACATATATCCTGATCTATCTGAGTCTGTCCCTTAACTACAGGACCAAACTATATGTTTATTAACTTACCAATACCAAGCATAAGGAGCCTGCTAAATGTGCCTAAAATAGAGACAAATTGACCAATCTTAGAGAGCAAAGCTGATCTTTTCACTGGCACAGACTGGAGTTCATCGTAACTGGCTGCTATTTACCTATATTGTGCCATTTAATGTTTGCTGATATCATGCATGTGGAACCTCATCAGGAGACACTTACTGTCTCTCTTTCTCTACTTTTAATTCCTGACATTTTTCCACTAGACAAACACATAAAGCATGTACATTTCTCATAGTAGACTCCTAAACGGGAGGGTGTTTAATATTTAGAAATACAGCTAAGCTTGTGTTCACATGAGAGACACCATGTCTGGATAGCAACTGTTCACCAATACATCAGCATCATGGCATCAAGTCACGAAACAATGTCCTTTGACCACGACTAAGAAATGTGAGTCTCTCATTTTGAGTAGCTGCTTCTGTAAAGTCAGACAAAAGCACTCTGGGCAGAATAACAGTGATGAACAAAGCAATCAACCTAGTAGCTACACTGGTATCGTCCACAGTATTTTTCTCATACTGCACTGGAATATCATCATCACAACAGCATTAGTGAACAGCAGGGAGCAAGTGTCAACAAGGGAAGTATTAGGTTCACATGCCAGCAGTCCCATTATCCAGCCAGCTGCGTCAAACCACCAGCCATGCGGCCCAATCTGGCCAAATTCTTTAGCTGCCTTAAAAGACCACTCATGCCTAATATACGACTGTAATGTTTTGCTCTAGACGCAAACAGCACTGATGTCCATGTACATTTTATGAGGAGCAATCTGGCCCAAACGAAAAACTAAAAATAACTCATAATGAACCATTTAAACAATATGCTGGAATAGAAGGGTTTCACTTGCAGTAATTTAATTCAGATACTCTATGACAAATACAATCACACATGCCGTGTTAGCCATGTTAAGCTGCTGGACATATTTCCTGCAGGGCTTCTGTGTATTTTGATGCAGCCTGAACAACAACAATACGACTGTAACATTAAGCTGGCACCTCTGGGGAGAAGAGAGAGTACTGTTGTCATATAAAATGCTCTTTCAGAGTGGGGCAGCAAACCGGCAGCACTGATCGGATGCAGTCTTCTGGGGAGCGAACAAACACATCTGAACATCACCTCTAAGCCTGGAATAAGTTAGGGCAACAGGCTCTCAAATAGTTGTTTTCCACTGAAGTAACTTTTCCATGAACCAAGGAAAAATCTTAATGTATTTTCTGCTCCGCAAAACTTCCAGCTCTGTAAACAGCGATGTTTATTACTGTTAAAAATGTGTTCAAATGTCAAAATTGTGCAACTGTAAATTACAAACCAGCATGTCAGACTCAATCAGGACTGCACCAAGCAACTAGTTAGGAATTATGGGACCAGCGGAAAAACAATCAGCAACTAAAAAGTCCACTTTGTGCATTCCTGTTTGTATTTCCACCTTATCTGAAGAACCGTAAAGATTAGGCAAATCAGACCAATGACAAATTCAAAAACTATGGTGCTGTTAGAAAGGCAATTATCACACAAGGAAAAAACAACACAGTCATCCTTTTGTGCTTTGATATTTGAGTTTAATACATTACTTAAAATGGAAGCTGAAAACTGAGTGTTTTATGGTGGTTTCTGCTTAAGAACTGCTGCTGTCTTGGCTCATTCAATCTATTAATGTTAGCAAACAACAAGAAATGTCCACCCCTCTTCCTGATATTAATGCTACAGTAGTGGTGCCCAGTACTTCTTTATTTTGTGAATAAAGCTGCACACACATTGAAACAGCTCCAGTGTCTGTGTTTGACAAATCAGTGACCTTTAGCCCTGCAAACTCCACCCCAAATAGTTCCTGAACCATCAAAAAGTAGTAGCCCAGGAGCCCTGATTCATGTAGCTAAAGTTCCTGATTTCCTTTAAAATTTCTTGGTTCTCATGGAAAGTTCCTGCGGTGGAAACAGCCGTTTAGGACGTTTTCATATTAGCTTTGATTGCTTTGTACTGTGCCCGAGTACAATTGCCCCCCAAGTGGATTCCAGTACGGATCAAGAAATCTTGCTGGAGTACGAGCATAAACTAATAAAACAATGGAATTTGGGGTCAAACGTGCCCGGACCCTGGTGTGAAAGCCTCCTTAGTTATTGGGACTTTTTGGTCAAAAAGGGCAAAGGATCCTTAATTAAAGCTGTGAAACTTCTCCAGAGGAAACGGCATGACTGAAAAAATGTGGCCTACTGATTGAGGAGAAGTATGGATATGGATATCTTCAGGTCAAAGACTAAACACAATGGTGTGTGTGAGTGTTTGAGTCAATGTGTGTTTGCGTACCTTGACTCTGCTGACAGCTTCTTGGGCCTGCATCATGCGTATGTTCTTGGAGGGGTTCCTCTCAGACAGCAGCTGAGTGGAGCCCAGGTAGTTAGCAGCAAAGATAATCCCATCAATCAGGTCCTCTGGTTCGCAGGGTCCTGGGACTGGGCCAGGCAGAAGCAGAGAGGATGGTGATTAACAGGGAGACACGGGGAAGGAGGGACAGACTACAGTTAGACTGAAAGGGTTGGGTGTGTGGTGGGGAGAGTATTTTAATCACTGCAGTCAATGTGCTGTGTGGAGAAAGAGAGCCAAATGCTGTTGCTCTGGAGATGGAGATATGGTGATAACAGGCTGGATGGGATTCAGCAGTGAGATGGCCACTGGCTGTGAGCTGATGGAGATGCAGTGCTGGTGGGAGGCTGGACTGAGATAAATCTGTGTCTGTGATATGTAGATGTGGACTCTCAGACACCTACTCGGGGAAACAATGCGCTGCCATGATCTGAAGGAGCAGTCGGACAGCTAAACCCCTCGCACATTATTAGGCCTAGCTTCTGCCCAGAGGCAGAGAAAGAGCACTGGAAGAGTTATACCAGGCCTGTGAATGACAGACTGAAGGCACAGCAATGCTTGGAATGGTTCCATGCAATTACAATATTTAGATTTCATCACCAAACAGGTGTGTAGACAGATTAACTTACCATCAACAAAGCTGGGGAACGAGGCAACCTTCTTTGCTGGCTGGAGGACAAAAACAGGATATTGCAGATAAATGACAGTGAATAGGTTTACAGCAAAGTAAGAAGAACATAACCAATCAGAACCTTTACATTTCACTCTGTATGCGAATGTTGTTAGTCGGCTAACATCTGCTGCTTTTCTTAATGTACAATAGTGCATTCAAACAGCATGTTGTCAGTTCATGGAAGCAAGCAGCAAATCCTTTCATTTTAAAGAGGACCAGCCCCAATATCTGGCATTACGCACAGGGAACCCTGCTGACTTACTTCAAATTAGGCTTGTTGCTGTAGTCTTTGTTAAAGGTGTTACACAGTGTTCGGGCATACACAGATTTGCCCACTGCCCCCACTGTCATTTTGCTTTTTTTTTTTTTTTTTAGTGAAATAAAACCCATGTTGTTGATGTTCATGTACCAGTACTGTGTTATCAATATATAGTCGGACGATGGACTCTATAAACTGAAAGTGTCTGCTCTGTAAGGAATTGCAGCACAGAGTAGCACAGGTCAGGGAACCATGACGTTAATGAGGCCATCGTCATGCGGAGGACGGAGCAGTCAGCCAGAGTGTGCGTGGCATCAGGCGGAAACCTGGACCCGTGACCAAAGCTCTACCGAAGAGAAGCCAGACACACAGCCACCCAATGGAAAAAAAGTGAGCACCCTATACCTGTATGTTGAATATTGAGTGTCATCTTTTCTTATAAAATGTCTGGTGTAATCGTTAACACCGGTGTTAATAGAAAATGCAGACGAGGAGAGAGTCTAAAGAAACATCACATCCTCGAAAAAAAATTTCTGTCTTTTTGTAAGAAAGGACAAGTTATTTCTTTTTACTCCCATGATTGTGATTCATATTTGACCTTCAGCAAACACGCAAGTTGACCCTCATATCATGCAAGACATGATGCTCCCCTGCTATTTGGCAACTGACATGACAACAAATCCTGCGTCTGAGTAACTTGATCCTTAAAATTTGACATGACATGTTGTGAAATCGGTTTAAGAAGTCGTCCTGCCAGTGGGTAACCTCCAGATCTGACAAGTGAAGCCGTTTTGAAGTGCCTTAAATTTGCTTTCTAACAGCCAGCAGGGGGCAACTCCTCTGGTTGCAAAAAGAAGTCTGATTGTAAATAAGTCTATGAGAAAATGAGCCTACTTTGCACTTGATTTATTACAAACTAATGGGCGACTCCATCCACTTCATATACAGTCTATGGCCCTGACCTGCATTCACACTGTTACAAGAATATACACCTTGGTATTTCTACTGCTGCAGAAACTCATGCCCAGCCTGAGCATCTCTGCTTGCTCAAGCTGGGCATGGCAACCTAGTGTTACTCATTCACTTCACACATCAACATTGTTGTGTGAGGTAGAAGAGAGAGGATGTAAAGGAGGGAGGAGGGAGCTCTAGACAAGAGATGACCACAGAGAGAGAGCTGTAAAATGTGAAGTGATTCATTAGATTCAAACATTCATCCCACTGGATCCATTTGATCCTCTAACTTGCTCTGTACACATTCAGAGAGTTTACTCCACCCAAAGACAGGGAGGTGTGGGTGGAGCTTGTACAGGAAGCATCCACTGCAGACATCCCAATGAAAAATGGTGCTCATAAAACCACAAGCAGACATGCTGCTCAATTATCAGGACGCTATCACGCCTTAAGCAGAGGACATGAGCTGAGGTTGTAATTACACAATTACTCATTTACTCAGACAGTCACATATGTATATATATACACATTAACAACAATATCTCAAGTGTCAACGGCCTCGCAACAGATCTAAAGGTTGATGAAGGAAACGCTGCGACATCTTACCTCTGGTACGTTGTTGTTCTCCAGGGGAACGTTGAGGTCGGAGCGCTGCTGTTTTCTGGGTTGCTCTGCACCATTGCTCACCTGGCAGGTCAACACAGAAGAACAGGTGCGAGCGGATAAGAATTAGAAGAGGAATATTGTATGAGCCAAGTCATTCATTCAATATCTGTAACTGCTTATCCCATTCTGGGTCACGGGGGTTGGCTGGAGCCGATCCCAGCTGAAATCGGGCAGAGCCGGGATGCAGCCTGGACAGGTCGCCAGACTGTATAAGCCAAGTCAAACACATGGGAAACATTTCCTTTCAATTTGTTTTTAGAGCTGTGTAATGGCAATATGATACATATCATGATACAAGGGTTGCAATACTGTAAGCAAGGTGACACATAGCTGATTTTAGGAAAACTCATCATATAAAGAGCAAACCAGCGTACAAATAAAATCTGAGTAAAACAAAGTCCCCATGTGAAATGGCTACTGTGGGGACTAACTTCATCACACATGAATACAACTGGACTCATTGGATCCACAAGAGTCTCAGCTTTCCAGTTACACTCAATTCATGCTATTCCAAGTCTGTTTAGGGACCCCAGTATGCAGAAATATTCAAATACACCATTTTAGAACAGGCAAAAATAACACATTTGTACTGCATGCATAAAACAGCATGGTTTTTCATAATGTGGGCATGTCTGCAAAGGGGAGACTTGTGGGTATAGAACCCATTTTCACTCACATATCTTGAGATCAGAGGTCATGGCACCCCTTTGAAAATGGCCATGCCTGTTTTTCCTAAATTTAGTGCAAGTTTGGAGCATTATTTATCCTCCTTCGTGACATATGATCCCAGTATCTTCACTTTTGCTTTAAAACTAAACCCGCTAAAACCCCTGAAAGACAGAATGCTTGGCCAGTTCCACTGGTGGGCCGTCAGATTTTTTAAGAGGTCAATTAAATACTGATACAGCGTTTTGGAGAATCAATACAGTATTGCGAAACATAACATCACAATATTCATGCATATCGATATTTTCTTACACTCCTATTTGTGTTGCTGGTTGGAATGAGAGGCAGAGGTTCAGGTTAGAGGAAAAGTCACATGACTCATGTGAAGGGTCTACTATATGCAAAGAACGAATAGAACCAAGAAGTGAAAGTCAATTGTTCATTCCATTGCAACATCAGTGACCAGCAGCAGAACTACACTTCCTCCATTTTGGACTGAAAACAACTACCTACGCTGCCTAAAAAGTGCTGTATAAAAGTGAACCAATGATTTCTCTTCGAGAGTCATATTTTACAGAAAAAGCCTGCATTGAGCAAGAACATACTATAAAAAATAATAAGCGTTTTCAGTCCAAAATGGTGGCAGCGGCTTTCGTCTTTGAGTCTATAATCTTTGCTATACACAAGGTGTGTGCGAGTCACAACCTTCTGGACGAATAATAACAAATATTAAATGTTAACTTACAGTTAAATCAAATTAAATCATCTTCAAGCATCATGCATCAAGCAGTCTTGGTTCAAACTGCCACGTTTGACACACGTTTAAGTTCTTAAGTTGTCTTTCACTTGTCCTCTAGCTTTTGTCTCATCACATATATGTACATATAGTACACTGAACATCCATATAATCACATGGAGGGAGGATTACATTTACATGTTTTCCCCTGAGTATCCATCTTACAGTCCACAACTGCTCATTAACATTCAATCGTATTACTAGCTGAAATGAAATCCTCCTGCCAGTAAAACCTCCTCCTCCTCAGTGAAAAAGTGAAATTCATCTCATGCTGTAGTGCATCTGGAACTGAAATTAATTACCACAGACATGACATGAGTGGCCTCCTTTGCAAAGAGAGAGCAAAACGTAAACTCCTGATCAGTATTCATCATGCTGCCCAACTCAATTGTGCAAACAAGCACTAAATTAATTAGACCCGTGTTGTTGTTTGATGGGATGGATTGCTAAACTGGGATTCATGTACAGACTCCAGTCAAACCATGTATATGCCTTCATCTGTAATAGGAAATCTTGGAGAGACTACGTGGAGAACTTTATCATCAATTTCAAACCATTAGCATAATTAGCATTCACAGGACCACCACTGAGAGGACTGGCAGCTCCCATCAACGTGTACATGCCACACAGATTATCTATTTGAGATGGAAAACAAAATAACAATAAAATGAAAAACACTGCAAATGAGAAGCATTCAGTTTCAAGGGTTAATCTCTTCTCAAATTTACTGCACCAACCAACTCAATTCATGTCACCTTCAGACAGATTTATTTCATCTTTAATGTTAAAGGTACGAATGGTATTTTTTCTGTTGACATAGCAAGTCCATCTGCTGACTATATATAGTCATCTTTTTAGGCACAACATATAACACAATCAGAATTATGGGTACACTTTGGTTTTTGCCAGGCTGTCTCTGGTCTTCAATGGGATAGTTCAGGCATTTTGCAGTGGGGCTGTATGAGGTACTCATCCATATTCAGTGTAGTATATATAGTAGATGACGGTCGGCACAACCGCAAGTTTGGAGAAACAGACTGGAGTACCAGCATGGCAGCAAAGTGAGGTACTGCTGTGACCTGGGCCAGCAGCAAAACATATTTTAACCACCTAAAAGACTCACCTAGAAAAATGAATATGTGTTTAAGTGTATGATATATTTAGAATATTTTCACCGCTTTATCTTACCATCAGACAACCCTATCTATGCTGTTTTTGATAAAGGATTCTGCTGACTTTGAATCCTTTCAGTTCAGTTCACTTAAATTTCTTTATTGAGCCTTTCTTTCAGGTGGCTAAAATACGTTTTACTGCCCCCGTCCTCTGCAGTGTATTGGTTTGCTCCTGCGTCGGTAACTCCTGTCTGTTTCTCCAAACTGGGGGCTTGCCGACCGTCATCTACAGCAGGTAATTCACTGACTATGGATAAGTCCCTCATACAACCCTACTTCAAACCCCCTGAACTATCCCTTTAATAGACTTGGTGATTCATGGAAGGAATTTGTAATACTACATACAATACATACAATATAGCACAGTCTCTTACCATTGATGAATAAAAATGAACTGGTGAAATAAAACTAGAGCTAGATACATTATGAATATCAAAATGGTTGCTTTTCCACCATTGAGGAAGGCCATAGAAATGTGCTGGATTTCTTTATGGTAGTGAAACTACTTTTATCATTGGGAAATAGTAAACTATAACTTCATGTTTACAGCCTGTAGCACCATTTAAAAGAAGACTACAGTACTTTGTAAAATATGCATCACACCAAGAATATGTGTGTATTACCTCCACCTCCCTCTGTTTTGTAACTGTTCTTATTCATAATCTCTTGACTCCATGCTGTGCAGCAAAGCTTTAATTGAATTCATTGTTGCCCAGGTTCACTCAAAGGTCACGCTGAAGTGCTGTACAGAGAACATTTTATCTGATAACAGAGGACGAGACGATCGAATCATCTGAGGGAGACTGGGAGTCATCTGAATATGCGGTGTGCTGTACATACTTTAATCTAGTTACACTGTCTGACCCAGTTCTGTGCTACAAATGAGCCACATAGTGAATGTAACATGCACCCTGTGTTACACAGGTGTGTATCAGCATGCTGCCCACAGGAGACCATCCCTGTTCTCCTTTTACCATCTGACTCTGAGAAGATGGGGAAGCTCTGCATGTGTTTGAGTCTATTGATGTAATTGTGTATGTGCACTCATCCAGGGCTTTGAGAGGGAGAGAGATGAGGAGGGGGACAGCTCAAGGTAACATGGGGGAGGGGTAAAATCCTCCAGCTGGACCATGGCGATGAGCAACATGTCATATAATTCATCTCCAGCTTCTCACCACAAAGCTGGTGGAAAGAGTCTCTACCACAGAGCTCTGAAACAGCCTGAATGTACAGTATATTTTATGCAGAGGCTCTGGTCAGATTAGGATTATTATGTTGATGCTGTTGTTGCGTCTTTTCATCTGGGCGCCTCTTCTCTGTATATGTAGTCCCGATTCAACACATTGGACATGTAGCCTGTGATTCAAAGGCTTTCAGTTGACTAGGAAATTCAGCCAGTCTTGAATATTAAAAATCATCTCACACTCTTCACTAGTATTAATTTGGACATGTCACAGTATGAATATGAAAATGATGGCTGGATTCCACGTTGCTGCTTCATATTCAGGGTCCTGGTATTATGCATGGTGCACGTTTGGGTTATTAATAACGCCTTTTTGAGGGAAGGGAGAGCAATGATCATTTCTGAATAGAAGAATTTTTTTAATTGAAAGTGATGCCATTTTAATAAGGCTATATCATGTAAAGGCTAATGTACAGCGAGGAGTCTTGTATCGCCCTGAGGGGGTTTATTTCACAATGACCAACAATGACCCGCTCGCTGTACATTACCTCACTTATTGCAGAGCTACTTACTTAAGAAATCAATAATTTGAGAACGTCCACAGCAATCTGTTATACATAACAGCGGTCTGTTATATATAGCAACAGTCTGTTATACATTGCAAAGGTCTGTTATGCATAGCAGCGGTCTGTTATGCATAGCAGCGGTCTGTTATACATAGCAGCGGTCTGTTATACATAGTGGTCTGTTATACATAGTAGCGGTCTGTTATACATAGCAGCGGTCTGTTATACATAGAAGAGGTCTGTTATACATAGTAGCGGTCTGTTATACATAGTGGTCTGTTATACATAGCAGCGGTCTGTTATACATAGTGGTCTGTTATACATAGTAGGGATCTGTTATACATAGTGGTCTGTTATACATAGTAGCGGTCTGTTATACATAGAAGAGGTCTGTTATACATAGTAGCGGTCTGTTATACATAGCAGCGGTCCATTATACATAGAAGAGGTCTGTTATACATAGAAGAGGTCTGTTATACATAGTAGCGGTCTGTTATACATAGCAGTGGTCTGTTATACATAGTAGCGGTCTGTTATACATAGCAGTGGTCTGTTATACATAGAAGAGGTCTGTTATACATAGCAGCGGTCTGTTATACATAGAAGAGGTCTGTTATGCATAGCAGCGGTCTGTTATACATAGAAGAGGTCTGTTATACATAGAAGAGGTCTGTTATACATAGCAGCGGTCTGTTATACATAGAAGAGGTCTGTTATACATAGCAGTTGTCTGTAATACATAGCAACAGTCTGCTATAAAGAAATAACTAGAGACTAGAGAATGTGGTGCTCGACCAATCAATGTGTAATGAAAATTATTAATGCTTTCTTAACAAGGGGTAAAATGTTTATTCGTCAACTTCCAGTTTTGCTGGCTGTCATCAGACTACAAAATAAAACTCGTGGCCGTTGTCTGGTTAATGTGCTTTTATACTGTAAACTTGAGGAACAGGTATCACTTTGTATCATTTGATGAATCTTTTTGTGATGGAAAGTTTTTCAACAAAGCAGCTCATGTCATTTTCAGGTAGCGAGCCACTAGCTTGGTTATAGTCAAGTGTAAATGACTGCAAAGTAAACATCAATATATCATTGTTTTAGGATTAGCAATGCATCTCAGTGTGATCAGATTGAGCTGGTTTTATGGTCATGCTTTGGATAGGGGTGGTGATACTGGTTTGGTTACAGTGGTTTGTAAATAACATTGTACACAGTTTTAAACTCTCAAAAACAGCTCACCTGCTCTGGTGTCCATCGCTGTCTGTCCTCAGGGGAGCGTGCATGTGCCTTGATGCCCCTCTGGAGGTCCGCGTTGTTGTGGTGCATGGAGGGCAGGTTCAGGGACTTGGGCCTGCTGTCGTGGCGATGATGAGCTGGTGGGTAGGGGGCTGCGTCAGGCTTCGGGTGAGGGTAGTCACTTGGTGCAGGGTCCTGCGCCAGCTCCTCTGGGCTTTGGTCAGTGCCACTGCTTAGACTCCCCATGCTCATACTCATCTTGATCTCCGCAACAATTTGGTCAATGTCCTCCTCCGCCTCCTCCCCCGTCTCCCCCTCAACCACCAGCACCTTGCGGCTACGATATGGAGAGACTCGCACTGAGTTCCCATTGTCCTCTGGGGCATAGTAGTCTCCAGTGTAGGCCCTTCCATGTCTCTCCTCCTCGTCACCTTCCTCATCTTCTTCTTCATTAGGGCAGTACTCCTCGCTCTCTGCCTCCTCCTCTTCCTCTCGGGTGTGCAGGGTGTCTTGCATGGATTGTTGGTGGTGGAGATGGTGGTGATGGTGATGGTCCAGGATGGGCTCTGGTCTACCATTGTATATCTGTTCATCTGGATCTTGCTCCACCACTTCGCAGCGAACTTCGCCCTCTCCCTCACCCCACTCCTCCACCCGGTGCCTCTCACGCCCCGCCCACTGCTCCTGCCTGACCTGGCCCTCCTCTCTCCACTCCTCCCTCGTCTCCTCATCTCCCTCTCTCCACTCTTCTCTCACCTCTTCCTCCTCTTCTGTCCACTCTTCCCTCACTGCTCCCTCTCCATCCTCATCTTCCACCCATTCTTCCTCTCTCACCTCACCCTCTCCCTCTCTCTCCTCGACCCACCCTTCCACAGCCTCCTGACATTCATCAGTGTGGGCTCCGCCCGGCTGCATGGTGGTGGCACAGTCCCCCTGGCTGTGGCTTTGGCTGTGGTTGCAGTTTCCCTGGCTGCTGCAATCCATACCTTCCAGGTAGCTGTCGTCCTCTGGGCAGTAGCGGATGTAGTAAGTAACACCTTCATCCTCCTCTGCCAGCCCTGCAGGGATTTATGATCACAAACACACATTTCTTAACCCGTTAAACAGAAATGGTCCTCCAGTGCCTGGATTGGTATTATTGTGATGTCATTTCTTGGAATATCTTGAAATACTTCACATCCCTAAAATCTGTACAACTTAGGCAAAAACGTTATAGAAGTCAATAAACCATAATATTTGACACTGAAATTAAGTACTGAAATTGTTTTAGAATTTCCCTCTGGGGATTAATAAAGGTTCATCTTATCTTATCTTATCTTAAAAAAAAATAAAGTGGATGTTTTTTCATAAGATGTTACTAATCACACACAAAACATATTGATCCAAAAGATTTCTAAATGTAGAAACATGAAAAAATATTTAACACATCAGAAGTTCTGAACTACATTTTTTAAGTCTGAGATATGCTAATTTTTGTAGTTGATAGTTTGATAGTTTGGTTTTATTACGTAATGACATCATCAAAAGTGTACAACGTGATGATGCCAAAGACTAAAGCCTTGGCTTTCTGCTGCAAAAACAATGCTCTAGCTATGATGTTTTTTTTAAATTTTACATCAAATTAACCAGCGATCTCCCACAGCCCTTACGGGGCTATACTCTGGTACCAGTGCACATAGTCGCAGCCTTTGGCACTGCATGTAACATAATGTAATGACGTCTACACGAGCCTACTGTACACTGGATGACACTTCCCACAGTGAATGCTTGAGCTATTATGGTTTTTATTTGAGATTGATTTAAGCAGGATCATGCAAACAGCGACCTCCCATGGCCCGCAGGTGGTCCGTCTTTAAAAGATTAATACCTGGGGCTTCTTTATTAAAATCACAATCATCACTGAGCTACTAAATGTTCACAGGTAATTATTAGGGATGGGAATTGATAATCAGTTCCTACTTAAAACCGGTAAAGAACTTGTAAAGAATCCTTTGATTCATTTAGGTATTATTTCTCATGATTAATGAATCTTACTGATGTCTCATTTGCATACAGCTACTCAACACTGAGACACAAGGTTTCCAAGTTTATTTTCATGATGAACCTTTCATGCTGCAAAAGAAAAGTTGCTTGAACTTGTGAGAATATTTCACCCTTTTTACAGTTGCAATGCTGCCATTTTTTTAAGGATGAATGAAAAATTATTACTTTCAATGACGCTGCGGATTCTTGTGGTTACTTATTTAGTTCTAGTTATTTTTTTGTCTGCCTTCCTGTACATGCTGTTACATTTTTTTTTCTTGCTAAACAGAGATTAAAAAATAAATCAGTGCTGTTTTTGTTGGCCCCATAACATTTTATTAAACAGAAATTAATAGGGAGTTCATAATCAATGATGGAAGAGTGGAATGAAAGAATGAAGGAGTGATAATAATCAAATATTAATCACCTAATTGATTTACATCGTACTCACCGTCATCATAGTCTTCCTCCTCATCTGAGGTGTTGTTAATGTAGTCAGAGCTGGAATCCTCATCCAGGCTGTCAGCTCCACCGTGGAAGTCTGCCTGGTCATGGTCATCTTGGTCATGTTCATGTTCATGTTCTGGCGTGGAGGGAGTTGCTGGCCGCTGGTCCTCCACTTCTGCATCTGCTTGGTTGCCGTACCGCTTCACGTCAACCTCTGCATCTACATCCAGTCCTGGATGGCTGCGACTCGCGTCTTGAGACGTCTTGGGAGAAGAATATTGTGCCTTACAGGAACGGGGGAGGGGTTTCGGGTCATGTGACTCTTTGGGGTAGCGGACTGGGCGTTGCCGAGGGGGGAGGGCTTTCAGATCACATGACTCTGTAGGATGAGGGGTGGGGCAGGAGGCGGGGCCTGGAGCAGCCATACTGGTCCCCCCGCTGGTCCCCGGCCTCTTCCTATGAGCCATAACTGGCTGCTTACAGGCCATGCATTGTTATTGGTTTGATCCTAGGAGACAGATAAAGACACAGGGACTCAGTGTTAGACCAACTTCAAATACAACTGTTAATTTGGTCCACGCTTACTTCCTGTCAGCTTCCCATTGAGAATGTTTATGTTGTCAAGTTTGAAACATCTATATATTTTCTTGTTCTTCTGAAACACACAAAAACACAGTTGTCTTGTCCAAAATTATCCTATCCTATCCCTATCCTTACACTATTTGTCCTGTGCTTGTCTTAAACTTGTTTAAACTTGTTTAAGACAAGTACAGCTGTGTTGTGTTTCGGAAGAACAAGAAAATGCATCGACCTTTTCAAACTTGACAACATAAACAATGTCAGTGGGCCCCTCTGTATCTCCTGTTGCAATGTTTGTTAACGCAGGAGCTGACAGGAAGTAATCTTGGACCAAAGCCCTGCCAACAGAATGGCAATGAAATGGTCTATACCACTGCATATCAAAATGGAGATCTGCTCGCAGTAGATTCCCTTTCATCAAACACACAACATTGTCCTCCATTTATCTTTTTCTGTACTTTGCATACAGCTGCAACACTGAAAATCAGGCCTGACAAACCAATCTATTTCTGTAATTGAACATGACAGTCTGTGGTTCACATTCAGAGGAACTCTTTTGTGCTTATTTAGCACAACTTTGGCTTCAAGTACAACGGGCTCAATATATCACTCAGCTTAAGAACAATAGACACAAAGACCAGAGCCGTTCTGAGCATACTGCCTTCACATAAACCTAATGGGACACTTTCGGAGAAGGAATCAATAGTTTAATCAAGGTCATCTCCACATACGGTATGTGCTGCACATGTGCCCTGACATTGGGCTTGACTTGGCAGATGTCAATCAAGACTTATTGATCCTTCAGTATTTAATTGCAATCCATCATGATTAATCAGGATTAAAGTATTTAATACTCTTATCAATATAGGAGTGGGCAAATATGCTACTATAAGCAAATGTATGTATATATTTATTATTGGAAATCAATTAACAACACAAACAATTATAATTATAGTCCAGAAACCCTCACAGGTACTGCATTTAGCATAAAAATATGCTCAAATCATAACATGGCAAACTCTGAGTGACATGACTATGACTTGCCCCAAACTGCATGTTTTTATCATAAAGTGGGCATGTCTATAAAGGGGAGACTTGTGGATACCTATAAAATCCATTTTCATTCACATATCTTAAGGTCAAAGGTCAAGGGTCCCCTTTGAAAATTGCCATGCCAGTTGTTACTCACCAACATTTAGCATAAGCTTGGAGTGTTATTTAACCTCCTCCTTGACAAGCTTGTATGAGCCCGCCACAACCTCTGAAAGGTCGATTGCGTTAACACATTAAAGAAATTAGTGGCCTTAAAATTAATCTGCATTTACACATTGCTGCGTTAACTTTGACAGCCCTTATCAAAGCCCAAATGTACACATTTGTGTGCAATCCCTCGTGAACACGAACCTCTAACTCAGTGTGGTGTGTTTGATGTGATGAAACTAATGGAAACAAATGCAGCATTTCATCATCAAACATCAGTGACTAAACTAATAAAATCACAGGAAGTCCTTTAACAGCTGCATAATTCAGTTAGATAAACAGAAACGTATTCTAGCATTGGTTATATTAACATTCACAGCAACAGAGAGCAGGCTGTGCAACTGCAACTGTGATAAGAACAGGTAGATGTAAAGTATTAGGCTTACTTTCCCCAATACAAAAATGGATGTTATTAAAAAAGGTACCCAAACAAGATATAGAGTATCCTATAAATCATAAATGAATACACACATGCAAGCCAACATCAACACACACAAAGCAACAGATTCAAGGATGAGAGGCACTTTACTATTAGTTATAATGCATTTTAACAACCAACTAAAAAAGTTCAGAGTATATTTCTTTCTGTCAAGCGCTCCCTCTGTGCCCTATCATCCATTTTGTCGCCATCCCCACTCTGTTGTGCCATCCAGTTGCCATGAACAACTGCCCTCAAGAGGGGTGTTACTGCTGCTTTCCCCCCTTTTCTCTTCACCATAATTACATTTTCCATCACCAGAGATTTCACTAGATAATTAGCTCTGCACAACCTGGCACAAACACATCCCCTGCACACAGTTGGTTGTTCCACAGGTAGCCAAGTCAGAGGACTAAGATTACATGTGCACACAAAGCACATGTAATGTACAAGGCTGACTAGCTCCTGCTGCTGTATAATGACACATACATGTACATGTTTTAAATAAATATGAGCATTTCCACAGGGGTTACTGATCACACAGTATTTGTAAATGCACTCACAGTCACATAGATGCAAATGATCTGTACACCTGATCAAATATAGCAACATGTACATCTAATCAAGCAATTTTGTTGGTTATTTAAAACAACTCATAAAGGTTTTTACTTAATGTCTAAAAAATGACCTCAGATTATTAACATCTAAGAAACTGTGCACTTGCTACATCTCTTACCTGAGGTCCTGGGCTGGGATGTGGGATACAATAGAACTGGGATCTGTTGAAACAACGGCCCCATCCTCCCTCCCATTTCTCTTCGCTCCTCCCTTCCCCCACCAGCTGCTACACAGCATGCACCTCCTTGACTCCACCCCCCTCCTTCCACCACACTATATCCCAGCATCCTCCTGTAGAGACCCAGCCCCGCCTCGTTCAATTCCCCAGAGCTGAGGGTAAGGACTGGTAACTATGGGTAACTGCATCCCCTGGGGACCAATACCCTATGACCTCCTCTTTGTTGGCCTCCTAGACTCACAAGCCTTCTTTATTTTTGGTGTGGTGTTGTCCGACTGTTGCCATATTTGTGTTTCACATCATGTTTTTGATTCCTTATATTTTTCCCGAGTGCCACTGTGACTGCTGTGCAGATTTAGAAATCCTATAAATCCCTCGCCAGGTGGCAATCCTCAAATCTAGTTTGTCTGGCATGTATTTCAGATTTCACCGTGTTTATTGAATTTGCATGCATTTGTACATCACAAGGGGATCTGTCCCACATGTTAAATACCATTAGGACAGATTTAGAATGAATTATGACATACAGCACCACTATGCTTACACACAGGATGTGTCTACATGTCATGAGGCTAGTTAATACCTGCTATGGATATTTAACCATATAACTGTTAACCAGCATTAAGAATTTGGACCAATTAATGCTGTTACATGGTGAGCATGAAGTTATCAGTACTGTTATAGCTGTGAACATAGCACAAACACACACACATTCACTAACGTTCCGCCAGGCAGACACACACCTGACAACCATGCAACTAAACTAATTGATGCAGTAAAGACTAACTGGCAAAGTGGCTGCATGTGTCTGTTGAGCATGTCTGCAGCTGGTGATAAATGATGAATTTAACCTGTTTGTGCATCAGCTTATCATGGCAGCTGGGTGGCTTGTTAGGCACTAAAACCACAGCACTGCAGCACGCAAGGCACTAATTTTGTTGGTTAATGAACGGTTAATGATCGGCTCACGAGGGTTGGCTATCAGTAAGAAAAAAAAATTCAAAATTAGCATCCCTAGTACCTGCACTATTATGATCTTTAGTTTGTCTGTTTACACTGTATTCCATATACATTAATTCTAAAGTTTCATTTGTCATTACATGCAGAATCCTAATTATTACTAAGTGGTGCCTACTGCTCCACAAAATATCCTTAATTTCACTTGGCAAGTAGATCAGGAGAACATTTGTTTTATAGCAGCTACTGAAGTTGCAGGAGAAGTTGCAGGTTTACACACTCAACTGACAACAACTGACTAGAGGCTCACCGCCTTGCTCATGAGCACTTTGTTAGGTTACTTTTTTGTTTCACTGCCAAAAAAACATTTATGTGACTTTAGGGACATGTTGATTAAAGGACAATATAGTTTGTTTAATCCAATTTAATTTGTTGTGATGATTTTGTTTGTGTTTTTTGAGTGTGAAATCATACTGTACATTTATTGCTAACAAGATAACAAATAAGTTACATTAATGTACACATATCAAGTTATGCAACAGTACACATTTTAATCATCTTTAAGCAGTTCAATTCCATAAGAACCGTGCTTTACTCTCTAAGATCACAATATAGGTGTTTTTTTTTTTTGTTTTTTTGCTGTTTTTATTTCAACATGTTGTGAAGAAGAAGAAGAAGAAGATAGTCCTTTATTAGTCCCACGAGGGGAAGTTCAATTTTTTCACTCTGTCGTTAACTTATATACGGTACATGCAGACCCGAACACACACATGCACAAACATGCAACAATGGAGAGATGTCAGAGTGACAGAGCTGCTCCTGACAAGCGTCCCGAGCAGTTGGGGGTTTGGTGCCTTGCTCAGGGGCACCTTGGCAGTGCCCAAGAGGTAAACTGGTCCATGGTGGGACTTGAACCGGTGACCCTCCGGTTCCCAAGCCAACTCCCTACAGACTGAGATACTGCTGCCCCCTGTGCTGTCTGACATCAACTTAAACATTTTAAATGAAGTGTTTTCTGGACTAAACAGCTGGCAATCAGCCGCCATTGGACCATGGGCAGCCACACAGGCAGCACTAGTCAGCTAAAGACAGGAAATGTTGATGCTGAATTGCCGAAGGATGCAGTCGGTTAAGAGGACCTGCCTCACTGAACCGGTGATGTCCCTTATTGCAGGGCAGTTTCATCTCAGCATTTTCTAATCTTCTTTGACACGAAAATGATCACAAAATGATTAAGAAAAAAGCAGAAACTTAACAGCACTATTTGATATTATTTTATCCGACATATTCTCAATTTGTTCTGAGATTACCGTAATTAGATTATTTGTAGCACGAAAATGGTTGGCTAGTTTTCTCTCTCTGCAACATTATTTGGAGTTAAATTCAGACTAGTTATTTTGTCTTGTGCAGGAAGACAACTTGCAACTTTAAACACGCAACGTTAGATGATGTTGAGTAATGTTAGGTGACATGACATGTAGCACCGCAGTCGTCTTTTGTCCGTTACTAATTGAAATAAGCTTGGCTCCTTTTTTCACAAGCCTAACCCTCAAAATAAGACCTTTACGAAGACGACGTATTCATATATTGTTCTGACTTCCTCCTGCGAGATCTCTAAATTGCCCATATGAGTTTAAAAGACTGAATCCCAGTTAGTCTCTCCTGGACAGGTTGTTTCTCTGCCTTCAGCCTAATGTATGCAGAGTATGCTCCAGCCCCATGAGATCCTGAATAGAAACAGAGTGGCTAAAGAAAATGAATCAATGATTGGTGCAGAAAGAAATCAAAATCCAACTGGCTCCATCACTGTGCATTTCTTTCTACATCCCACCTGCACACACACATACAGACACACACACACACACACACACACACACACACAGTATCTGTCTCCCACATAAATGCACTGAAATGTAGGCACTGATTCAAGCTGTTACCTTCATCACTATAACAGGTTTGACACACACACGTACGCATGCATATGCACGTACGCGCACACACACACACACACACACTATCTGTCTCACACATAAATGCACTGAAATGTAGGCACTGATTCAAGCTGTTACCTTCATCACTATAAAAGGTTTGACCAACACACACACACACACACACACACATCAGCAGTACTAACAGCAGCGTAACAGTCAGCCTGCCCGCAGTATCCCAATTGTCTGTTTTGAGCTGCAGCTGGGCACCACTTGTGCAGGGCGGTCTCCCCAGACAGGCCTATTCATGTCTGCTACAAAACGCTTCATCTACAGTATGATAAAGCTTTAAATTACCCTCAGACCCTTGTTCAGCAGACGTGTCTTAAAACTGTGTGTGTTTCTGTGAATGTGTGTGGGGAGTGTATGATGAGGTAAAGACGGGCTGAGAGAAGACAGAGGGTGAGAGAAGCAGTCCGAAAGCAGCAGATGGCTCAGTCAGAGTGAGGGCCTCGGGAATACTAATGTCTCTCTGCATTGAATTCTAAGATATGACCTCTCCTCACACCAGTGATTCAGACAGTTTGGCTTCGGCAGTACAGATGAGCATGAAAGAACCACGAACAGAGAAGACTCTGTAAACTGTAACATAACTAGTCAAGTCTTCTTTAAATGCAGTAAGACAGAAATAAGTATCTCTACTGATTCCTTTAGTCTATGAATGAACAAATCCTTTTACGGTTTGGGAACGTAATGATCAAAATCACTGATGTGAAAATAGGGCTGCACGATCATAGTCAACATGCTAATCATGATTATTTTGATCAATATTAGGGATATCATGATACCAGTGATACCAGAAATTTAGTAGTCGATACCAATACCAGTGAAATTCAATTCTCGATACCCAATTTGATACTATGGTAAATAACAAAACAATAAACAGCGAGTGTTAGGAAATTAATCAGGTCATAGTTACCTCTCTAAATATCTATTTCCTACTGATATGAAAACACCTCTGGATTCATTCATCTCTCTTAATAATATGAGATTACATATGCACACATCATAACGTTATAATTTACCTTCACCCAATAGTCATTTTGCTGAGCAGACCCTGAACATCTCATAATAACAAATCAATAGCACCTCTGTTAATGTTAGTAGCT
Organism: Pterois miles; assembly: GCA_947000775.1. Taxonomy (NCBI): domain Eukaryota; kingdom Metazoa; phylum Chordata; class Actinopteri; order Perciformes; family Scorpaenidae; genus Pterois; species Pterois miles. The sequence continues at coordinate 1,282,289 of CAMQGK010000604.1, forward strand.
CTGCTATTTATCCAAGCAGGACTGTGCTGCCCACCGGCTGCTAACAGGTAACGTTACTAACTCTCCTGCCGATTTCAACACTGATTTGTTGTTCAAAGTGTTGCATTATGAGGAGAAAACAGGGTGCGTCCCCTCAGGTTTAGTCGTAGTAGCGCCATGCATGAAACATTATACATTATGCGTATGCATCATTGTGCATGCATGACTGTCAGTAAGAATCAATAAGCGGAATCAATAGTCATAGAGACATGAGATTCAAAGAAGGCGGACAGCTACAGTTCTCTATTCCCATCACTAGCATTTTCCCTACCGGCCGTAGTGGTGGGTGTACCGAAAAACAAGTACCATCACGTTTTCAGAATTTTGACATCAACTTTGTACCTAAGTACCATTTCTTGTGACATCCCTAATCCACATTGAGATTATTCATGGATTTTAGGGACAAAATATCTTTATTGCAAGTAAATTTCACTTTAAAATGTGAGTTCTGCTGTTACTTCCATGTTGTGCTACTTTCCAACAGTCAACCATGTTGTAGTTGTCTATAGTGAATAATTGCATAGAAAGACACACATCAAATGATACAATAAATAAGTGACTGTACTTTTTTGATAAAAAAAATCTTGAAATTACTAGTCCTAATTATATATTAGAAGCTGTTGAACTAATGTTAGGAAGTTAAACAGATCATAGTTCCCTCTATCCATCCTCCATCTATTTTATATTGCTGTGAAAACATCTCCTTCAAACAACTGTAGTTATTCAAATTACTCATCAAAAATACCATTTTACAAGATCTGAATGCATCATAATATTGTTGTAATATACCATTGCCCAGTACTCATTGTACTGAGTAGAGCTTGATCACGCCATAATACAGCTGTGTAGCACATAGCTCTGTGCTGTCAGTAGAGCCGCTCACTGCGATTTATTACTCTGATCACCATCATGGGAATAAATTATAATACAGTAAGTTAGTTGTTTCAAATGTTTATACGGTTATTCATCTATGTATTATTTTCACTTACAGTTGTGACAAATTACAGCTTTTTGTCTTCTTCACTCACACTGAAGAACTACCACTGTGATATGTGTGTGTGTGTGTGTGTGTGTGTGTGTGTGTGTGTGTGTGTGTGTGTGTGTGTGTGTGTGTGTGTGTGTGTGTGTGAGAGACAATATTGACTGTGCTGCTGTGTGCCGACGTAAAACCATCATGTGGCGATTCCACATGTGAAAAATCAGACTGTTGAACAACATCCAGCATCAATTGGCTGCTGACTGACGGAGCATCTCTAGCTGAGTTTTGGAAATGCTCGATTTATGCAGCACAGTTTGCTACGAGGGGAACATGCATTTTAAACATCAATATCACAGTCAATCATATTCATTTAATTGGGGATTGTGATTAACATTTGATTAATTGTGCAGATCTAGGTGAAAACTTGGCACAGCAAAACAGTGCTTCTTCTAGGGCTGGGCAAAAATTCAAAACTTTCACCTCACATTACACTGCTTTCCCACTTGCCCACCACCCCCACTGTTGCTTTATGTTTTTTAATAGACATAAAACCCATTTTGTGTATTTTTGTTATCATTACATAGGCGGACAACAGATGCTACAAACTGAAAGTATCTAAAACTAAAAGCTCGACCAGAGAGGCCAGACCCAGCCATCCAATGGTAAAGATCAATGTAAGCATGCTACAGATACTGAGCATCATATTTTCTTGTAAAACATCCAATGTTATCGATAACATCGGCGTTCTCATGAGTTTATTAACCAGTGGGAAAGTTTTGCCAGCGTGACACCTCTATGGAGGCAGTGGCTTGTTGGAGCATCATGTTCTCTCTGGTTCTCAGTTCTTTTCAGTACTGATGCATCCTCCAAGAAAAAGGCGACTGCATATAATGCAGCAGTCCCCACAGTGGTAAAGACTTTTTTGATCAGCACTGTCAGCATTAGCTGGACCGCTGGCGTTTCAAAGTTACTGACCCATAAGTGTTTCAATCTGTAGTTCACCTTTCTGAAAGTTGATTCTATTGATCTTTCTGTGTAACTTGGAAATTCTTTGCATATTCTGCAAAACAAGACTGAATCACGACTGAATCATAAAACTTTCATGTTGCCTCTCTCCCGGAGTCGTTTTTAATCGCTTCAACTTTCTTTTTCATCTTTTTTTCCCTCTTTCTCTGAGATCTACCCAGATAACCAATAATTTGATATCCACTTCTTGACATATATAAAAGAAAGTTGAACAAAAGTTGTCTAAAATAAGTCTAGCTTGGTTAAACAGGTCTTTCCTGAACATAAAACCTTTTCATTTTCTGTAACTGTTAACATTAAATCCTTTCAGCTATATTTATATGGGTGCCTGCATGTGCACATACTGTGGTCTAAATGATGAATTTGGCGTTCAGTCTTACTTCTGCTTGCGGCTCATTTTTCACAATGAAAGCAAAAAAAATGAGACCTGTCTGGTGAATTTAAAGTTGAAAGCAGACAAACGGGGATGGAATATGGAGGAGTTCACAGAAGTGACAAAGTGAGAGTGGAGAGGAATAATCTTCTCTATATTTTTCCTTCTTTTAACAGACAGAGACCTGGCTACCTGCTGCGACTCAGCAGAGTAAATTGCCGTTTCAATTGACGTGTGCTTTCTGCTTGGTGCTTTCTCTCTCTTTCGCACAGACACACAAACTTCCAGAGAAAAATATAGAATGTGCAGTTTATTGCTCAAAACTGTGTTAAAAAGACTGATAACAAGTGCCTGCATAAATACATGTAATGGGGTGTAATGGAGGATATTCTGATCTAAACTGCATTTAGTAGGTGCAGAACAAATTTAGCCATCCTTTAGGGCTGATGTAAATTCACAGAAGATGTCATATTAGCACTGAATGGTGTAAGACACTAAACAGGGTCTTCAAAGACAAATCCTAACATCAGCTGTGGCTGTCCTGAAATCTCTGCTGTTCTGTGTCTAACCCAAGGCATGCTGGGAAAGGCTACACCCTCTTACAACTATAACAAAATGATGAGGTTCTGAGCATGTATGTACCTCTTATATTACTCAAAAGCATCAAAACATTACCAGTTTTCTTTAAATTTTGATTGTAATTGTCACTACGATTACAGTGTCAGCAAAATTGGAATTGATAAATCTGCAAATCCTCAAAAAGTCATTTTCATTAAGCAATTTTTGCAAATTGATTTGACTCTTCCCTGGAGTACAATGGCTGGTGGTTTGATGTCTGATGGAGTTGAATTTATCTCCTAATGGCCATATTGTGTACAGTGGAAAAAAGGATTATTTCCTGTGAATCAAACTGATTTCTGTATATATCGACAGATGGAGATATGACACCAAATCTGAATCAGCCTGTTGGCCCAGTGATTGGGACCACAGTGAAGTAACTGACATGGCACTGAGCCTCGTTTCAAAGCAATACATTCAGTTTAGTTTACTTTACTGTATTCACCCTGGAAGGGGAAAATTGAATGCATGGTAGAAGAAGCAAGCATTCCTTCGATCGGTAAGGTCAAACTGGAAAAGAAGCAAGCCTCTGCCCTTTTAACTGGGGTCAACTATTAACCACTGCAGCCTTCTCTTAAGCTGGACATACACTGTGTGATTTTAGAAATGTCGTGTCATTCCTACTCCTACGGTATGAGTAGATTGTTTGTGATGTAAAGCCAAAGCTCTCGATTTATGTGCTCACACAGTATGTGTAAAATAGAAAATAAAGCTTTGTTTGAAAGCTCTAAGGCAGCCAAAGTTTGTTTGCTAGGTGGTCTGTGCAGGTCACAATGCTAACAAGGCAGAAACATGCTACCTTGATCATCTGTGCCATCCTGTCTGCTGAAATGTCTTTAAAAAAAAAGAGGTAAGATAAGATAAGATAAGATATTCCTTTATTAGTCCCACAGTGGAGAAATTTACATGTTACAGCAGCAAAGTGGATAGTGCAATAAACAAGAAGCATAGATTTTAAAAGAGTGTTAATACAAATAAATAAAACAATATATACATAATAGAGGTGTCAACGTATATACTGTATGGACTCAAAGGTGGCTAGGAAGACGTGGACAGTAGGGCTTGTCCATTTTGCAGAGAAAATTGGAGATAAGCTAACTACGTTTTACTATGTGTATTGTACATTGTTATCTTGATAGCTACACTCTGATTACTGTATGAAAGGCAGTATAGAGGCAGTGACGTTGGGGAATCAGCTTGTGGCTCTGCTTCAGCTGTGTGGGAGCCTGCTGACGGCTGGTCGGAAGGAGTTAATCGGCCCTTGGTCACCCCTGTACTCACACAGCAAACATCACCTGACAAAGATAAAATTTGGTCTGACTTTAAAAAGAGTGGTGCAACTGAAAATAAGACCAGAAAGACCAATCAGACCAGAAATGGGCTAAGTTTTACTGGCAGCATAACTGCAACATACCCACTTCCTAATGTACCATCTTCCCAAACACCAGCTGATTTAAGTTTTGACAATCAATTCAAGTATTATGGGGAGAAATCTGAATTTCTGAGACACTAAGCATGTAAGATTTAAAATTTTGTGAACCATGAACTAAATCCTGCTGCCCTTCATGAAGCTGCCATCTGTCTTCTTTATTAGGGTCAAGTCTGATCACATGATCCTGTAAACGTTTAACCATACGACATTAAACTACCCTTACAGCACTTCCACGCCGTTAAACACACGATGATAAATCTTGTAATAACCCGACCACGCTGATTGTACATAAAGAATAGAGGCACTATCAGAAAGAGACAGAGCAAGAAAATGAGTTTCCTCTCAGCTGTCTCATTGAGATTCAGCGTTTGCTTTCCTTACAGCCTCCCACTCGCTTCAGGACGACAACAAGAGAGCGAAGCGGGAGACAGGAAGAGAAGGACAGCAGAGACTTGGTGAGCAGCAGGAATGGCAAAGGACCACGAAACGCATCGCTCGCTCCCCCGCCAGTCTGCCTGCCAATGTCCATCTCGCCACTTCAAGCACAACACCACAGACACACCCTTATCCTTCACCCTTGACTGTTACCATGGCAACTCTTTGTTTTCCAGCGCAGTCTCTCAGAGGAGGACTGTGTCAGCCAATCATCAAAATAACCCTTTTAAAGAACAAACGGCATGCACACCATTCAAACTAATACAGCCGTTTGTAGCAGCTTAAGAAATAGCTAAACATTTTTGGGGTGAGCTGTGTTGAGTAAATTTGCCCCCAAACAACAAATGAAGGCAGAATGAATAGACCAGATGGATATTTTTGTTATTGTGTGGACCGACATCATAGGACCACATTGTTTAGCTTCAGGAACACAAGGAAAAGGCTTCCACACAGATTCTGAAGGGGACACATTCCCCAGAAAACTCAAACAAAGAGGGCACTATCAAATCTGGACAAAACTAAACACAATATGGACATTAAGGTAGTAAATAGGGAATCCAGTGGATATTAACCCAGCATCAGGTGCACACCATGGAGGCATATGGGAGAGACTCATAAAGTCAGCTCAGTGATGAAAGAACAAATTTTGGATGATGACACCTTGCAAACAGCTTTATGTGAGGTAGAAGCAATAATGAACGACAGACCCATCACCACAATAACAAATGACTTATGAGGTGCCTTTAACACCTAATCATCTGCTTCTACTCAAAACTAAACCTGTTATGCCTCTTGGATCGTTTCAAAAGGAAGATCTATACTCCAGAAGGAGATGGAGACAGGTGCAATATCTTGCTGATGGATAAGAGAATATCTGCCAATCAAAGAAATAAATGGAGCAAAGTGCAAAGGAACTTCCAACTTGGAGACCTTGTTATCACTGTTGATGAATCAGCTCCCAGAAGTTCCTGGCTTCTAGGACGGATTTTAAAGACCCAGCCAGGAAGCAAAGGACTGATTCACAGTGTTCTTGTTAAAACAAAAACAAGCGTTTTACAAAGACCTATCAACAAATTCTGTCTGCTTCTGGAGTGTGACGAATAACCCAAGCTGAAACAACTACAAAGATAAGCAGACTGTTATATTGATGATGATCAAAGATGAATTTTATCTATGAATTAATGTTAAAAAAAGGATTGTATATGAAAGTAATGGCTCTATTAATTGATTTACGTAATTGCTATAAATTTTGCAATTAGGGACTGGAATGTTAGAGCCATTTCTTAAGTTGATTATAGTTTGTCATTTAAAATGTAATATGTTATTGAGCTCATACAAACTTCTATATATATTTTTCTTTAGGAATTTGAAAGCAAATAATATGAATATATGTTCCTGGTAATTAATCTAACTCTTTGCAGATGTTATAAGAGGAAGTGGGCGGACTGTGTGGTGAATCAGCCAGCGGCAGAACAGCGCATCGACACAGTCTTTCGACCTTGTGTTTATGATGTTTGTGAAAGTTATTATTTTATTTGAAAAATGAAGAAAATAAATCAGGTGATAATCAGTAAATGAAAGAAACAACGTCCTGCATTTATTTAACAAGAAAACAAGCGGGTCGGAGAGCAGAGCCCTGTTAAGACGGCACAAAGGAAGAGGAACAAACAACTGGCTGTAATAGTGACAGAGAGGAAATTTTCCCACCTATAAATAAACTTGTGACAACGCCAATATTGCTGATTACACCAGACATTTTAGAAGATGACGGTCAATATAGGTAGCGCTCGTAGTTTCATCTTTACCGTCGGGTGGCTGTGTGGCCTCTTGGCAGAGCTTTCGCTGTGAGGCTGCAGATTTCCACCTGGCGCTGCTCCTCTGTGTACACAGACTGTGACACTCTGTCCTCCTTATGGTGATTACCTCATCGACGCTATAGTTCCCTTATAGCATTGAGTTTAAATCTAAAATATTGCCAAATAGACACTTCTGCTCTTCAATTCAATAACAAATAACACGGCAACGATATGTGAACATTAACTAAATGGATTTTATTTCTGTAAAAAAAAAGGAAGCAAAATGACAGTGAGGACTACCATGTCAAACCCAGTAGTAAATTGTTTCTTCTGCTTTTCTGATTGTTTTTAGCCAAGCTAGCAGTGTGGTCCTTTGGTTCAGACTGAAATATCTTCACAGCTGTTGAGTGGATTGCCTTTTACAGGCATTTATGGTACCCAGAGGACAAATGAGAGACTAATGACTTTGGTGATTCTCTGCCACCGTGAGGTTTACAATTGTGGTTTTGAATGAAATGTCTCGAGAACTAATGGATGGATTGCTGTGAAAGATATTCATGTACCCCTAAAACAAAGTAAAGTAATTCCAATATTTACCACAAGAGGAGAAGAATACACATAAAGTCTTTTTAAAACCTGTTGCATATGATCACTAAATGTCACCCAGGTTAACTCACAGTGTGAACACATACTTCAGTCTGTGGGCTCTGAGGCTGGCCAGGTGGCACATGGGGGCTAGGTTGGCCTACATTTTAAGAGGGAACATGAAACACTCTCTAAAGTTTGCCTGGCAACAAGCCCAGCTTGCAGAGAGCTAAACACATCTAAATGGCCCCAAAGGGAGACAGATACTGGGGCAATTTCACAGGGTTTAATTGAAGCTGTCAACTGGGTTTGGTTACTGATGAGAGGGAATGTGAGAGAGAGCACGACAGATAAAAAACATTAAGTTAAATAAAATAAAATCATGAACTTGGGGGAAAGTTAAAGCAGCCTTGTCATTCATTGTTGGGACTGCCACTACTGCACACAAGCTAGCAGCAGGATAAACAGTTTTGTTTTGGATTTAATGAGAAATCCTCCTACACCACTCTCCCCAACCAGGTGGAAATCTGACAACAAAATGAATGGGTATTAATCTAATAGCCAAATAAAAAAGGAGGGAGATAATAAACATGATGGAGATGCCTCTAATTACAAATTATGTTCAGTCTGCTGATACAATATGAAATGAAAGCGTGCAGGATGAAAAAATGATACGCTATTTATTTTTCCATGAAAGGAGATAAGTCAGTTTTTGCGTCGATCCTGACAAAAATGGGACAGAACACATAAATCTCAGGAAATGAGAAATGAGGTTAAAAAATGATCTGAAAAGCAAATAAGTATCTTCTAACAAAAGTTTCTCATTGGTAGTTTAATTAATCAGCATAAATTAAGTTATGATCCAGATTTTAATTAAGAAAATAGATAACTATGTAAAGTCTTTTGTTTTTATACTTGTTATATCATCTAAAACTAATCTGTGACTAAACAGTGAACAATTTAGTGCACTTCCAAAAAGCCACAATGCAAGTCAATGTGCAACTCAAAGTTAGGATCATGGAGGCTTTTGTACAGCTGACAGTATGAGCTATAGGTCGGATCAGGCCATGTTTTCTACAATAACATTTGTTTAACACTGTAACGTCAAAATTCTTTCTTTGGTACCCCTGCTGACCAACAGGCTTTTTCACTATATCAGCAAATACTTTTAACACAGGTATCGACAAATTATCACCTTTTAGATAGACAGATAGATAGACAGATAGATAGATACACAGACAGACAGACAGACAGACAGATAGATACTTTATTCATCCCGAAGGAAATTTTAACATTTGACATTTGAGATCTTTGGCTTCCTGATCCAAATCATATTCCTCAAAGTAAAGTATCAGTAACAGTGTTGGTACAAAAACTCAATCTCAAAACTCAATCACAATATTATGTTTTGTGATACAGTATCACTATTCTGTCTTTTGGATGTTGTAGTGGGCCCTGGTTTTAAAGCTAGAGTCAAGATCCTGACATCACATGAAACAATACAACTGAAAGTATCCCTTGGTACCAACCATGTCATACGTGCATGTCACAAAGGTGGCTACGAATAACGCTCAAATTTACGCTAAATTTTGGCAGGGAAAACTGGCATGTCCATTTTCAAAGGGGTGCCTTGACCTCTGACCTCAAGATATATGAATGTAAATGGGTTCTCTGGGTACCCACGAGTCTCCCCTTTACAGACATGCCCACTTTATGATAATCACATGCAGTTTTGGGAAAAACCAAGTTGTTTTTTGTATGCAGTACAAAACTTGTGTATTTGAATATTTCTGCATAGTGGGGTTCCCAAACAGTTTTAGAATTGTATAAATTAGGTATGACTGTGAAGCTGACACTCTTGTGGACCCATTTGTATTGTAAATTTTGATTGATGTTAGTCCCCATTTCACAGTGACGTTATTTACTCAGATTTTATGGTGTTGTGACTTTTGCTAAAATTACTATTTTTTAAATCACAATATATTGCCTTGTTACTTTATTGCAATGTGTGATATAATGAATCATTATCCCTGTATCATGATACGTATCATATCACCAGATTCTTGCCATTACACAACCCTAATGTCGGCTCGAAGACTACTAGTAAATTTTAACCCAACGTCTTGTAGATGTAGTAAATCCTTTGGACCAATCAGCATCAAAATCAAATCTAAATCCAGTCAGTGGTGATTGTTCTATCATATATATGAATAAATAAACTCCATAGTCACCTTCAGGGCTAATTGTGAAACTATTATAATACTTCTGCATGTTATCCAGGTTTGTGTTCAAAATATGAAAACGATTTTGTGGCTCCCACTTAGCATTAGTTCCAAACCCTGACTGAGTAAAACCAGATAAAGAAGAACAGCATATACTCAATACTATGTGGAGCTCTGCAAACCGCCATGGAGAAGAATGGACAATAACACTAAGCCATACTTGTCTGCTACACTCAACTGTCATTACTCCTGAATTGTCACTCAAAGTCTGGATAGATGAAGGTGAGAATTGCTCCCTGGCTGACACAATGGTCCACCTGATTTGTCAGTTAGAGGTCTTTCACAGTCCTGCCTTTCATTGACCCCTCTCCAGAAACAGCTCCCTCCTCAGGGCCTCTAATCCTCATTCTTTGTTAACTTTTAATCAACAGCGGTTATTTCACTCTCTTAACCTCTGTCAGGTCCTTTCAAACCAGAACAATGGCAGCAGCTTGAAACTGCTGAGTCAGGTGACTTCCTGTTAACGAATGGCAATAACTGACGTTCGACAGCTGCCTCAAAATTACATTCGCAGACTGGACAATACACCACAACATCAACTCTATTCTCCAAGAGGCAGCTCAGATATCAAACCACAGCAAAAACAGCATGTACTTCTACTCTCACAAGGCTGTCTTCCACATTGACAGAATTCTGAGGAAAATGCTAATAATATTCATTGAATGTGGTGATGGTCATTGTATTCAGTGACAGCACAGAACAGAGCAAGCAATATTGGGCCGGGAAATATCCCCTTATCTTGTTGAGAGACTGACAGGCTGAGCGGGTAACGGCCGGGCCCGCTAATGCGGTTTGGTGGCAGGCACATGAAATAACTTCTGGGTTCGGTCAATCGCACAACCCCTCCGGGAAAACAGGAGGAAAATATTCATCAGTTTTCACATCACAAGAGGGAACACACACACACACACACACACACACTTAATCAGCCCTAGACTTTCTTTTTCCGTATCTATATGTGCTTAGGCATTTGTGACTGAAATGCCTTGGAAACACCACAACGAAGTGTTAACTATAATTAACTGTTAACTATAATTAACTGAGAGAAAAGCATGCTTGGTGCCCGTGTTTCCCATTTATCAGTGTTTGCCTCTGAAGAACATAACATAAATGTTTTGGTCTTCTTTGCTTTGCCTTGGTGCAATGTGCGAGCCCAACCTGCACACTTCTGCACATCCTGAAATGGTCCGTGAGAGCGTGCACGCTGCTAAGCTTTGTGTGAGTTTTGGTTTGGTTTCAGTATCACTGCTGGCCAGCTGACAGAGCCAAAGATTAATCGCGCAGACATCGTCTGCACGGCCGCAGAGAAGACCAGCAGCAGCACTCCTGACCAGAGCAAAAGACAGACAGACACAAAGAGTCTTGGATCTGATCATCAGTCCAGTCCCCGTGTTGCACAGACATCTGTGTGTGCATGAATGTGTGTGAATCTGTGTCTTGGACCTGTGTGGAGAGGTGAAGTCAGCCCCTTATTTCAGAGAAAATATGAACGGTAGTCAACAGCAAGATATTTTTTTGATTCTGCTTGAATTGCACCATGAATCACACATTTGATGTTTGTGTATTTAAAACATCATTTTGCAAGTTGAGAAAGTTTGTTTGTTGTTAAACTGTTGAAGTATTAGACTGTAAAAATACGTAATTAGACAGACACACAAGTCGCGTAAGTGAGTTCTCTCACGCTGAAGCTACGATTATTGTGTGTTTTGTACTGGGATGTACTAACACGAGCAACAGTTTCTGCTTGTTCTTTTGCTTTCCAGCGGATAAAAGGACCAGGAGATGCTGGATAAAACACATCAGGTAAGATGCCGTTACATTTGTGCAGAGTCACGCCCCCAGGAAGAGCCCCGAGCTTTAAAGCAAACTTTCATAGTGGCCAAACGGCGAAGTGAGCCCAAAAAGATATTTTCCCATAGACATACATACTCTGCTGATCTTTTTTTTTTTTTTTTTTTTGACTACTTCCCATTACGAACTCTTGAATAGGCCTTGTTTAAATTATTAGGTCCTAAAAGTTTTCAAATGCACTAAAAGCAAGCTTTATTTCCCTTCCTATGTTCATGTCAGAGTCGATCCCAGCTGGCATTGGGCGAAAGTTTCTGAAAGCTCAGAGTTCATGACTTGTGACGTGTTTGTTGACGTTGTGAGAAACGATGGAGCCCAAGTTCATTTATCGGGTCATAATAAGTTAAATTTGTACAGTATAGTGTAATTTAGTCATATATTGTTTTTCTTGGTAATTTTGTCTGAAGAAAATGCTGATATTCTCAATGACCTCATCTCTCTCCCTGTCATTATGCCTTTTCATTTCCTGATTTATTTTACCCTCTTGCTAGCTTGCTAAATTGTTAGCCTCTGTGGCTTCTAGACTTGGAGAGTAAAGTTAATATTGCCGTTGCTTAGCAGCAGTGCTCTTCACAACTTAACCACTTTGAATGCCAAGCGTATCATGGACATAACTTCCCATCTCATAAACACAACCTCATTAAAATCGCCAAGTGATCAAACCAAACAGCCAATCAAAGGTTATGGTCAGGATGAGATCAGCCACTGTCTATTAAATCCCCGCCTCCAAAGTCTCAAAACTCAACTTGATGAGCGAGCGAGTTGAGCAGTTACAAGCGCATAGAGAGGGTTGAGCAAGTGTTTGTCACAGCCCTGTGCTCTCTGCGTGCTCGCGGAGCAGAAATACTCCTCACAAGGAAGCTTTTCTGCTCGCGGATACTGTTCTTTGTGCTCGTATCACATGCACGCGCCTGGTTTTTACTTGCGCGGGTTTTGAGACCAATTTAACACCATAGACCTGCCTCTCTATGATGATGTGGGCTAATAGTTGACACAGTTAGCTCCAGTTTGTTGCATCTGACTGCCAAAGCAAGGAGTGAGTGTGTGTGTGTGTGTGTGTGTGTGTGTGCGTGTGTGTGTGTGTGAGAAATTGTCACATCAATCCTGCTGAAGCAGTGGCAGTTTCACTAGGGGGTGTCACACCTCCCAGCATCCTTTATGCTTTACTGAACCCAAGGGAAACACACTGAGTCAGGCTGGAAGATTGAAATCTGCCCACTCCACTCTCTCTCTCACACTCACACTCCACACACACACACACACACACACACGCACACGCAGACCATACATAGACAATACATGCCCTCATGTCCCGAAAGCAGCTCTGTATGTTTCCCGTATTCCCCAGCAACTGTTCTTTTATACATTCAAATGTAAAAACATGACAATATCTATTCATGTCTGTTGCATAACCTAGAAAGGCTGTTTTCCTTTTTAAGTGCATTTACTTTTGAGAGACAGAAAAGCCATCTGTGAGTCTCTTGTCAACTATAAAGCTATGCTAATGAGGTTTGGGAATCTTTTCAGATGTGGAAGCTTGGAGAAAACAAGAAGACAATAATCACAGCAGCAAGTGCAGTTTGACAGAGGAAGCAGGCCTGCTATGTAATGTATGATTCAAAGCTATTTTAAGATTGCGGATTGCTAAACCTAGATTTCTTTGGGGAAATCTCGCTGCTCACATTGCTCAGTGGAAACTGTGCCAAGTAAGAATACAGTCAGTGCCTGGGTTTGGTAATGAGGCTGGGTCTAGCTCAGTGTATACCAAGACAAGGTGGCTGAACTTGTATCTGCTCAGATTTGCCGTCATCACACTGCGTCTGTGCTGTTTGCCCTGGTTTAAACAGTGAATGTCAAGGCAACACATGAAGGAATCTAAGAGTAGCCATCTCTAGATACATCGCTCTTTTCTTCCTCTCTTCTCTTCTTTGTCAGTGCAAATCCCCAATGAGACAAAAGATAAACTGGGTAATAGAGTAAGATCAAATAAGCAGTTATGAAGACTATTATATGATGTAACACTCACTAGTACCCCTTCAAACACAAAACGTTCAGATAAATTAGGATTATTTGGGATGCTGTTATCTGAGCTATTTTGTTACCAGTGACTGAATGACCTGACTCAGGCTCACATTTCTATTTGTTGATTTTTTTTCATAGTGATTTGACTCTACTGATGTCAAGAGATGGCTAATAGGGCTAAAAATCTGCTTTTTGGCCAATATACCTGCTGTGAAAATAGTTTTTAATCTCTGTGACAGGTGCAAGTATGCTGATGTCTGACGTGTGAAACTAGAGCTAACAGTTATTTTTTGTATTGATTAGTCCATAGATTATTAATCTTTCAGTCTGGAAAATGTCACAAAACTGTGAACCAACACTCAGTCAAAACCGAGTATATGGCTAGACCGTGTTTGTTCTGTAAATGTGTGGCTAAATTGTTTCACAAATAGTCAGTGATCATTTCTACAATGTTAAATCCAGCAGGACATGTCCACCAGGTGTGGTGAGGACAGTACGGGACGCACTGCGCCACTCAACCAAAGAACGCATATTGCATATTAAATGAGTTACTTCTTCATACCACTGCAGCTTCAGCAGCTAGCAGTGGAGCTACACTAAGCTAAGCGACGCCAGTAACACATCCGCCTAAAAAGTGCCGTACAAAAATGAACCACTATGATTCCCTGGTGGTCTAGTGGTTAGGATTCGGCGCTCTCATCGCCGCGGCCCAGGTTCGATTCCTGGTCAGGGAACTCACATTTTTCCTGAATTTCCCTCCGGGGATAATAAAGGTTCATCTTATCTTATCTTATTACTCCTTTACTGTCATATTCTATCGAAAAAACTGTGTTGAACAATAAAATACTTTAAATATAATAAGTGTTTTCAGTCCAAAATGGCAGCAGTGGCTGTTGTTTCGTCTCTTTGCTTCTTTTCACTTTGACTGAACTGGCCATTCAAGCAGTGACCCACCCTGTCATTGAATGCACCTGATTGGTTCCTGTTTTTTTTATAGGGCTGACCTGGCAATCACAGTTTTCAAGAGTCCAATGTGACATCTTCAAATGTCTTTTTTTGTCTGACCTACAGCTAAAAACCTAAATGTATTTAGTTTATAGTCACATGAAACAAAAAAGGAGCAAATCCATACAAATGAGAGGAACTAGAGATTATTTGGCATTTATGGTTGAAAACATGATTTAGCTGATTATTGAACTGTCAAAGAAGTTGTTGGTTATTTTTCTGTTGATGAATTTATCGATTAAATTGAGTAATTGTTGCTATTGTTGTTCTTTGTACACTGTCTATACAGGAGTATATAGGAAAGTACAGTATTATAGGAGAGAAGAAGAGAGGAAAGACTACAGAGAGAGATGCAGCTGTGATACAGTAAATGTTTGATGAGGCAGAAAATAAAAGCTGTAGCATCGTGCCAGCAAATTAAAAATAGACTACTGAATTATGTTGTGTGTATGTGAGCAATGTCACTTAATTAAGAGACCAAAGTGTCATTCATGTCACTGAGGTCACTGGTTTACAGTAATAATTGTATTCATAAAAGCTGTCTTTCTGGTTTTTGCATTTATAAAAACATTAAATCAGCAAATCTGTGCAAGAGAAGTAGAATATAATATTAAAGGCAAATATATATTATAATAGGGCACAAAATATAAAATAATTGAGGTAAAATAAGGCCGCAGATGTACAGATTGCAGAGATGTGGTTAGTAGTAGTAAAAAAACAATAAAAGCACAAAAAAATGATCTCTTATGAAGACTTGGTCAAACAGTTAGGAAGGCACACGCACACAAACATACGGCCCATTTTCCTGCACATTTTGATGGCTTCTTGGCTGTAGCAATGAGGTGTTATTGCTTTCATGCTTTATGAAATGGATGAAATATGCAGCAAAAGGTCATGAGTAATTAAACTAACAGAGCAAACTAACACTGTTGACACTTGGCTGGAGATAGCATTCCTGCATCTACCATATATCTGCTGAAAAAAAATAATTTGGTTTGCAATGCAAACAACAGAGAAGCTGTTGAAAACAGATTTTCCTTTTATTTAATAATGTTATACCTCTGTTTTTCCATACTGTATTTCTGCCTACTATGTACATATAACATCTTTTTCAGGTCTGGATCCCTCCTTTGTTGCTCTTCCTAGGGTTTCTACCATTTCTGTGTGCACAGTGTTTCCTTATCCTGACTGAGGGTCTAATGATAGACGGTGTAATACGTTGTACAGACTACAAATCCCTCTGACACACTTGTGATGTTGGGCTGTATGCACAAAATTGACTTGGTTGACAAGACATTTCACTGAAGTGATAGTTGACATAAAAACTGTCATGCATGTCTGCAGTAAATATATACTTTTATCCCAAAGGTATCTAAAAAATATCGACTTTCAAAGTAAATGTAAGATTATGTTTGCGCTGATGATGTTTATGTTCCATCAAATGGCTCATGGAGAGAACTGTCAGGCTTGTGTTTATTTGATGAAAGGTCAGATCTGAGGAGACATAAATCAATGCCAAAGATGGCAGCTTGTAGATACATTGCCTCTGTCATTTCACTGTGATGTGCTGAGTACTAATTTCACCGTCCCCTGGGATGCAGCCAGGGATCATAAGAGACAGCAAGGACAGAGAAGGGTCTGGCGGGGCTCAGCAGGGCTGGCTGACCAAACAGAGGCAGCAGCAGCACTCATCTCATGACGACAGAAATCTGGATTATTGCAGCTCTCATTTGAATCCCCTTACATCACATCACTCTGTATCTGTTCCCTCTTCTCTGCTCTAAAGCTAAAATCAAGGGCCTTTCCCCCACTTAGCCCCTATAGTATTGAAGGGCAGCATAGAGATCTTGTGGATAAAAAAAGGTTTTCCTTCAGCTGGAGGTTCACCTGCTGAGGTTACTCTGAGCAGGACACTGAATCACCACAGGTCCAATGTTCGGTATTTGACACTGCACTCTGACCTCCTCTTATCGACCTACAGGGGTGAATGAAGTAGTGACAGTGTTGTCACACCATTACAAGGACTTGTGAGTATGTGAGCACATCATTGCAGAGTGCAGTTTGGGTCTAATTAATGTCTTTGGAAGGTAGCTTTTCAACACATTAGATTTGACTTTACATATCATACTTATCCCAGTAAATACTGCACACTTCATCGTCCTTGTTGAGGATCCCAAATATTCGTATTTTAGGTTTATTGTTCGGCTGTCAATCAATTAAAATATTTAATCGTGATTAATTGTTGATCACAATTAATTGCATATTAGTCACCCATTTTTTATCTGTTCAAAATGTACCTTAAAGGGAGATATGACAAGTATGTAATACTCTTATCAACATGTGGGAAGATATGCTTGCTTTATGCAAATGTATGTATATATTTATTTTTGGAAATCAGTTAACAACACAAAACAATGACAAATATTGTCCAGAAACCCTCATGGTTATTGCATTTAGCATAAAAAATATGCTCAAATCATAACATGGCAAATCATAAAGTGGGCATGTCTGTAAAGGGGAGACTCGTGGGTACCCGAAGAAACGTTTTCGTTCACGCATCTTGAGGTCAGAGGTCAAGGGACCCCTTTGAATGACCATGGCAGTTTTTCCTCGCCAAATAACAGTACAAATTTTGAGTGTTATTTAGCCTCATTTGTGACAAGCTAGTATGACCAGTTGGTAGTTGGTACCGATTGATTCCTTAGATTTTCGAATTTCATATGATGCCAGTATTATGTACTGTATACAGTAGTATGTAGCTGTAGTGTATATGATACTTCTCTTGCTTTAAACCTGAGCCCAATACAACCTTTGAAAAATCAAACACTACGGTTTTGTAAAAATGTAAGTCATTTATCACAAAAAATGGAGAATTGTAAGCAAGGTTGGTTCTTTGAGCATACAGGGATCATTCAGATTATATCAGTATATATTGCTGCTCGTTAGCTGAGCTACAGTGTGGCGGGGGACTGCCATCTAAGCAGGGGAGACAATTTGCTTGGTGGAAAATATTAAATTTGTTCACAGCTTTCTCAGAGGACTTCATACATTTATGGCATCCTCATATTTTGTGCCAGTGGGTTGGCAAATTTGACTAAACTGCAATAAGCGGAAGAATCTTCACGCTATATTAATATGCAGACATGGGCACACAATCACAGAACGCATATACACACAAAATACTGACTGGATTGGAAATTTTCAGATAATTGCAATCCTTAGGAAGAGCAGACGAAAGGAGAGAAAACATACAGACAATTCCTCCCAAAATGAACAACATATGTGATGACAGGTGTGGCCGACTTCATAGCATGGAATCAAATTCCACCACAACTTTAGTTAGTACATTCGCAGTGTGGTATCACAGAACCAGTGTACACATTAATTGAGCCGCTCTGGCTTTTGATGATTTATAACAAATTACAGGGACTGCCAGATTCTTTGTCCTTCCCTTCATCTTCAAAGGATTTAATCAGAATAAGTGAAGCATAGCAGCTGGCAGACTGAGCACACATCACTGCACTGACTCAAAATCCAAATGCAGCCATCCCCAAAACTAGACTACCGCTCAAAGTTCTCTGGATGAAACCAAACAGCCATGGATTTCCCATATCAGTGACATGCAGATGGATGGAGACCTATTCTGAGGCTGTTTACGGATCTACTCAAGTGTGAGTATGGCTGTGAGGCTTATGTCAGCGATCCGGTCCTGGACTCACAGCTCCTTAAAGACCACATTGTGGGTCAGAGTCTGAAACCCAAAACAAACAGCCCTGCTCTTTCTTTTAATCCCTTTACAGAAAAGTCTATGGGCAAACTCAACAGTAAACATGAAAGAAGCAGACAAGTGGAATGGATGGAGGATGTTGGTAGATGATGGACGATATTCAAATGACTACACTAGTAGTCAGGATGATGCAGAGCTCTATTAATTTCTCTCTCTCTCTAGGAGGATGGCGTTGTAACGGGGCGGATGAATATTCTAGCAGAATATTAATAAATGATGAGGGGAGGCAGTGATGAGAGGCCCACAACACTGTCGATTGCTCAGCTGTTGTTTCGTTGTCCTCTTCCTCCACCCCTGTACAGTACAGTGTCAGGTTACTCCATGATGCTTTCCCTTCTCCTCCACCAGCACACAAGCTGCCCACCTCCTCATGCCCTCCTCCCTCTCTATTTCATTCCTAACGTCATAGACATGGATCTATCACAGTATTCCAGTAATGTGACTGTTATATATCTAAAATGAGATAACTTAAACTGTCATTAGTAATGTGGCAGTAATCTGATGTCCGTTCTACTACGCTACTTCAGCCACTGAATTCAATAACTCAGTGAGGTAAATGAAGTGATGTAAAAATTAACAAATATTTCACTGTTGTGAAGCAGTGTCCAGAATTAACTTTTTGACTCACCAGCCAAAGGGACTGGTAGATGAAAAAATCCACTGGCTAAGCAGATATTTCACCAGCCAAACTAATGATCTGCTTTTTCGTGTCAAATTTACATTTCTTTCAGTACATTTCATTGAGATAATGAAGTATATACTGTATATTGGTGGTTAATCTGTTCAAACCTGAATACTATGGACGGTAGCTATTTTTTCATACCTACCTGACATTTCACAAGCTTTATGCTACAAAAACAATAAATCCCATGTACTTCAACATCCACCCATCCACTCCTTTGCATACTGTTTTTTATTAGGAAGTTAAACAGGTCATAATTCCCTCTCTATTTTACATTGCTGTGAAAATATCTCCTTCAACCAGCTGAATTTATTCATGTTTCTCATCAAAAACTATATTTTACAAGATTACATTTGAACACATCTGTTGTTCTTCCTTCATCCAG
Source organism: Pterois miles (assembly GCA_947000775.1). Taxonomy (NCBI): domain Eukaryota; kingdom Metazoa; phylum Chordata; class Actinopteri; order Perciformes; family Scorpaenidae; genus Pterois; species Pterois miles. Next base: position 1,301,583 of record CAMQGK010000604.1, read on the forward strand.
TGATGTTACTAGTGCTCTCGTAAATCTCAAAGTGACAATACATTTCGATACTGAATATTTGAAATGGTTTCAACACTAAAACTTTTTGAATGCTACAGTTTTTCCCTGTGGTATAAAATGGTAAAATATCAATATCAATATTTTTCAAGGCATTGTAGCAATTTTTGTATGTATTTTGCTTCATTGTGTTTCTCTGCCTATCTGGCTGGTGGTGCTTCATTCAATATGACAGACCTGGACCTCCATCCTCCAGGACATTTAGCCTCTCTAACAAATTACTTCAGTCCAAGGGGTCTTACTGGCATGGGTATCATACGTTTACATTACTAAGGGAATTAAAAACAAAAATATGGTCCTCTCTCTATGTTTCAAAGTGGAGAGGAGGATGCATTGCCTATTTATTTGGCATGGAGAAAAGGTTGTGTTGTTCTGGCTCTATCTCGATGGCGAGGCCAGGAGGCTGCTTGATATCCTCTTGAATCCACCTTCTCACATATAGTCACATAGTATGTGTTAATTTTTGATGTTGTTGGAGGCCAGGAAGAACTATGGAGTGCTATTTCAGCTTTGGTAGCTGTGGGGTGCAATGCTGCTCAAAAACTTCCTTGTTCTCTTTGCTTGTATTAGGTTGCCAACAGCGGGAATGGCATCCCAAAATATGAGTGAAGAGGATGTTATGGATGAGGACATTTTACAGTGTACATTTTACAGTGTTTTGGCTGACTCAGCCGGAGAGAGGCTGCTCGAGGCTGCTGCTGCAGCAGCAGGGAAGATATGGCCAGCGGGGACCCTCCAGAACCGGAGCTGCCGATAGCAAACACCAACTGGTGGAGCCTTTGCTCAAACTGACCTCCGATGCAAACAGAAACAGTTATTCTGCTGTAATGAAAGTCAGCGTGGGCAGGTTTTGTTGAATGCTGTTGCCAATGACAACTAGTATGTTGTCATCATGTCATGTGTGCAAAACTATGGATGGGCACTTCCATAGGGCTGGTTGGATGGAGAAGGAAAAAAAGGGAGGTTTAGTGGTGGACCGCCCCCTCAAATGGGTCTGGGGATGGCCCACTATGACATCTCCGACAAAATCTAATTTTATCTAATAAAATCATGGTGGACCCAGCTGTCCAGCCCAACGTTGCCGCCCCCAAACCCACCCTATGCTCCCCCACCCCCATCCTATGCCACCCCGCCCTCTGGCAGGCTGGCCTCTCACAAGACAAAAGCAAAAACAAAAACACCCACATCCTCAATTTGAATCATTACTGCTACATATCATTATTTATTATCCTCCGTAGCTTGTCTTGCTTGTGCCTTGTCCCCTGTTTTCTTTATCATTTCTCAACAGCCAATAGCCATTGTCGATTCAAACACATCTCACATCATCTTACATGTCACATCACAACACTGGCCGAACTAAAACTCCCTGTTCAATATAAACTGTTACTGTAATGTGCTTGTCTTAATGTCCTTATTACTATGCCAATGTCAATACGTTTTAACACTGTCCATGTCTTTTTGTAACATTATATTGCACCAAAAAAAAAAAAATACTATTCACTGGGAAATGTTTGACCTTTCTTTGACACTAGCAGGGCAGCTGCTCAGCAGGCAGTCAGCATAGAGATACAGCGGGGGAAACAGCAAACAGCATATTTTCATGTCTAACTAGGTGAATTAAGATCTGTTTCAATCAAGCCAGACTTGCTGGTTGTTGGAACAGTAAAAAGACTAACCAAGATGTGTTTGGTGAGTTTTCTTTTGTTTCTGTCCAGTCTGAATAAAGTGTGTTTTATGATAAGTTAACAGGCAGTTAGCTTGTCTTAGGTGAAAGAGACAAAGTTGAATCCAGAAGGTGTGCGGTTGTGTTTTCTGTTTAGATGTTAAAATGTTTCTTTCATTGAGATTTTGTGTTTCTCTTGTTTATCTATCGGATGCAACAAACTCACTGGTCACACGCAAAGCATCCAGCAGAAATCAGCTTTCTCTGTCAACACATCACGCACTGTGGAATTTATTTCTTCAGTTACCTACATTTACTATCAGCACTGATCATCCAAATAAAAAGTAAAGTTTCCCTTCAATAGCAGAATATCTCTTGTTTTGCAATGCTGCACCATAGAGATGGATATACTAAGTGAAAGCATTGCATTCAAAAACACTAAGACATGCAACCTGTCACCCATCAAAATAAAACTCCACACAACAAAATATGACCCTTTCCTTCCATATTTCTTCCACCAATCGAATCCTTATTCTTTCTCCTCATCGCCTTCTGTTTGTTTCTACGCCCCAACGTCATGACTCAGTGGACAGCGAGGTGAGTTAAGGAGCTCCCTGTCTGCTGTGTCTACCTGTTCAGTGTCCAGCGACAGGTCTGACTGCACTAGCAACACTGGACAGTGGTCATCCAATCATTATTGTGTATTGTTTCTACAATTTGGGAGAACTTAACTTTTCATGTGACACTAAAAGAATTCCTCTCATACTCTTCAGTATACTCTAATAACCTGCCAAGACACAAGAAAAGCAAACTCACAGATATCCGTAGGTAGGCAGAGCAGCTCTACTGTTTGCTCCAGGCGATGACCTAAAACACAAAAGGAGAGAGAGCGTCAAACTGTGCATCAAACTGACAACCCACATGAAAGGCACACAGTTAAGCATGAAGACTGAGCTGTGATCTCTTTCTCCTGCCTGGATGTGCACTAGGTACAAGGGGCGATGACGAGAAACGGGAATGTTGGTCATAGTTGGGATACAAAACAGAGAGTGACAATGTGGGCATTCAACTCTGAAATAAGGACCCAAATTCATAATAGATGTTTTTGCAATTGCATCATGCTTGGAATGAAAATAGGCTGTCCAAATCCTGTACAAACCTTCCTGACACAGATCCACACTGACACCCCTCTCTAAATAATAAAGGCTCAGATAGAAAATATTAATATCAAACCCAACACTTGTACAGCATGCTGTATATACATATGTTTATATACTGTATATTAGGGATGTTAATGATTAACTGTTAACCGATGTTAAGAATTTCAATCAATGTTTAACCTGTAGTTAAACAGTTAAAATAAACATTAAAGATTAAGCTGAGCAAAAGAAACTCACTAACATAACGCCGGTTCGACAAGACTACACCACCGCCACACACATGGTCTGTCGGAAACTCGCTAATGTAACGCTGGTTCGACAAGAGTACACCACCGCCACACACACACACACACACACACGCTCTGTCTCTCGACACTCACTAAAGTTACGCCGTGCTTGCTGAGTACGCCAGGCAGACAAACAGCTGACAACTTACTGGGACAATACATGCAGCATCATGGCTGCTACAGTAACTCTCCCGGTCGGGTGAAATGGGGACTCAGTTGTCTGTTGTGCTCATACACTGCAGGTGGTGATAAATGATGGATTTCGCATGTTAGTGCATCAGCTCATTAGGCACTAAAATTAGAACCGCTGCAAATGCACTAATCTTGTCAGTTAGCGGATAATAATCGCTTAACGAGGGTCTTAATATACACACCCATATACATATATATATATATATATATATATATATATATATATATATATATATATATATATATATATATATATATATATATATATATATATACATATATATATATATATATATATATATATATACATATATACATATATACATATATATATATATATATATATATATATATATATACATATATACATATATATATATATATATATATATATATATATATACACACACACACATTTGATCTAGAATAATGAGCTTGAACTTCTGGCAGAGCTGAAGTGAAATGTGCTTCAGATCTGACTTCAAACTAAACTCAGTGCTTTCTTCTTGACAGAATTTATATTTCATTTTTTTATGACAGGGATGTTTCTAGACCTCCATTGTTTGAAACAGAGGTGTGGCTATGTGAGTGTAACTGGCCAGTAACATGATGGACTAGCAACATTAACTCGGCTGTGTTCTCACAAACTTTGACAGCAGGGCTTCACCAAGGCCCCAGGAAGAGCTCCGGTCGTTGATCCCAACATTTGTATTGGCCAAACAGTGGCAATACAACTTCTGTGTCCGTCATGTGATGCCATTGGGCCCAAAAAGTCTTTTTCCCATAGACTTGCATTGGGAAAGAAACGTTTGTAACTCAGTGGATAATTTTTTTGAATACTTCTCAGTATGAAAACTCTAATAGGCCTTATTATATCATTTGGTTCTAAAAATTATAGAGTACACTAATATCTGAATCCAGAGTTACTCTTTCATTTGTTCATGTGAATGACACCCAGACCGTGATGACAGCACAACCTGTGACAATGGCATGACACTGGGAGTCATCTGACCAAGTGGACGCTACCGTGCATGTTCAATCTGCCCAATGGATGCGGAAGATCGCTGAAAGATCCAGGTGCATTTCTAGAGGCCGAGCCATTTTGGCATCACACCCCACTGAGCAACTTTCATAGGAATGAATGAGGCTCCGCCTCCAACGCTGTATCTAGCTCTCTTAACACATCCATGGGCTTCACCATCTGCCACTAAGCCAACTCCACACATCACATCTCCTCCTCATAATCAGAGTCCCCTTGTGACAGTCTCAAGTTGCTGTCCCCACTCAGCAGTTGGGTCAGATTAACCAGACAACACACCAGCAGCATACACACTGTTGGTGTCAGCTTGATTGCTCTTTTCCAACAGCCAGCAGGTGTTGAGTGCAGTGATAGGAACAGAGGGGGATAAACAACTACGCAGGTGCCCTGCCATTATAAGGCTTAGGCACAGTGTTTTTCTGCTAAACCTAAGATGGAAATTATAACATTATCATAATGTGTTCAAATGTTATCTTGTTAAAAAAATTGCAAGAAGCCTGAATGAATACATGTTTTCACAGTAATATAAAATACACAAGAGAGAAGGAATTATGACCTGTTTAACTTCCTAACACTAGCTGTAAGTGTTGCTTAGCACTGCTACAGGTATCAACAACTAAATTTCTGATATTGTAACATCCATAGTGAAGAGCAATGCACAGGATGGGACGGAGGTTAGGGAATGACAATGAGGTTGCTGTAATTTATCAATCCAATGTTCATGTCCTGGAAAATCAGTACATGATATCATCGGTGACAGCAAATCATCTTCTTCGAATCATCATCTTGTTAATGGTCCAAAATGATGTAAAATTGCTTTGTTTTAAGTAGGGATGTCACGATACCAGAAATCTTTAAGTCGATACCAATACCAGTAAATTTCAATGATTTTCAATACCCAATTCGATACCATCCATCTTCAACCGCTTATCCCATTAGGGGCTGGAGCTGATTCCAGCTGGCATTGGGTGAAAGTGGTGTACACCCTGGACAGGTCCCCAGTACATCACAGGACTGACACATAGAGACAGACAACCATTCACACTCACATTCACGGTGCTAACCACTGCAGCACTGTGGAGCCCCCAATTCGCTACCATGGTAAAATAAATAAATAATAAATCCTATGTAATTCAACATGCACTCCTTTATTAAAAACACTAACGTGAAAACATTTCCTTCAAACAAATGGATTTATTCAAGTTTCTCGCCAAAAACTAGATTTTACGAGATTACATTTGAAGATGTGGTTTTCCTTCACCCAGTAGTCGTTCTGCTGAGCAGACCGTGACAGTCTCATAATGTAACTCAATGGCACCTCCTTTACCGTTAGTAGCTCTGCTATTTATCTAAGTAACGTTACTAACTCTCCTCCTCTTGATTTCAACAAAGATTAGTTGTTCACAGTATCACGTTAACAGGGAAAATTAGGATGCACCCCTCAGGTTTAGTAGAGGGTGCACACGTAGGCTCTGTGGACGTCCGCATAGAACAATTTGTTGTGACCACACAGACTACCCTGCATGCGTGGAGCGCGCCCTCCAAGCAGACAGTATAAACAGAATTACTATGTGTCCATGGTGTCTGCAGTTATACGTTTACGTGTCCGTTTGGTAGTATAACCAAGGCTTAAATCCCAGGGAAAACCCTGAAGGTGTTGAAATGTGATGAAGACAGCAGCAGCGGCAGCCGTGTGCCAAATGACAGAATAGCTAATCTGTCATCTGACTCCAAATTACACAAAATCATACCAAGAGATTTCCACTTGGCTTTGCAATAATTACTGATCAATATGCAAAACATTGCTTCAAAAACAGCTCTCTTTAAACAAGAACTCAAACCACCATATATGCTGCCCCTCAGCAGAGGTTAATTACTTTAGTGGTAAAATGTTGGAAAGAGGGAATAAATGGGTTGAATGGGAATATAAAGTACTCAAAACTGCTTCTATGGTAGATCATGAAAACAATACATGTCCCTGTTGTAGCTGGAAACTATATTCAATACATGTTTATTTCTTATTTTTAATGGCAACATACTAATTTGTACTTGTGAGAACAATGTTTTGAATTTCCATTTAACTCCCTAAAGGCTTACAACCAACTTAAACCATGACATCTACATGCTTGACTCCAACACCCTTATTTTGAGCATAACTCTGACCTTAACCTGAAAACTCTAAAGTCTAAATCCTCAACTTAATACACTGTTGTTATTGTGGGGACCATATTTTAGGTTAGTCCCCACGAAGTGATGGTGTGAACAGATTTCTGCCCCACACAGTGTTCAATATAGTTACAATGACAGTGTCGCTATCTATCTAACCACTGCTCTAGTTCAGCATAGCTCTCATCCTCCTGCTTGCATGCAGCCCTGAGGCTTGTATCGGTCCCACAGGTCCAACTCACACTGCAGCACACTGCAGCTATACTGTGTTGGTGACAAAACACTCAGCAGATCACATTTACAACCAAGTCAAAAGAAGAAAAAAAAAACATGATTAAGCGGAGATACTGGAGTCGGGCAATCTAGGAATCTTGAGCTATTGTAATGCCTCGTTCCCAGCGCCATATTATCTGAGATACCGTGAAGCACATATGGAAAACCACATTTGTCAAAAGGTTCTGTATTAGCTTAAATCCATAAACATACATTCCTTTCTTTTTATCAATAACTGCTTTTGCTGCCTTTGCGGCTGCTTTCCTTTAATCTCTTACCAATGTCATAGATCATTCCTGAGCAATCACAGTATTCAAAAGTCGTTTTACTGTAATGTAGCAGTTAGCTGTAAGCATTCAACCCAGAAACTTGACAGGAAAATCAGAGTGCGAGAGCATGTGACTGAATACAAAATATATATTTCACAGAGTAAAATGAACAGATTATGAGAAACCTCCACCACGTCTAACTCTCTCCCCCATAACTATTCCAGCCTCAACAAGCCACGCAAGCAGTCTTAAGAGATGTTGCTTTAGCAAAATTATCTGCAATTAAAAACCACCCTTTATGTTTGCAAAGCAAATTATAGTAGTTGCATACAACGTAAGACATATTATTTGTCTTAATTCAAGCTCAGCAATATCATGTAGGTTATCAAATATACCAAATATTCAAATGTGCACAATCTTCAACAAGTAACTTGTGGCTCACACTGTCATACAACCCCCCCCCCCCAAAAAAAAAACGGCAGATTTTTTTATTTCTGCCAGAGAGCCATATTACCTGGTGCCAATACTGAGCACTAGCCCAAGACGTTATCTTACAAGAACTGGAAAAAAAAATGGACTAAACAGAAAAAAATACCAGACCCTCCGTCTGTCACTGATATTGATCATTCACGCTGTGGTGGATAAATTGCGAATATGTCCAAAATGTTTCTCTGTGCTCACCTTAAAACTCTGCAATTTCTACAAGTGTGATGTTGAGGGTGTGAAATAACTTTTTTCACTTCCTGCCACTGTGGCTTATTTTTAATGTCTGTCCACTTTGAAAATCTCTGTGTTAAATGAAGGAATAACAATCTAGATATGACGTCATTCAAAAAAAAAAAAAAAAAAATTATATATAAATTACAGTGTTCGAATTACACCGTAGCTTCCAGAAAGCCCTATTTTTCAGCAGATTGAGAGTACTGTACACAGCATTGAATTATACTTTGTTACTGTTATCTATATTGGTTTATATGCAAAAAACACATACCATATTTTCCGGACTATAATGTGCACTTAAAATCCTTTAATTTTCTAAAAAATTGACAGTGAGCCTTATAATCCAGTGCGGCTTATATGTCGATTCTGGTTGTGCTTACTGACCTCCTTGAACCAATTTTATGTGGTGCACGGCGCTCAAAAATCTGTTTAAATGTTTTATTACGAGTTTGGTAAGCTTCGAAGCCGCACCGCTGGATGGATTATCGGAGTATTACGGTAACAGTAGTCAGGCGCCTTGCAGAGTAATACATACTGTTACTGTGCTTCGGCATATAGGCAACATAACATTATCGTGTGTGTATAAGGAGCCCAAAATGGCAAAAAGAAACGTTTCCCACCTGGCGTCATCAATGTTGACTCTAAGAGCTGGATGGACGAGGAGAAGATGAGTGAGTGGCTGAGAGAAATTTATGTCATGAGACCGAATATTTTTTTCCACAACTCTCCGTCCCTATTGATCTGCGACTCCATGCGTGCCCATCTCACCGACACTGTCAAAACCCAAGTGAAGAAAACTACTTTGGAGCTTGCCATCATTCCGGGTAGATTAACTAAAGAACTCCAACCGCTAGATATTGGTGTTAACAGGTCATTCAAAGTTAAACTGCGAGCTACATGGGAGCGTTGGATGATAGAAGGCGAACACACGTTCACCAAGACAGGGAGGCAACGCCGGGCGAGTTACTCCACTATCTGCCAATGGATCACGAAGGCAGGAATCATCACTGAACAGGTAAGTAACAGCAACGAGACTGACTCGGATAATGAGGAGACAGATTTGGGCATGCTTGATGTCGCCCAACTGTTTAACTCACACACTGATGATGAAGGATTTGATGGATTTGTGGATGAGGAATGAACTGAAAAAAAATGGAAGTGAGTGTATTGTTTTGTATTTTGTGTATTCCAACTGAAAAATGTTGAGAGTTATTGAAGTTATTGATTTATTAAATTAATAGAATAAAGTTTGACTTATCTGACCGTTTTGTTTCGCTTAATGCGCCTTATAATCTAGTGCGCCTTATATCTGAAAAAAGACAGTGATATTGATAGTTATTGATAGGTGCTTATCATCCGGTGCACATTATGGTCTGGAAAATACGGTAATTCAAATGATGATTTAAATATTCAATTTAATTTAAAAAAAATAATCTTATAAGAATGCTTAGAGCTAGTGTTAGGAAAACAACTCATAATCTCTCTATTATCTATTTTATATTGCCATGAAAGCATATCCTATAAACTGTATTTATTCAAGTTTCTCACCAAAAAAAAATAATCTTACCAGATTACATTTGAGCACATCATCATAACATTGTAATTTACCTTCACCAAATAGTAATTTTACTATGCAAAGCTTGAACACATCATATTATAACTCAATAGTACCTCTGCTACCGTTATTACAGTAGCTCCGTTATTTAACCAGGCAGGACTATCATGCCCACTGACTGTGTAGCATTATCAGGGATGCTTTTGAGTGCTTCTGGGAGCTTTTCTGGAGTGCCATGGCTCCAGACCCTAACAAAATGAAAGATAATACACCATGCGTCATTGTGCATACGTAACTGTCAGAGAGCATCAAACAGAAATCGACAGTCACAGAGTCGTGACATGCCAACTAAGAACGCGTTCTCAACTGGAACTGATTCTCTATTCCCATTCCCAGTGTTTTCCCTGTCTGCCAAGGTGGCGGATGGCCTGAAAATTTTATTCAACCCTGCCAACGATGTAAACACATTTGTCAAGAGCTAATTTCAGATGGTGATGTGGAAACGTGAAGCATGTCGATCACAAACACTGATAATGAAGTTGTCATTGAAGTAGGAGACATCTTGTGTCCGGGACATTTACATATTCACAGATTATGGGTTTTTGAATGAGGTGAAGCAATGTGAAAAACAGACAAAAAATGTTATTCAAAGTAGATAATTTTTCATATGTTGTAGACTCAGGGTGAAAATATGATGTGATACAATAACTTCCCTTCTTAAGAAAGGTTTTTGTACCGAACCTGAACACTGAAGGCTTGTTAATAGTCTACAGATCTAAATACTAAACAGATATTGAGCAAAAATAAATAAAAACCAGCTGACAGATGCACAACACATTTGAACCGTATGTACACCCACATGTCAGCTCATCAGAGCCCATCTCCAGCAGGTAATCTATCCCCATTGATCTCCATCCTCCCTTCCTCCTATGTCAAGGCAGGCAAAAACTTACAGGACCCAGTTCACTCTAAAACCTTGCATAAGCTGTTCGCTGGCATTTTATACCCCGTCAACATTTCTACAAGGTTGCTCACTGCCACGCTGCTGTGACCTCCTGTCCCAGAGCAATAACTAAGTTCTCTTTACTGAATTGCAGACCTGAGGCACGTAAAGATGGAACTGAGCATGAAATGAGTGGGCTCTACAGTGGACCAGAGATATACAAGCCACTGGCTGCTAACAGTCAAGTTAGCATGTCCTGACCTTCAGCTTTACTCTCCACAATGTTTAGCAGTCACTGTCACTCCAGTGATCCTCTTCAAGTTAAGAATATGATGCATAATATTGTGTATAACATCATGACAGGGTAGTGATAACATAGCGCCATGAACACTGCTGTTATTTTCGAATTCATTGTCTATTCAGTTCAAACCAACCTCTATTAATTCTCTCATTAGTATTCCTTAGCTAGCCTCAACTAACCCGAGGCTGAGGGGTCAGCACAGACGGCTCCAATTTCAGCATGTACGACCAAATCGACGGACTGGTTTTGAGTTTATTGCTGAGGTGTGGAACCTCTCTTCTGACCTCTGAAATGCCTCCTGAACCCAAATCAGAAGGTGCGTGAAACTCTTTGATGCAGTGCTTCGGCCACTGGTTTAATGCAGTACACCACATGTACAGTCAGTTTATGTGTCTAGTAGTGCTGTCAGTCGATTCAAATAATGATTGCCCATGGTTGATTGTGATTAATTGCAAATAAATTGCACATTTATTTGTAATTTATGTCACCATTTTAGTATATACACATGCACATTAGGGCTGTTATATTTAATAAATTAAAATAATTAATCGTGATTAATTGTATGGTTGTCTGTAGTTTGATTAAACACAAATGAATCACACATTTTTATCTCCTCAAAATGTACCTGTAAGCAAGTGTAAGTAAGTGGGCAAATATGCTGCTTTATGCAATTATATGTATATATTTATTAAACCAATTAACAACACAATATGTTGTAATATTGCACAGAAACCCTATAAATGTACTACGTTTAGCATAAACAACATGCTCAAATCATAACATGGCAAACTGCAGCCCAACAGGCAACAACAGCTGTCAGTGTGCTGACTTGACTATGACTTGCCCCAAACTGCATGTGATTATCATAAAGTGGTCATGTCTGTAAAGGGGAGACTCGTGGGTACCCAGAGAACCCATTTACATTCACATATCACCAGGTGAGAGGCGTCATGCCAGTTTTACTTGTTTGGAGAGTTATTTAGCCTCATTGCAAACAAGCTGGTACGACATTTAAAATATGTACCAATGGATTTATAGTTTCATATGATGCCAGTATCTTTACTCTAGCTTTAAAACTAAGCCGCTACACCCTAAAAATTGTATGTGATTATATATATATATATATATATATTGTATGTATTGTATTGATGTGTTAAAGAAATAAGTGGTGTTCAAACTAATTTGCGTTAACAGATTATTATTACATTAACATTAACAGCCCTCGAGATGTACAGTACTTTACAGAAACAACTACTGCTTTTTTGTTGGTTTGTTAACTGTGATAACAGATCAGAAAAGAAATTAAAATTTGCACAGCATTCAGAAAATGTTCCCTAAATTAGAGAAATACTGTTGAATATGTATATCGCTTTTTGTATTGTAAAAGACAACAAAATAGATGCCAATTTGATTGTCTCTGCTAATTGGAGTGAGCCTTGAAGGCACAATCCCTGATCAAAATCATTTAACCCTACAACCAAAACAAAACCAAAGACTGGGACCTGCTATCACTCCCAAATTGATGGACAGCTCTTTACATACACAGACTAACATTATACAGCACTGCTGACAATGAGCATAATTCATGATTTATTTATTTAGTTTTAAGATTACCTTTTTTCTGCTTTATTCGTTAGTGAAAGAGACAAACAGAAAAGGCAGGGGAGAGAGAGGCAGCATGCAGCAAAGGGCGCAGGGCCAGACTCAAACTCAGCCTTGATGGTATGTGCCTTTGTACTTGAGTGAGTAACTCCCTATTCAACATTGTTGTGACTGTCGCCCTGTTCAGACCTGGCATTAACATGCGTCCCGATTGAGTGGAACACAAGTGGACAGCTTTAAGTACGTCTGTTCACACCTGGCATTAAAATGCATCTTGAGTGGCCACTTGTGAACCAATCTCACTTCTTCACTTCTATATGTAAATAAACACGCAGTGAACACATGGCTAATACAGCAGATGTTGTCACCAATATTACAGGAATGTCAGTAGTAATATCCTTCATATTCATGAATTTGGGTCCATTTTATTAACATCAAAATAAAAAGTTATTGTATCTGCAGTCTCCAGGACCTTCACACACACCACCGCCACGCAACAGCGGGGTACCACAATAAAAGCACAGACACATTGCCGATAGTATGATAATAATGCACTTTGTGTGCCTAGTTTCATCGTCTGTAGATATGTAGCCGAGACATAAGATATATTTTAATACAATACAGTTGCATCGACAAGATACAGTAGAGCACAGAGGCCGTTTCCATGCAGCGAGGCAGACAAGTACTAGGGTCTGCTTGTCTAGGCGGTCCTTCAGTGTGCCCAGGACACATTCACTTACACACTGCTGAGAGAGCGTGACCATTTGTGGCCCAGACCACCTCTGAATGTGGTCTAAAAGATCCGATATAAATATGTCCTCAATGTGTCTTGAGTGCGTTAACACCTGTACTTAGAACTCTCCAGTAGTGAGCCAATCACTGAGTATGCATGTTAATACCAGGTCTGAACAGGGCATGTGTGCTGGTGTGTACAAGCCTGCAGTGCTGCATTTACAATGAGAAACCACTATATTTATTGTCTACTGACTTATCTCTCAGAAAACTGAAAGCCTTTTACTCACAGTTCTCTAATATACAACTCTGTATGATGTCTTTCCTGTAATTTAGCCCATTATCATGCATAAAGGATAACAGATAAAAGCCACAATTATATTAGCGAATAAAGTCTTATTCTAAATCAGCTCAGGTATTTTGATTTGTGCTCTGATATTTGCATGTAAAGAAAGGCATGCCATATTTAAAATAAACCTTTCAGTATCAAATAAAAAATCTGATGCATCCCTCCCTAACCACGCTCAAGTCAGTAAATCTCAGGTATTCCATCAGGGTTTCACAGATAAAGCTCAATAACAACAAGTCTCCAATAATGACAGGATATTGACATCCATGTAAAGACACTCACTGAGACAATCACCACAGCCACTTAGACACAGACCTATCGGCTCCTGTACTGATTTTCATTAGGGATGCACCAATACTGGATCAGATGTTGGGCCGCTACAGATTCAAATAGCTGGAGAGTTGGATGGACTGGAGACACATACAGTACATTGCAATACATAAGTGGCCACAATGTATAGACAGCGCTATTTTACACAATGACATGCTGAGGTCAACAAATCAGATCACACGGTGACTAGTAACTGTCCTCGTACAGTATTACTACCATTTATATGTTGTTGCCTTTGATTGAGGGCTGACTGCTCGCCGTAGGAGGAGTTTTGATCCGGCTGTTCTTTGTATAGTCGGTGCCAGACTTGCATATTCTGGATGGTGAGTTTTAAAAAGGGGAGCGGAGACTTGTGGCGTTTCCATCTTTAGTCTTGATCGCAGGTGTTTATCGCAGTTTACAAATTTCACTTTGTTCACATTCTCTGGCTCTCCTTTTTCGTTTGGTTTAAAGAATCACCAATGAACCCCCTTTCTGCTTTTCTGCAGGAGAACAGAGAAAAAGCCATTGTGTGTTCAGCTCTCAGTACTTTTGTAGCTTCTAAGCGAATCTTAAATTTTGCTATTTGCACTTTCGGATATTGGCTTTACTTTACTGTTTCGCTTTTCTGTTGTGAGTTTCCAGTCAGAGTCATGTTAAGTTGCTGCTGATGAAAACCCAACATTTCCTGATTTTGCTGCTTCATAATAAAAGCTTTAAAATAACAAAGCAATGGGGGACTTTGATGCAAAGAATATAGGAAATGAAATGTGTATTTCTTTGACCAGCTGGTGTTGTAATGGAGACGGCAGTAGCTCAGTCTGTAGGGAGTTGGCTTGGGAACCGGAGGGTCACCGGTTCAAGTCCCGACATGGACCAAAAACTGAGTGTGAACTGGTAGCTGGAGAGGTGCCAGTTTACCTCTTGGGCACTGCCGAGGTGCCCCTGAGCAAGGCACCAAACCCCCAACTGCTCGGGGCGCTTGTCTGGAGCAGCCCCCTCACTCTGCCACCTCTCCATTAATGCATGTATGTGTGTTTCAGGTCTGCATGTACCATGTATGAGTTAAACAGAGTGTAAATTGAATTTCCCCACTGTGGGACTAATAAAGGTAGATCTTCTTCTTCTTCTTCTTCTAAATCCCTGCTGTGCTGGGCTGATGCACAAAGCCGTGTATGTAAAAATCATATAAGACACATGAATTCACTTTGTGTCTTGAAGAGTTGTAGCATTTATTCACTGACAGCCTAAACTGTCTACACAGCTCCGCTCACAGCTAGTTATTGCTGACTTCCTCTCACCATCACACACTCCCTCACTTGCACTCTGTCTATCTCTTGACCGCAAACACCAACACTCGCTAACATTTAGCACACAACATACTCACTGAGTTATTCCTTAAATGAGCTTGCTATTTGTATAACATATTTTAGTAAAAAAAAAAAAAAAACCTTCTTAAAAATACATAATTCCCCAATGTTTTGTCTCGGCGGGGAGTCATCTCAGGTTTGCCATGCTGGGGGTATGCTGGCAGAGATGCTGAATTCAACATAACTGAATATCACTCTGTAACCATGGACATGTGAGGACCATTATTGTGGCCAATTAGTATTGTGTCTAACAATAATCTTGTTATATCACCCAAGTCTAGTACTGATACATCATCCATGTTTGACCTCCTATCCATATAGTAGACCACCAAACAACAGAATGAACCCACAAATAGAAGACACGTCCTCGATATCTGTTTTTTCACAGTGTTTAAGTGTTATAGGGTCTTTCCTGCTACAATACTGCAACCTTTAAGGTAAGTGAATAATAGCAATAGAAAGGTGGCCTATATAGCAACACTGCAGAACAAAGAGGAAGATTTGGGCCAGTGATAAAAAAGACATCTGCTGATTCTGGTCTCTGATGCGTTACTGGAGTTACTGGAGGCAGCATAGATGGACATCTGCACATCAGCCTCTGTTTGACTGGCTGTCATAGAGGTAACACAAAATGAAAACCTTTACTCCATGACAATTTAAAAAGCATGTCACCGCTGCAATTAGGATCCTAATTTTGAATAAAAACAATTAACCAACCCTCGTTAACTGATTATTAACTACTAACTGACAAGATTAGAGTGTCTCATGCAGCGGTCCACCAGCTGCAGTGTTTAAGCACAACAGACAACTGAGTCCCCGGTTCACCCGTCCAGGAGTGTTAGCAGCCACGGTGCTGCATGTAGTGTCGTGGATATGCAGCCAATTTCCCAGTAAAAGTCTACCACCACCACCACATAATTTAGTTTAGTTTAGCAAGTTGTCAGCTGTGCGTCGGCCTGGTGTAATGTTACTCTGTCGTCTGGTTTAATTAAAGCGATTGTCGGTCACAACGTGTGCGTTTGTGTTATGTTAGTAGCTGTAGCACTGCTGGAGGCTTTGTGCTCCCCTTAGCCACACACACAAGCTCTGTCGGTGCGGCGTTACTTTAGCGAGTTTCCGCCAGACCGTGTGTGGCGGCGGTGAGTGTGGGTTTGTCAGTGGTGTTATCCTGTAGCTGTGAATGTAGCTGTAGCAGACAGTGTGTGTACAGTTTATTTGTTGCAAATCATTTTATTTGTTGTAAATAAATTCCTTTTATTTTTCCATCTGCATGGTCTTCTCTTTCCCTGCTCCTGCCTGACCATGCCTCACACTGTAGATAAAACCACCATCTGTTTGCTCTCCATGAGCTTTATCACACAAATAATAGACAATCATCTCTGCTGTCAATCAACAATCATGTCTGGCTATAGAAATAATGGACGAGAGGCCGGTGCTCCAAAGCAATTCAAGATTCAGCTTGATTTACATTCGTCATGCTTGAATAACAACAGCGTGCTGCGTGCAGCATGCTGCATTGTATATGGAAATACATGTACCTTTGTATCTATAAAAAACATTGTTTCTTCAAATAGCAGCAATCTCTCACGGTTGAGAGAAGAAATTCACCAGATGTGAATTTCTCTGCACATCCTTGTGACAATGACAATGACAACAGCACGTGAGGCTCTCTGCACATCTAAATGCTAATGTTATGCTGCTCCACAAACTAATGCAGAAGCTAATGAGCTAGTTTGGCGAATGCATCTTAGGCCTAAGTAATGACATAAGTGACAGCACACTGAGGTGGAGGAGTCCTTCTATGACTTACAATGCAGGAGGAGGGTTTATAAAATGAACTGATTATATAAAGGTCATGCATAAACATGCTAGCACTACCCCCCCCCCCCCCCCCCCCCCCATATACTATCAAACTAACAATGCCAAGGTAAGTTCTGAAACTCCAGGTTTCCTAATTAGATCCCATACTTTGCAGTTTTGTCTGCATAAATTTCAAAATCTTACAACATAAAATCATTTGAACAAAATTCTGGCAGATGACTGATCCTTCCTCCACAGTGACTACATGTGCCATGCTACCTGTGAAGTGCATGCAATCTAGGCATGTGCATTCCAGGCAAAAAACACTATTCAAAAATCATTGGGAATTATTTGATTTTTACTACGATAACTAAAATTGCAGCATGACCCACAGATGCCCCCCAAAACGCAGCAGCTCTGGTGGGGAGACAGACAGACACAGAAGGGGAAAATGACATGTAGCGTCAGAACATTTTCCCATCTAACTGTGGATTAAGAGTTTATTTCAACCATATTGCTGGAACAGTGGAAGAGACCAGAGGAAAGATGAACCATGACGATTATGGCGAGCGTTATTTTGTTTCTGTCGGGTTTGAATGACGATATGTTCCGCTGCTTGAACAGCTGATCTTCCCGCTGAAACTCGGGGTGTGGCACGGCGCCACACACATGCACACACACGTGCACGCGCGCACACACACACACACACACGCCCCTGCACTGACAGATAAGAGCCGAACTGAACGGGCCACACACGTTTTACCGGTAGTAATGTTACTACTAGGCAGTGCCTAGTACGTCAAATACGAGGGAAATATACATATACATGCAATATATACATATGTTTTTAGACTGGACGAATAGTTGCATAAACTATTCCATTTTTTAATAACTTAATTATTTGAATAATCGAAAATCGTGACTCATCCCTATTGCCAACATGTACATGTACACTCACGCTAGAAGTTTGCCAAATACAAGCTCTGACCTCTAAAAAACCCAAACAAATGCTGAACAGCTGAACCAAACAAATGCAGTGCTGCATATCTGAAAGCACTTATGAAGGAAAATCACAAATGTCAACAAAATGGCCACAACTGTAAACCGCGAGTAAAACGGTAAATCTCAAGGATAAAGGTGCAACTAAAAGGACTAACGCCTGCAGGGCTGGGTATCATTTAAAAAAAAAAAAGGATGCCACATACCAATACTAGTACCCTTTAAGTGATACTGAAAGTGATACCAGCAGCAATAGAGTAATTAATTCAATACCCATCATGTGAATGGAAGCTGTGTGAATGTGTCTCACTGGCTAGCTAATCGCCGCCACACTGTTCAGTGCCCATACAGCAGTTACCACTTACAATGCCGCCTCCCGACTCACAATTGTGGGACTGCATTGCTGCAGAACCATAACGGCCACGCTCCGGTCCCCCTCCATGTTAAAACTGTTCGCACTGTCAACACTTATTGTTGTTATTAGCACTGTAAGCGACATTAGCTGCTAGCAGTCAGCTCATACATCTCAGAGCCGTGTGCAGGAAGGCAATGGCGGCTGTTGCTGCTGATGCAGTAGTGAGCCAATCACACGTTGCAATAAATTGAGAAACACTCGAGCAAAACAGTCATTTTTTTCTAGATCTGGGCACAAAAACTATTGATTGCAGGTATTGTTTGACTGGAAAAGTTTCAATACTACTTGGTACTGGGATTTTTCTGTCGATACCTTAAAGGTTGTAAGTACCGATGCCCAGCCCTATTGCTCAATCTGTCCTGACACATGATTGAGTCATTTTGAGGAAGTAGGTGAAATTGCTGTTAGGTGACAGGCGACCTGTGTGAATAACATCTTAAGATCCTCTGACTGAACTTCAAACTCTCTATTACGGCACATTTATCAGTAATTACTGTAGTGTGCATGTCTGTGGACTTCATGATCATATCATCAACACCTGGTACACCACCTGCAGCTTGTACACCCAGTACTGCCATGTCCTTTCTGTATCTGTGAGACCTATTTTGGTTGACACACTCTGGCTTGGTGCCCTGGACTGCTGCTTGCAGCTATATTTATGGTTCTATATTTTTCATATTCTTGCACTCTGCTGTCTTGTTAGACAAAGTCATAGATCAGCATTAGGGTAGGGCTCCATTTTGGATCCAGTTCCATAATGATATACTACACAAGATACAGTAGGATCTGGAGCTAAATAATCTCTTGTTGGATCTTTTATCTCTTCTGACTGTCTCTATTTTTTAAAGGGGAACCCTACAATTTGTACATATAAAGATTAGTTTACTCAGTTGTATAATGTCTAACATGTTGGTCTGGAAGGAGCTTTCAACAGTCTGAGAAAATAAACCAGAGGAAAAAAAAACTGCACTCTCTAGAACAACAATTGGACGGTGACATATTTAATCAACATTTCATATCTGATGCTATTCATCTTGTTATTGAAATGTAGCTACAGGCTGTGAAGTTTCTAAGTCTGTCAGAGAAGTCTCTGTTTTCTCAGCCAACAAAATGTCATTAAAGATCTCAACTGAACCTTTGCACTGTAGTTAATACAAGTTAAGTTATAAATGATGAAAGCTGAACCTCTCCTAACTAGAGTCAGATGTTAAGATTAAACTGAGCTAGATCACAGAGGACACGACTGTGAAGGTAAAGCAGACTGATTCAGACAGATCCAGTTAACGAATAAGACTATTTCAGTGCCTCTCTCTCTCTGGTCCCCTCTCTCTGTTGGTGTCGCCTCAGCGCGATTCTTTAGTGCCAACCATGATTAATGCAGCTATGAATGGGTTTCTCTTTCACCATGCGCTGTGGGAGAAGGCTTTCTTTTGTTCTATCTTCTCTCACTTTCTTTCTTAGCCATTTTGGTTTCCTCCCAATGTGACCTGATTTAGTCACAGAGTGTGAAACTGATTTGGACTCATTTGCATGTTAATGCCATAAAGAGAGGTGAAATGATGTGTATGCATCACCTCATTGATTCTAGCGGACACACCTTGGAAAAAAACACATGGAAAAAATGACCTGCAGTTTAAACTTAAATAATATTTACAGACTCATTATTCATGAATTTAAATAAGGAACGGTATTAAGGAATGCATTTTTCATGTAGTACCACAAAGTCCTGCTCTGTATTTCCACACTGATACACGACCGTTCAGAAGTGTGGAATCACCTGTTATAGAGCGCTCCAGGGATGACATGTTTTTGTAAGTCAACCAGGAAGTTAGCATCGTCTTCCCTCAACAAAAAGCCAATGTGATTTTCCAATTGGGTTTTGGATTATTGCAGAAAATAAGCTCTGTGGCAAACAAATGTTTATAATACTTACACATTTTGTTCAGCAAGATAATCTGCATGAATGAACATTGCTATATTTTAAGTGTGAATGCAATCACCAGAGGTAAAAAGCTAACGTTAGGCTACACTTCGGTTACATGAACATGAGTATACACGACCAGGCTGTAAAGGCGGATGAGTCAGCATGAATCAGTTAATATTCTCTTTTAGCCACTTGTTAGCAACCACCTTGCCATGTAAAAGCTTCAAAATTGATGAATGGCATATTTACTGACGTATTTTATTTCGTAGAACAAAATGTTAAAATCTCTTAAGCTTGTGTTAAACCAGACCTTAATTCAGGCATCTAACTACAAACTCATTCAAAAAACCCTCTGACTTCGAGATGAGGGAACCACAAGTGCCAGAATGCTAACTCATTTCCGGGTTTGAGGACTGATTTTAGTGCTCTATACTTAAGTTTTACTTTTTTCCTGCAAATTTAACAGATACAAAATCTGCATAATGCAGACACCAAATGCATTATTTACATTTAAATTAACATTCGCCCCAAAAGAATAATAATGAAATGGTTACATATTTTCTTTAGTCAATGTCCCCACAGTGCTGCATGGCCGGTGAGAACAGGATTAAGATATAGGATTTTAAGCCCCCCCAAAAACCCTTTAAATGACCAGGTTTAAACTGTGTTTTGTCACTCCACTGTATGTTGATACTCTGTGATCCATTTCCAACAGTACTAACCCTTGACTTTAAATCTATTTTGAAGTTATAAGCATAACTTTGCTAAAGCAACATGCAACAGGTTATTCTCAGGAACCTGGTATCATTGTCTCTTTCTGCTCTTCCAATTGTCAATCTCATGACTTTTTTTTGCAACCCTTCATACATAAACAAACATAAAACAACATCTATTTCTAAAGACGCCTTTCTAAAACCTAGAAATCATGAAAGACTATTAAAATATATAGAGGAGTCCACTCAGCCATCTGGCTGTTGCAAATCAATTCCAAATTTTTGAACAGTATGGTATGCTGTCGTTGCTTTATAATAGAGATAAAATGTGGGGAGCAAAGTGGGAAAGGTAAACAGCTTGAAGATGCCTGTTGGTTGAATTTATCTTAATTAACACATTTTATATGTCTTAAGTCCTATGTGCCTCAGCAGGTCAGTAAAGACCATGTTCTTTGAGCAAAGGGAGTTTTGCTGAAGTAGCTGTATGACAAAGGGGGAGTCACACAATACATGCAGAAACATAATTCATTAACAAAAAAAACGCAACACTACGCAATACAACTGGACAGAGCCACTGGTCAGCAGCACAACAGGTTATAGTATGAGATAACAAGATGCACAAATGTGCAGTGTATTTCTTCAAGATGCATTTCATCACCATGTTAAAGCAGACCAGGGAACCAAGTGGACCGAGCTGGTTCATGTCACACGGCAGAGATCTGAGCGGGGACTCTGACTTTCATGTTTTTCTGGTTCTCAAACAGGATATGATGCCACTTGCTTCTACATGAGCTTTATGCCAAGATGAACAGTATATCAAATATATTAAATACAGCAGCGTTTTCAAATAGACCAAGTGTGTAAGACACGTATTGTTTTAAAAGAGTCATAAAACTTATTATAAATGTTTGCGGCAATCAGGGCAAGGTACAAAATGTAAAGGAGAAGCACAGATTACCATCAAATGTGTAGCTGGCCTGAAGCAAAGAGTATTTTTAGAGGTCTGACTAAGATTTCTCTTGAGACATTATTTATTTATTTAAGATATTATATAAAGTAACAGTTGGAAAAGTAACTTGCAAAAGCATAGTTACAAGCTAATGATTTCAAAGCCAGTGTCTTTTTCAAGGATTACTTTGAATATATGATAAGGTAGTGAAATCAAGAAGACAGCATGAATCTTCCCTAAATGGGCGAAGAAAAGTGCAAAAGAAGATTTCAGAGAGGACAAGGGTGTCAAGTAAGGGTGCTAATTTTAACCAGTGTATGTGCAAAACAGACAACTGAGTCTCCACTTCACCCGTCCGGGAGAGTTACTGTAGCAGCCACAGTGATGCGTGCACTGTCATGTACACATGCAGACACTTTAGTCTATACTAGCAATGTTAATAATTAACCGTTTAAAAGACAACCAACGTTAAGAACTTTAACTTCAATGTGACGAGCCACTCCGCTGCGGTTTTCTCAGCTTAAAAATCAATTATTAATATTTCTTTTAACCTTTTTAATCAAAAGCATTAATTGGTTAAAATGCGTAATGTCAGTTATTGGGTAAACAGAAATATTAACATCCCTAGTAAACACACTGCTACACCTACTTTCACAGCTATAGCACCACCAACAACCCCATACTCATTGCTCCCACACACGAGGGTCTGACGGAAACTCTGTAAAGTTACACCGGGCTGACAGAACTCATGTGTGCGGCAATGCCATGCATGAAGCCGAAGCTAGAGCTGTTAACGTAGCACAAACACACACGGATTGTCGGACACTCGCTATTGTTACGGCAAGCGACAGAGTATCTTTACACCAGACAAGCGCGCATCTAACAACCTGCTAAACTAAACTAAATGTGCGGTGGAGAGTTACTGGAAAAGTGGCTGCATGTCCTCGACACTACACAGCACTGCTGCTTCTACGGTAACACTCCCAGAAGGGTGAACTGGGGACTTAGCAGACAAATACTGCAGTTGCCGCTGCATGAGGCACACTGATCTTGTCGGTTAACAGTTAATAATTGGTTAACAAGGGTTAGTTATTTTTTTTTTTTTTCAAAATTTGCATCCCTAGTTTCCACTACATTTAGTTTTAGTCTCTGCCTGGTGTAACTTTAGGAAATGTCCGATAAACTGTGTGTATATTTGTGCTACGTTAGCAGCTGTAGCTCTGCTGGTGGCTTTGTGCCTAGGTCAGCTCAGCGTAACTTTAGCGAGTGTCCGACAGACCATGTATGTGTGGCGGCGGGGAGCGCGGGGTTGTCAGTGGCGTTATAGCTGTGAACGTAACAGTAGCAGAGTGTCTACAGTTTATTTGTCGGGGCATGAATGCTACAACTCCTTAGCTCAAGTACCGAGCCGACTTCCTCTATCTTGCAACTCCAGCTCACTCTCTCTTAAGGTGGACTGTTAAGGTGGACCAGCTCTTCTCTTTTAAGTGATAAATAGGGAAGTGCAGTCCAAGTAAAAATACTACTCAAAAATAACTGGGAGTTATTCGATTATTGTTTGAAAATGACCCACAACACCCCCCTGCTGTGGCAGTTTGCTTGCTGCTTCTTCACTGACACAGAGGAAATAATCTCGTCCTTTGTTTTTGCACAGAAACAGCTTTAAAGTGACTTTGCACCCACCAGGTGAACTGTTGGTTGAAACAACAGTTCAAAGACTGTCAAAAACAATGAAACAAGAGCTGTCTAAACAGGGCCTCCTTCACCATGCCTCACACTGATTGTGACCTGGATTTCTGCATGTTTCCCTTCCCTGTTAGTATAGCGCAATAGTAGCAGCACATTATGCCCCTAAGCCAAAATTCAGCACTTCAACAACAATAATGCTCGGCCTCTAAAAGGCCGATCAAGCCAATTCAGATCCATAGTAACCAGTGGATGAAACCGACAGGCGACAGCTTTGTCTCAAAATCAAAGTTGTCTAGTGAGGGTTTAGGGGAAAAGCATGACAGAGGCAGAAACACAGATCACACTCTCAAGGAAAAAGTGAAATTGAATAAGACAGTGCTGTCAAAACAACTTGAGTAGCACTGATATGGCTGTCATATCCGTGTGTGATACCAGAGCAATGTCAAGAGCTGGACAACAAGGGCTTACCCAACTCCTTCAGGATATGCATGCTTTATTTAGAGACAACTGACTGTAAATGTTATACAACCTGGCCTTTTGTATGGTTATACGTATGGCATATTACATCCTTGATCTGACATCACTTAGACGCACATCTTTAAAAAGCAATATCTATGTATGATCACTCAAGCTTACAAAAATATGACTCAATCTGGTTTCACATTCATATACTGTACCACGCTCATTGGATACAAATTTGAATACGAAAGGTCGACTTTGTAGATGAATGTAAAATTGAATATGTAATGTGGATATTTCTTAAGTGCAGCATCATCATCTGACATGTGGTGGTGAGTCACTTCTCCTTGCATCTCTGACTAAGTTTTGATGCCGTAATCAAGCCCACATGTGAACCAGAAAACCATATCCTCTTGTGCTGAACAGTGAACTGTGATTAGTCTATAAACCCAGAGGAAAATGTGAAAACAAAACAGCTGCTGGCAAGCTGAAAACCAAAAGATTAGAAGTCCCTACAGTGCAGAACAGCCAGCAAAGCTGTGCAGTTGAAGATGATGAACCAAAGTATATACTCTGTAGATATATTAGGTTACAGCGCTTTTTCCAATTACCTTATGAAACGTAACCACTATGGATTGAAAGGTTCAGCATATTTTCAGTGATTGTGAGGTGAAATGCTTCTGTCAGCTCTAAATTCCTTCTTGCTATTGACTATGCTAGCTGGCCATCACAAGGTTTTTGCCAAGGTTTTATTCAGAATAAAGCTTGACATGGCTGACTGCAACATAAAGCTACATAGCACTCAAAGAGCACATACCTTTTCAAGGCTGAACAATCTACTATTAGAAGAGTAGAAAATGTTGATGACTTTTTTCATCGGCATCTGGACCCAGATCTCAAAGAGTCAACAAAGACAGAACGTCAATCAGGTTGATTCTGAGGAAGCATCTTGTACGGCAACTGTATAAGCTTGTATAATTATGAGCTTTGTTTAAGAACGAATTGTACAAAAATCTGCTAGGGCTGTCATTAATGCAACTTGTGATTCTGAGGTTGTAGTGGGCTCTGTTTTAAAGCTACAGTGAAGTGAATCATATGAAACTAGAAAATCTAAGGAATCCATCGGTACCAACCACGTCATATTGCTTGTCCCGAAGGACGCTAAATAATGCTATGCAAAATGCAATGCAAAATTTTGACAAAGACTTTAAGATATGTGAAAGAAAATGAGTTCTATGGGTATACCCTTTACAGACATTTTATGATCATCACATGCAGTTTAGGGCAAGTCATTGTCAAGTCAGCACACTGACACACTGACAGCTGTGGTTGCCATGTTGGGCTTCAGTTTACCTGTTATGATTTGAGCTTATTTTTTATGCTAAATGCAGTACCTGTGAGCAGGTCTGAAATTAACGCCTGCCAATTGCGGGTTAATTGTTGGCAGCTTGAAATCATCAGGACACCTACCACTTTTGCAGGCAGGGAAATGCTTGTGATGGGAATAGAGAACATAGTTGTCCACGTTCTTGGTATCTCATGCCTCCTTGATTATCGATTCCTATTATTGATGTTAATGATGCTAACCGACAGTTACACAAGCACAGTGATGCATACGCACGCCGTACCATGTTCCAGTTTGTTTTGGACCGGAGACGCGGCGGAGAGAAAAAAAGTGCTCAAAGCGTGGCACTACTACTACTATGAAACCTGAGGGGATGCACCCTGTTGCTTCGCTGATAATGTTGCACTGTGAACAACCAATCTGTGTTGAAATCAGCAGGAGGAGATTTAATAACGTTAACTGTTAGCGGCCAGGGGGCAGCGCAGTCCTGATTGGTGCCATTAAGTTATTATTATAAGATGTTCACAGTCTGCTCAGTGCAATGACCATTGGGTGAAGATAAATTACAACGTTATCATGTGCTCAAATGTAATCTCATAGTTTCCTGTCCATAAAAATAGGGCTCTCCAGAAGCTACATTGTAATTCCAACACTGTAATTTACCATTACATATAATGTTTATTATGTAAAATACTGTATTTTAAAAATTGAATGACATCAGATCTCGAATGTTATTCTTCATCTACACAGAGATTTCAAAGGTGGCAGCTAAAATTTCTGAGTGACAGACAAAAAAATGTTATTTCACACCCTGCCTGTGAGGGTTTCTGGACAATGGCTGCATAAAGCAGCATATTGAAAAGAGTATCAACTACTTGACAAATCTCCCTTTAAGGTATGTTTTACACAGATAAAAAAATGTATGATTAATTTGCGATTAAATATTTGAATCGACTGACAGCCCATGTATCTACTTTCTATAATATTGTACAGCTCAGTGCTGTTTTCTGAAGCTGAGCTGCAGAAGGACTGACTGTAGTGATGATCTCATCTGGAGATAAATCCTCCACAGACGGTGAATAATGGAACAACTCATAGGCCCATATGACAGCAGCCATGGTGATCGTACTGGAACAGTGCAGCAATCTCACATTCTCAGCAGCGCACCCATACATTCACATAAACACGGCATAATATACAAGCCTGCAGGCACATAAGACAAAAAAATGTTGCCTGATGACAATATCAATTTAAATTTTGACGCTCTGATTTCAACCTTTATGGAGACAGTTGGCCATGTTTGTAGATACTGACGCTAAAGACCAAAATAGTGCTGAAACAATCAGTCGATTAGCTAGAGAACACAACATTTATGGACGATTTTGATAATATAATTGTTTTAGTCATAATAAAAAAAGGTTTGCTGGTTTCAGCATCTAAAATGTGAACATGAACTGCTTCCCTCTTTCTTATATGATTGTGTTTAAACAACATTTTTGAGCATTTGTGTGATTAAACAGGCACTTTAACGAAGCCTTGGGCTTCTTGCGCACTTTTTTGGCAATCTACTGATGTTTGATAAGGTAAAGAATTAATCAAACAATCAGAAAAACAATCAACATTTTAATCAATAATACAAAGTATTAATCAGATGCATCCCTACAGTAGTCCAAAATCAAAACAGCATAACGTGGTCAATTCCTTTGTTTTGAATGGAAATACTCTGTAACTTAAAGCTGCAGTACGTGAGATTGGAGCAAATCTCATTAAAAAATTATTATATAAAAAAAAATTATATATCCTGACAGTAGTATTTGAAACAAGTAACTAAAAAAACATGTTCCACTGCTTCCTCCAGTGCTCCTAATGGCATCTGCAAGATTTCACAGACCAGAGGAAAACAACCAATCAGGTCTGACCTGAGGTCTGCTGTCCAGCTGCCATCTATAAGAGCTGTCAATGACTCGCAAACACGACCAAACGGTCAAATAGCACTGATCAAATATGAATCAATATTCCATTCATTATTAGAACTGTAATGCCAATTTCTTGCCTCAAATATTTTCAAAAAAATCTTGTCGTACTGTTGAGTTGTAAAATGAGAAAATTTGTGACCCGACAGCCATGTTGAGATCAGTTGAGGAAGTCCAAAGCACCGATAACATAGCCGGAGTACAACCAGTAGGAACTCTCTCTCTGAAATGACCTGTGATTGGTCAAAGTCTCCCAGGCTAGATTTTTAAAAGCCTGAAAACAGCCATGAGGAGGTGCAGAAATTACAATATGCTGAAATGTCATAATGGAATTGTTGTCCAGTGATGCCAAAAAAATGTTGCCTCCTTCAGCTTTAACAAGTAAAAATTATAATCACATAATTTAACTTCATTTCCAGCGGATTAATCTACAAGCTCTGAGGTGTACATTTTTGTTTGCTAGCTAACACAACAGCAGTGTGGTTCACAGTCCAATCTCCACATGATACATCCTGAGTAGAACAGAACGCTGCTCGCTCCAATTGCTTACACAAAGCTTTTTGACAGCAATACAGTTGTCTGTAACAAGACTGCAGCACCACTTATCTCACAAAAGCCTCATCATAAATCATCATTTCAATTGCCGTTTTAGCTTTCGAACAGTTTTATGCAACATGAAAATCAACACCCACCCTGAGGCCCTATCTATGGGTTTTATTATCTCTGAATCTTTTGTTTTTGCTAAAGGGCATAATAGTGTCTTATTGTACCTCCGCCCACACCGATGTTATAAACGCAGGAGAGAACTTAAATGCTGGTATGTGAAAACCATAGCTTACAGAGCAAAGATTTTAAGAAGATATTATACATATTACGTAATAATTTTGTCTGTCAATCGATTATTTAATCCCGATTAATCGTATGATTGTCCATAATTAATTAATCGCAAATTAATCACACATTTTTTATCTGTTCAAAATGTACCTTAAAAGGAGATTTGTCAAGTATTTAATACCCTTATCAACACAGAAGTCCAGAAACTCTCACAGGTACTGCATTTAGCATAAAAAAATATGCTCAAATCATAACATGTCAAACTGCAGCCCAACAGACAACAACAGCTGACAGTGTGTCAGTGTGCTGACTTGACTCTGACTTGCCCCAAACTGCATGTGATTATCATAAAGTGGGCATATCTGTAAAGGGGAGACTCGTGGATACCCAGAGAATCACATATCATGAGGACAGAGGCCAAGTGACCCCTTTGAAAATGGCCATGACAGTTTTCCTCGCCAAAATTTAGCGTAACATCGTAACGTTATTGAGCCTCCTACAGGACCAGCTATATGACATGGTTGGTAGGTACCAATGGATTCTAGTTTCATATGATACCAGTATCTTCACTTTAACTTTAAAACTGAGCCCACTACGACCTCCAGAAGATCGATTGTGTTAATGAGTTACAGAAATTAGTGGTGTTAAAATGATATTGCCAGCCTTAATAACTGATTTCCCTGTGGCACTGCCATCCACAATGCTAGGGCAGCTACGGGAATACTTTTGTTTCGTAACTCGTAACAAGTGTGTTTAGATCAATTGTCCTGACAGGTTAATGGCTTAATCAGATATTTCTAAATAGTTATTATCTTTCATAATTTGTGCAGCAGGGCTGGAGGCTGTTTCCTGAGGCCTTATTTTGTTTCCTCCTCTGGAGTCCAATTTAGTATCCTCCGTCTGCAGCATGAATAAGATCCCAGCAGGCTGCAGGGAGGGTGTTTGTCCTTCAGTGCAGATGCTACACGGACAACTATCCCAGGCTATGGAGATGGTGAGACGAAGCAGGGGAGAGAAAGAGAGGGCAGAGCACAAGAAGTGAGAACAGACCTGGAGAAAAAGGTGGGTAATGAAAACTTAACAGCCCTGCTTTCAACATCACAAGTCAACATGATGGATGCATCCCCTAAGGCCTTCCAGGTTTTTATCATGGCTCTCTAGTGGCCCCTCACTTTCCCTAATAGTCATGCATTACTCTCCTCTATACAACAATGGTCATCACCCTCTTCCTAACATGTGACATATCCATTGTTCTCCCCTCTCTTTCTCTGTTCTCTACTCCCCAGTCTCACCGAACAAGCCACTTCTTCCACTTTATCCTGTCCCACTGTTAACATCTGTATTTGCATTAGAGTTTTACAGAAATGTTCCCACATTTTATCAGCTTTCCTCAAGGGGTATCACAGTGAGGATTTTTTTTTTTTTTTTTTTTTTTTGCAAAAATACCTGTGTTGCCGATTAAACCAGACATTTCACAAGAAAAGATGACGTTCAGTATCTGGCACTTGCTGATCTTTAACACTGAATGGGTGAGTGTTTGGTCTCCAGTCGAGCTTTCGCTGCGGGGCTGCAGGCTTCCACCCAGCGCTGCAGCACACCGGTTGTGAAAGCTCCGTCCTCTGCATGGCGATTGCCTCATTAACGTTATGTTCCCTCATAGCATTGGGTTTAAATCTGAAATCCTGCCAAATCCTCCGCCAACGTCTTGTCTGTCAACTCTCTTCCCATATCATCCCATGTGTGTAAAATCTGACTTGTGCTATTCTGTGCTGAGACACTTCCATTTTCAGTTTGTAGTGTCCGTTGTCCGACTACGTACTGATAACACAGCACTGGTACGCCAAAATTTACCTAAATGGGTTTTATTTCTATTAAAAAAAAAAAAACGACAGTGGGTCAGTGGGCAAGTATTGTAATCGCTGTATGCCCAACCACCATGTAACCCTGGTAACATCGACTACCATGGCAAGCCTACTTACCTCTTGTTGCACAATGATAAATATCTCTGTCTACTCACCAGTAACAAATACACAAATTCTGATTAGTAGATCAATTACAAAGGCTAAAATGTGAGTAATTGTGTCTTTTTTTGGCTGCATGGTTTGTGACTGCTAATGTTTGCAATCACGAGCACAGAGGTTCAATAAATAGACCGTAATATGGTTGCGTCCGGGCTGCAAGGTGGTGCAATGGTTAGCACTCTCGCCTCACAGCAAGAGGGTCACAGGTTCGAATCCGGCTTGGGACTCTTCTGTGTGGAGTTTGCATGTTCTCCCCGTGTAAGCGTGGGTTTTCTCCGGGTACTCCGGCTTCCTCCCACCGTCCAAAGACATGCTGTTTAGGTTAATTGATTACTCTAAATTGCCCGTAGGTGTGGATGTGAGTGTGAATGGTTGTCTGTCTGTATGTTGTCTGTCTCTATGTGCCCTGCGATGGACTGGCGACCTGTCCAGGGTGTCCCCCGCCTTTGCCCAATGCCAGCTGGGATCGGCTCCAGCCCCCCCGCGACCCCTAACGGGATAAGCGGTTGACGATGGATGGATGGATGGATGGATGGATGGATGGATGGATGGTTGCGTCCGGAATTCCATAACATGCTATTTAGACCATTAAAACAGTATGTGAGATATTTTAGTACATCCGAAACCTTAGTATGAAACCAATAGTACCTGAATTGCATACTATTACTGGTAAAATATTACAGTATGCAAAGCTGGACACTACGGTGGCATAAATATCCCACAATGCAATGTGGTCATGACAACAACAGTCACAACAGATGTTGACACACAGTCAACACATGGTGCTTTCAAATGGGGTTGTGTTTACCGTGTTTACAAGTTGGGTCCATACGAACGCCCCCCTCATGTCATATTCACGACCTGGTAAGTGAAAAGTTTATGAAAGTTCACGATTTGTGACGTGTGAGAAATGATGGAGCCTTTGAAAGTTAATTTTGCTGTGCATAATAAGTTTATATCGTACATTATATTGTAATTTTAGTCATATATTGTTTTCTTGGTAATTTTATAATGTGTCTGAGGTAAATGTCGATATTCTCAATGACCTCATCTTGTTCCTCTGTCATTATGTCTTTGCATGTTACCCACTTGCTAGCTTGCTAAACTGTTAGCCTCTGTGGCTTCTTGACTCAGACAGTAAAGTTAATATTGCCGTTGCTTAGCAGCGGTGTTAATGACTTAACCACTTCAACGTAATGCATG
This sequence comes from Pterois miles, assembly GCA_947000775.1. Taxonomy (NCBI): domain Eukaryota; kingdom Metazoa; phylum Chordata; class Actinopteri; order Perciformes; family Scorpaenidae; genus Pterois; species Pterois miles. Next base: position 1,332,894 of record CAMQGK010000604.1, read on the forward strand.
TCGTGTTGCTAGGAGTTATATATATTTTAAATTACCGTTGTTTTGGTCAAATGAGGTTGGCAGGGGATACCATAGTGACACATGTCTAACTGGCAAGGAAGTGAATATGTAGTATCTGTAGTGCATAGCATGCAATTTCAGATGAAACTTGTGTCTTATTCTCTGCAACCTACTATCCAAATGTTTAATTTTGACTTAATTTTAGCTGAATAAATGATAAAAATAAAATCCAAATACTGAAGGATTCAATATTACTGAATAATAGCAAAACATACAAGGCTTGCACCACTGTAACCTGCAGCTCAACATGTACTGTCTGTTCCACAGAGGCGTTGACTCTCGGGACAATATTGTTATTGTGACAGAAACCAACTGAACAAGAAACATCAGACAGCCCAAAGAAATCATACATGGACTACGGCAACTGAAATGTGTTTTGCATGACTGGATGAAGACAGAAGCTAAGGACAGAAAATTGCAAAGCAGACCTTGTGAGCCGGTCCCCTGCTCCCTCCGAACAATGAACAGCCAGACACAACGCCTGTCAGCAACTGCCCTCCCCTGTGGCCGGGACTGCCACAGAGTGGTACACAGCAGGCAAGGACACACCAAATATATATGCTTCAGATACCTACAAGCATTACACAACGGTTAGCTCTTAAACAACTTGTATTTTCAGCAGAGCGGTGGACTTGGATGCAGGACTGTCCTCACACAGTTCTCAACTTCAGTCTTGTGACTAGCAGCCCCATGGATGGGAGGAACTGAATATGTCATCAAATGTTATGGGGTAATAGGGTGTATATTACAGAAAATAAGTCGATGTTAGGGCTGAAATTTCCATTTCCACTCTGAGTAGTATGCAAATGCCTGAGGTGCTGTTTAATAAAACGATGAAGGAAAGGAATTGGACCATTAAGGACATCTAAAAATTAATGACCTTCCCCATCTCATGAGACACTAAAGGCCTATAGCAATATAACTACAATCGATAATTTTAGGCGTAGACTAGGCTGCGCAGGGATGAATCACCGATAATTGTAGCATTAGATGTCCACAGACGTCCAAACAGCTCCAACCTTTTAACTTGAGTTGCCAAAGAATACACATTTCCTCCATTATATGCCAGACTTTTAAAGCAAGAGATGTTTTCGGTCAAAGCTCACCGCCCTGTTGTTAACACTGATGCTGAGGACAAATCCACAAGCTGGGCAGATCAGCATCCATCCACCGCTCCTCCTCCGGAGAAGGAGGACTCCTCACGTTACAGCCTCGCTGACAAGAGCAGAGCTCGTCCATGTTTACCGATGATTAACACATAAAAGAGTCTTACCTGGAGAATGTCATATGCCGATCAAGTCACCTCCTTCTGGGATTTGTGAGGGATGGTGCTGGCTGGTCGCGCATCACTCGATGTGTGTTTCGCCGACAGAAAGCTTACGGAGCACAGTGCCTGACAGCGGCGCCCCGGAACGAGCATAACAATAAACGAGCCCACTGCAGTTGTCTGGTCGGTGGATACACAGCCTGCCTGCACGAGAGCCTGCCACCCCACCCGAGCAGCGCGAGCTCGATCGTTACCGAGACAAACAGTAACGCTGATCGTTACCACAGCCATTATACCCCTCTAACGTTACATCTCATTGAACATATTAACAGAGGCCACTGACCCGCCTATGTTAACAATATAAATAACAAGAATAATAAAACGCTATTGTACATTTTTCTTTTGCTGAACTTAACTTGATATAACGTAAGCTAGTAACATTAGGGAAACCATGCTGCATAGATGTTGATACAGCTAGGTTAGCATTAACTACAAGTTTAGCTAGTTAACTAGCTTAAGTTGTTAGCTAACATTAACAAACCCATGCATCTTAGACACTAACTAATGGAGCAACGCTGATGTACGTTTTGTTTTTGTTAAACTTGCTTGGGACTATAAATTAACATATAAAGTTAGCTAGTAACATTAACATTAGGCTAACCATATGCATGGGTGTTTACACACAGCTAGGTTAGCGTTAACTAGATAATTAGCTAGTTAACTAGCTTAAGTTGTTAGCTAACATTAACAAACCCATGCAGCTTAGACACTAAATAATTGAGCAATGCTGATGTACGTTTTGTTTTTGTTAAACTTACTTGGGACTATAAATTAACATATAAAGTTAGCTAGTAACGTTAACATTAGGCTAACCATATGCATGGGTGTTGACATACAGCTAGGTTAGCGTTAACTAGATGATTAGCTTGCTAACTAGCTTAAGTTCTTAGCTAACATTAAGCCCACGCATCGTAGAGCTAACTACAAGCCGATAGTTTGCGAGTTTCGCAAGAGGTTTTGCAGATCTCAGATCAGATTTTGCAGTTTGTGGTACCTTCAAGACAAGGGTAGATTGCATAGATAACCGGATGATAGCTGGTTAGTAGATGAACTTCTTCACTGGAGTGAGTCGATATTCAGCAGCAGCAGCCGTCTGCAACCAGCATGACAGTGTCATCACGTCAAGAGTCGCTTGAGTCCCGATTGGACTTCATTGAATACCTGGTTGACAGGATCCACCAGCAGCAGAAAAGATCCTTGGGACATCTACAATCCTGAATTTAAGAGCAGGTAGGCTACAAAAACAAGCGCCTATCACATGTATTTGTTACACCGGGCTGTTGTGTGTAATACCACCACCTGTGTGTTTATGTTCACAGATAAGGACTAAAGACCTGACCTTTTACAGTGTTCTCTGTACCCTACTGAAGTTCAATAAAACCCACATAAGACAGAAGAAAATTCACATAAATGTCAAGCCTTCAGGTAGGATGGGCTGTCATTTCTCTGGGAAACAAGGCAAACGAGCAAAATAAGGAAGCACCATGTTATTTTATAAAGCTCGCTGTAGGTTTGAGTTCACTGTGACCAGTGGAGGAAGCCATCAGCTGCAACACAGTCCCAGCTCTGGACCTCAGAAGACGGCTGAGACACTGGCTGACACTGAGAAACCCCTTTATATGTCCCCATTCCCCCAAACACAGGTACATACTGTATATTTGATTTGGGAGCTGGGTGAAGCAATTTTCTACCGTTGTAATTTGGCATTGATCAACAAATGGACCCAGAACAGTTTCTGAAATTGTTTTTATTAATGCATGATGTGTTTGTGTTTTGTCCTCTGCAGCTCTGCCCGGCCTCTAAAGACAACAGTGAAATTAGGAAACTATAAGTAGTGGCTAGACGAAGGATGGAGGACTCTGAGTACCTGTCTCTAGCTGCCAGGTAGACACTGTGAGAGAACAACCTCATTATTTACAGGTTTTCTGGGCTTAAGTCCCTCATCATCACAGTGTCACAGGGGGCTCCTCAACTGTCCCTTAAAGATGAAAACGTACTCTCATCGAGCTCACATCCTGCTGCACTTGGAAGAGATCCAGATGGAGGTGGACATCAGGAAGTGTGACCTCTGCAATCAAACCATGAGTCTGGACCAAAGCAACAAAAAACTGCAAACACTCAGAGTAAGGAATCCACACAGTACACAGCCACTGTTTTTAAAGCAGCAACAAAATGTCTGTATCTCTGCTTCCTTTTGTGTTGTGTTATATTATTTCTATATGTTGTTGGTGTCCTCTGAAAGCTTGCCGATCTAGTGCTAGTTTAGTGTTTGAAATGAATAAAAGATGCAAAGAGAAAGAGCGCCGACACTGATATTCTCCCTCCGTCTGAGGGTGTCCAAATCTGGAGACGCAGTCCAGCCGAACACTATATGTTCACACAGTGGAGCTGGATAGTGTGAAGCTGGGCTTCTCGATGCGGTAATAGCTGGACTACAGGTAGTTGTCTGTTTGAAACTAGAGATGCACTGATACCCCTTCGGCCATCTAAGGAATGGCCAAAATAAAGTGAACAAGCATGCAGCCAAGAAAGTTAGCCAATTGCTCTCTGCTTCACTCTTGTGGCTGCTTTCAGGTTTTTCCCCTTTCTTATACTATACACCGCCTGCTACACCTCAAGGGAGAATAAATAGGGTAGACCCTCTAAAAAACAAGCAGCAGATTTAGCTTGTAATAAGGAGACTTGTGTTATTCTGCTCGACTACAAGCAAGAAGGGAACTAAACCTGCAAATTACTCACTGTGTTTAGTGAGAATATGACACCTCTGACTATTTTGAAGTTTTATGACTAGATATGTTATTTATTTCTAGGGCCATATTGCAGCTAATTTTGTGATGCTCCTCCCGGAGAGGTCAGTGAAGTCTTCAATGGTGAGCCTTATTTGTGTTTTATTTTAGGACTACCTGCATTTTAGGGCTGGGCCAAATCTTCTATCAATATAGGTTATTTCATACCTCGATAACGATATATATCATAATATAGCATGTTTTGTGGTAATTCAATAACAGTTGAAATTATGGAGAAAAAAGAAATAAATATAAGCCTAGCCTATTTTGCCATAGAAATGATATAGAAAATATATATATATGATAAACATTTTTATATAATTTTGATGATGGGTATCATTATATTGTCCAGTGCTACTGTGTTTTAATGTGTTTGTTGTCAATTTGGTAATGCTTTTCATGTGTTATTTTTTCTTTTCAGATGTGCTAATATTGCTCAACAATGATAATATCCTCAGAGAGTATGTGGCTCAGTTTTTGTTTTTACCTTCGCCAAGGAGGTTATGTTTTTGCCGGCGTTTATCTGTCTTTTTGTCTGTTTGTCTGTGTTCAAAATAACTCAAAAACTTATGGACGGATTTTAATGAAATTTTCAGGGTGTTTTGGGGTGATCCAAATCCTGGATTCTGGATCACTTTGAAATTTTCGTTAACATTGGGGTCAATGGTACCCAAAAAATTGTTTTCTCAACATCTCTGGTAATTGTTGCCAAAAGCTCATGAAATTTGACTCAGGGATTTACAATGTGTACTTCTATCAAATCCCAAAGGCTGATCCAGATCACAATATTATAGCAATTTATATAAAAAATGGGGGTACTCTTACATTTTGGCCTGGGGGCGGCAGTAGCTCAGTCAGTAGGGACTTGGTTTAGGAATCGGAGGGTCACCAGTTCAAGTCCCAACATGGACCAAGACCATGCTGGAGAGGTGGCAGTTTACCTCTTGGGCACTGCCGAGGTGCCCCTGAGCAAGGCACCAAACCCCCAACTGCTCGGGGTGCTTGTCAGGAGCAGCCCCCTCACTCTGACATCTCTCCATTAATGCATGTATGTGTACTGTGTGATATTAACAACAGAGTGTAAAAACTGAATTTCCCTACGGGGATTAATAAAGGTTCATGTTATCTTATCTACTGTGCATTTAATATTAGAGGTAGAGATTTCTAACAAGCTGCATCGTTTAGCTGAGACAATTCCGCATCTGAAGTATGTCAACGAATTTGATCTAGCTTTAATACTTGAGGAGACAGATCCAGAAGAAACCACCAGGGGGGAAACTATGGTGCTTGGCGGAGGTCTGCGCTCTCTGAGGGCTTTTCTAGTTTTATGTTGTAAAAGCTTTTTTAAAAATAATTTTAATCGTCTGATCAGGAGTTTTGATTGTGGACTGTCAGTGCAAACCTTCCATGGTCAATCAACAAGTGCATGCTTGTGACATCAACAAAAACAATATAATAATAATATTTTCCCTGTATTTCCTGTCAAGTTTTGACTGTAGGCTACCTTTTATTTACAGAGGCAAGGTTTGATCAGTTCAGGTGGTGTGAAGTAGCATTTACTAATCTGATGGGATGAAGTGAAATATACTGTAAACTACAGCAGGGTTCATTCACATGAAGATTAACATTGAACATTTGCACATCTTGAACAAATACTGGGAAGCTATTTGGAGAGATTTGATTTTAAAGTCTCAACAGGGCAATGTTATTGTGAAAGATAATATAAAATAGGAACCAGCAGGAAAACCACAGTAGCAAATAACAAACAAACTCTTCTTTTAAATTATTGTTTGGCGTAACAGTAGATATCATGAACTGCTCCAAGATTTTGTACTAAAGTACAAAAATCAGAGTTGCCTGTTCATGTGGTCATTGAGTATTATTATTTACCTACTTTTGTCATATTGAGAGGGAGCTGATGGAGACCCTGTTTGATTGGCAACATCTCAGATATAGATGTTATCTTGGAAAATTATGAAATACAATTTCCATTATGTAGCATGTTGCTTGCTTTCTGGATAACCAAACTCATTATATCTGTTAGTATCAGCCACCATGAGCCTTGGGCTTCATGGTGTAATTTATGCTGGGATGAAATATGAATTAAAGTAAAAATAAATTAAGTCATAAAGAAGATTCCCTCTAAAGCTCCTCAAATGTCAAAGACAGCGGGGACAGACTGCCACTGAGTGGCCATGTCTAAACATTACAACTGATTGAAGCACAGAGAGCTCGATCACAGATTTAATCAGTTATTTTATCAGTTAGTTAAGACATTCATTTTTGCAGTGATGGTGGTTGGTGGTTCAGAGGTTTGAGATCAGAGGTTTATGGTAACAACAAACACTACAGAACAATAAACAGGTTAAAACCACACGACAAAAGAAAACTTCTGTTGTTCATGTGTGTTGTGTAAAACACTGTATACTGTAGCTGTATTGTCAATAACTCCAACACTGGACATTTCTTTCATTAGTTTTATTATTGATGTTCGATGGCTTTCGTACTAATATTTACTAGGAAGTCCCGCTGGCCTGTAAACGTTGGGATCTCCTCCGTTGCGTCCATGCTCATTTGCCCTCTGATCAGCAGCAGAGTCCTCGGCACCGTGACCCGTTCTTTCCTGTATCCACTCTCTGGCGTTACTGAAATGACAAAACAGACAACGAATATCAGCACAAGCAGATGACAAAACAAGTACTTTTCAAAACCTACTTATAAAGTGCTGTAAAAGGCCCAAGACCAAATACCGTGTTATAGCACAGTGAACTAAGATGTCTGGACCGAATAATGATCAACAAATGTAGGTCATCTACACATCAGGGAGGTTCTGAGATGGAGCCTGGTTAAGGTAGGCCTGCAGATTGTTTAATCAGTAATATTACTGTGACCAAATGAAACATAGATCTGATTGTATAGAAATAACAAGAGATAATGCCTTTGAATCATGTGAGCTGGTAGCATGTACTGTAAATGGAAAATAATACAGGACCGGAAAATGATCCCTGAGGTCCATCTGCAGCTTTATTAACAAGAGTCAGACAAAAGAAGGAAAACACTAATATGACAGCCAACAGTGTAAAAGCAGATAATGCTCCTCACCTGATGACCTCAGCGGCCCATCTGCCTCCTGCTCCTCTCTCGGCAGCATCATGGTTTCCTCTGGCGTGAAAGTATTTGTCTGAGTCTTTCCAGTTGGCCTCCCTCATATCACTGTATGCTCGCCACATATCACGAGCTCCTGATCAGGACAGCAGACAGTTTAATAAAATCAATGAGAGAATTCAGAAAAAAGGACATGTAATTGTTGAGACGCTGAAAAGGTTTCTAACCGTTATTGGCTTCACCAGGGAAGGTGTACCACTGAGCGTTGGTTTCCACAATTAGAAACACAGCAATTCCTGCCAGAAGCAACTTCATGGTTATGGATGCCTGAAAGGAAAACAACAACAATAACAACAAAATTACTTATAGTTCAACAATTAAAAAAAAACACAAAATTTGAAATACACATTGATATATTTCAGGTCTTTCAGACTTACTTTGTGGTTCCTGCAGAGTTTAGAGTGAGTCTTGATGGATTATAGAGTATCTCATCAGTGAGGTCTCTACTGATCGGACTCTGACTTATATTCTCCTCGCTGGGTCGTAGGATTGCTCAGTGATGGAAATCCCCGTCCATCTGAGGATCGGTTAAAGATCAGAAATGTCAGACTAACACATTGAGGATATTCTCTAGTTGTGCAACTGCACATATCAATAAAGCAAGGACAACATCAAGCTTTATATAAACAAAAAGATGCCAGGGATTTTTGCTGCATGCCATGAAAAATGAACTTAAATTAAAATAGCTCACACTTTTGCTATGATGTTTTTCAGATGATAATCTAGTTTTCATCTTCAATCTAGTTCAAATTTACATTTGGAATGATATTTGCACAATTTTGTAATCGACAGGAAGTGATCCACAAATGTGCAAATATCATTCCATGTGTACAAATATGTATATATCACACATTTTAACTTATAACCTTTTTAATGTGGAATTAAAATTTGTGTTTACAGAGTTAAGTTATGTGTATTTGCAAATTGCCCTGTATTTTTGATCACATGTTTGAGTCTTTGGGGAATCTAGAAATGTCTTCAACAAAACCTTGACTGTTGTGAAATAATTTTTGGGATCTTTTTGTCTTTAACCAGATGGTTGGAGGATCGATCAGCAGGATGCCCCTATATGATGAAGGCCATACAGGCTGTTCTCCATACTAGAATACTGGTCCTCCACCGCATGCAGCTGGAGCCCTTTTATTTTTTTAGTCAGCCAATGCAAGAAACCTGAGTTATAACACTTTTGTGTGATGTTTCCATATAAAGTTTATGTCTGAATATGTTTGGTGTGTTCACTTTTTAAAGTTAATTTAATTTTTTTTTGTTCACAGCTGCTAAAGTCGAAGGACTGAATTAAAGTCTGACATCTCCTGTCTGAAAAAAAGTCAATATTGTGTCACAACTAAGATAAGGCTCCAGAGGAGTTTGAACTTATCTGTGTAGAGACCAACGAGCAGGTTTTCCACAGAGCAGCTTATCCTTCATACAGTAAGATCAGCTTTAGCCAACAGGCTCTGATAACAAGTTCAAACCAAGTTCTTGCTCTTTATCTCAATAAACTTCCCTCTATTTTGAAACAGCTTTGGTTACATTACAACAGCATTGGCAATAACAAACTATTTCTCAGAAAATACTGAATACAACATTAGATTAAAATCATTTTAAAGATGTAATGCTATTTATCATCACTTAACTGTAAGGATGATTTCATCATAAATCAAATGTAATCAATATGTAGTCTTTTTAAATTAAGTTTAGTTTTCAATAGAATTGCTAAAAAATACATATAATTTATAATTTAAAAGTGCTGCCACGACTGCAGTTTCTGCTTTAGTTGCTGTTGTGCTTCATTTCTATTAAACAACTCTCCAGCAGTAATATCTCTGGAGAGCTAGAAACTAAACAGACTTTGTCAAATGAGCTTCAGTTTAGTTTTTTTGGTCAGACTTTGGATTTGCACACATCATGTTAAATGATGTTTGTCTTTGGGCTCACCATCCTCTCAGTACATGACATTGGTTCATTTGTTGCTTTTCATTAGCCTTGTGTGAGAGCTTCATTATCCTGTCACACTTTTAAAACTTTTATTAAAATAATAGAGATAAGACATACAGTACAGACCAAAAGTTTGGACACACCTTCTCATTGAAAGAGTTTTCTTTATTTTCATGACTATGAAAATTGTAGATTCACACTGAAGGCATCAAAACTATGAATTAACACATATGGAATTATATACTTAACAAAAAAGTGTGAAACAACTGAAAATATGTCTTATATTGTAGTTTCTTCAAAGTAGCCACCTTTTGCTCTGATTACTGCTTCACACACTCTGTATTCTCTTGATGAGCTTCAAGAGGTCGTCACCTGAAATGGTCTCCAACAGTCTTGAAGGAGTTCCCAGAGATGCTTAGCACTTGTTGGCCCTTTTGCCTTCACTCTGCGGTCCAGCTCACCCCAAACCATCTGGATTGGGTTCAGGTCCGGTGACTGTGGAGGCCAGGTCATCTGGTGCAGCACCCCATCACTCTCCTTCTTGGTCAAATAGCCCTCACACAGCCTGGAGGTGTGTTTGGGGTCATTGTCCTGTTGAAAAATAAATGATGGTCCAACTAAACGCAAACCGGATGGAATAGCATGCCGCTGCAAGATGCTGTGGTAGCCATGCTGGTTCAGTATGCCTTCAATTTTGAATAAATCCCCAACAGTGTCACCAGCAAAGCACCCCCACACCATCACACCTCCTCCTCCATGCTTCACGGTGGGAACCAGGCATGTAGAGTCCATCCGTTCACCTTTTCTGCGTCGCACAAAGACACGGTGGTTGGAACCAAAGATCTCAGATTTGGACTCATCAGACCAAAGCACAGCTTTCCACTGGTCTAATGTCCATTCCTTGTGTTCTTTAGCCCAAACAAGTCTCTTGTGCTTGTTGCCTGTCCTTAGCAGTGGTTTCCTAGCAGCTATTCTACCATGAAGGCCTGATTCACACAGTCTCCTCTTAACAGTTGTTCTAGAGATGTGTCTGCTGCTAGAACTCTGTGTGGTATTGACCTGGTCTCTAATCTGAGCTGCTGTTAACCTGCCATTTCTGAGGCCGGTGACTCGGATGAACTTATCCTCCGCAGCAGAGGTGACTCTTGGTCTTCCTTTCCTGGGGTGGTCCTCGTGTGAGCCAGTTTCTTTGTAGCGCTTGGTGGTTTTTGCGACTGCACTTGGGGACACTTTCAAAGTTTTCCCAATTTTTCGGACTGACTGACCTTCATTTCTTAAAGTAATGATGGCCACTCGTTTTTCTTTACTTAGCTGCTTTTTTTCTTGCCATAATACAAATTCTAACAGTCTATTCAGTAGGACTATCAGCTGTGTATCCACCTGACTTCTGCACAACACAACTGATGGTCCCAAACCCATTTATAAGGCAAGAAATCCCACTTATTAAACCTGACAGGGCTCACCTGTGAAGTGAAGACCATTTCAGGTGACGACCTCTTGAAGCTCATCAAGAGAATGCAGTGTGTGCAAAGCAGTAATCAGAGCAAAAGGTGGCTACTTTGAAGAAACTAGAATATAAAGCATATTTTCAGTTGTTTTACACTTTTTTGTTAAGTACATATTTCCACATGTGTTAATTCATAGTTTTGATGCCTTCAGTGTGAATCTACAATGTTCATAGTCATGAAAAGAAAGGAAACTCATTGAATGAGAAGGTGTGTCCAAACTTTTGGTCTGTACTGTATGTTGACATTAAAAATAAATTATATTGAGCATTACAGAAAGTAATTGTTGTAGCATCATTACAGATAAAATTACAGCCACAAGTAGCAGTCCGTGGGTTCACGTCCTTTATTGCTTTGATAAGCTTGGTTCAGAAATGATCCACAGAACGTTTGGTAAAAATCAGGCCTGTGGTTTAGGAGAAGATGTCAAAAATGGGCTTTTCATATAATTCGAAATGGCAGAAAATCTAGTTGGCAGACTTGAGCGGTCTAACAGGGTTTTTTGTAGAGCACATTCACCTGGACATATGTGTCAGGTTTCAAGTCATTTGGATTTAAGCTGTGAGGGGGCCAACCTTTAAAATGTTTCACTTTTTGGCTCTCGGTGATAGCACCACTATCAGGCCAATTGGGATCATGTTTACTGAAGCATTATGATATCATGGCCATTTATGGTATCGAGTTCATGTCTGTAGCTCCTTCCAGCACATAGCAAATTGAGCAAAGGCATAATATAGCATATAATGCTAAACTGGCCATGCCCACATACACCAATCAACATAACACTTCAGATGTTGGTTAATACTTGCCCCAAGAGCATGTGTACCAAATTTGTTGAAATTATGTCAACCAGGTTTTGTGGTACAAGGTTTTGGTGTTTTTGGCACCCAAACACGTACTAAAGATATCTACAAAGATTTAGTATGATTAGCCTAATGGTCAATGAATTGAAGCTGATTTCCTGCTAAGTCATGCCCTCTGCAAAAGTTTGTTGGTCAATATCTTCAAATTATGATAAGATATCAACAAGGTTTTAGGAACTTTTAATAAGCTTAGTCCAAAAATGATCAACAGACAATTTGGCATCAGTCAGACCTACAAATCAGGAAAAGTCAAATGTCAAAAATGTGTTGGTTTTTTTTTTTTTCAAAAAATTCAAAATGGCAGAAAGCTTGGTGGACTTTAGTGGTCCAAAGGCTTTTTGTAGAACACATGGAGTTGGAGATGTGAGCCAACAGGCTCTGATAACAAGTTCAATCCAAGTTCTTGCTCTTTATCTCAATAAACTTCCCTCTATTTTGTAACAGCTTTGGTTACATTACAACAGCATTGGCAACAACAAACTATTTCTCAGAAAATACTGAATACAACATTAGATTAAAATCATTTTAAAGATGTAATGCTATTTATCATCACTTAGCTGTAAGGATGATTTCATCATAAATCAAATGTAATCAATAAACATGGTAATATGTGGGTCTGTATTTGTCAAGAAGTTCAGGAACATCTGAACCCATGAGGCTGCCTTAATTTTCCCTGACTCTAGTTATCAATGCCCTGTCAATGTATAGTTTCATGACAATGGTTAATGTTTGTTTGTTTTTTAGTATAAATGATGATTAAATTAAAATCACTTTTGGTGAGGAAAAACTGTCATGGCCATTATGTGTAAATGGGTTCTGTGGGTACCCACGAGTCTCCCCTTTCCAGACATGCCCACTTTATGATAATCACATACAGTTTGGAGCAAGTAATTGTCAAGTCAGCTCACTGACACACTGACAGCTGTTGTTAGCTGTTGGACTGCAGTTTGCCTTGTTAAGATTTGAGCATATTTGTTTATGCTAAATGCAGTACCTGTGAGAGTTTCTGGTCAATATTTGTCATTGCCCACTCCCATGTTGATAACGTATTAAATACTTGACAAATCTCCTTTTAAAGTACATTTTGGAGAGATATAAAATTCCTTATTTGCATTTAATCCTGATGAACTAATTTTATTGATTGACAGCTCTAGTTTTTGATATATTCTGTCATCCTCCTTTTGGCTGCAGCTGCAGCAGCTCTTCTGTTCAGGACCTGTGAGTGGATTCAGGTCCATCAGCACCAGCTGACTGCTGCCATCTACTGCTGTGGAGGTACAGCACAGCACAAATCATCAGTACACAGCAAAAGGAAATTCCTACTTATGCTATTTATGTCCATCCATCCATCCATCCATTGTCAACCGCTTATCCTGTTAGGGGTCGCGGGGGGGCTGGAGCCGATCCCAGCTGGCATTGGGCGAAGGCGGGGTTCACCCTGGACAGGTCGCCAGTCCATCGCAGGGCACATAGAGACAGACGACATATAGACAGACAACCATTCACGCTCACATCCACACCTACGGGCAATTTAGAGTAATCAATTAACCTAAACAGCATGTCTTTGGATGGTGGGAGGAAGCCGGAGTACCCGAAGAAAACCCACGCTTACACGGGGAGAACATGCAAACTCCACACAGAAGAGCCGCAAGCTGGAATCGAACCTGCGACCCTTTTGCTGTGAGGCGACAGCGCTAACCACTACACCACCGTGCAGCCCTGCTATTTATGTATGATATATTTATTTTCTTAAAACAAATGTACAATATAACTCAATTTTAATGTCAACATGTCATGTCTTTATTATTTCAATAAAAGGTTTAAAAGTGTGACGGGATAATGAAGCTCTCTCACAAAGGTAATGGAAAGTGCCAAATTAACCAGCGTCATGTTTTGAGAGGGAGGTGAACCCAAAGAGAAACATCATTTAAACATGAAAATCTGAAGTCTGACAAAAAAAAAAATCAAAACTAAACCAGAGTTAAGACAAATAAAATAAGAGCTACTGGGACATTTTGATTATATAATTTTTCATGACATGCAGCAAAAATCCCTGGCATCTTTTTGTTTATATAAAGCTTGATGTTGTCCTTGCTTTATTGATATGTGCAGTTGCACAACTAGAGAATATCCTCAATGTGTTAGTCTGACATTTCTGATCTTTAACCGATCCTCAGATGGACGGGGATTTCCATCACTGAGCAATCCTACGACCCAGTGAGGAGAATATAAGTCAGAGTCCGATCAGTAGAGACCTCACTGATGAGATACTCTATAATCTATCAAGACTCACTTAAACTTGAGGAACAAAAGTAAGTTGAAAGACCTGAAATATAAATGTGTATTTAAATTTTGTGTTTTTTTAAATTGTTGAACTATAAGTAATTTTGTTGTTGTTGTTGTTGTTTAGGATATCAGAAGTGTTGGAGGAATGGGTTAATGTGGAAGCCAGTGGTCACTGGTGAAGTCGGTTAGCTTAGGTAAAATATGTTGATTTATTGTTTTATGTGGTTGAGGAGGGATATGTGGGAGAAAGGATGAGGGAGGCACTGGAAAGACAGAAAAACTACGCAGAGGAAACAGTGCTGGGAGAGGGAGGAGGAGAGGGCGTGAGGTATAGGTGAGGAGATTGTAACTGGGCTGTATATTGTGTTTTCCTTTTTGTTGCTTGTTAATAAAGCTGCAGATGGCCTGGGTAGGTTGTTTTTTATTTAGTGCTCAGTAAGATTAAAGGATTGTTGTATTATAATAGTTAGGTACAGTATTTGATTAAACAATGGGTCTGGATAGAACCTCCTGATGTGTAGATGATCATGTTGAGGGTAGAATAGTTAGTGCTTTACGGCTTTGGTTTGGGTAGACTTAAGTAGGTTTTGAAAAGTATTGTTTGATGCTTGGCTGGTTGTTGTTGTTTGTATAGACGAGAGAGTGGATAAGGAAAGACGGGAGGGCGAGGACGGTGATAGAGGGAAATGAGATGGACGAAGGAGGAGACAAGTTTAAGGCGGGGACTAGTAAATATTAGACGAAAGCGAACATAATAATAAAACTAATGAAAGAAATGTCAGTGTTGGAGTTATGACAAAAGCTAAGTATAAGTGTTAAAAAATGAAAAAGAAGTTTTGGTGTGGTTTTACCTGTTTCTGTTGTGTGTTTGTGATTGTTGACAAGAAACTGTGCAGTAAAAATAAGAATAAAATTTGAATATAATGGGTTAAAGGGGGGGGTGGGATGGTGATGATAGTGTTGAAATAGTAGAGGCATGGGATAGAGAAACAGCTGAATAGAGATTGAAGAAACATGAAAGTGAAAAAGATTTGACATTGGAAGTAATAAAAAATAAAAATAATGATGAATAAATTTAGCGTAGAAGAATAATGTCAAAGAGATGGGGCTGTAAGAAGGATTGGTAAGAATAAGTTATTTTTGTTGATGAAATGAAAAGAGAGTTTGTGGTAGGTAAGGGTATGGGTGATGTGGATGTAGTGTATGGGGAAGTGGTTAGATTGTTAAGAAGATGGTTGAATGGTTTTGAGGGTGGAGTTTGAGTTAGGGGGTTGGGTTCGGAAGTAAAAGAATGAGGTAAACTGATGACTTTAAATTGTGTGGTGTGAAGTGTGAATGTTTGTTGTCTTAGTGGGAGGACTGGGCGAGGGGAGCACCTACAGCTGGGAGGAGTGATAAAAGAAAAGGGTGAAGATGAATGGATGGATGGATGGATTTATGTGTCATGGATAGCTGGAGGGATGTTAGAATGGCACAGTGGAGGATACTGCTAAACTATATTAATGAAATAGGTTTTGCACAGGGAGACTTGTGACGCTATAAACATTTAAAATGTGTTTATAGAAAATTTTTTTGTGAGGGTGGGAGAAAAGTTGATGTGGGAAATAAAAGATAGAGGTTTATGGAAAAGAAAACTAAGAACAGTAAAAGGTTAAAACAAGAAAAGAAACTGTTGTTATGTGTGTTGTGTAAAACTGTCTGTGCTGTTTGTAATACTCCAATGGCATTTATTAGTTTTATTATTGATGTTGTGGCTTGCTAATATTTATAGGAGTGTGGCTGTAAACGTTGGGTCTCTCCGTTGGTGCTATTTGCTGTAGAGAGGCGGCACCGTGACCGTTTTGCTTGGGCTGAAATGAAAAAAGAAAGAATGAAAGAGATGAAAAAAAGCTAAACTTATAAAGGGTAAAGGAGACAAAGCGTGTTAAGAAGTGAACTAAGATGTGGACGAATACGATAAAAATGTGGTTAAATAGGGAGGTTTGAGATGGAGCTGGTTAGGTAGGCTGAGATTGTTTAATAGTAATTTCTGTGACAAATGAAAATAGATGGATTGTATAGAAATAAAAAAGATAAGTTGATATGGTGGTGATGTCTGTAAATGGAAAATAATAAGGCGGAAAATGTCGGGTTGAGTATTAAAAGAGAGAAAAGAAGGAAATAATTGGCAAGGTAAAGGATATGTCCTGTGCTGGGCCTTGCTGCCTGGGTATGGTTTGGGGAAGTTTTGTTGGTTTAGTTGGCTTATCTGTTGCGCATTCGGCCTGTAGGACAGAGAAGTTTAATAAAATAATGAGAGAATTAGAAAAAGGAATGTAATTGTTGGGGGGCGTTTGGGGGAGGTTGGGGGTAATTGGGGGGGTTGGGTGGGAAAAAAAAAGTTAAATTGTTTGGGTTTGTGGGGGTTTGGTGGGTGTTTGAGTTTGTGGGTGGGTTTGGGGTCGGGTGTGTGGTGGGGGGTAAAGATAGAAATGTGTTTGGGTTCTGTTGGTGTAATAAAGAAGGATGTTAAAGGGGGGGGAAAATTATTTATGGTGTTTTTTTTGTTGGTTTGTTTGTTTTTGTGTGTTCTGTTTAATGTGTTTGGTTCCAAATGGTGGTTGCTGTGGGGTCCGTTGAAATAATAGATGTGTGTTAAATGTTTGTTGTTAGAAAATAAATTTTATGTGTGTGGTGTGTGTTTGTGTGTGTGTCTAGGTGTGGGGTGTGGGTGTGGCGGGGAAGAGGTGGGTGAGAAAAGGAGGATGAAGATAAAAGGGATAATAAATGGGTTAAAGAAATGGAAAATGTTAAGGGTTGTGTTTTAATGGGGGGGATGAAATATGGGGTTGTTGATAAATGAAAGGTGGTGTGTGGTGTGTGGGGTGATTTGAATGTGTGTTTATAAAGTGGGTGTGGAAGGGGAGTGGGTGATAATGGGGAAAGGTAATTCTTTAAAAAAAAAAAATGTTAGGGGATGTATGGGGGAAAATTAAGGGGGGGTGTGGAAATAGATGGTGTTTGTGTGTAAGTGTGTAAATAGTAAAAGTTTTATGTGTGTTTTGGAAATGTGTTGTTGTGCTGTGTATGTCAGTTAAAATAGAGGGAGTTTGAGATAAAGAGAAGAATGTGTGTTTGGGTTGGCTTGTGTCTAAAAAAGTTGGCTGGTGGAGAAAATTTTGTGTGGCGGGAAAGTTGTTTTTGGTGTTTTGTGGTTAATGAAGATGGGAGGGTGTGGGAAACGTTTTGTTGGACTAAATTGTGTTTGTGTGTTTGGGTGAAAAAAAAGGGATAAAAAATGGTAGGGGGAGTTATCTGAGTTTGTTGTTGGTTGTGGGTGGGTTTGTTTGTTTTTGTATGTGTGTGGAGGGAGATGGTTATGGTGTTATAGGTTGTTGGGTGGGGTGGAAAAGGAAATAAGGGGGGGTAGGGTGAGGATGGGGTGTTGTGATTGAAGTTTTGTGGGTGGTTTGCGTAAAGATGGGGGGTGTTGTGTGTGTGTTTTTTATGTAATGTGAAAGGGGGGTGTTGTGTGGGTTGATGGGAAAGAAGAAGGTAAAATGAAATGTTGTGTCTAAGTGCTGTGTGGCGCTTTGTGGTAAGAGGTGTGTGGTTTAGGTGGGGGTTAGTGGGTTATAATGGGTTGGGTGGTGGGAGAGGGTGGTGTGGTGTGTGTTGATGTTTGGAGAGGTATAAAGAAGGGGTTTAGAAATGGGGGAATTGGGAGGGAGGGCGAGGAAGGGGGGGGGAAAGGAGAGAGGGGGGGTGGGGGGAAAGGGGTGGTAGATTGGGGTATGGGGGAGATGTTAGGGGGTGGTGGGGTGATGTGAGCGTGGGGAAAGAGAGGGTTGGGTAAGAAAAGGATGGAATTGGTGGGGGGGGCAAATGTGGTCGGCCCGGTGTGGGAGAAAGGTGAGATGGGGGGGAGATGGGGAGGAGGTGGTGGTGTGGGGTGTTTGTGGTGATGGGGGTTTTTAAAATGAGGATGGTGGTGTTGGGGTGTGGGGGTGGTTTTTAAGGATGACCTGGTGTGTGGGGTTGCAAGAAGGAGAGGATGGGGTGTGCAAGATGCTGGCGTGGGAGATGGGGGGGGTGGAGAGAGTGAGGAAGGGAAAAGTGTAGTTGGGTTTGTGTTGGGCTTTGGTGGGAGAGAATAGGTGTGTGAGAGTAGGAAGGTGGTTGAGAAATGAATTAGTTGTTGGTTAGTTTGGTTAATTGTTGGGTGTGAATTTGTGAAAATAAAGTGAATGAGAGGGTGTTGGTTTGTGTTTATAAAAGTAAAAGTGTGAAGGATAATGGTGGTATGGAAAAATGATGTGTTGGAGGATGGGGAAGAATAAGAGTGGAAGGAAAAATAGGTGGGTTGTTGTAGGATGTGGGGTAATAGAAATGAAGAAAGAAAAAGAGATGGTGTGGGAATATAAATTTATGTATTTTTTGAATTCTATTGAAAATAAAAATTTAAAAAGACAAATAAAGGGAAAAATAACCACAATACAGGACAAATAAAATAAGAGCTACTGGGACATTTTGATTATATAATTTTTCATGACATGCAGCAAAAATCCCTGGCATCTTTTTGTTTATATAAAGCTTGATGTTGTCCTTGCTTTATTGATATGTGCAGTTGCACAACTAGAGAATATCCTCAATGTGTTAGTCTGACATTTCTGATCTTTAACCGATCCTCAGATGGACGGGGATTTCCATCACTGAGCAATCCTACGACCCAGTGAGGAGAATATAAGTCAGAGTCCGATCAGTAGAGACCTCACTGATGAGATACTCTATAATCTATCAAGACTCACTCTAAACTCTGCAGGAACCACAAAGTAAGTCTGAAAGACCTGAAATATATCAATGTGTATTTCAAATTTTGTGTTGTTTTAAATTGTTGAACTATAAGTAATTTTGTTGTTGTTGTTGTTGTTTTCCTTTCAGGCATCCATAACCATGAAGTTGCTTCTGGCAGGAATTGCTGTGTTTCTAATTGTGGAAACCAACGCTCAGTGGTACAACTTCCCTGGTGAAGCCTATAACGGTTAGAAACCTTTTCAGCGTCTCAACAATTACATGTCCTTTTTTCTGAATTCTCTCATTGATTTTATTAAACTGTCTGCTGTCCTGATCAGGAGCTCGTGATATGTGGCGAGCAAACAGTGATATGAGGGAGGCCAACTGGAAAGACTCAGACAAATACTTTCACGCCAGAGGAAACCATGATGCTGCCGAGAGAGGAGCAGGAGGCAGATGGGCCGCTGAGGTCATCAGGTGAGGAGCATTATCTGCTTTTACACTGTTGGCTGTCATATTAGTGTTTTCCTTCTTTTGTCTGACTCTTGTTAATAAAGCTGCAGATGGACCTCAGGGATCATTTTCCGGTCCTGTATTATTTTCCATTTACAGTACATGCTACCAGCTCACATGATTCAAAGGCATCATCTGTTGTTATTTCGATACAATCACATCTATGTTTCATTTGGTCACAGTAATATTACTGATTAAACAATCTGCAGGCCTACCTTAACCAGGCTCCATCTCAGAACCTCCCTGATGTGTAGATGACCTACATTTGTTGATCATTATTCGGTCCAGACATCTTAGTTCACTGTGCTTTAACACGGTCTTTGGTCTTGGGCCTTTTACAGCACTTTATAAGTAGGTTTTGAAAAGTACTTGTTTTGTCATCTGCTTGTGCTGATATTCGTTGTCTGTTTTGTCATTTCAGTAACGCCAGAGAGTGGATACAGGAAAGAACGGGTCATGGTGCCGAGGACTCTGCTGCTGATCAGAGGGCAAATGAGCATGGACGCAACGGAGGAGATCCCAACGTTTACAGGCCAGCGGGACTTCCTAGTAAATATTAGTACGAAAGCCATCGAACATCAATAATAAAACTAATGAAAGAAATGTCCAGTGTTGGAGTTATTGACAATACAGCTACAGTATACAGTGTTTTACACAACACACATGAACAACAGAAGTTTTCTTTTGTCGTGTGGTTTTAACCTGTTTACTGTTCTGTAGTGTTTGTTGTTTCCATAAACCTCTGATCTTTTATTTGCCCACCTCAGAAACTGTTTCTGACCCAGCTCAAACTCAAAATAAAATTTTCTGAATATAACACATTGGATAATACATCCTACCAGAGAAAGCCATGACTGAATAGACGATTGTAGAAACATGATGCAGCAGTGAAAACATGATCTGACACTGGACAGTAATGAACAACATAATCATTCAATAAGAAGATGGAAGTTATAACAATTTTAACTTTCAGTAGCAAACCTGTTTATAAACATGAACATAATTGTCTCTCACTACATAGTCAGATGTTGCACTGTGTATCACTAATAAAATTATTCAAATTTATATTACTGCTCTATATATTGTAGCATTCTTGACTTCTTGATTTCCAGATCATAAATTACATTTTTTTCCTGACACTTTGTCAGACCAACTTCACTTTGTGGTTGCATGTAAATAACTTGCTAAATGTTGTGAATTAAACAAAAACACTTAGGATTAAGCAGCAAAACCACTTAGTTAGGTTTAGGAAAAAACAACATAGTTGGGCTTAAAATTACATTTTTACAGTGAAAATGTTGTGAACAATTCAGTCTTTAAAATACGACACCCTATCACTTTCTGTCAGCGTTTACTGTTACGGTGGATGGGTTTACATTGTAGTTAATGGAAGGCCTGGAGTGTCTCCTACCGCTGTAAAGGCGGCCTTCTTCTGCAGCAGTATCCAACAGCTGTAACAAAACTTCAGTATTTGATGACCTGGGAATGAGAATGGGCTGGATATTCTGCCACTCTATTATCTTATGTAATAATGGAAAGCTTCAAATCATCAACATAAAAATAAATAAATAAAGACTATTTCAGGGAAATGATGAATACTTTTTGTCCAGAAAACTAAAAATTAATTACTATTACTGAAAATCAAATTTTGTCGAATCCAAGGACACTGTGTCAGGAGGAAGAAATATCTCAAAAAAGACCACATACTACATACCAGACATCATCTCATTGAATGTGATCAGAGTTCATTATACCATTGCTCTATAGAAGGGTCAGTGGTATGTTCATTTAGCAACTCTGACTAAACAAGTGACTTGCAGAACGCACATTAATATCCATGATGACCGCTCACTAACCCAGTGAAACTGCAGCTTGATTGGCAGCACTGACCTGTCTGTACTCTCTAAGCCTCTTATCACACCCTCGCTGAAGCTGCTCTTTGTGCCGCTGTGATGTTGAACCAGCTCCCTGAGCTTTTAAACAGTGGTTTTCTTTTCATCAGAGAACAATCTCTTTTCTGACAGTTTCTGCTCGATAGCTGAAATACCTCTGCATTTGCATGACTTTTCTTTCCCACAGTTTTCCCCCAACCGCAAACCATTTTGTTGACCTGGATTTAATGAACACTTATTGTTTGAGAGGAGATTTTAAACACTGCTAAGATTTATACGCTACCATACTTTAGGTGATTAGTATAGCAGGGCTCTATAGTGGAACAGTGGACATGAGCATAAATTTCAGCTCTGTCGCAACTTCATCGTATTGTGTTTGCATCAATGTGTCAACTGACACAAGTCTTGTCTTCGTCATCCACCAGGAGAAAGAACAGAGACATGGCACCAGGATGCACTATGGGAAGGAGGCAAGCCGGCAGAGGCTTGGTGTGATGATTTGGGTAATGTTCTGCTGGACAATGTGCCCTGCCACACTGAGAAAAACTGTTAAAGAATGGTTTGAGGAACACGCTGAGTTTGAGGTGTTGACTTGGCCTCCGAATTCTCCAGATTTCAGTCCAAATGTGCATCTGTGGGATGTGCTGGACAAACAAGTCTGATACATGGAGGCCCAGCCTTGCAAATGACAAGACTTAGAGGATTTTGCTTCTGACGGTTTGATGCTAGATATGACAGCATACCTTCAGAGGTCTAGTGAAGTCCATGCCTCAACAAGTCAAGGCTGTTTTGGCGGCAAAAGGGGGACCTACTTAATATTAGACAGGTGGTTATAATGTTATGGCTGATCATGTAAATTTTAAGACTACGGATATTCTGCATTTTTTTATTTGGCAAGCTTAATAAAATCTCCTACGACCAACCTGTGGGTCCTGACCTAGTCTTTAGGGAATGACTGCTCTTGAGCATCTCAAGATGTTAATATTTCTGCTATTAGACCTCCAAAGAATAACAGAAGTGTCTTTCTGTGTGAGAGGGATCACAGGTTGTCTTCCATATCTATGAAATGACGATAATTTGTCAGAGTTTAAACAGAAGATCCTGGATGTAATGACACTCAGGAAAAAATAAAATTGTTTGGCCACTTTAAATGTCTTAATCAGGTCTGAAGATGGAGATGACCCTGACTATTGTGCACCTAATCTTAACACTGATATATAAAATCATGTATGCTCTCATATTTGTTGGTCCACCTGTTTGTTCACACTTTGACTTGTGCATATCTGAGGCCTATGAGCCGTAACAATGGAGCACATTATTCCCAAGGCTGCCGTGCACTCGCTCAGCTGGGTTGCTTTGATGCTCATAAGAATAACAGAGTTGGCTGTGATATAATGGCTTTAAAATTACCTGGAATCTGTGAGTGCCCATGAACCTCTCTTTTATAGTTTGAAATAAAACATCCCACACACTGAGCAAATCTTTGTGAAGAAATTATGCAACGTCGCTGAAAAAAATCCCTGGAGGATCAAAGCATGGCTCGAGTTGCGTTGATGAATGCGTTGTTTTGAGCTCAGAGAAGACACTGTGACAGGCTAATAAATATTCATCACAAAGATAATGTGAGGGGAAAAGTGAGGGTGAGGAAGAGAGCTGATGCAACGAGAGCCTGGAAGAGGAAAAGCTGTTCGTGTCTCATGTCTGAAACACAGGGAGAGCATCATTTTTCAGGAATGAATGTGTATTGTAGGCAGCAGATTAAATAGATCCAACATTTGCCATAAAGCAGAAGCAGCGAGGCTATAGTGTACTGGATCTACTTTACATAGATGCACAAAAATCACACAAGATGTCAGAATTGATATCATTAGAGCAGCGACAGAAATCTGACTCAGATAGCGGAGCAGTGAGCGATAACCCAACATCTCTCCCTGAAATCATCTGTCAGTCAGTGTCCTCAGAGACAGAGACATACAAAGCATGTTTCTGTGGGCTTTTCTTATTAAAAAAGTGCATGGATGATTTGGATGATTATGCCTTATATAATACTTCCTAAAGTTGTTCTTAACCGCATGCGTAGCAAGAAGAAAGTTGCTTCAATATGAATCAAATTTAAGCCTTGTGTCATATTCCAGATCTTATTCAACAAATTATTTAGGGAGGATACTATTAGTTATGAGAATGCATTCTTATCTCAACTCCTCACTTTGTCAAACCCCTCTGTGTCACTTTTTGGTCACCGTAAACATGTGCTTAATGTTTTGAAGTAAACAAAAACACTTGCTTAGGTTTAGGCAATTGTACCACTAAAGTTAAGCTTATGAAAAACAACATGACTGGGTGTAAAACTACAATAACACTGAACGTTGTGATAACGGGACATGAACAGCTGATTGTAACGTGACGCACGGGACACAAATAGCGCTCTGTTGGATGAAAGCCCTGTGTTTGTTGGACCCATCCACCTCCCCTCCCGCCCGCCCTAATCTAACGCCTATAACTGTATCAAAGTGTCGGTTTTTGACGCCCTGGGAATACAAAATGGCTGGTACTACATGTGACACCCTATATTCGTAGAGTCTAATAATATAGTGCTCCAGGTATGGTGTATTTTTATAGGCCAACCAGGAAGTTAGCATTGCTCTGTTCCCACAACAAGCCAACGGGATTTTTCCATCGGGTTCTGGATTATTGCAGAAAAAAGATCTGTGACAAACACACATTTATGATATGTACACGTTTTGTTCAGCAAGATAATCTCCACAAATGAACACCACTTTTAGGATTTTTGAGGATTGCTGTGAATGCAATCACCAGAAATAAATATCAACAGTAGGCTATACACAAACTACATCACGGTCACATGAACGTAACAAGTCAGCCGGAAGATGTTTATGCTTATTTCAGGCGTCTAATTAAAAAACAATTCAAACACTGACCTCCAGACAAGGGTACTGGTCTGGTGCTAAAATGCTAACTCAATTACTCGTTTAATTTCACTCTATAACATTATCATATGTAGTATTCTAGGGAGTTTTTACTCTTCCTGACTGCGGGTCTGGGACAAGTAAAAACTCCTTAGAATTCTTTAAGGCAGACACCAAGAAATAGCAACAGAAGACGGAAAATATATTAAAAAAGAATTTCTATCCAGCTTTCTAGAAGTCCTGTTTGTAGCAATGATACATTATTATTATTATCATTATTATTATTATTATTATTATTAGTAGTAGTAGTAGTAGAAATGGTAGTAGTAGTAGCAGTAGCAGTATTTTTTCAAGCGCCAATTCAAAATGAAAAATGGTGGGGATGTATTTGAAAATATTTGCTTGTGACTAAATCTACTGTGATACTAGATTATATTCGTCATATATTAAGCATGTGTTGTTACATAATCCCTTCTCCTTCCACTGCCAGTGAATCAGTCACATGCACATTATAAGTTTGGTTTATTAGTCAAACGTTATAAAGACGCATCTGTAAAAAGGTTTTAAAAACTATTAAATAGACCATTAACTTCTCCCGTATGTGTGTCTCGTATGTATAAAAGACTACACTACTGGATGGGAGGTATGATTTGCCGCTGATTGATGTGTAACACTAGAGACCGCCAGTGAGCCATGTTAGGCGCATGGCTCTGGGCGAACGTGAATGGTGAGTAAATGTGCCTTATCGACTGTATGGGCCTATTGGCTGTAATGGCATGATGGTCATAATGAAAGCAGCACAGGCTGCTCGTGACACTGACACTAATGAAAAAGCCTGATAGAGGCTCAGCACGTGAGCGAGAGAGGAAACGTGTAGACTACAACTTCGGCACGTTGTGCGTAAAAAGGGGATCTCTAATGTATGCGCAGAGATGCGAGTGAATATCATTGATCATTGGCTCCACCGGTAGACGGGTAATTGATGATGACGACTGATTGTGGAAATATGTCATTTCTGCTCACATTTCCAGCAATTTATCAACACTTCTGCTTTCACCTGCGCTCTTTTCGTGTCACAGAGCAACGGCAGGCTCCTGTAGTGTATACAGCAATAGAATGTCAGTCATAATTACCACTATTATCAAAAAGGATTCAGTCTGAAAGCTGTATTTCATGGCCATATGGGCGTTTTTTTGCTGTCAAGATGAGCGATAAAGGCCCCATATGAAAATAATAATGTGAAAATATGAAAATCCAGATTTATTTATCTTGAAGAGTCACCATGAGCATCAATGTGTAGTTTTGGAGTGAAACTGTAAAATTTCTCTCCGGAACCTCTGCTGAAACGGTCATCAACACTGAGGGCGCACGGATCCCTCGCCTCAGCTGAGTAGCCGACCTCCTACCGACTTACTTCACGTCACCCCGCCCGTCTGCCCGCCGTCTCCTCCCTGAAACCTCTGCTGCGACCATCCCTTTGAGCGGCTCCGGGCTGGGGGAAAAAAGATACCGAGACAGGCAGAAGGAGAAAGTGAGAGAGAGAGAGAGAGAGTGAGAGAGAAGGGAGACACACAAAGAGAGAGCGCGCAAAATCCACGCCGACTTCCAACATCACCTAGACTACCTGCTCCATCCAGCACAACAAGGGGAGGAGGACGCACAAGTGCAGGCGCGTCCATGCGTGCCAGCCGAACAAGACAATAAGCGAGGAC
Source organism: Pterois miles (assembly GCA_947000775.1). Lineage (NCBI taxonomy): Eukaryota > Metazoa > Chordata > Actinopteri > Perciformes > Scorpaenidae > Pterois > Pterois miles. Next base: position 1,358,641 of record CAMQGK010000604.1, read on the forward strand.
CACAAATCCAATAATTGGAATAAGAGTTTATCTTGAGAACTCTTGGGAAAAGAGCGCAGCTTTGCTACAAGAACAGCCTAAATGAGTACACGGTAAGAAGAGCCATGCATCTCAACAGAGAAGAAGATAACAGCAAAGGTGAGTAAAAGATTTCAACGGCTATCGGTGGTTTAATCCAGACCTCTGCGTGTAGTTCAAAGCTCTCGCGTTGGTTGCCAGATGCCCTTGAGTGTGTCATGTTGATGTCCAGTAATGATGCTGGGGGTCATTCCAACAAGCTCACGGAAACTGCTGTGATGATTATTGCCTTTCACTAAAAAAGCCTCGCACTGTAGCGAGAGGGGCTGTTGCATACACCCAATGTGGCAATGTGGTCACTGTCTGTGAGAGACCAGAGCCACTTGAGCACTTGTTGTTTGCCCGATTCGGTCGTTTTCGCACGAGGTGACCTGAGCGTAAAATGCACAAGGTCATCCATCCTCGGTCGTATTGATGAGCAGCGTAGCAACGAGATGCGTGTCTGTAACTGAGCCGCCACGGGTGTGTGTGTCCTCCAATGTGGTCGGAGGGGAGAATTCGAGAGCAGACGGTGTGTAATGACACGAACCCCTCCATCAGGATAAGTAATGATGGAGTAAACAGCCTCGGACGCTTCTGCCAGAGCCATGCAGAGTATATTTACTCCCCATCTTTGAACTGAAGTCGAGGTCACTGACTAACACCTGATGCTGAAGGAGATTTGCCTCTGAATGTCTGTCGACATGACGCAGTCTGTGTCTTATTATGCAATGTTAAATAAACACCAACAGGACTTGTCTTGTGTCCACCACACCCACATGGAGTAAGTTAAGCATCATTGTATGCATGATGTAACCAGTAACTGCGTTGTTTAACCTGTAGACTTGTAGTGGATGCATCAATTTATTGCACTCTCCAACTGTAAAATAAGTGGCATATCAGCAGTGCAGTTCTGGCTAGAATCACTGTTTGCTTTAGTTAAAATAGTAAGAACGCTAGACCACACTGTAAGTGTTAGATATCACTCTATAAACTCAAATTTTTTTCACATCTGAGCAGCATGCTGATAATGATGTAATATTGCTGGCAAGGGAATAAAGCATTTCATATTTTTACGTGCAGCTGTCAGGCTTTATGGTCGGCTAATATCTTTGTTTTTCCCAGCTGTAAAGCATGCTGCTTAGTGAGGAGTTCCCCATGTGGTGAGCGGTGCCCTGCACGGTGGCATCCTCCCTCATCCAAAATGTCTTACTACCTCACTGCCAGACGTGGTTTCACCAGGGACAAAAAGATGAGTCACCATCTGCAACTAGAAGTGATTTTCTGATTACATGACAGGTGTGTGTGTATCAGATAGAGAGAGAGGGAGTGTGAGCATCTGAAAGTGAGCGGGAATGTGTGAGAGAGCGGTGTGCAAGTCAGCAAGCATTGGTGAAAAGGTGAAATATAACAGCTGTGTTGCAGGATTTTATGTGTTGAAAATACAGATGTAAAAGTTTTCTGTAGATGCAGCTGAAGCAACTTTGACGCTAATAAATAACACCAGTGAAAACAGTACTGCTACTAAGGATAATAACAATAAACAGACAGAGAGAGATTTATAGAGTACGTTATTAATCACAACGGGAAATTGCAGCATTACAGCAGCCAATAATAAGAATGATAATAGAAGTTCCAGGAAACATCTCTTCATTAAGTTGATTAACAGCGGGTTCAAATGTAGAGCAAAAACATACTGTATGTCTCAATGAAATACACAGAACAAGCTAATACAGTAAATAATTCCAATGCATAATATTAAAAAGTATAAAGTGCTGATGTTGATATTTTTATGATTTACGAATGTTCACATTAACATTTTTATTTCACATTTATTTCATCAAGTAAATATCTTCCGTCAAACTGACATGATGATGATAGAAAAACCAACAGTCACCATGAAAAACTGTGAGCCAAGAAGAAGCCAGCTGACTGTTTTGATCCATCTTTAAACTGTAGATGTGTAACGCAGACAAACAGCTGCTCTAACAGTATAACTTACTGTGTGAAAGATGACTGCAGTTCTTTAAGGCAATAGCCTGTTTTACTACATAAACCCTCAACTGAAACAGATGGTGTTTTATTCTTAAAGACAGTCTGCTGTGTCAGAACAAATAAGAGCAATAGCTTGGATTAATTACCAAAAAAAACTATAGTCCCAGCCTCTAACTTTAATAGCCATATTGCATTAGATAGGATGCAGGAATATGTTTATTATACTTCAAGGTTAATTTAAGGAAAGCATACAGTGTTTGTTTGCTAAAGCATTTATAATTTATGTAAAAACAAAAGTGACGATGAAAATATGAATCTGCAGGTTCATAAAGACACCACTAGCTCTACTGTGAGGTGGAGCTAAACAGGAAGATGTCATTTAGACTTCCTGAGGATATTTTTTGATCAACCAAACGCTGAGTAAAATCCTGATTCCTTTAGCACCTGTTGGTTCAAGAAATACAAATGAGTTGCAGCTTCAACTCCCTCACCTTTAGTCCCCTGACTTAGCTGCGAAGTGATAAAAAGTAATCAATATGCCAGAGCAGTACTTAGTTTGATGTTGTTAGGAGTTGAGCTTTGGAACCATGTTTTCCTTAAAGCTGCAGTGGGCAGAAATGGAGCAAATATGACTAAAATAATGTTCCTCTGTGTCCTCCTAAAGGCATCTGCAAGATATCACAGTCAGGAGGAAAATAACCAATCAGAGCTGATCTGGAGCCTGCCATCTCTGAGCAGCTGTCAATCACTCACAAACTCTGAACAAACAGTCAAACTAGGCAGATCAAATATGAATCAATATTTTGTTACTGTCATGTTTATGTCCTTGAATGTTTTCAGAAACATCTTGTAGTTATTGTTTAGCTGTAAAATGAGAAAGTTGGTGACCTGGCAGCCATGTTGAGACCAGTTGAGGAAATACCAAGCACCGCCCACCAGCCAGAAAAAACAGTACACTACAAGATGCATCCATCTGCAACCGTTTATCCCATTAGGTGATAGCTGGCATTGGGCGAAAGCAGGGTACACCCTGGACAGGTCACCAGTCCATCACAGGACACACAGGGACAGACAACCATTCACACTCACATTCACACCTACAGTCATCAATTAACCTGCATGTCTTTGGACTGTGGGAGGAAGCCGGAGAACCTGGAGAAAACCCATGCTTACACAGGGAGAACATGCAAACCGGATTCAAACCTGTGACCATCTTGCTGTGACGTGACAGTGCAGCCGTCACTACAAGATGTTTCTGAAAACACTTGAGGTGAACAAAGTCATTACAGTAGAGAGTATTGATTCATATTTGATCAGCGCTGCCTAGTTTGACCATTAGATTGGAGTTTGTGAGTGAGTGACAGCTGCCTCCACTGAATGAGCTGCCAATAGGAACATACTCTCTCTGAAATGACCTGTGATTGGTTAAAGTCTCCTGTCACAAGCTAGATTTTTTAAAGCTTGAAAACATCACCATGTGGCAGAAGTATAGTTTTCTACCAAACAGTTGATTAAACTGTTATCAGGTCATTAAACAGGCGCCATCAGTCGCTATAGGCACCATAGATGTGGGTCAGTAGGGGCCTGCTACACCTAATAGTAGGTTTAATCATCTGTTCACATGGGTGTTCACCCAGAGAAGGAATGAAAGAATACAGCGACCTGTAGCGACCGCAGTAATAATGTCAGGAGTAAAAGGGGAATTCAGACACTGCAGTACAGACAGCATGAAACTCCATATGGGGGGCTGGAGGCGATGGATAGGATCAGGGTTTGCAACGTGTCGTTGTCTTTGTGTTCACAAGCATCAAGTTTCACTTTCACTTCTGAAACGTAGATAGTTTTCCCCTAAATATAACTGACTGCTTTTGTTGCCTAAACCTAAGGAAGCCTTTTTGTTTGTGTTCAAATTGCAACATTTTTTACAACATGTTAGACCGTGTTGCCTTCAAGTTTCACTTTCAGTTTTACAACATAGCAGGCGTAGTAGGCCCCTAATGACCCACATCTATGGTGCTTATAGCAAACGGCTATTTAATGGCCTGATAACAGTCAAATCAGGTGCAACGGAGGTGCAGGAGATGCAGGTTAGTCTAATGAGAGATTCTAAAATCGCTGCAATGTGAATAAATGGTTGGCTGTCTGTCATGTCTTAACTCTTTGTGGAGATGAGACCTTTGTAGTCAGCACCAATTTAGTTTTTCTATATGAATAGATTGTACGTGGATTCTTGCCTTCATGTTATTGGGATTTAACATCTGAAACTACCACATCATGAATCGTAAAAAGATGGTAAATCTAATTGTTGGAAGATTTTCATGGTGTAAATATTTATTCTAGTGTTCTGGGCCTCATTTGTGTTGATGTCAGTGAATGGGTTTAAATGTTGATGCCATAATGCTGCAATGTATACACAGTATGTGTATCTGAATAGCTAATTGATCAGGCTGTCCAAGTCCATGCAATACAAACAGAATAAATAAAATCTGCAGGTTGTTATTATGTATTTCGTTAGAAGAGTAGAGTCAGTTGAACAAGAGAAATTGCTGCACTGTGGACCATAAGCAGAGATACATTTGTTAGAAGAAGAAGAAGAAGAAGATATTCCTTTATTAGTCCCGCTAGGGGAAATTCAATTTTTTCACTCTGTTAACTTATACACACACATGCACAAACAGGTCCATATACATGCAACAATTGGAGAGATGTCAGAGTGAGGGGGCTGCTCCTGACAAGCGCCCCGAGCGGTTGGGGGTTTGGTGCCTTGCTCAGGGGCACCTCGGCAGTGCCCAAGAGGTAAACTGGCACCTCTCCAGCTACCAGTTCACACTCAGTTTTTGGCCCATGTCAGGACTTGAACCGGTGACCCTCCGGTTCCCAAGCCAACTCCCTACAGATTGAGCTACTGCCGTTAGAGGTGTTGTATCCTGTGGTTGGTTTGTCCTGCAGTGTTGTTGTAATCTCTCCAGAGCAGTCCAGGTGTAAATGTCAGGCGTCAAGTAGGTCTCAATGCAAGGTACAATAGAGATGCATTATTAATCCGGCACGTGAACAGTCAGAGATAATTGCTTAATATTAGTAGCATTCAAATTCAGAGGGAAATGTTTAATTATGTTATGGTTCAAAACTAATGGGTTGGAATCTTATTAGTGGTTTGAGACAAGCTGCAAGAAAGATGAGAGAGACACAGCAGTAATTAATAAAATCTGAAACAAAGGTATTTATAGTCCCTCATTTTAAATCTGAGCCACAATGTTGGGAAGCAAGCCACCTGGATTTATAGACTCAAGGGGCGAGAAGCTGAGGCCATGAAAGGGGAAGTACTGCTCTGTTGTTGTTCAGCTGCACACATTTTTACACCCAAAGAGGAATATGATAGACGATCACTTCAAAATGACCGATGAATTGAAAAGTCAGACAGCAGGGGGGCAAAGAAAGACACAACGTGTCACAGAGAGGGAGACGGGTTTGAGTGTAGTTTTAGTAAACTGTCAAAACGATTTTCCTCATGATGTACAGCCTGAGATAAAAGAATCAACAAAAAGATTTCTTTTTCTCGAATGAAGGCGTCGAAACCATTTGGCAGATTTGTCAGTCTGGTAGTTATAAATAAAATCACCTGTAAGTTGACTCTAAGATGTGAGCTGGGCTGTAACACACAACAAGTCAGTACACTACAACTACATGCCAAAGAGAGTGTATTGTCAGGAAGTGAACGGCAATTTTTCTCTCCACTGCAACATCAGCGCCGAGTAGCGCAGCTACGCTTCTGCAATTTTGGACTAAGAGCGACTATTGGACGCCAGTAAAATGTAACTTTTATTCTATTGTTCATGTTCTACCGAAATGGGCTGTGTTGAACAATAAAATAGTATAAATATAATAAGTGTTTTCAGTCCAAATTGGCTTTTGTGTCTTTGCTTCTATACTCTTTGTACACGTTTCTGATCTGATGCTCCTATCGACAGGACCGCATCATTTGTCTGTGCATTCCAAAACCTTACAAATCACTGTTCATAGGAGCTAAATGCAAGATTGGGAGCTTTTCTGTTGCCTCCACATGGCTCTCAACATGGTGATGGCTGAGCTGGTGGCTCGCTGCTAACAGTGCTAACAGCGAAATAAATGTCAACAGTTTTGACAGAGCTGCGTAACAGACAGAACAAGCTTAACAGTGTTGATCTGGGGGGACTGGAGGATGAGTACTAACGCTTCAGTGATGACGCTGTTGGTCGGGAAGACATTATCAGCTGTAACCACCGCATGAGAGCAGTGCAGAGCAGCGACCATGATCTAGTGAGTGGGCCACCACACATGCATGAAGATGCATGAACTGCCGGCCCGCTACATCAACAAAGCACAGAGAAACTTACAACACAGAGGGAGAGAGATTTCATTCTCTGCTCAGGTAGACATTACTGCTCTATATCTTTACATAGACAATAGTTATGCTGCTGTATTAATACTCTGGATATCGTATGAGAACCTTTAAGAGTAAATCAATTTAATGATGTGACAACACTTTGGTCCAGGTTTGGTTAGGTTTAGGCACAAAAACGACTTGGGTTATGTTTGAAATCATGTACTAACATATTGCCTTCTCAGTCTGTATGCTCTGCATACTGCCAACTAAATTAACAATTAAGTATGCCATTACTAGCAGGCTGTTCACATTGAAGTGTACTCAAGCAAAACGACATCTCTGCATTACGAGTGTACCGATCACGATGTTACTGGTCTGAACTACCGTTCAATGAAAACTGTTCATCACAAATGAAAATCAACATTACCTCTTTCACTCAATTTAATATGTTCCATTATTCTTTTAAGGCAAATTATTGTACAATGATAAACATTTTAGTGTTAAAGGTCCAGTGTGTAGGATCTGGTGGCTGTGAGGTGAGCCAAGCGTGTTGGCAGAGCTACAGTACGGTAGCTGAGGTGAAAACGCAAATGGCCCTTTCTAGAGCAGAGCAGAGGCAGTATGTACAGGGTGTATATGTGGCAGTGACAGGAGCAAGTAATGTTATACACCAGCCAAAGCAGGAAAAGTTAACAGTTTGGTTTGTCCGTTCTGGACTACTATAGAAACATAGTGGTGCAACATGGTGGACTCTGAAGAGAGGACCCACTCCCTATGTAGATATACTAAATGGTTCATTCTAAGTGAACGAAAACACAACAGATCTTGGCTTCAGGTGATTATGCACTAAAGATAACATGCTTATTAATATAACAGTATATCCCATTTCTGCCAATAGATTGCCCAATTTGTTACACAATGGTCCTTTAAATATGTTTCCAACAGTGTTTTTCTGTCATTTGTAATTATTTAAAATTTGGTTTACATCTACAGCAGAGCAGAGTTTCTGACTTGTGCTGCTAGTTAATCTGTTGAATATTTTCTTTATTAATCTATTAGTTGTTTGGTATATATCATGTCAGAAAATGAAAAGGTCAGAAAATCAATGTTTTCCAAAGCCCCAGATTCAATTTCCTGTCACAGAGGAGTAAAGAAACCAGAAAAGATTCACATTTAAGAAGCTGGAATCAGAGAATTTAGACTTAAATTTTCTTAAAAAAAAAAATACTCAAAATGATTAATCGCTTATCAAAATGGTTGAAAATGAATCGATTAATCAGTTAATCGTTGCAGCTCTACTCATGACCACACCCAGCCACATCCATCAGTGATCCTGCAAGTGACCTGAGGTAAAACAGGCTTGAAACATTCAACCAGAGGGGGCAGAAAAACACCACTTTTCAGCCTGGTGTTAAGTTACTCTTTAATAGAATTAAGGGCTTATTGCATAACGTAAAAAAAGGAGGCTGTGCCATTTTGCAAGCACTTTTGAGGTGGCCCCTAACTTCAGCTTGTCAGTTTGTGGAGATAATAAATATAAATGTATTATCTGTTCCTATCTAAATAAGATATTTGTATTATTTTTCATCCTAATCATAAACTGGTTTTGGCAAAGAAAACACATTACAAGATTTGACAAGGTGATTTTGGGCTATACAACTAGAACTGACTTGACTAGTGTCTTGTGCAGTTAGACATGCCTGTGCTCTTACATAACTCTGTTGCAGCAGCGTGTCCATGCTAAAGAAAGCATCCTAATTGTTCTCTACAATCGACTGGCTTCTGTCGCTCCTCTCGCTTGACCCTGTTTTCCGTCTTGTCTGGGTTTTACTTTGTGCCTTGCAATTATTGATAAGTAGTAACGCACAAAGGAAAACAGACGGCCAGAGATGGCAGAAGAGCGATTTTGAAATGTGGATGCATCAAGAAAGTAGCCTGCCACTGTACCAACAGTGTGGGCTGAAAATGTTACTGGCAGATATAGGGGGCTGGTGGAAAAAGACAGAAATAGATAATTGGAGACAGAGGCAGAGAGAGGCAGTCTAGTTCTTGAGAGAATATCTATGTTATGCCTTCCAGTAGTGAGTACTTTTGAAAAGGAAGCAAAAGAGAGAAAGAGACATACACTATGCCTTTTAATCAGGGAACTCATTGAAGCAACACCGGTCCCCAGACACTGTACACAGAGACCGTAAAGAGGAAAAAGACAGGGCAGAAAAAGAAGAAGCTAGATCTTCCTTTTTTTAAATACTGATTTATGTTTACTGACGTGGAGAAAGATGCTCTCCAAGCTCTTCTGTTTGGTAAAGTGCTGACAATGATAAGTTGCTCAACTAGATATAATCAGTCTGACTTATTGGTGAAACAGAAAGATTTCTCTATACAATTAACACATATGACAGATTTATTTCAGCATTGACTTACAAACGTGATGAACCTTTACATGCACACACCTTATTTCTGTCTTCACTACATAAGACACACGTCGCAATGCTCTAAGATACTGTGCAAATTATTATTACCTTAATGGTAGTCTCACGATACGAGACAAACCCCTACCAAATGTCTGGGGATTTCTTCTTGTTGGTAAAACTAACAAACCTATAGGCCCCTTACATGTTCTGGATTCAGACAGGCCAATCACAACCAACATTATCTGCGGGGTTAAAGAAAAGGCTAATGAGCCTGCTTTATGGATGCCAAAGATTACCAGATGATCCGGGTACTTTATCACTTGACAGTTGAGCCATTTTGGCCCCTGAGCAGGTCTCATAGGCCCTACAATGCTCCAGTTCTCTTTAAACCTCCATGGTCACCACCCCAACTTGAAGGGCTGAGATGCAGCCCAGGATCCGATGCAGTTGTGTCCATATTGGAGGATTCCACACCTCACAATTCACATCCAATGGCAACATTCAAGGCCAATGCAGGAAGTAGCGTACTGTGTTCTTAAAGGGCCATTGTGTCACAATTAAGGGGATCCATTGGCAGAAATGGAATATAATATCAATAAGTATGTTAGTACCTTAGAATGAGCCGTTTATATCTACATACAGAGTGGATCCTCCCTACGGAGCCAGGTCCTATGTTATTTCAGTAGCTCAGAATGGACAAACCAAACACTGCTTCTAGATAAGGCCATTCATGTTTTTGCTTTTGTTTTATTTTCATGCTGGCCACTGTAGTTGTCCTATATGCTTGGCAAATGGGAGAAGTTTAAGTTGGTTACAATCTTCATAAACTTGTGACACCGGTGTTGCCGATTACACAGAACACTTTACAAGAAAAGATAACGCTCAATGCAATGTAGATCATTTACTTTGATCGTAAACGTTGGATGGCTGTGTGTCTGGCCTCTGTGGTCCAGCTTTCCCTGCAGGGCTGTAGGTTTCTACCCGGCGCTGTTGCGCCACACAGACCCTGCTGTGATCACCCCGTCCTCCACATGGTGATTGCCTCATTAACATTATCGCTTTGACTCCATATCCTCCGCCATCGTCTTGTCTATCAACTCTCAGCCTGTGTGAAATCTGACTCCTGCAACTCTGAGCTGAGACACTTTCTGCTGTCCCACTTTCAGTTTGTAGCGCATTGATAACACGCTGCTACGATACGCAAAAATGAAAATTTGTTTAAAAAAAAAAAAAAGCAAAGAAATGCAATGGGTGTATGACCACTATGTAACACTGTTAACAGTGATTAACAGCAAGCTTAGTTTTGAGGTTTAAAGTAAGGGTGTGGAGGAGACTGCAATAAATGTTCTCCTTTTTATTAACTATACTAGGGCTGACCCAAATGTTTCAAGGCTTTGACTGTAGCCATGGTATTCGACCTCCAAATCAGTCTTTGAATGCTTTGTTTTATTGTTTTATGTTTTGTATGTAATAATTATGTGTAAATGTACACATTAATGTATAAAACCGTATTCATTATTCATATTCAGTATTAATTAATATGAGTTACTCTCTGTCACAGGCACTGAAATCGTGGAGATGGAGACAGACTGTCATGCTGCGCTGATCTGCGAAGCTTTGAATACCTTTAAATATTTCTCATCGAAGCTTCAAAGTACAAAAAATGGTATTCGGGACAGCCCTAACTGTAACCACTATCTGTTCTAACTTTAACCAGGCGTTTTATTTGCCCGGCCCTAACCAAACCTCAACCATATTGTCGTTGCAGTGCACAGACACTGTAGATAGTGACCCCTTTTTAAAAATGCAGCCATTGCATGTAAAAAAATTTAATGTCTGGGTGGCAAAAACATGACCAGCGAACACTGCCAGTTGATCTTTGGAGTGCTACGGGCACCCTATCTTTTCTTTTTGGCCTCGATGCTGACCGGGCACCCATCACGCTTTTCTAACAGCTGAATGAACAGTGAGGCTTCTTGGATAAGGTCACGCTTCTCACAGGCCCTCTCATTGGCACTGACTGTTGATCTCTGAGCTACTGATGGAACAAAACTTGCCTGGAAACCCGCTGCCTGCAATGACAAACTTAGAGTGGCGATTACTTTGTTTTGGTAGATATGTGGGGTATGACAGACAGCTTTGTTTTGGGACTCCTGTCTCAGCCCACAGTGGCCTGGTGTGACTGTGAAAGGCTCTCAGGATGAGTACGGCAGAGGGGCTATTTGTGGTGTGTACTCCTGCCCAGAACGGAGGCTTGAGAGGAGGGAGGACTGTCGCAACTTGGCTGTCCTTTTAGTATTGAACAGGACACAAAAATTAATTGTTTAAGTGGAGGATTACTGGCTGGGTGTTCTAATGGATGGATGGATGGATGGCAAAGAATAGTAAATAATCCAGATACAAGATTTGTGCACCCCACCTAGACTGAGAGAGGCAAACAGGATATTATAAAAACAGATATCAGCAGTCTAGCCAGGAACAGATGGTGAGACAGAGCTACACACAGACAGGATCTTCCTGCCAATACAGAGAATAGTGTCACCATGTACATACACAAACACATACAAACACAGTCTTGGACTTGCAGAAGTCTTGATGAGGGAGCGTCAATGATCTCAAAGGCTGCACTGCTCTCACTGTCACACCCCCAACCCTTCATTTCCTCTACCCTCTTTTGTTGCGTTTCCTCTCCTTTTCAGTTCTCTGTTACTGTACCAGCCCTCATCTTTTTCCACTGACTCTCTCCATCCGCCCTCCAGTTTTTCCTTCATTGTGTCGCTGTGAAATGTTATGATAATGTATTTGAATGCTTACAAACACTGATGTCTGAGCGATGCACTGCACTTTCATTTGATCCAGTTTTGGATTTCTGTTCCTGGCAAAAACATTTATGTGCGACTGGTAAATTATTCATTACAGGTAGCAGAGAAGCAATATAATTAAATAAGCTAATGCAAAGAAGCTCTCAGGGACTATTAAATGTAGCACAAATGTTTAGTTGGCAGTTAATTAGGTTTATACTTTGTCTGATGCACATCAGACATCCTAACCAAAGCATCACCCGGGGGTAGAGCAGGCGCCGGCAATTGTCCAGGTAGCATGTGGAGTCCTGGGAGTCCTGGAGATCTATTATGAGTCGTTTTCAGACCAGATTAATTTTTTCATAGGTCTAAGAACCCCCTTTTTATTGTCTGTGAACGATCATAGTTCTTATGAAGAGGAGGAACCGTGAATGACTTGAATGTACAGTGATAGGTCAAACACATGAGCCAGTACTGGCAAGTGCCATTTTTACAAACCTGTTAAAACCTTGTAATGTTAGCACACCTGCTAACCCCGTAATGTTTGTTAAAGTGCAAAGCTAACCCTGCAGCACAAAGGCTAACTCAGTAATGTTAGCACAAATGCTAACCTAGTAGCACAAAAGCTAACCTAGTAGCATGATGAACTGAGCCAAAGAATGATAGCCAATTCAAAATGAAACTGACTGCTGTTTTGCTGGAGTTTATATGACTGTATCAGAGTTTTTAGTTCATTCTTTTGGTCAATTACGAAAACAAAACAAAACAAAACAAAAAAAATAAGACTTGAAGGTCCCCAGATCTGTTTGGTTCGAAAACAGCTATACTCAGGAGGTGTGGAACCTGAATGCAAAGCTGGTGTGCAGGCTATCTTCACGGATACACATCACCACACTGTTGGCTCTGGCACAAATTCCCATGTTTCATTTTTCTTGCAAACCTTCACCCGTTGTGTCCTATAGAGACTCATAGGTATTTGCTTTTAAAAAGTGTACAATAAATGACTGACAAGTGTTCTCCTTGAATGAAACATCAACATTCACCTTTCATGTCCCTGACTAGATAAATGTACCACTCGCTGGGCTGTCAAAGGGCTTAGCTTCTTCAGGGCAGCTGTCATAGGAACAATGTCTTACATTATTCACCACAGTCGGGTTTCTGTTCAATCCGAGGTGAGATACAGGTCATGCAGTTGCAGAAACATACTTGATTAGCTGCAGTAGCTTCAGTTGTTTAGAATCGGGTCAAGTTGTCATGTCATGACTTCAGTAACTTGCTGTTTGATCTGGCCTCCAGCTACAAGGGTCAATGATATCTCAGTCAATGTTTTTATAGACTAATATACACTCACCGGCCACATAATTACACCTACAAGTACACCTGTTCAATTGCTTGTTAACACAAATAGCTAATCAGCCAATCACTTGGCCGCAACTCAAAGCATTTAGGCATGTAGACGTGGTCAAGACAACTTGTTGAAGTTCAAACCGAGCATCAGAATGAGGAAGAAAGGGGATTTAAGTGACTTTGAACGTGGCATAGTTGTTGGTGACAGACGGGCTGGTCTGAGTATTTCAGAAACTGCTGATCTGCTGGGATTTTCACACGCAACCATCTCTAGAGTTTACAGAGAATGGTCCGAAAAAGAGAAAATATCCAGCGAGCGGCAGTTGTGTGGATGAAAATGTCTTGTTGATGTGAGAGGTCAGAGGAGAATGGGCAGACTGGTTGAGATGATAGAAAGGCAACAATAACTCAAATAACCAATCGTTACAACCAAGAAATGCAGGATACCATCTCTGAACGCACAACACATCGAACCTTGAAGAAGATGAACTACAGCAGTTGCTGACCATGTCCATCCCTTTATGACCACAGTGTACCATCTTCTGGTGGCTACTTCCAGCAGGTTAATGCACCATGTCACAAAGCTCATATCATCTCAAACTGGTTTCTTGAACATGACAATGATTGTACTCCAATGGCCTCCACAATCACCACATCTCAATGCAATACCGATTTGCCGACAAATCTGCAGCAACTGCGTGATGCTATCATGTCAATATGGACCAAAATCTCTCAAGCTGTACCTAATTATGTGGCCGGTGAGTGTAGTCAAGGTATGGTATATCTGTTTTTTTCAGCACACACTTAGATCTACACAGTATTTCACTTGATTCTTTAATACTAAGCTACTACTAAGTTTGTGAGGCTGAAAATACTCCAAGATATTCAATTTCCAATAATAAAAAAATATTAAATAAGGATTCAAATCCTCAAATTTGAGGAGACGGATAATTTAGAATCACAGAATATTTGGCGATTGTCAGCAGCGTGGCTCGGCAAGGGATGGCAAGGCTGTTCTATTGGCAGTGTTGCCAGATTAATTAGTTTGCCCAATTATGCAGATAAAACAGAAGACCAGAAGCAATTTTTGTTTTCTGGGAACACTGTCTACCGGTCGGTGTGCTATTTTAATCCACACTAAAATATCTCTAAGCTGCACTTTGTTATCATGCTAAACTGAGATTGTAAACATGGTAAACATTATCAGAGTAGTATAGAGTAGGCTCACCACGCCCCCTTTTGGGGGAAAACAACCTTGAATCAAACACGGGTCAAATATGACCCACCAACACAAGGGGGCCGTTCTCATGCCACGCTTTTCTGTGCTCTCACATGAGAGCGACGCCATCAAGGCGCGCAAGTGTTCCCAAACTCCTATTTTTTAAGGCATATAAATAGTTTGACTTTTTGAACATTGCAGCACTGACTGCATGTCACGTGATGAGGAATAACTAATCACAACCGGCGGGTATCTTTTCTTATTTCCACAAATATCAGTCTACCGTAAATGTATGGTGGAAAAATTATTCATTTTAGTGCAGGACTACCTGGAGTTTTACATTTGTCCCATGGCGTATTTTACTTATTTTACTTGCTTCACCCTTCCTGTCCAAGGACATCTGGTTGAAAGGTCAGCCAAACTGACAGACAAATCGAGCAGTAAAACTACTATGAGGGATTTACGGTGTTGGAAATGGATTTTTCTTTGTTTTGATTGTGTTTCCTTTAGTCAGTGAGGCTTACTGCTAAATTACCGCAACTTCATCCCAGAACGCAGGTTTTGGTTGCTTAGTAACGGTAGGTACGACAGGACCGTAACATGCCGAGCACCTTGGATAAAAGGATGGAAGTAGCATGACTGGCGTTTTGCTCACATTTTTAGACGCAACATGTAAAAGGCCCCTCAAGGTTTAAACAGAATAGAAGGGTTAAATTTGTTAACAGTTAATTACTGTTGATTGACGATTGATCAATCAATTAATTGTTTCAGCTGTAGTGTTGTCTCTTGCCTTGCCTGGTCTGGTACATCCTATCATGAAACAATCTGCTGAGGCGGCTGAAGAACGCTTGCTGTTTCAGACAGAAGCACCATGTCTGACCTGACAATTCACACTTCGCAGAGTCTGAGAATTTGAGCTACTCCCCCCCAACCTTCAGCTGCCAGTTTCACTCTGCTCCAAGATCTTTTTGTTTCTCCCCCACCGATGAAAGCAGCAGTCTGCGTTGCTGGATGAGGTGGCTTGCCTTGCACGGAGCCCCGAAGGATGATGTCGGCTACAGCCTTCAGCACCTGGTCACTGTGCAGTCGCTGTGTCCGTCTCAGGGCCGCTGAGCAGCAGCTGAAGATTTGCAGCGGTGTGCTTCTCCTGAGGCTTTGAGAGCATGGAGGTGACTCAGCCTCGCTCCTGAAGAACAGACTGGACAGGCTGTTGCAGAGACACTGAATTAATTTAAGAATATTCTGAACAGGTTGCACTGAAATGTATTTCTCTCACTAAATTCCCATCTCATCAGTCTTCAGTTTCCTTTTCCTTTCCGACTGTATGTTTTATTTGTGCTGTACTCATATATTCTGTTGGTTGATGCCTCATTCTTCATAGCTCCGTGTAGCTATGCAAGTCAACCAGAAGCTCATTCGTTACTGTGGGAACCTCCTCCTCCTCCTGTTTGTTTGCGACCATCCTCGATTCCAAGCTGTTCTGCAATCACCTGTCACAATCTGCCTTTAAATTCAGCATCTTTGTATTCCTTACTTTGTTTTTTCGTGAAGTACTTTGTGTTGGGAGACGAATGAATGGAGTGAATCAGCTCATCAGATGTCATTTTGGGTGATGATGTCAGCATTTACTTTGGCTCTGAGTGGGCAAATGACTGATGGGTGGAAAAAAACGCAGAAAATCAAACCTGTTTCTTTAATGACCAAAGAAAGTTTTGGAGTCTGTATATTGGCTTGCTGCGGTGGTCAATGTTACTGGTGTTACACAGTGTAATAAACCTATTATATGATTTGCACACTGCCCCCACTGTTGTTTTACAGAAATAAACCCCATTTTGTTCATTTTCGCATGACAACGCTGTATTATAGCCGGATGTCGGACGCTACAATTGGAAAGTGAAAGTGTCTGAAGATTCGATGTCACAGCTAAAAACAAAAGCACCTATTTGGCAATATTGCGGATTTAAAACCAATGCTATGAGGGAACCACAACATTAATGAGGCAATCGACATGCAGAAGACGGAGTGGTCAACGCCAGTGTGTGCGGTACAGTGGCGAACAGGTGGAAACCTGCCGCCCTGCATCAAAAGCTGGACCGGAGATGACAGACAAAATGTCCGGTGTAATCAGTAACACCGATGTTATAACAAGTTGATTAACCGGTGGGAAAATTTCCTGACTGTCACATCGCTATCGGTATAAACATGACTGACATAACATGCAGTCTTTTTTGTGTAACATTTTTGTGAAATACAGACTTAGTGTGCAAAGGCCTTGATCACTGTTGACTACAAATATGTAATCTCTCCTCCCTTCACTCATCAGCAGTCTGCTCACTCTTGGTGCACAGCTCTTATTGCCTGTTGTTTGCATGGGCAGCTGTGAGATAGTGTTGTGTATCAGACAGGAAACAGAATGGTTATATACTGTACCAAACTGAAAGTAGAAATGGATATATAGACTATCAAGTGCTTTTAAAAGCCTGGTATGACACACACAACCTTTCGAGACAAGCCACCCATATTTTCCATCACAGCTAAACACCCACCAGCTGCACACTGATGAACGTAATTGCCATATTCTTGTTATCAGCTATCTATACAGTGTCCCTCTGCGGGGGGAATGAGATGGAGAAATATGAGTGTTTGTTTACAGGTTGGCAAAATGGAGGGTCCCGTCCCTTTGCAAATGAGGATGTTTGCTCATGCATATGTGTGTGTCTGTGTTTGCAATGATGTGTGACAATGTCTGCATCAATTTTTGCATCAGTGTCAAGCTGATGTTCTCCTGCTCCAGCGTCACTTCTGCTGCTTTCTCCTTCAATTTCCTTCCCTCTGCTTTTAATGGATTGTTTTTTTTTGTTTTTTCCCCCTGCATGTCTAAAACCATCATATATTCAAAATGCTTAAATTATAGTAATGGAAAGTGGCCAAGAATGGAGAGGGGAGGGAAGGGAGGACGACGGAGAGCAACGATGGCACTCCATTGAGGATTTTGGAGAGACGAGAGAGGAGAGTAGGCAAAGCGGAGGTGATTTGAAGAGTAAAAAAAGACAGATTGAAAAAAGAGGGGAGTTAATATATCTGTAAAATAGAAAAAAGCCCAAGGCTGGGCCAGCTGAGGCCCTAAATATGCAATGGTTCTACCGTCATGCACTGCTAAGCTCAGACATTTTTACTCTCAGACAGACGGGATAAAACATGTTATTAACATGTGTTGTGACTATTCTCCTCACCAGGGTATAACAGGGATCTGACACACAGCTTGGCTTCAGCCTGAAAGGGGGATTACTACAGGAACTAGAGGATTACAAGTGCTATATTTTATGATAGGATTCGGTATATTTGCAATATACATTCTGAAGTAACCTTGGTGGCATCCATCTCTAAGATTCTTTGCCTCTATCTTGTCTGTTCATTTTACAAACAGGACATGTATACTACTGTGTAATATCCTATACAATATCAACATTTGATATTTCATGTGCAATAATGCTTGTCTGTCTGATTAATTGCATGATTGTCCATAGTTATTCATGATTAATCACAAATCAATGGCACATTTTCTGTTCAAAATGTATCGTAAAGGAAGTATTTAATAGTCTTATTAAAATGGGAGTGGTCAAATATGCTGCTTTATACAAATGTGTGTGTGTATTAATTATTGGAAATCAATTAACAACACAAAACAATGGCAAATATTGTCCAGAAACCCTAACAGGTACTGCATTTAGCATAAAAAAATATGCTCAGATCAAAACATGGCAAACTGCAGCCCAACAGGCAACAACAGCTGTCAGTGTGTCAGTGTGCTGACTTGACTATGACTACTAACACACTGCATGTGATTATCATAAAGTGAGCATGTCTGTAAAGGGGAGACTGGTGGGTACCCAGAGAACCCATTTACATTCACATATCTGGAGGTCAGAGGTCAAAGGCCTCTATGAAAACGACCATGCCAGTTTTAGCATACATTTTTTAGCCTCCTTTGCGACACTCTAGTATGACATGGTTGGTACCAATGGATTTCTTAGGTTTTCTAGTTTCATTCCAGTATCTTCTCTCTAGCTTTAAAACTGAGCCCAGTACAACTTCAGAAATACTGACTGCATTAATGCATTAAAGAAATGTGGCATTAAAACAATTTTGCTTGAACATGTTATCGTCGCATTAAATTAGTCAGCCCTATTTTTCATATGTTGCTTGCTTGATGTTTGCACTGTCCCCTTTGCTGCTGTAACACTGCAAATTTACCTGCTGTGGGACTAACAAAGGATTATCTTATCTCATCTTATCTTACCTTATTTTATCTTCTGTGTATCATTTATATTACAGATGATGTAATGTTTGTATTGGTTTACAATGGAAGACACAAGTCTTGCATGAACAGCAGCAACCAGCCATTGGCCTGCGGCAGCACGCTCTGGCATGAATGCCTGCACAGAATTTCATGGCAATCCATCCAATAGTTGTGGAGATATTTCAGTCTGGACCAAAGTTGTGTACCGACTGACAAACAGGCCGACATTGCCAAGCCGCAAGCGTGCCTACAAATGTAGGAGAGAATTATTGGAAAAGAAAGGAGAGAGAGAGAGGCAGATTTACGGAGAGGTAAAATGAGGCGGACATAAAAACATGTTTTGGGGCTGGTTGGTTGGTTTTCTGGTTGTTTACTTGGTTGAATTGATTGGTTGCTGGAGGTTACAGGAGAGAGAACCAGACAGCTGGGTACAGGCCCAGTCAGTGTTTATTTATAAATAAATGCTTTGAATAATTTAGAGGAACCATCAAGAGACCACGTGGGATATTCGCAAGTTGGATAAGAGGAGGATACATAACCAAATCCTGAATTTTTCAGGGTCCTCTCAGGTTCGTCATGTCCTCAGAAAAGCGTACCTGAGGAAGAGCAGCGATGGGTGTCAGTGGAAAAAATGCTCAGTCAATTTCCCAAACTGATAGCGGAGAGATATTATGAAGATTATCTCAGATAACATCATCAGACTGATGTCTGCCCCATATCTTCTTAAAACTGTGCCAGCCAAAAAAAAAAAAAAAAAAACACCCATCACAT
This sequence comes from Pterois miles, assembly GCA_947000775.1. Taxonomy (NCBI): domain Eukaryota; kingdom Metazoa; phylum Chordata; class Actinopteri; order Perciformes; family Scorpaenidae; genus Pterois; species Pterois miles. The sequence continues at coordinate 1,377,908 of CAMQGK010000604.1, forward strand.
TGTAGTCTCTCCCCTCTCTCTGTCTCTTTGATTGTCCTTCTTCTATATATGCCACAGTATTTTCAGTGTCTGCTCCTTGTGATGTTGTCATAGATTGCTCTGGCCCAGAATCATAAAACAATGGCGTGCTGCATGGATCACAGGAGCACACGGAGGCAGACATAAAATAGGAAAAAAAAAAAACGCAACAGAGAAAGAGTGAGCAACTGTACGACAGGGAAATGTGTGTGCGGATGTGTGTGAATGGGCTTGCGTGAGAGGAACAGGAAAGCATGTGCTGGATAAAGTGGTAGAACGGAAGAAGAGGGGTTATAGAGACACTATAGAGGATAAACAGAGAAAGACTGAAGGTAAAGAGGCAAAATGAGCCATGTTACCGTGTTGTACTGCATTTCATCTACAGCAGACAGATAACACATGAATACAGAATACAGTACATAGAGCTGTTGCAGAGTTTCATAGATGTTCAAGGCTGCTAACAAGCTAAAGCACCACCAAGATGTAAAATAGTGGCAGTGCATCTTCAAAGTTGATGCAGATTCAAGAGTTGGTGTTTCAGTTAACACTCTCACAGGCTTCAGCAATAAGTCCTTTTTTCTTCTGTCCTCTGTGCCCCCAAAACAACTTACATCTTGTTTCATCAGCCATCCAGATCCAGTTGATAAAAGGTTTGATTCACTGGTGTTTAATGTTCCTGTTCCTTTATCATATAGTTGGTTTTATCACTCACGGACACTTGAGACATTAACTAAGTTGGTGCATTAGTTAATAGGAAGAAAAGCATATCATTATATTAGTAGTAAGACTGGATGAACAGCACTTGGTGGACAAACAGTGTTTATCCTGCAGGCAAGAAAGGAATAAACAACGAAAAATATGTTTCCATTAAATACTGGTAAAAGTGATGAAAAAAGCATTTACTCTCTGACCCTCTGGCAAACCAGCTTTTCATGATTATTAAATGATGGGTTTTCCAACATAGAAAGCTTAATTTCACTTTTAGTTAAGTGATGTTAACTTGACGTTGCCATGCAGTTAAATGTGTAGACTGACGTATGAAAAACAAGTAAGGTGGTGCAATAAAACGGTGATTAGAGACTCTAATGGCCAAAATGTAGTAGCTCACTGCAAGAAGCTACAAAATTAACGCTATTGTTGTCATAATGAACATATGTATTCACATGTGTTGATTACATATTTTGTCAAAGTTTATTTTGATAAAAAAAAGGTAGAAAAAAACATTCAGGGGAAAACAACTTTGTAAATGAACCCTAATGTAAAGTGATTTATAATAAACGGCTTAAAGCTGCTTTGAGGAGTTTCATGTAAACAAAGGCTTGTTTACATTCAGTGTTGCTTACCAAAATGCCTCTTGAATCTTGTGAAGTAACCTCGACCTTTAACCTCCAAAATCTAATCAGTTCATCCTTGAGTCCACAGTATAATCCAACAATAATCCACAGGGAACAAAGCATGCAGAATTATGGACGTGGTCTTTTTAACAGTTCATGAAGTAGCTTGTAACCTAGGAATATATCCAATTAGCATGAGCTTTGTTTAACTACTTTTTGCTTTGTGATTTCAGAGTTTATCCATCAATGGAACAATTTGTAGCTTAGTTAACTGCATTTTTAAAAGTACCTGCATACAACTTAAAAGTATAGTATGATAATTATTATTATTATTATAATTTCGCCAGCTAACCTCTCCTCAGTCAACAGATTTGTGAGAAGTTTCAAATGAAATATTGTAAGTTCATGGTCTCATTTTGCAGCTACTTCTAGGTCATCATTTATATTTCCTTCCCTCAAATCTTTCACCCGCCTGTCTCCCCGTCCCGCTGTGTCTTCTCTTTACTTGCTTTCTCGTTATCTCTCACTATCTCTCCCGGCTCTTTGGTGAGTCACCTTGCATGCCTGAGTAATTATATGCACTCACAGAGGCACACATGCACAACAATGCAGACATAAACAGACTTTGTATACTCAAAGATATATTCATTCATAGTGATGGAAAACGTATTCAAAACAAGTAAATAAAAGTTTCATGACTAGAATGGAGAAGGTGTTGTTTAAGATATTAGTGGTCGACTTTACTTAGACATCAAAAGTAACAGCAGTATTGATGTATTAGCTGAAATATGACTTATGAAGCATTCAGACTGAAAACAGTGTTAAAATGGAAGGGCTACGTTGGTGGTCATATAATATGATCCAGTGAGGTTTGAATACTACAAGTGTGACTTGGAAGGCCAAGTAAATGACCAGGGATGAAACCATTTAGAAAAATATAAAACTGTGATTTCTGACCAATAACTTAAAGCACCAGTGTGTAGCAATAATTAAATATAATATCAATAACTATGTTTTCATTAGTGTATAAGCACCTTAATATTAATCATTGTGTTTTCGTTACTTTAGAATGAGAGTTTATATAAAGAGAACTGGATACAGCGTCGGAGGCGGGGCAAAGTACCTTCCGCATCCATTGGGTCCATCGAACATGTGCAGTAGTGTCCACTCGGTCACATGATTCGGTCACAACGTTATCTGGGTCATTTGTCATCACGGTCTGGGTGGAGGTAAAGGAATAACTTGGGATTCAGCTATTTTTAGGACCTAATGATTTAAATAATGGCTATTAGAGTGTTTGTACTGAGGAGATGGGATATTTCCTCAGAGTTACAGATGCCTCTTTCCCAATGTAAATCTATAGGAAAAAGTCTTTTTGGGCCCAGTGATATCATGTGATCACTGGCCACTACAAAAATTGGGATCAATGACTGGCGCTCTTCCTGGGGGCTTCGTTTATATCTAGATAGGCAGCAAGTCGTTTCTACAGTAGCCCAGAACGAACAAACCAAACTGTACTCTTTTCCTGTTTGAGTCAAGGACATTACCCACTCCCGTCGCCGCCACTCTCTCTCTTGCTTCACTACTCATTTCCCACGTACACTCACAATCCACACACCGGCTCTGCTCCAAATGACCTGCAATACTTTCACAATAACTGGCTCTAGAACGAACCTTCTGTTTTTTTTGTGTTGTGCTCAACAATTGTTTAGTCATTTGCATTTGACCAGCTTTTGGACTACCTCCTAGCTGTCCATCTGAGGTGTAAGACGGATATATACCTAGATCAACTATATACAGTAATTTTTTCAAAATGATGACCTGACATGCAGAGAGCATTAAAAACGATGAATCATTCAGGCATGTATTTGATTGGACAACACAGACACATTTTGTGGTGACAAAAGTTTAGCCAACAAAGTAGTCTCACTGAAATTATTATGGGGGTTCAATTTGTTTGGGGTTGGGGTTTCATTATTGGAATGGTAAACGTATAAATAAAGATAAATGTACATCTGTGCTCCTGTATGTCTAATGTCAGTGCCATGGTATGTCTGGATAGAGATGATCCTGAGCCTGGATCCTCACAGACACACCAACAGCTCTAAACAACGCTCATAATCATAGCTAATATCCAGCTGCTTCATGCACTTAATGGTGACGTGCACTAAGTTACCATTATTACATCCCCCAGGTGATGCAAAGTAGAGCTCAGTGAGAGGAGCTTGACTTCTCTTATGAATTAGATATGACATATTAGAGCATGCATTAAATTAATCATGACAAGGGATTCCAGCTCGATTCCAATATTAAAACAATCTACCTTTAATAAAGGCTAATTATTTACAGGGGTGCTACAGGGCCATGGTTTTACAGAACCAAACACTTCTCTGCCTCGTGCCCTCTCCTACTCGACTTCATATTACAGAATTTTTCTCCAAGGCATAATATTATACAGCAACTCAACTCCTAAACATATAGTTTCCCCCCATTTTTCTCTCGCAAGTAACTTCCAAGGTTGAAAAGATCCTCTTATTCATCACAGTCTTATGGTAACATAAATAGTCTGTATCAGCTTGGTACAGAAGTTTTACAGTGAGCAACATAATAAAAAGGGACTATAAGGCAGCAAATTAATTACTTAACATCAAAGAAAACAGTTTACAATTACGTACCTGCCTAAGGAAACAGGACAGAATAAGGATCAGCCCACCCCTACTATTCCCCGAAAAAGACCTGCCATCAGCATGATGCATCCAACATTTTATAATTACACTTCAGCATCAAATGAGGTCTGTGTGGCAGGGCTGGAAGATGAGGAATGAGAGTCTTTCCCCGGTATCGCCTGTATTACCTGACGTCCTCGAGGTAACCAGTCGTCTGCAGATACCCCCAGACAACGAACCAGTCACCACCAGAGTCAATCAAGCTGCCGCTTGATGGACAGCAGTAATTCTCGGTTTTATCCTCCAACAATATTTTGATTTTCTGTCATTATGGGTGTCTGGCGTCTAAGTGTAAAATTTATACATTACCAAGTTCCCACAATTAGTTGAAAATAGTAGTCTACAGTGTAATGATGATGGAGTGATTTCAGCCTAGATATGTCAATAATTAATCGTTAACCGACATAAAGAATTTTAACTGAGTAACGCTATTGGTTAAACGGTTAAAAGAAATATTAATAATTAATTAAAAGCTGAGATAAAGTCAGGGGAGCTGCTTGTCACTTTAATGAGAAAAAACTGGTCCACCTTAAGAGCCCACCTTAGGAGAGTCTGAGCCAGTGTTGCAACATACAGGAAGCTGGTTCAGGCCTCTTGAGCTCGCCTGAGCTGAGGAGTTGTAGCATTTATTCATAGATAAATAAATTGTACACACATGTGGCTACTGCTGCGTTCACAGCTATAACACCAGCAACAACACCACACTCACCGCCACCATACACGAGGTCTGTCGGACTCTTGCTAAAGTTATGCCGTGCTAACAGAACGTATGTGTGAGTGGCAATGGCGAGCACGAAGCCATCAGCAACCCTAGAGCTGCTAATGTAGCACACAAACACACACGGTCTGTCGGACACTCTGAACTTAACTAAATTTGCGGTGGAGACTTTTACTGGGTTGACTCAGATGTCTATTGTGTTCATATATTGCAGCTGGCGCACCGCTGCATGCGAGGCACAAATCTTGTAGGTTAACAGTTAATAATCAGATAACAAGGGTAGGTTATTGGTTACATTTCTGTTGTCCAAAATTAGCATCCCTAATTCAATTGCAAATTTCATGATAATTAGGTGATGATAGCAAGTAACCTATTTGAAATTTCCTTGGAATTACTGCCAAATTACCTCAAAATATATAAAAAATTACTTAACTATAAACATTACTTAATAATTATATTGCACTATTTCCCAATAGCTGGTGATTTATTTCAACACATTTCCAGGAAAAGAATATAAAGTCAATTGGTATGCTTAATTTCCTTGTCTGCTGATAAATAGATAATAATTAGCAAATAACTTCTTGAAATTTCTTTAAAAAACTCTCTGAACCATGACATTAGCTACCAGGTTATATTTGTCACACAATGGTGAGATGTGTGTCTGACCAGAAGTGTCTTCTATTACTTTTGGTTTTCCACCTTCGATGAAGAGCAGCACACTCTCAAGCCGAGGGGCCCTATATTATATAACCATTATATATATAACCATTAAATGCTATTTTATCATACGATCTTTAAATCGATTTTCAATCACTTTTGAGGTAAATATGGGAGTAATTTGGCAGTAATTACAATGAAATTTTAAATAGGTTGCTTACTAATTATCAGCTAATTATGGAATTTGTAGACCTGTAAAATGAAGTCACACCCAATATTTATAGATACTGTGAAATATTTATATATACAGTTTCCTTGCTGTGACTACAGTCACCGTTACACTCTCCACTGGCACAACACGGTTCCTATTGTTGCGTGATAAACTATCGGCAAACAGTTCTACTAAACTTCTTTAAAACTGTAGTTGCCGGTGGCAGCCATCAGGGTGACAGCACAGCGAAGCGGCAAAGAGGAAGAGTTATGGTATTGGATCACTGAGTAGACTGACATACTCGCTGAGACCCTAATTTTGGGCACTATCAGACGCATCTCCAATACTGGTATCAGTCGCAACATTTCTAATCTGACTACACATGATGTTATCAACTAACTGTGACGTACCAGTGCTTTTCCTTCATACAAGATCCAGTGTGTGGAGTTACTCTTAAAATCTGTCTATCCTTTCATCCCTTTTCAATACCTGGTAATCAGTTCTGGAGTCTATCCCACCATGCATTGGGCAAAAGGCATTAAAACACCTTGGACAGGCTGCCACAGGGCTCATACACTAACATTCACACTCTCTTTCACAGCTACTGTATTTGCAGCTTGTGTCATTTCCAATTCTCCAAGTGACATTTTGACAGATCAGCGGGCAGGTCAAAGATAAGTGAGCAAAACCAAATTGGCTACTTTAAAAAAGGATAAAATTGCGATAATGCATGACTGAGGTTTCACTTTCATTTGCCTCTGTTATGCTTCAGTAAAACCTATTATGATTGTGCCGAGTGTGGAGTTCATTCATATACGCAAAAAAGGTAATGGTAAAGCAAATGTGTAGTAACTGTCTGATTAAGAAACAGTGGTTTTATGCAGACACAGTGGGTGAGATTTCCAGATTGAATAGAATCAGATGGTATTGGTGCTTAGCAGATGGATAATTGACAAGTAGCTGCTGAAGTGGATGATGCAGAAATAACATGTAGAGGATACCAGAGCACCCAGAGGAAACACACAAACATGACAGGGACATGTAAACCAAATGACAGAAAATCTTCATGCTTAGAGGTGACAGCACTAACTACTGAGCCATTTTTCAGCTTATAATGCTGAATAATCGCGAAAACAAACATCGTATTTTTTTGAATAACAACATCTGATCAGCTGTATTACGTGACGTTAGTGGACAGCTTCACTGAAAAAGCTGAAATGAATAAGGTGTGTTTGCAGTGTGGAGCATATTCATTGCAGAAAGCAATATTTATCAACAGGGCAGGAAGTTAATTATTCAACTGTAATTGCAGGCTGGGAAGGTATCTGTTAATTCCACAGGAAAACCGGGAGCAGAAATGTTACTGATGGTTGGTTGGACAAATTACAGACTGTCGACCTGATTAGAGGTAACCACCCCGGTGGCCGATTTCAGTGGAGTATTCAATTAATTGGGTCGCTGTTACAGCATCTGGAGATTAAATGAATATGTGCCTCAGTGCACAATGTTAAAAAATAAATTGCCAGTCTTGCACCTGTATGATAAAAGAAATCAACGTAGAAAAGAAAAAGTTTAAAGGAATAAACAGTATTTATCTGCTGTAACGTAAGACGCAATCGTCAGTATTTCCATCTAATTAGCTCACGATTTAAAGTTGAGCATCTAAGGCGTAGGAACACATGATAGGTTAGTTTGTTGTATTACAGGTTATGTTAAACGACTACCACATCCATGTAGTGTTTCCCTACGGTGTGGAACCGGGTCCTGGATACTATCAGGGTTTGTGGTAAAATTCAAGGCTCTGTCCTGCTCTGTATTGGTTTTGTAGAAGTTTAAGCTCCAGCAACCCCGAGATGTTACCCGAGACAGCATTAGCCAAATATGCGGTTGGTTCAGTCTACAGACTGAGTGCGCGACAATCGATAGTTTTATCTCTTCCACGGTGTGTTCTGTCATGGCCGTCACATTGACCAAAAGGAGCACAGAGCGATCTGCTGCGCAGGCTCGTACAACTGACAGCAAAGGCGAAGGGACAGAGAAATGATGTTATCATAGCTCCACAAATTTGTTTTCCATTTCACTTCACGATTACACCTCTCAGCACCGACATCATGCTGTGTCTTTTTGATGTTTCGTTGAGGGACTACCATGATAAGAGGGAAAAAAGAAATCAGCTTACATGAAATAGCACTTCAGCCCCGTTAGCTACTGCTATTAGCATCAAGCTTCCTGCCTGATGACATCACACAGATTGTGAAAGACGACCAGCGATGATTGGTCGAGGACTGATGGGTAGTCTGTCATGTGGGTCAGCCTGAAATGACTCTATGTCACCTACTCTGACACTATGACCCTCCTAACCGGCAAAAATATTGTGTAGTCTGAACCAGGCGTAAGTGCTCACGAAGCGCAACATACTGTTTGGAAATACTAACAAAGGTGTCAGCTAAGCAGTCAAAACAGGGTTATGTTAGAATAAACAAAAGTCAGATCTTTGTTCTTATTATACTTGAGGACGTTACCTTTTTTACCTGGGACATGTCGCTTTAGCCTCTGTTTTTTGTGTGATTTAGTTTATTTAACCATCAAGTTCATATCTGAATAGATGTTTGCTTTTAAAACAGTCAGCTGGGAATAAAAAGTCAGCCTGAAACAGCATTTTCAAACAACTCTTGGAGCTTAATTAGCTTGTTAGCTACAGCTGATAAAATCTGCTGATGACAATTGTCATTGCGGTCGTTAAAATTGATGGTCACGGCTAGAAATGAAGCCTCTGTCTGAAATCAAGCACCCGTTGTTTCCAAAAACAAAAAAGAAAAAAAAAACACTTTTGAGGAGGTAAATCTGCCATCATTATCATTGTAAGCTGCATATTTTCCATGCAAATGCCAAAAGCTTGACAGCTGTAGCAACAACAAGGCTGCTTGTGCTTAACTAATGATCAATTGAAAAGAGTACCGTTTAATGTTCTTCTCAAAAAATGGTTCAGTAAACAAAAACACAAGAAGTAGAAGTTAAGATCTTAGAACAGGTGTAGACTCAGTATGATTTTAAAAAATAGACTCAATATGGGCTGAATACCATCCATCCATCGTCAACCGCTTATCCCGTTAGGGGTCGCGGGGGGGCTGGGGCCGATCCCAGCTGGCATTGGGCGAAGGCGGGGTTCACCCTGGACAGTCCATCGCAGGGCACATAGAGACAGACAACATATAGACAGACAACCATTCACACTCACATCCACTCCTACGGGCAATTTAGAGTCATCAATTAACCTAAACAGCATGTCTTTGGACGGTGGGAGGAAGCCGGAGTACCCGGAGAAAACCCACACTTACACGGGGAGAATATGCAAACTCCACACAGAAGAGTCCCAAGCCGGATTCGAACCTGCGACCCTCTTGCTGTGAGGCGAGAGTGCTAATCACTGCACCACCGTGCAATGGGCTGAATACCTAAAAACAACATTTTAAATTCTGGGCTATTTGACAGCACTGATGGATTAAACATCACAGTATCACCCCCAGTCTTTAAGGGCATCCTCCAACTGGCAAACACGATGTAGCAAATTTCATCCTTATTTTAGAGCAAAAAAGAAAACGACATTAAGTCACACATTTGTCACTTAAACTGTTCAAGCCTCTTTAGGGATTACACCAGATTAAATAACTCAAAAAGGCTCACGCATTCAGACGGCATGTCTCAGCTAACAGGGATCCAACATATAAGAGGAAGTGAAGAAAGTCAGCAAGCTGGGAGGGATGAAGGAAAGTGGGCAAGAAAAGGCAAGACGGGTGGACTGAGGCCATGAAAAAAACATCTTCTCTGATCACTTGATTTGCAAACATGAAGTCAGTACACTCCATCAGATGTTGGTGTAGTGTGTGAAGTTGTTGCAGTGCGCCGTCCTGGAATGGAAACACCTACTGATTTCTAAAAATAAATTAGGTTGGCTGTAGCACCAAGGCATATCTCACCCTGAACCACATCTTGAGAGGGTTGTTTTTTAAGCCATGGCACAACATTCATAAGTTTCAGTGGATGTAATGAAACTCTCTGATGAACCAGCCTGGCTCGGATTTCAGACAAAAAATGAGCTGAAGGGGAGTGTTGATATATCACTGGTTATATATTGCAGTTGTGAGCACCTTCTTTGGCTTTAATGATTCAGTCCTTCCAACAACTGCTAAAACTTTCCTCAGCTCTGATAAGGGGAAATTGCTTTTACTGGATTGTACGTATACTTTTATAATTCTGTTGCAACAACAAAATCAAACATCTCTAAAGTCAACATTGCATACAGAACTTGAGATACGTTAACATGATTCTGCCTCCATGTCCAGCCAAGAAACATGTCTTAGTTAGACCCATACTGTATGCAGACTAGTGGGTAAGTTCAGGGTTTGAGGCGCCTTAAACTTGCATTCTTTCTAATATCCAGCAGGGGGCGAGTCCTCTGGTTGCAAAAAGAAGTCTGATTGTATAGAAGTCTATGAGAAAATGAGCCTACTTTTCACTTGATTTATTACCTCAGTAAACATTGTAAACATGAGTTTATTGTCTCAAATGCTAGTTTCAAGTCTTCAATGCAGCAATGTTCATTTAGTAAACTATGGTCCCATTTAGAGTCAAATAGATGATAAAGCAGGGTATGCTTTAGGGTGTGACTATCTTGTGATTGACAGGTCGCTAACTGTGTTCATTTCACCAAAGTTAATATTAACGTTCTGGTTGTCTAAAAATGTTTTATTCAGCGTTCGGTTGTTCTTAGCTCCACCCTCTTGTGTCACTTCTGGTTGCAAAAAACCTGTAATGACTGGATAGCAGAGCAGGCTTAGCAGACTCAGGACACAGGACGATTCAAAAATAGTCAGCATCTTTAATACAAAAATCAGGTCAGTTCAAACAGGCAAACAGTTCAAAAACGGCAGGCAAAAGACAAAAAAAAAAAAAAAACAAGCAGAGTTTCAGTAGGCACAAGTAGGCAAAACATGAGGAATAATGCTGATACGCTTTTCACACAGGACTAAGACAAACTGGCACAGAAGGAAGGGGAAGCACACATTAAATACTAGTGAGGGGAGTGACTGACGAGGGACAGGTGGACACAATCAGGGGCGGGGGAAGACAATCAGACACAGGTGAATGGTGCTGGAAACTAGGTCAGGAAGTGAAGTGATCTGAAACGAGAGGGAATGTTAGAATAACAAAATAAAACAGGAAGTGCACGCATAGAACATGCAAACAAGAACACAAAGACATAAGACCTGCCAGACCTTACAGAACCAAGATGGCGACAGCCAAAATGCAGAACTTGAGTTGTCAAAAAGGCAGTCCACAAACCAATGGGTGATGTCACGGTGTCTTCTTCCTAAACAGTATACAGTCTATGATGTAGACTGCTGGTTGCTAGGTTGGCTGATCCGTCTGTCCAACGAATGCTAAGAAATATTTGCTCTGGTGTGAAATGTTATACAGATGTTCATCATTTCCAGAGGATTTTGAGTATTTTTTTTCACTTCATCTAGTGACATCAGTGGGTCAAATACGCCCCCCCCCCCCCCCCCAAGTAGCTCCTTGGTCCATGGCAAGTATCTAATGAATATAAATGCTATTATAGTTCTTTTGGATGGTTATCATGCAGACGAGTAATCCTGTTGTTTTAGGTGACCTGTAGAAGTACCATCAAATAAGATCCCATGGTCAAATTGCTGGGTTCACTGAACACGTTTCTTGTCCTGGGAAGACAAATCCTTTTCATTTCAGTGGCACCATGGACTTTCCTCTGATGTCACACTCAGGACAAACTAACATAATGGTCAGGATGTTTTTCATGTGCTCAACCACAGACTGTATATAAAGATGGACGACATGACAGCTCCCCAAAAGTGAAGCCAAAACATCGATTGCCCTCTGGTGGCTGGCTGCAGTATCGGTTATTAATCCCGTCCCCTCCATGTTAGCAGATGGGATATGGGCCAAGTAGATGTTACCAGAGATGGTTTCTCTCATTTTAGGTAGTTTTTAATCATGCTGATGTATGTTCAAGTGTTTATTTTTCCTTTTAAGTTTGGTTTTAATTAGTTATTTGATGCTATAAAAGGGGGTGAAATGTCATGATTGACAGCTGCGCTGACTGAAGTCGTCACACAGCCAGAGGCTCAAGAAATGTACAAGAGAGGAAATGTAACTTTAACTTCCCATAACCATCATGAGTCTGTTTATTAGACCCTGTCAATTTGATCATTAATGTAGTAATAGAATTTTTATGGCTAATTGTTGTGTCTTACTAGGCAAACAGCTACCATGGTACTAACGTAGCAGCAAGGCGGTGTCTGTACTGTTTTATGTAAAAAATATCTTTATGTATAAGTCTGTACAGTCTGTATGATTTCCATTCAATTGAAATGACTGTTTCCATTTGAAAGTCAGATTTTGGCTCTTTAAACGCTGGGTTATGAGTGGATGTGTCAAAGTGTTGCTGTGTCTGAACACGGATGACATTTGGGGTCTTTATTGATCTTTGTTGAGGCAACATATCATTAGTTATTCCATTCTTCGTATTTCACAGTTCTTTCAGGCTGTCTTCTGTCTCCAGTGTCATACTTTTCCATTTTTTTCATAGCAAAGTTTGATAAACTGCTTCTGAACACCCGTCTCTGTGGTTCGTCTGTCCTACATGACACATGGCCTTTGCTTTGTCGAGACATTTACCACTGAAACAATGAACAAGCCATTTTTTTTCCCCTTTACCAAAGTGTAAATGTGGGTTGACGCTTAGCTCAGAAGTATGAAAGAGCACAAGATACTTGTCATTGTGAAAGCTACCACTTAATGTTCCAAAGATTTTGTTATTTTTATATTAGGTTAAGATTTGCATTAAAGTTTAATAGTTAAGATGATGAAATAATAAAAATTGAAACAGACAAGGGACTCTCATGCCTAAACGTTTTTTGTCCCCATCTAGGTTCATCTATCTCAAGCAGCAACACTGTCTCTAAATGCCCGCTGGCATGCCTCCAAGTGGCTTTTAGCCAGGGAAAATCTCCATACAGGGGAATGCAAAATAAATGAAAACCAATATGAAATGCCACTAGGTGAGTCAACCATTAAAAAGGTTGTCTGCTGGTGTTTATTAAAAAATAACTTACAGACTTTTGCCACAGACATAATATTTTCTCCTTTGCAGATTAAATATTGAGTCTGTTGATTTGTGTGAGATCCAAGCACCGAGCAGTGTTATGCTGGTCTGAAATGGAGAATCAGTTTTTAGCTGAATGCAAAATGTAATTCATCAAAGTCTGGCAAACCCCAAAATGTTGCCATTTAGACACGAGGATTGGTATTCGGTTCTTGACAGGAGGAAACAAATGAGCTGTTGTTGCTGGCTAACAGCAATTAACATCAGCTATATGGATTTGTCACTTTGTTATTTTAAAGGACCAGTGTGTAACATCTGGCAACAACTAGCGGTGAGGCTGCAGATTTCGTTTGAGTGCCAAGCCTGTAGAAAATCTGTGGTGGCTGATGTGAAAACGTAAATGACTCTATTTAGAGCTGTAAGCTCTAGCTCTAGCTGTAAGAGTAACGTAGGTCATTTGGAGAACAGCCGTCAGTTAGAGTGTGTGCGTACGAGGGAAGCGAGCGGTGAAGCAAGAGAGAGAGAGCAGCGGTGATTCTGTGTGATGTGAGCAAACAAGTGAGCAGAAGACAAAGATAGTTTAACTCTGAGAATATGAAGTGGACGTACAGTGGAAGTTGCAGTTTGTGAAGAAATAAATGCTGCTCCTCAAGACCAACAAAGGTTTCATGTGTCTTATTTCCCGGCGTCTGAGTGGAGTGACGGCGAGGGTTAGAGGAATGTTATTGACTCCGGCCCAAGCAGGAAGATTTAACATCGTGGTTTGTCCGTTCTGTAGAAACATGGCGGCTGTGAAGAGGACACGCTCCCTATGTAGATATAAACGGCTCATCCTAAAACAAAAACACAGTGATTCTTAGTTTCAGGTGATTACACACTGAAGAAAACATACATATTTAAGATATTGATAATGTATTCCATTTCTGCCAACAAATCCCCTTAATTGTTTCACACTGGTCCTTTAAGAAGATATATTAATCATTTCTGACACTGCATTTCACAAACAAAAAATGGCATACAAAGTGAGCAACCAGGATTTGCTTGTATGAACTGCCCTTATTTATCCACGAGGAAAGATGACCTTTGCTTTTAAGTGAAAGACATTTTACTATCCATCCAAATGTCTTCTTTGAGTTCTGATGGCAGACAGCCAGCATTGTTTTATTTTGTCTTTCCATTAGACTCATTTTTTGTAGTCAATACCAAACATATTCAGTGGTTGCATCTGAAGTCCTCTCTCACTAAGGAGACACTGTTTTATTGAAATAGCTTTACATTTTCAGTGTTATAATAATAAAACCACTCTTGCACTGAATCTCCATGAATCTAATAGAATCTCTGTTAATCTAATGATCGACCCCTCATCTTGCCGCTGCATAAACTTCTCAGACTGAAATGTTCTCTACTCCGGTGGCTCCAGTGCTGTAACCTTTTGTTAGTATAATTCAGCTTTAGAGCTTTGAGTGGGCCAAGGGGATTGTCCTTTGCTCAGCTACAGCATAATTGTTCAGACAAATGGTACGAGAAATTATTGAGAATGCACTGGTGAGCTACAGTAGATGAAAGCATCAATTCACGATACTGCAGCTGAGTGTGATACTTCTGGAAGAACACAACTCTTTATGGAGCCTTGAGGAGTTTTGGTCCTTCTTCATAGGGTTCACGACGTCTTCTTTTTCCCTTTTTCAATCCTACCAAAGCTGCACTTACTGCCATCTCAACGTGGCACAAAACACACTTCCTCTTATGACCTGTTCAAACAGGGAACACTGTCTGGTTAAAGCCACATCTCAGAGGCTGACGTGTCCTTTTCACCTTGTTCAGGTGAAAGGTTTCGTGATGTTGTCACTGTCCAACAAGCATATTCTGTCGCAGCGGCGGTGACACAGGGTCAGCAGAAAACAATGGTGGGGTCCAGTTCTCCGTCTCTGATTCTGACCTTGAAGCTGTGCCGTCTCCAATCATTGGCATCTTCAAAAGTGCTCCCGATGTGATGGGTGATGAGGGCATCCTGGGTGCTCATTAACGGGTGCAAACTAGAGCGTAGGATGACAGTACAGCTCCTCCATGAGCAAGGCCCTCTCTTGTCAAACAGACGGGACACGGTCTGACTGATGATCCGCCTGATCCTGAGGCTGTTTGGAGTCCAACTCACCAGTGCATCCACAAACATGCACATCCACATACAATATATCCCAAAACACACACACACTCCTGATCACGCTGTCTTCTGCACAGCTGTCTACAGCTCCACTGGTCCTTGAACATCACAACCTGTCTTTTGTCTTGCATCTGTCTGTCTTCATACATGAGTGACTTTGTAAATACTTCTATATACCTATGCAAGCTGCAGACAACACTGAAAACAAGACTCAGTTAAAATAGAGCATATGGCTGGGCCGTGTATGGTCTGTGTGTGAATTTGTGGCTGAATTGTTGTACAAATAATCAGTGGTCAGGTCTATAATGTTAAAGCTGCAGTTGGTAGAAATGGAGCACATATGATTTAAAAAAAAGTATTTTTTATAAAACGCTCACTATATCCTGATAGTAGTGCATGAGACAGGTAATCTGAAAAAAATCATGTGCTTCGTCCTTCGACGCTCCTAATGGCATCGGCAAGATTTCACAGACTGGGGGAAAACATCCAATCAAAGCTGATCTGGAGCCTGCTGTCTCTGAGCAGCTGTCAATCACTCCGATGTGCTGATCAAATATGAATCAATATCCTGTTACTGTAATGCCTATTTCTCCCCTCAAATCAGAAAAAATCTTTTAGTTACTGTTTAGTTGTAAGATGAGGAAGTTTGTGACCCAGCAGCCATGTTGAGATCAGCTGAGGAAATACCAAGCACAACCAATAGGAGCGTTCAATAGGAATGCTCTCTCTCCGAAATGACCTGTGATTGGCCAAAGTCTCCCATCACAGGCTGGATTTTTTTTAAAGCCTGAAAACAGCCATGAGGAGGTGCAGAAGTCTAGTTTTCTACAATATGCTGAAAGGTTTTTATGAAATTTTTGCCCAATGACGCCAAAAACATTTTGCCTGCTGAAGGTTTAAATCCAGTGGTACATGGTATTGGACGTTTCAAATAGGAAACAACATGGCAGCCTGCTCAGAAACGTTCTGTTATTCTGTCTAAACAATCCACCAAAATCTACTTCTGAAAACATTTTAAGCGAGAAATAGGCTTCACCATGAACCTCACTTCATTTTAGAACTAGATTTATTCATTTAGTTGATAAGGATCCCCATTAGCTGATACCAGTGGCACCAGATAGTCTTCCTGGGGTTCAAAATCAAGTACATCATATTTATCATATACATACTATATACAACATCACATTTATGTTACACTGTCTTCAACTCATATTCACTTTTAACTAGTTTAACAGCAAAGTTTCATGAGCTGGATGCTGGACAGGCTCATTTGCTTAAAGGACTGTTCTTTGTCTATTTGATTTTGAAAGAGCAAAGGCCAATGAGGAAACTCCAGCCGACCAATCATGTAACTTCATCACTCAGCAGTCAGTCACTCAGTGACAGACTTTTGCGTTTGTAGGGCTGGTCCTCTGCGGTCCATCCAAACATGACAGCCAACAGGAGGAGATAAGAAGAGCAGACCCACCCAGTCAGCTTCCCACAGAGACAGTCAGTCAGAGGGGCTGAGGATGTGTGTCTATATGGACTTCCCCGTCAAAGCCACTCAGCTGGGAAGTCCATCATGTTGCTGTGGGGCAGGGTTAACACTGTTCTCAGGTCTAAGTGCCAGTAATGAAGTCATGAAACTCTCCACACAGGGACCCCAAAGTGACGACACTGCCAGAAACATTGTCTGCCACCACCAGTTGCTGATTACTGTACGATTGGGCTGATAAAACCTCTGCTGTACATCTACACGAGGTGCTTTATTTGGCAACATGTGGCAGCTAATCTCATTAAGCTGATGCACATGGCAGATAAAACAATTTGTGTGTTTCATTTTTTGTCCTGGCGAATGTAATGAGCTGACTGTAACATATCACAGAGATATTGGTATAAGCATACCAGGGTTATTAAAGTACATTAAAACTGAAAATAAACAAAAATAAGCAGTGAAAAACATTTTCAGTAAACAGAAACGAAATAAAAACTATATCCTGTAAGAAAAACTAAAACTAAACTGAAACTACAGTGATGCCTGGTTAAAAAATGATAAAAATTTAAATTAATGTAAATCAATTTTCTGCTTTTTTAGCTATAACCTATCACAACAGAGACAGCATGGATTTATGTCAACACCACAAAAATAGACTAGCTTAACTAAAGTAGCACAAAGATTAAACATTAAACATTATGGCCATTCCTATACAGTTTTATAACCATGTATTTGTTTGTATATGTGGCTACATACTTCTGAGATGTTATACCTTGCCTTAACAAAAACAAATTAAAACTACTGTAATAATAAAAACAAATACATACAAATTAAATCTTTATGAAAAATTGAAACTGAAATAAGCCAACACTCGAGCCACACACAGACGAAAACTACATTAAAATGAAATTGAAAAGTCAAAACTAAAACAAATTCAAAACTCATGGAAAATTCAAAACTATTATAACCTTGCAACGGATATGTCGGCCAATAAGTATCAAGGAAGTGAGCGGAGAAACGGCAATGATATGTTTGAAGTAAAATTTGAAGTAGTGTTTAACCAAAATGGAAATAAAGTCTGGCAACGTTTAGTGCTGTATTGAAACAGGACGAATCCCCATTTGTGTCTACAATTTTTCAGTATTGCAAGTTGGTTGATTTTGTGAAATTTGTATACAAATATCTGTATAATTATGCTAAAACTGCTGTTAAAAAGATTGTTGTCCATAGACACTTTCTTTACATAACTAAATTTAAGGTATCCTTAAACAAATTTGTTTAAGACGTACTACATTATAATAACTCAGCATTTATAAAGGTTATAAAGGGTTCATATGTCGTAATGAATGGCTTTGTTAACAGTTAATAAGTAATAGTTTATTAATTCTTTATGCTTCAGTTAAGCCGTTAATAAGAACCACTTTTTTGTTGCCCAGTTGTAAAAAACTCTGCGTTTATCCTTTAACTTTTACTGCTGGTTTAATATGTATTGAGAAAACTATGACCCTTTATTAATGACTTAACTATTTTTTTTTTTTTTTTTTTTACAACCTAGTAGCCTAAAAGTTGTTTTTATTTATGGCTTAACCTATAAAGTAAATGATATATTCACAGTTAAATAGGCAATAAGTTATGACTTATAAACCCTTTTAAGAGTGCCTGTGAAATTATAGATACAGCATGTTTTTGACAGCTTTTTAAACTTTCAAACATCAGTATCAGTGTCATTGGTCAAGCTCTACATATGTTTCCATCACTGTGAAGACCCTGAAATCTGTCACACCAGCTTGCCTCCATGTTCGGTCTGACATTAATCCTCACTCAGCTTTTCAAAGACAACATGTATGGCAGACATACCACGGTTTATGTTGTATGATGTAGTGTACAGTATGCAACTACACTCTCTGCTAGTGGGCTTTATGTGCTGCTCGACTCTGTCCCTACCCTCCTCTGTTGTTTATGTGATTAAGGTGACAGTCAGAGAGCTCGGTTTGTAAATGCCAGTCACACTGCTCCAGGGCACACGCTAGTAAGTATGCTACTGAGCGGTTGTTGCTACGTTACTGCTGAAGAAAACGGGAGGTGGGTGACAAGAAGTTGACAGAGTTAAACTTCAGGAGGTGCATGTTTTCTCAGAGCCTTTTTCTGCCTGAATAAATTCAGCCTGACAGACTCGTTTAGACCAGCTGCTGTTGTTGATATTATTTTTTATTATATATGAGATAAAAGAATATTTCTATTAATTATACAGTTGGTCAGTCAGTCGTTGGTCCAGACTGAATTAACTCAACAGTAATTGGAACTATCACCATAACATTTAAATCAATGTTCATGGTGCCCAGAGGATTAATCTTACTTACTTTTGTGATCCCCTGATATTTCCTCTAGTGCCACCAGAAGGTCAAAATTTCACCTATCTTGTGAAATATTTCATCTGTTAGATAGATTGGTACAAAATTGTGCCAGTTGTGTGCATGTGCCTGCTCCCCAGACGATTATTAAGGGTGCTTTTACAAGTCATAGTCCATTTGGTGAGTTCAAATCCGAGTTAAATTTATAATTTTGGTTATTTTTCTATTTATTTAGGTTCGATTTACCAGTGCACAAATTAAAATACACTAAATGAAAAAGGGGAGTGGGGTGTGTGCAGAGCAAATTATGTTTTCATCTCGAGAGCTGCCTCTTCTAAGCAGGGAATAGCAGACTTTGAGGCTGTCAAAGTTTTTTCACTTTGACTCGGCACTGATCAACTGTGTGCCCAAATCTCTTCTCCTCCAGTTTAACTCAAATTACTTCATAAACGTCACAATTTTTTGTGAACTTTATTTAGCATATTCCTGTGTCCTCTTTGGCCCAGATGTCCAGCAGACATCACCAGGCCAGTCTTCTCCCATTCATGTTAACCTGTCATTTACTTATGTCTATCTACAGTAAATAAATACCTGCACAGGCCTGCGTTTTGGTTTGCTTGGAAACGGTCCAGAAACAGACCTCGAGGAAACGGTCTTGGACCAGTTGTTTTGGTCCACATCAGAGTACAATTACTGCCTTGACAACTACCCAAACCAACCACACCAGACTAAATGTTGGCTTGTGAAACACTGCTGGGTTGGCAGTAGCTGGGGGCGGCAGTAGCTCAGTCTGTAGGGAGTTGGTATGGGAACCGGAGGGTCACCGGTTCAAGTCCCGACATGGACCAAAAACTGAGTGTGAACTGGTAGCTGGAGAGGTGCCAGTTTACCTCTTGGGCACTGCCGAGGTGCCCCTGAGCAAGGCACCAAACCCCCAACTGCTCGGGGCGCTTGTCAGGAACTGCCCCCTCACTCTGACACCTCTCCATTAATGCATGTATGTGTGTTTCAGGTCTGCATGTACCATGTATGAGTTTAACAGAGTGTAAATTGAATTTCCCCATTGTGGGACTAATAAAGGTAGATCTTCTTCTTCTTCGTCTTCTTGTGTCTAGACGGTAACCCGCAAAAACATGCAAAAACTCTCGCAAGACTCGCTGCCCGATAAGCTACCCTATCCTTAATCATTCAAAATCAATGCCAAACCTTAACTATTCAAGCTTAAAGCTGCAGTGGGTAGAAATTAAGTATGAAGCAAATCCATCCATCCATTGTGGGCTGGAGCCGATCCCAGCTGGCATTTGGTGAAGGCGGGGTTCACCATGGACAGGTTGCCAGTCCATCACAGGACCCATAGAGACAGACATCCATTCACTCTCATTCACACCTTGATGACCTTAGAGCCATCAATTAACCTGCATGTTTTTGGACTGTGGGAGGAAGCCAGAGCACCCGGAGAAAACCCACGTTTACATGGGGAGAATATGCAAACTCCACACAGAAGAGTCCCAAGCTGGATTCCAACCTGCGACCCTCTTGCTGTGAGGTGACAGCGTGGGGCGTGGCGCAAATACGATTTAAGTTATGTTTATAAAACAGTCACTATATCCTGACAGTAGTGCATGAGACAGGTAATCTGAAAAAAAACATGCTCCTCTGTGTCCTCCAGTGCTCCTAATGGCATCTTCAAGATTTCACAGACTGGAGGAAAACAACCAGACACAGCTGATCTGGAGCCTGTTGTCTCTGGGCAGCTGTCAATCACTCACAAACTGATCAAATGGTCAAACTCGGCAGCGCTGACTGAATATGCATCAATATTCTGTTACTGTAATGACTATTTCTCAACTCAAATATTTTCAGAAACATCTTGCAGTTAATGTTTAGCAGTAAAATGAGACATTTTATGACCCGGCAGCCATGTTGAGACCAGTTGAGGAAATACCAAGCACCGCCCGCCAGCCGGAGCACAGCCGAATGCTCTCTCTCCCAAATGATCTGTGATTGGCCCAAAGTCTCCCGTCACCAGCTAGATTTTTAATTTCTTTTTAAGATTTTTAATTGCATTACAATAGGCTGAAAGGTTATTTTTGCTAAATGATGTCAAAAACTGTCTGCCTCCTGAAGCTTTAACCATCTCATAAGCGTTTTGTAAACCCCTGCTGATCCCCTGAAATTCTCATCTAGCGCCATCATCAGGTTAACATTTGAATTTGTTCAATACTTTATAACCAAACACAAATCTAATGTCATTCCCATCAGCCTCAGCTATACTTTGTATTTGGGGTTACTTGCAAATGTTAGCATGCTAGCACGCTAAACTAAGATGGTAAACAACATTGCCATTGTGAGCATGTTAGCATGGTGATTTTAGCATTTATGATTTATTTCTCATAGAGCTGCCACTGTAGCATAGCTGTCAATACTTCCCATTTTTTGTTCTTGTGAAATGCAGAATATTTTTTGTCTAACAGTTGTCTAAACAAAATAACATGGCAGAGGGAAACAAGCATTCAGCAAGCATTTTAGGGCTCATGATGATCTAGAACACCATGTTTGGTAATAACAGAGGAAGTGCTGCTCAGTAACCTAATAACAAATCCTCACCCAACTCTATAACATCTACAGTAAATTATTCAGTTAGCTGATGGCACGGATGTCTGAGGGTGGAGCCTGATTTCTACACTCTTAATATTATTATTTTTACATCTGACATGAGCTTCTTAATGGAGGCATATCTTCAACATACAGTAAATTGTGTAATAGGGAAAAAGTGTGTGTCCATCTTTGTGTCTTAGAGAAAAAAAGAGAAAGAAGGCTCAGATACAGAGAAAGACTGATCAGATAGGAGGTGGACAGACAGCGGAAGAGCTGAGATGGAAGACTGATCTTATCGCTGCAGTGATGTTATACTGAGAGGATTACAATTTGAATCCTGGCAGAAGTCCACCGCTCTGAAATTAAGGGCTCAGACGCTAAAAGGTAAATTATACAATATATTAATGGAGAACAAGTGCAAGGAGAAATGTTTTATCTCAGACATTATAAATAGGTTTCAATGAGTTTAATGATGCTACACATTGTTCACAGTAATGTATGGGGAGGTTGCTGCTCAGAAGTGGCCTCGTTAAAATATACAGACTTATATGTACTGCCCCCGCTGGATTGCTGCAAGCTAATATGGAGACCACCTGTAGTCTGGCTGCTCCATCTGCTGATTGACAGCACATATACAATATAACAAGAAATCAGATTTATTTCAAGGCATAAAAAACTAGAGTGTATTTTATATTCACCATGTGTGAGCACTGCAGGCAGACTAGCCAGCTGAACCCAATGCAAACTCTCTCGTCATCTTTTTCATTTCTTTGCCTTGTCTGTTCCCACATTAAACTTCTGTCACCTCAGTCAATTTTCAGTCTCTGAAGTATGATACTGGTATAATTTGGGGCATTTTAACCCACAGACATTAAAGTTTGCCACACTAGATAATCAGCAGGTCTCAAACTCAATTTTGAAGTGTATTTCAAAGGATCACGTCAAAGCCAGGGCGTTTATTTACAGTTTATTATCAGTTAATGAAAGTAATAATGTTTCACTATTTCAAAACCCCACATCGCCTTTTAACATTCACTCTACTTAATGTAAACCCTTAAAGCGACATAGTAAGTCATCATTATAGCAGATGGAGCATTATTTTATGAAACAAAATAATGAAACTACATACACTCGTAGAGATTTATGCAGATAACAAGAATAATTTAGGAGTATCAGTGGGTATGAGTTTCATCAAGGGTTCAAGGTTTAGCATTTAGCATTGCACAAATGCAACTTGCAATTTTTAGGTTGTTGCGGGCTCTGTTTTAAAGCCAGAGTAGAGATACTGGCATCAACCTGTATCAACAAATCAACAAAACCTAAGCAATCCATTGGTAACAACCATGTCACACGAGCTTGTGACAAAGGAGGTTAAATAACGCTCCAAACTTGTACTAAATTTTGTTGAGGAAAAACTGGCATGGCCATTTTCAAAGGGGTCCTTTAACCTTTGACCTCAAGATATGTGAATGAAAATGGGTTCTGTGGGTACCCACGAGTCTCCCCTTTACAGACATGTCCCCTTCATGATAATCACATGCAGTTTATATATATATATATATATATATATATATATATATATATATATATATATATATATATATATATATATATATATCATATTTAATCATGATTAATTGTACAGTGAAAGTGTGGTCCTGAGCTGTGACCACTTATCGAATAGAGAGAGGTATGTTGGGGGAACATGTGAAATGAAATGTGGATTCTCATCACTGAAGATATTTGTTCACACAATAACAGCAACAACACCAACAGTGGGTGCTTCCAGATAAAGTGTGCGGGTGGCCTGAAGGCAGAGCGGAGCCATCCTGTTAGGCAAAGTCTCTCCCCACCAGATTCAAACTTGGCTCTCTCTGTGCTGCTGCAGTGAAATGTATTCACTTCTCTCTGCCAGTCTCCTGGCACTCTCTCCACACCGACTGCAAATCCATTTGTATAGTAAAAACATTATAAATTGAATTTCTGAGGGTGACCTTATATGTTCGGCTTTCATGTATTTTAACACATTCAGTATCTGCTTTGAGCAAAGTACGGGTGGTGCACATATTTGCCGCTGATTGACATGTTAGACAATACCAGTGTGTGTTTATTACATTCTTTTGTCCATAATTTCTGTTTTGTGTGGATGGTTTTCTCTGTTTGCATCCCCTGCAGTTTCACTGGTGTACTCTGTTGTTGCATAATGGTGTTTTTATTCAAAAGCGTGCAAATGGCTTTCCACTCCACAAATTTGGAAATTTCCTCAATCACCCTTTCACACGGAGAAACTGTTGCATTATCATGTCAATGTATACAGCAGCCTTAGTGGGTCATTCTCACATGACAAAAAGATCCTAGAAAGCTGTGCTTAATGAAACGATGGCCAGTGCTCAGCGGTTTGTGGGACACTAAGGGCTGCAAAGGATATACTGGTTGTGTCAAAAAGTTGCATTTCTTGGCCGCATTTGGAGGAGTCTTTGAAATGGGCCACGTGGGCTTGACGTATTTCGTCCAGAAATGTGGACTTCAGAGGATCTAGCTCACAAACTGGGACACAGCAAGAGACTAACAAGAGTGTGAATTGGAGGCAGAAGGAAAGGGAATGCTTTGACATTAATGTGTGTTATTAATCTTATCCTGGCTCCATTGTTTCTCCTTTGTCTGTTCAGTTTAAAGGGAATTTATGAAAAAAAAAAAAAAAAAAAAAAAAAACTCCCTTGACACGTTTTCAAAATCCAGCCTCTTCTGGCTCAAAGAAATGTTTTGAGTCACACATTGAAATATGCCTAGAAAGAGCTGAGACATTTATTGACATTTACTGGCTACAGTGTTAACATAATAATTATAATTATTATATATATTATTATATATATTATTATATATATATATATATATATATATATATATATATATATATATATATATATATATATATATTCAGCCCGCACCATCATCTAAGTGTATTTTTTTATGGTGAGATCATCTATATGTAGTGTAGCATCGTAAGACATGTCATTCAAACTGGACAGAAACAAAATTAAACTCATCTAAACCGTTGTTACTCTTTTCAACAATCACCAAGTGTGCTTTGGTCGAACTCAGCACTAATTTCACAGAGTTTGATGAGAAAATATGGCGACTCCATGGTCTTGATATTATGGCTGATCGGAAATTCCTGAATCCGGATCATGATCCGCATCACCACCAAAATGTAATGGATTGTTCATGGTGCTACACCCCAGTCCTCCAAAACAACTTCATTCCAATATATTGTGAACCTTTTGGAGTCATCCTGCTAACAGACAGACAAACAAACAAACAAACAAACAAACAAACAAATGCTGGTGAAAACATAATATAAGGGCCTTGGTGGAGGTAATTAAAAGAGGCAATTCTCGCTAAAATGCTGTATGAATTGCCCCCATTCCCAAGAGAGTTGAAATTGTTTTTGGAAATTGTTTTTAAAGTGGCTATAATCTATATTTTTATACTAACAGTGTATCAAATGACAAAAACAACAATGCAATAATGTGAAATAGGTTACTTGTAATGATGAATCTACAGAGAATTATCATCTGAATCTGCGGCTCCCCTCGGCTTTACAGAGCTTTATAGTGCGTTTCAGCTCATTGTTTGGCTGTCTGGCCGTCAACTTTACCGATTTACTCAGCAGGCAGCTGTTAGCAGTGAAAAAGCTGTAAATAGGTCAGCATTTAAAAGAGACAGATATTTCCCTCAGGAGGAGGAGACCAAAAGCAGAGCTAAAAGAGAGCGTGCATACTGGATATACGGACTGTGAATGAATGCTATTATTCCTCTGTAACTGCTGGATGAGTAAATACAAAACTATTTGCTAACACATTCACCATATATATTACAGTAGTGGGACTGGGGAGTTATCTATACGAAAAACAAAATAAGGTTGCAGCTGGCTGGAGGGAGATCGCCAGAGAGCTGAAAGTTTCCAACTGCTGTTGGCTATATTGTATAATTTCATTTAAATATCACAATATTAAACATGTTTTTTTTCTGTTTTAAAAGAAAAATAAAGGAAGTGGTTACGTCTCCAGTCTGATTTCGAGCTCATAGCCGATAACTAGTCTACATGATTTGTTTACATAACATAACAGAAGTGCATGTAATGGAGTCAGTGTGGAGACAGTGAGGAAGATGATTCTTGGACCCCTGATAGCTTCTGCACCGGTTGCACTGTTGTTACTTATGTCATTGGTTCTGCGCTTGCATGAGAGGAAATAACATAACGGCAGTTAGCGGTAGTCTGTATTCATCATTCAAAAAAGGAAACCGGACTGCGGATATACAAGCCGTTGTTATGATACCTACATAATATAAAGCAGTGCTGGCCTACCATTTACACACCACTCTCGCCCACACAAAAACTAGGCAACAGATGCTCACCGACGGCCGACCATTGGTTTGGTGTGTCATGCCTTTAAGAGAGGAGACTGCTGGATCATTTAGGCTTGTAAATCAATTGCAGCTCCAACTCAAAAAAAGAAAAAAGAAAACACAAAAACTTTGTGTAAGATTTCAGAGTGAAAGCGCATCTGTGAGAAGCGCTCATGGGATGGCTTTCCTTCATCAAAAACGATAAGCTCAGGCTAGCCAAGTAGGTTACAATATGCCAGTTTACAAGTCTGCATTTTCAGGGTTGGAGTAGCTGAAGGCAGCGTCTCTTTCAGGCAACTCGTGCAACAGGGAATTACACTCATACGAGCCACAAAGGCAGCAGACGGTCTGAGTGAACAGCACAGATTCATGAACCAGAAACATTTATTTTGGGCTAGTCGGTGCGCCACAAGTTCAGACTTACCAAACAGGAGCATGATCACCATTCTGTTCATTAATTACAAAATAGGGGCGTAAATAGGTTTACATGTTTAAAAAAAAAAAAAAAAAAACATGATAAAAGTAATGTGACAAAAATGCAACACCAGCTTTTAACATATTCGTTAGTGTCACACTGTATAAAGGATTAATTTTGAAATGAACGAGAATGCTCCCAGGATTATTTTTTTGGGATCAGGTTGTATTTTATATCTAACAGCTGTGGAGATAATATGGCTATTATTCACATCTTATGAATCCATACATTCAATATTATGTATTGTAAATGCATCTGATTATAGTTTTATTTTTGCATGTAATGGATTAGAAGGCTTGACATGTATTTTTTTTTAGCTTTAGGGAAGAGCTGTTCATGTTCAAAATACCTGCTATTATCCTATACCCAAAAGACGTTTACCTTAATATTTATTAATATTTCCCCACAGAATAAACTGTAATAAATATCCTAAGGGTAAATGTTCCCTAAACGTAAACATTACACACATTGTTTATACTCTGATATTGAACTATTTAGCTGCTTGATTTTTATTATGATTCAAACAGTGTACTGTGACTTTAACAGCACTAATAAGGAAAATGTATAATTATTATTTCTAACAGTATTACATCCAGTTTATTGTTTTTATTATACCCATAATTTAGTAAATATTGTTTCCTCTCACTGTGCTTGGTGAACTCTTGATCAAAAGTGAGGTGAGAGCTTTGGGATTGGGGGTGTATCTTCAAGGCAACATATAATAATAATAATAATAACAACAACAACAACAACAACAACAAATAATAATAATAATAATAATAATAATAATAATAGGGCTGCACGGTGGTGCAGTGGTTAGCACTCTCACCTCACAGCAAGATGGTCGCAGTTTCGAATCCGGCATGCATGTTCTCTCCGTGTAAGCGTGGGTTTTCTCCGGGTACTCCGGCTTCCTCCCACAGTCCAAAGATTAGGTTAATTGATGACTCTAAATTGCCCGTAGGTGTGGATGTGAGCGTGAATGGTTGTCTGTCTCATGTTGTCTGTCTCTATGTGCCCTGCGATGGACTGGCGACCTGTCCAGGGTGAACCCCGCCTTCGGCCAGTGCCAGCTGGGATGGGCTCCAGCCCCCCTGCGACTCCTAACGGGATAAGCGGTTGACGATGGATGGATGGATGGATAATAATAATAATAATGGATAAGGCTGTCATGAAAAGGCCTGTACCCCCAATGCATTAGCTGTAAACACTTTCGACTTCATTACCTTTCTGCCCCCAGCCCATACAGTCATACTTTTTCCAGATGGGCAGGAAAAATAGTGGATTTGTTGGGGACTATAAATACTCACTTTGAACGGTAGTGATTATTTACAGTAGTGTACATGAGACTGACTCAAAATGAACAACAGCGGATATGTTCATTGTAAGTAAGGAGTAAGTGCAACAGTGTAGCTCACTGATGTGTTTTTAATAGTTTTGGACAACAAAATCTATGGCAAAAGATCCATTGCATAGAGGAATGAGATTTATCAAGCTTTGGTGACACAAACAATCATGACGATTCACCTGTGAACAATTCAAATATACGATTCTCCATGTATCTCAAAGTATCACATCTTAAATTTTCTATGTGATTGCACACAGCTACTTTTTCATCAATACAAGCAGTCGGATAAAGCTCAACACTTTCATTTAGAAAGTGCTTTGAAAAATCAGACTACAGCAATCTACAATATAAAAAGCTGCATCTTTTCAATATTGGTATCTGTGTGACCCACCTCAGCATATCATCATTGCAAAAACAAAACATAAATCCTTCTGCAGTGCATTACAGTTGTGCTGTGATCAACAAAAAAAGGCTGTCATTCAGAGTACCTCCTGAATGCTTATGGCATTTTACACTGCTTGAATTAGCCTAGCGGCTAGCAAAACTAATAGCTCTTCTACTCTTACTTTACTTCACTTTACTTTAACATAAAGCCAGTGCATCTCCCGCCTGTACAACGCCACGGCTGAATTTCAGCCTACATGCATGTTTTTGAGCAACAAGAGCAACAAGCTAGCGGACTGCCGAGCGCCATCTCTCTGCTCCACGCACACAGACTGTATGTGCAAAGCTCCACCCTGAGCGATCAGATGAGAGAGAAAGAGGAGAGGATAGAAACAAGCATGACAGTAAAGGACAGTAAAACGCAGAAAGACTCAGCTGAAATGATACCAAACTTCACTGCATCGGTGAAGAATCTTTCACATCTGCATCACGATGCATCTTAGAGTTGAGAAATTTCCTCAACCTCTTAGACTTAAACTGCATTATATTACATTATCAGATCACAGCATAGGAAGAATTTCCATGATATCTTGAATGATGTTGTGTGAAACTTCACCAGTAGGTAAATAATAAGGAAACTATGATAATGAAGTTTGGTTTGTAAGCTCACTTATCTTCACCATGCTTCACTCTGTTTGTAGGCAAGTGTTTCCATTTGTCTTTCATACATTCCTCCACCACTTTATGAGAGTTATTAACCTCTCCCTAAGAACCCATCTTTCCCGCCTCCTCCTCAGCATCTCTGTGTGAGTCATAATGACTCTTCAGTCGTGTCCGTTTGCCCAAAGCCTGCCTTGTCGCACACAGCAAACCTCTGGATCCTCCTCATTACGGACGGCAGATCACAATTCTTACAGAAACACACTTTGATGGCTCTGCCTGCAGACTGCTAAGATGTTTTGCCTGGATAAACACATCTGCCAGTCAAGAATATTAGGTTATGAGCCTGTCATGGGTCTATGGCATCACGGCCCTCTAAGACAACAAACAACAGCCTGTTTGCTGCACTTCACATGTGCTGAAACAAAACACATGGCGCTCTGTGTTTAGTTACTGTGGCGATCGACAGGAAAATGTACGAGTGTTTGTTTTGCCCAAGGTTTTCCTCTTTGCTTGATCCCAGCAGTAGTCTCACATCTCTCTTGATAGACTCACATGTTGATGATTGAAAAGAAAAATACTGTTTATACTAGAAAGTAGCCAGTGTTGTTGATGTCCATCCCCTGTAGAGCTCTGCTGGCTTAAAAAGTAGGCAACAGAGCAAATGTTTTTGATGTTTCAGTTGAATGAGTTGCAGGATTAAAGAGTCTCAGGGATTGTTTGGCAGGAGGGTGATGAAGTCAGCTGGCATGTGTAGGGAATCATGTGAAAAGGGGATGTATGGTTTCCTGAGGGGGGGGGTTGTTTATTGTAAGTGGACTTACAATGAACAATATAAAAATAAGTAAGATTTGTCTTATTCACTTCTCACAAACATGAAAAATCGCTCAGTATAATCTCATTTTTCAACTGGAACTACAGGTTATTACACCCACTAGCCATAGCACACTGTATTATGGTGAACTGTGCTTCCACTACACATTCACCATTTGAGATTTTACCGTAATGACTTTTATAAACAACAGGAGAAGCCTAATCAAGAATAGGGATGCACCGATACTGATATTGGATCGGACAGAACAATTAAAGAACAATTAAATACATTTGTATCTTTGTATTTATTGGTCACATTTAATTTTACAAAGTAAGGAAAGTAATGTTTAAGTCAAGCGAGATGTTGCTTTACACATATATGAAAGATCCCAGTAGCTTCCACACAGTGAGGCAAAACAGCTTATCGATTAAACACTGGTATCAAATGGTACCGGCCAATACCCTAAGCCCAGATATCGCTATCCATCTTGGGAGTGAAAAAGTCAGATTGTGCATCCCCAATCATAAAGTCATATTGACTAATGTATTGTTTATTCAGCAAGCAGAGTCTGTAATTAAGACCCACCAAATGCTGGTAAAGTGTTGGCAGTAGCGAGTAAAATCGGCAGGCCATCTGCCACTTAGGCGGACAGGGAAAATGCTACGGATGGGAATAGAGAATCGTTTCCACGCTGTATCATGGTTCAGTGTGTTTGGGATCGGCGCTATGGCAGAGAGCAAAAAATGGTCTCATAATAAACCAGTAATAAACCAGAGATGCAAACTTTTTTTTTCCTCTGATAATGCCATGACAAATCTGTGCTGAAGTCAACAGGAGAGCTAATAACATTAGCTGTAGTTATTAGAGAGGGAATTATGACTTGTTTAACTTTCTAACAACTTTCTACTTTTTTATTTATACTTATATTTTTTTTTAACAAAGCAAATATTGAAATAAAAAATAATAATTTATTCCCTAATCACTGTAAATAACCACTATAGATGACAATAACAAAGTGAAAGGAAAACATGTAGAATATCTGACGGTTTACACTGACTTTGGGAGGGTGGGAATTATTTGTCAGGACTGTGGTGACAACAGTTACTCAGCTGCAATGACAAAATAAAACAACAAAACAATCTGTAAATCTGTGCTAAAATTTTGTGGTCTGTGTTACAAAATTTTCAACCTATATAGTACCTATAACTCAGATTTGTCAGTCATGTCTCTTTGACAAACCTGAAAAACATCATGCGAATCCATTCTGGGGCTGCACAATTAAGGCCAAAATAATAGTCTTGATTATTTTGATCAATATGAAGATCATGATTATTTATCATGATTATTCATTTATTTTAGCGACAACTTATTTTTTTTTGCACTTTCACATTAAACAGAGCCCTGCTTTTACATCCATGCTGTGCAGTATTCCTGCTAATGTACAAATTAGAGCTGCATGATGTTGGACATTTGAATACAACAGGAATATTTACTATACCCTTTTGCTAGCTACATTTTAAAGTTAAATGCATCAGTCTGGCACATTTTGAGAGCACAATTAGCAAAATTAAGAGGTTAGATAAACATTTTTATTATTGTATAGATAATATCTGCACCCAAAAGTGAAACTGAAACATCTCAATTGCCAGCTGGTGTCTGGCTGTTAGTTTATGATTTGATATGCAACAGTGTTCTACAAGCAGAACACACATTTTAAATGTCAATATCTCAGGCGATCATGTTCAATAATTGTGGGAAGCCAAAATTGTGATTAATATTCAATTAATTGTGCAGCCCTAGTCTGTTCCTTCCAAACCTATTGAATAATTAATCTATTTTGTGCTGATAAAGTGACAACGCTATAATTTTGGCACAAAAAATGACTTGGGGAGAGCATGTGGTTTGGGTTAAAATGACTTCTTCATTGGTGTGATCTTGTTAGAGGTCAGTAATTAACACACTGGCTGAGGCTTTAGCACTCTGAAATGGACCAATTAAATATCTTCCAAGGTTACACTGGAAGAGTATTGTTTAAAGACAAAGTGAGCTTCTCCAAACTTCTCTGGTGTCACAAAGAGCTCACAAGGAAATAATTGATTACAAGTATTAGTATTATTATACTTTAATAGGTAAAAAATGAAATAATTTTGTACTATGATGGGATATCACATTTCAGTCATTTTTCAAATAGAGAACTGGCAGAGTGGGACTGTTTTAACACCTTTCCACTTTCTGATGTATATCAGACAAATCTCTGCACTCAAGTGTGTGAGTTACCATAGTTACCAAGTTATTTTGCATAAGTATATACAGTATAATATACACTGCTGAGACAGATCCTCTCTTGACAGGTCAGAATCAATTTAGTTGATAAATTATGCTAAAACATATCTACTATCACAAATCCAGAGGACCCTCAGATCCACCTTTTTAAGATGGGGTGGGAATCATAGACTACCTCATGATACAATACAAATGGTAAATGGTAAATGGACTTGCATTTATATAATGCTTATATAGTTTAAGCGCTTAAACTACATGTCAGCATTCACCCATTCACACACACATTCATACACTGATGGCAGACTGCCATCTTTGCCCATCAGGATCTAATCTTAATACTCATTCAGACACTGGCTATGCCTGTGGGAGCAATTTGGGCTTAAATGTCTTGCTCAAGGGTTAGGACACATGGACATGTGACCGGAGCAGCTGGGGATGGAACCTCCAACCTTGCAATTGGTGGATGACCTGCTATGATATATCACAATATCTGTGTAAATAGGGCTGCACAATTTTGAAATAATATCTAATCATGATTATTTTGATTGATATTGCAATTGTGAGATGATTTACGATATACGATATAATTATGATTTTTACGTCATTATTCATGTTTTTATTGAAAAAGTCTGTAGACTATGATGTGTAGACCAGGAATGACATCTCTGCAGCACAACAATATTTAATTTAAAATGGTATTTTGACACACATATCTCCTGTAACAAATTTTGCAATTTGAGCAAATGCTGCGATTTGAAACTTGCCATATTGTGGTTTCCATAAAATTTGGATTAATTGTGCCACCCTATGTGAAGATGAAAAAACATCCTTAGAAAAGTAAAACGCAGGAATCCTTTACAGTATTTATCATATAAATTCACTGCATTATGGTGTCAGTTTCACAGAATTTGACTACTGTTGTTCATTGTTTCATCTCAAAATGCACAATATCTTAGTTTAGCCTCTTTAATACACACACACCAACCACATCATTGCCATCATTCTAATGTAATATAGCCATAAACTGTCAAAAGGCCGAACTGCCAGAAAGCAGTACAGTTCTGGGGTTAAAACATTTAATGGAAGGATAAAACTATCCCTCACTGAAATCTTTCTAATCTAAATTGTCAAACATCTCCTTCAAACAACTGTATTTATTCAATTTCTCACAAAAAATATATATTTTTTTACATTTGAACACTCACGATAACGTTATAATTTGCCTTCCCCCAATACTCAGTTTTACTGAATAGAGCTTGAAAGCGTCATAATGCAATGCAACCTCTGTTGACGTTAGCTGTTAGCTCCATTATTTAGCCAAGCAGCACTATGCTTGCACCTGAACTGCCAGTACACATGTTGCTCTTTGCCATATGCATGAGAGTATTTAAACACGTGTGAGCAGGACTAGTTCGTCCCACACTAAAAGAAATTTCAGACCGTATAACCCAGAAAACCATCACTGTGAAGAAACGGTAGTCATGTGTTGTTTGTGAGACCTAGAGCAAGCCTCTCCTCGACCCACAAGTTTCTGGGCTTGAAGCAGCTGCTTAACCTTTGTATGAAAGATGTGCAGTTTAGTTCAGTTTTGTTTACGAGTCTACAACATGAAGAACGATAAGGCTACCTGGGACCTGGTTGGGCAAAGAGGTAATGGCTACTTATCACAGTTTTGGAGGAACATCAGACATGTGATAAATGTCAGTGAGCTGCTGTTCCTGTGGTGCAGAAACACCATCTGCACTGTGCCTGAACCACAGTTTCTTGGCCACAGTTAGCCACAGTAAAGACCAGCTGTAACTTTAAGTCTACTATAACCAAAGTATAGCAAAGACTACAGAAATTGCACACTGAAAATTTCCCCAGCTTCTCAATATCTAGATTAACCAGCATATCTTATAAAACCCTGAGGCCTAGAAATCTGTCTCAGTTACCCTGACTTCAGCATTCATTTTGATTATCCATGGACAAATTGATTTTTTTCTCTATCACTTGTAAAAATGTCTTCAGCTTCAGGCTGTACTTTGGGGGAAGCAGTGGAAAGAATGAGAGCGCCCCCAGGCAAGTAGCATTTTTGGACAAAGATTTAGAGCGAGAGTTGCTGGGAACAAGAAGTCCTGAGGGACTTCAGGGCTGTATAAGTGGAAGTAGAACCAAAGAATAGATCTCTGTGATCAAATGCACCTCACTGGACAAAAAATGGAGCCAATTTATTCTAT
The DNA here is from genome assembly GCA_947000775.1 of Pterois miles. Classification (NCBI taxonomy): domain Eukaryota; kingdom Metazoa; phylum Chordata; class Actinopteri; order Perciformes; family Scorpaenidae; genus Pterois; species Pterois miles. The sequence continues at coordinate 1,411,893 of CAMQGK010000604.1, forward strand.
TTAAAGGTGGAAATGAAAGTGTGCTAACTTATCGACCCTGTACTTGTGACAGCAAGGTTCAGCAAAACTGAACTCCAGCCAACGAGGCTGTCAGGTGGTTACATGTGAGCAAACACACACCTGCTGGGATTTCAAGACTGAGCCGGCTGTCTCCTCTACCTGCCAAACTTCTCACAGCTTCCTCCCTCTTCTTCACTCCTGCCATTGATACTTCATGAGGAGTAAATTGTGTACTCTTCAGACTTAAAGAACTATAACTGTTGTATTCTTTAGAGTTTTAATCCATGAAACAATACTGAGCTTTGATGTAGCTGTAGTCTCTCAAACAGAGATATGCTTTTCTCTTTCATTCCCTTTTGGTTTCCCGTGTAATTGGATGCCCATGTTCCTCCCACTGGTCGCCACCCTGCTGGCAGTACGTCTGTTGTGCCAGTCAAGGGTCACCTCCCATGGTGGCTGCCCTCTCCATGTTGTTCCAACCTACGGCAAGAGGCGCTCCTCCGGAGGTCTCTGGTGACTAATAGTGCTTATTTTCTGTGTCATGCCAGTCGCCTAACACCAGGGGATGAGTGAACAGAGCACAAACAGATAAGCACAGCAGGTGGAAGAGGGGAGATGCAGAGAGAGTAAGGGGCACTTCTAATAGAGATACTGGTGGCCACAAGAGAAGAGAGCATGGACTGAATGAGGAAGGACACAGTGGGACATGTTTAAGAGAGACGATGAGGCTGCTGGAGCATCACCGTGAAGGATAATTACAGTTTATTACAACTTGGTCCTATTTTCATAACCATCATAATACTAATATTGTACTCAGCAAGTTAACTGCTGGGAACTGCAACAGCAGGCTGCTGAGCTTTAAAAGGAATAGTTCAACATTTTGGCAATACAGTTTTTCCTAGCTTTGTCTCAGAGGGAGCTCTCATCGCCGTTCTCTTTCTCTGCAATGCTTGAGATTTTTTACTCAAGTAGAATAGATCTGATCCAGTAAGATCAGACCGAGACTAAAGTTATATACTGTAAGTGGGAATTTAGAGGTGCGGAAAATGTACTTCTCCATCCTCCCATCAATGTCAGTATCCATTTGGATATTTGCTGTGGATGTCTTTTAGGGTCATTTTGTAAACCAACATGGTGTGCAATGCTATGGCTCCATCAATTAATCTATCAGTTGTCAACTATTAAATTAATCGGCAACTATTTTGATAAGCGATTAATCAGTTTGAGTCATTTTTTAAGGAAAAAAGGTCAAATTTTTCTGATTCCAGCTTCTTAAATGTGAGTATTTTCAGGTTTTTTTTACTCCTCTGTGACTGTAAACTGAATATCTTTGAGTTGTGGACAAAACATTTGAGGACATCATCTTGGACTTTGGGAAACTCTGATCGACATTTTTCACCATTTACAGAGCAAACGACTAATCGATTAATCAAGAAAATAATCAACAGAGTAATTGACATTGAAAATAACCGTTAGTTGCAGCCCTACTCCAAAAGAAAGTGCAACCATACATCTGCTCTTCACAGCGTTAAACTCTTGCTGTTTGGATTAGATCACATGATCAGATTACATTGGCAAGGTTCACAGCAGAGGCCGAGGTGCTTCGAAGCACTGCTCGCTGTTTTGGTGGCCACGTTAACCAATTGGGCTGTGTCGTGTCACGTGTTGTGCCAAAAAGTGATTGTCCGCCAAGTTTATATACATCTACAGATGCTTTTGCCTGGATCAAACAGTTCGTTCAAACGTTCAGATACACATAACTTTGTGCCCGTGGTAATAGTACCTTATTAATGAAAAATGACTTAATTTCACTATTGATTTGGTTATATTTTAAAGATTAGCCTATAGCCTACCCAATCCTTTTTATCTTTTGAAACACCTTCAAATGGGCAACACAACCCACAAAATGCACCTTTGTGCTTGCCACAAACTGACTTGTGACTGGATGGTTGTTTAAACAGTCCTTTTTACTAGGGATACACTCACACAGTCCCAATAGTGATAGTAATACCTGGGCTTTGAGTATCTGCCAATCCCGAGTACCAATCCAGTACCAGGGTTTAATTAATAAGCTGTATGTCTCACTGCGTGGAAGTGACTGGAATCATTCTTTTATGTGTAAGGCAACATCAGGCTTGACTTAAACATTGCTTTCCTAACTTCAGTAAAACAAAATTAATGTGTGTAAGCACATTAAGTAGATGTGACAAACAGCAACTTGGGAAAACAGGAATTACAATTCAAGTGTTAACCTTTTTAATGCAGCCACAACAGGAATTAAAGTTTGAGTGTAAATAGTACTGTGTATATGAACATAGAACTGAACTGAATAGGTCGACCCATTGCCATCGATACCCAGTCCAGCTATTTAGTGTCAGTAACGGTCTGATTTACCTTTTTAAATATCTTAAAGGTATAAAATGCAAAAATGCAAATTTATGCTTTTATGGTCTGTGTGCCGTAAATCATCTCGCCCGATGTTGCAGGGACATACATGAAGAATAACTTTATAGAAATTGCCAATCTTCTCGCTGATAGTCGTTTGCTTATGTAGGTCATATAAAGGCATCAGTATTAAATTGAGACAGTTTCATAACCAGCTAAAATCTCCTTAACTCTAACAAGAACAAAACCTGTCAATATACTTTCCTAATAGGACTTGATTGTTATCAGTCTATCTGTGTTATAAATTGCCGCAAATTTTTGTATAATAGTTGCGGAGCTGGGGTGAGAGAGGGTGCTGCAGGTGGGGAGAGAGACAAAGCAGTTTTATCATGCTATTTTTCAGATGAGCAGTTCTAATCAACTGTGTTATGAATTATATAATTACCACAAGTAAAAATAATGGCATGTTGGCAGAGAGACTGCAAGAAGGAAGATGGGGGCAAAAATAACAATTACCAGAATATGGAGAACGGCACCACACTTGTGCCAGTAATTAAATATGAAACAGTCTGTGCATTACATTTAGTGATCATTAACCAAATGATCTTAGACTATGTATACAGTCACTCCAAAATACATAACATAGAGAGAACAAGCGCGAGAGTCTGAGTGATAGGAGCAGTACTGCAAGAGCATCTTGTTTACACTTGGAGCCATGGGAGGTGCCCAATGTGATACCAAACACAGCACAGTAGGTGCTGAATCTGGAGGTAGTCCACATTTAACCTTCCACAGCCTGAGGTCACATCATCACATCAGCAGAACACTTACTCTTCAGGGCTGTACAGTTTGTATTTGTTTGTTTGAGATCAGGGTATGTGTACTTACAGGGCTCAACAATAATGATTTTTCGCTTGCACACGGCAAGTAAAATGCCACATCAGTAAATACAGCAACCCAAGTAGTAAAAGAAGAATTAAACACGTTGTTTTTTCTGGCGTTACAGGTTATGTGAAACTTCAGATTAATTTACTTATGTGTGAGCTGACTGATTTCAGTAAATTAATGTGGTTTGATAATACAACAGTGTGGTGATGTAAGTTCATTAATTATGTTCAATAAAAGTGTTGAGACACCTCATACTGTATGTAAGCCAGACAGAAATTTCTCTTGCTCATTACTGCGCAAAAATGTATTGTAGCTATATAGCCTATTTGGTCATCAAGAGTATCACTACTGCCACTGCAACTCCGTCCTAGGGGGCAATACTGTATTTTACAATCAATAGTTATAACCAGATCACACATCCTATGGTACAAATTGCCCACTATGTCAGTGTACACCTGCAGTAATAGCTTGTGATCTCTTTAGCTCTCCAGGGATCTGTCTGTTACTCTGATTCAGTAGGACAAAACTTTCTCTAAAACACCTCAACTATTTTATGCCTAAGCTTAGGCAGGGATTCAACCACTGACCACCAACAATCAGTTGCCCACCTCACCCAGTGGTGTACAAACAGTCACCTCCTCCTTAATGTCACCAAGATGAAGGAGCTCACCACCCCTCACTGCCCCTCTTCCAACAGCGTACCGAGACATCATCCTGCACAACAAACTGAGCTTTAATCACCACACCAGACCTCCGTAAACACTGCCAACAAAGACTCCCTGCCATCCGCAAAATGAGGACTCTCTCAGTCAAATCCCGACCTCCTGCTCCTCCTGTATTGTAGCATCATTGAATCCATCCTCCTGTACTGCGCCACCTGCTATGTCACCACGCTCACCCTCACCAACAGAAACAAGCTCCTGAAAATCACCAACATATCCTCTAAATAATTGGCCTCCCTGCTCTCAACCTGCCACCACTCGCAGAGAACCTCCACAGACTGACCATGGCACATGACCCCTGCCACCCCCTCCACCCATGCTTCACCCTCTTCATTTCTGGTACAGATATAGACAACTCCTCTACAAAAAAGAATGGCTTTGAAAGGAGTTTTGTGCTCTCAGCCATGAGTGCTTCAACGGCCTGGGCACACTGTAACAGACTTGTGTTATGTTGTTGTGTTATGTTGTTGTTGTAAATACCCAAAGCCTCAGAGTGTCACTTGTTCTTGGTGTCTGATTGTGTACAGATTGTGAAAACAAAGTTCCTCTCCGGAGAATAATAGAGAAATCGGCCAAAACCACCTACTACATACTACTGACGAACACAGTATGCAGTATGTACTGTATACAGTATACTGCCTAGTACCGCAGGTTTCATGAGGATCCGTTTTGGAAAGCAGAAGTATAAAGCATAGACAATGGCATACTTCTGCTATTTTACATTACAAAAATGACCTAAAGTGACGTTTCCAGCATTGTGGCATACTGTAGAAAGGTAAACCGAACGGTATAATGCTGAATACACGCTACAGTTTGGCCAAATCAGTACATGCTACTAGTATAGTATGTGGTTTCAAAAACAGGATTAGTCTGCATTATATACTCAAAACAGCAAAAACACAGAAAGTCCAACTCACAGTTTGAGGTCGGTCCTGGAGAAACAGTGAAGTTACTTGTCTGGAAAATGAAACCTGGCGACAGAGGAGGTGAAATCCTTGTCAGAAGGCAGTCCGACAGTCCTGACCAACAGGTGTTTTCATCAAAGGACCCACACAGCTTTCCCGGTCACCGTGAGGTGTGTCTGACCTTGTATCCAGTGCTGGTGTCATTTTTAACAGGAGGCAAACACTATTAAACAGGGGAACAGACTTCCACATAGCGCCTAGTCCCAGCTCACACTTGACTCACTTATCCACTAGCTATTCACACAACTTGCTAACCTATAGCTAAGCAGTTAGCATTGGTTCTGCTGCAAGCTTAGCGGCTAATGCGACACAATTTCAGTTTGACAGAATTCAGGCTGTTGCAAACACACACACAAGCACTAACAGTAAGGTTAATTAACATAAACGTCATTTAAATTAATTTAAGGCTAATTAAATAGAGATAGGTGTGTGTTGTCTTAACCTACTGCTACTATCTGAGGGGGTGGCTAACAGGTCATGATTGACAGCTGCTCTGAGTGAAGTAGTTGCCCGGATGCTCAGGAACTGTACGATAGAGGAGATGTAAATTTAACTTGTCATAACTGTCATTAGTTTGTTTAATAGAACATGTGTCAGCTTTATCATGTACAGTAGTTATAGAAATATCATGGTTCGTTGTTGTGTCTTTCTAGCTAAACTGCTACTGCAGCGCTAATGTAGCAGTGTGTGCAGCTGTGCTTGGCTTGTGATTGGCTCAGGCTGCTGTGTGGGCGGGACCTAAGACTGCGCAAATGAAGTCAAAATCTCAAAATGGCAGCCCTCTTATCCCTGATATTATCTGTTGGTGCCTTCAAATTTAACTGGTAAACTTGTGTTCAAGTGGTAAAGTCGTGAAGAACACTACTGCTATGCAATGGCAATATTAATGTAACTGTGCAAGTCTAGAAGCCAGAGAGGCTAACAATTTAGCAGGCTAGCAAGTGGGTAACATAATGAAGGAAATGAAAAGGCATAAGGACAGAGGAGAATGATGAGGCTGTTGAGAATATCAACATTTTCCTCAGACATATTATAAAATTACCAAGAAAAACACTATATGACAAAAATCACAATATACAGTGAAATATTAACTTATTATGCACCGATAAATGAACTTCCATGGGCTCCACCATTCCTCACAATGCCAACAAACACATCACAACTTGTGAAATCGTGAAACTTTCCACTTACCAGGTCATGAATACGATATGAGGTAGGTGTTCATATGGGCCCTGTCAGGTCTTCCAGATCCTAGGTCATGTTTTTTCTGTCTTTTCATTTTGTTTAGTCCATTTCCTGTTTTATTTTGACATTTACTAACCTCCCTTTCATTTCAGATCACTGCACTTCCTGCCCTTGTGTGTTTCCACGCCCCATGACCTACTTTCCTTTGAGCCACTGGTGTCTGATTGTCTTCCCCACCCCTGATTGTGTCCACCTGTGTCTCGTTTGATCACTGCCCTTGAGTATATAATGTGTGTCCTCCCTTCCTCGTGTTGCCAGTTTGTATTTGATCTTCGGTGATGATAGTTCTAGCGTTTTCGTGCCTGTCTCTTTGTGTTTTTGACCGTCTGCTTATTTTTGAACCCTGCTTTCTGCCTGTCGTTTTTTGGATCTGGTTGCCATTCTGATTCTGTCTGCCTGTGTACTGACCTCTGCTTAGTAAAGATCATTGTGAACTTTTAACCTTCCTGATACCGAGTTGTGCTTTTGAGTCCAGTTCCTCTCAGACAAAGATGTTACAGGCCCAACTTGTAAATATGGTAAACATGACCCCAAACAAGGCACCACAAATTACGCAAATGACGTTAAAAGTCTCAAAATGGCAGCCCTCTAATCTGGGATCTTTTGGTTAACCTTACTTTTGTAAGGAAGGAAGGTGGAGACATGTCACCTATGTGTATATACAGTCTGAGCTAGAGGATACTTGCTAACAACAGATAATGTCAGCAATCAGCTTCTTAATCTGTCTGGATTAAATCATACTTAGCTCTAGCTAATGTTGAATCAACTGAGCTAATTCTGGCAACAATTGACTTGAAGGCAACTGGACTTAGATTTGTCTCTGACGTTTTGCCCCTTATCCAAGTGGCTCCATCAGTTCGTAACACAACAGTCAGACTAGTGGGGACTAGTCAAATCTAAGTCCAGTTGCCTTCGATTCAATTGTTGCCAGAATGAATATGACCTGGATGAATGAAAACATTCACAAACTCACAACTGGGCTAATGTTAGCCAAGGAGCAGCTTCACGCAGCCAGATGGGAAATGTCCATCATGTCCTGTCCTGTGGTCTCCCTGCAGTCTGTTGAGGCCAGTACGGCACTAAGAGAGGTGTTCTTCCCAGGTAGCCAGACCACCACAGCTGGCTCTCCTCAAAGTGGAGGAGCAGTTTTGTCGACACAGAGGTCCTTTTGGTTCATTGAGCTCCTCGCCCTGTCATGAATTGTTAACGTTAACGTGTCCATTTGATGTTTCCTGTGATGTTGACCATCCATCTCTATGAATTTGTTCAGCATTTTCTGGGCATATTTTATAACTGCAAGTTCACTGTAAATAGAGTGATGGCTTTTAGATGATAAATTCGATGAATTAGATGCACAGAAAATGCAGTAATAGCAAAAGTAATAATTTTTCTAATGACCTTAAAAGTACTTTAGAAGCTCCAATTGTTGGTCAGCAATGATTAGTACATTTTAATGAGGCAAGCTACTGCAACAGATGCTCAGTAGGTCATTTCGTGAGAGAGGTCACAGTGGGGAGTGCATTTTGGAGGATATGAGCTCACTCTTTGGCAAAGATGGTGTTCTCAAGTGAGGGTAAGAGAGATTATACAGATTGATAGTGGGGTGCAGCAGCTGAGATAATACAAGTGTTGCATCTGACCATCATAGGTAAGTGAGAGCTGGACCACGAGGCAGTGTTCAGGCCTCATTGTTAATCAAAGACCAAGGATGAGACTCTAAATGAGATTTCTCTGTTGGGTATGGGGGTGTTGCTGTTGTAATATTACTTGAGTGAAGAATTGTGGAAGTGTATCTGCAGATGTTCGATCAGATCAGAAGTGTACTGAGATTATATGTGAGGCTGTTGGCCTTTCTGTGTGACATGCTCCTGAAAACAAACATACAATTGTGTTTGTGTCAAGATTCAAACAGGGCATATCTGGGTGATATAGAGCCAGACATGCATGTAGGTGTATTATTTGTTATTATTTGTATATTTGTTTCATACATTTACAATTTAAACTGAGGACAACAAACTTGCTCCTGAGCTCCATTTGTACCAGCTCTACCTATTTTAGCCTGTGGATGGAAGGCCAGTGGGGATGGACGCTGTCCATGGTGCTGAACTGTAGTCCTATTGAAGTATGACTAGTCCAGAAAAGGAACGGCCTCAACTGACTAACAAACAAAGTTCCCAGTTTATATATTAAAGTTAGATTCTTTAGCATTGGTTGATTTGGTAAAACCTGTGATCGTGGATGGTTTTCATAATATCACGTAAAATTAATCAATTAATACCCCACTAGTGAACTTTGAAGCCTTCATGTTTCTTTAAAGCGGCTAAATGAGGCTACTAAACATCATTGCGCTTATTCGTCTGCTTTTAGTTTATAGACTAACTTTAGCTTTTTACTTCTGGTGATTGCATTTAGTCTACAAAAATCAGAAAAGTGGTGTTAATGTAATAAGATTATCTTACTGAGCAATACGAGGAAGTACCAAATATTTTCTGCAATAATCCAAAACCCAATGGAAAAATCACATTGGCATTTTGTTGAGGGAACCAGAGTGATGCTACCTTCCTGACTGGCCTACAAAATCATCCCTAGAGCACTCTAGTGATCATACGGGGCAGATAATATGTCAGATATGCAACAAAAGATCAATAACCTGCATTAAATTTAAAGTGCAGCAAACAAGTGTGCACTGATAGGACATCTCTTTAAATTCATTTTTTTTCTAATTTGAAAAGGGACAACGTTCAATAATCAAGCCATCCTAGAATAATGTTGAAGTGCACACATGCACTGGCTTTATTCTTGTGCATCTCCTCAAATACTTGTGTGCATTGTTTGAGTCCCTTGGCCTTGGGCTTGCTGTTTGAAGCCTGAGCAGCAAAGGTGGATTCCACCAGTAGCAACAATGAAAACTATAAAATAGAGAGGCAATTATAGGATGGAAATGATAAAAGTAACAACACCACCATGATTTTCTTGCATTTATTTTATTGTCAATCATAACTTGCCTTGTTAAACTCTGATATTACGTATATATTATGTTTTGGCTTGTGGAAAAAATCCCTTTTCTAGTGGGCTAGTGCCTGAAATCATGAAAGTCCCCCTGCTGATAACACCCCACCAAGAGGAAAACTGCCAGACTTGTGTGCTCACACACGGAGGTCTGGCAGTTGTAAAACTCTGAAAGGAAATCTTCTTTCCAGCTGCTTGTGTTCCCTCCAGCTGGAGAGTATTTTAGCATCCTTAGCTGTTTCAACACAGATAGTGTTCGGTTTTTCTCCACGTGTTGCTCTAAATTGGCAAGAAAACACCGGTAAGACTGAGACCACTTATCCGTTAAGTGTTGAAACGCTTTTGAAAGCAATGTTACCTCCACAACACACCCTCTGTTGCCAGACTGAAAGACTCAGAGCAAGAACAAATTCAACCCCTGTGAACTTAATTGCCACTACATTCTGCCATGTCTAATAGTTCAGGAAAAAAAAATTTGGATACCTTATCAAACAAGTGATTAGTATTTAATTTGGGCTGGTGGGTAAAAAGGAGCTGACACTTTAGTAATGGGAGGAATTCAAACTGCTAAATGCAAGGATAAACCTCTGCATAAATCTAAGCTGGATGAGCCTGTTGGAGACATACAAAAGATTCAGTGTAAGGTTTTACCAGCCAGACTTGCAGTTAATTATTTTTGTCAATGAGAAATCACTTTCTAAACATCTCTCCAAATGATATTTATTCAATGCCATGTGCCCCAGGCAGTGCATTTTAAACTTTTATTCAAGTAACCTTGTTTTCAGATTTTATCTTTTATTTTATTTTATAAGATAACGAAAAAGCAGTTTGCACAGATTTAGCACAGATCCTTCCACAGTAATAAGTAGTAGTAGTAGTAGTAAAGTAGTATAATAGTAATAAACAGTAGGAGGAGATAAAAGTGAGGGGAGCGAGAGAGATGGGAAATGATATGTAGGGGGTGCAACATTACATTGATCCGGATTTATGTATCAATTCAATGATCAACAAGCTATTTTCTTTGGTGCAAAGTGAAAACACTGAAACATATCTTTAAGCTAAGGTTTTATTTTGAAATTCCTATAAGGCACGTTTGTGTCACCATTTCTGTCCAAGCGCACCTCCTTCCTCCAGAGTCCAATAATACAACTGCAAAATCATATTCTAGTTGCTTTTTGTGAGTCTGTGAAGGTTCTCATTCATCCAGGTCTTATTCATTCTGACAAACAATTGATTGGAAGGCAACTGGACTTAGATTTGTCTTTGAAGACGTTTCGCCCTTATCCAAGTGGCTTCATCAGTTCGAACACTACAGTCTGACTAGTCCCCACTAGTCTGACAAACAGTGGAGTTAGACCCAGGTTTTTAACCTCTGTGAAAGTGTCAGCCCCCTATTCTCCTCAGACAATAGTTCGTTAGTTAGTAGCTAACAATATATTATCATACCATGATGAAACTCATGATTTACATTCCTACTTCCAAGTTAACATTGTATTAAACCAACACAGTAATGCTATGTAATAATAGAGAGAAAAGTTTGTGTGCTTTGTGATATCTGATCTTTTGTAGGACCGAAGACATGTAGGAATAGCGACGTTAAGAGAGAATAACAGTGTACAACTTTGTTTAAAAGGTGCATAATACACCTTGAAGGAGACAAAGAGAGGAAGTTAATAAAATGTGAAGTCAGAGGGTGGATAAGGATGATTAAATTGGCTTAGCTAATCCACTTCCTCTGTTTGTTGGCCCGAAAAGAAATGTATAAATGTTGAATATGCTCAGGCAGGGATAAAAAGTGAAATGGAGGGATAAAGGGAGGAATGAGCAGTCAGATGAATTTTTCAGGTAGAGAGAGGCTCCTGTATTGTTGAGATGATGTAGCACAGTTATGAGCTCATTGTTTGCAGGCGTTGTTTTGCCGGCGTGCCATTGCATTTTGAATTACTTGGCAGACAAGTTGGCAGACAACTGAATGAGCGGCATCGCTGAGAAGCGGTAATTGAAAGACATAGAGAGATGAGGAATAGAAGGCTGTGGAAGAAGTTTTCATCTGTCAAGACGGGAGCAAAGTTGTTGAAGGCTATAAGAGATAGACGAGAGAAAACGGAAGCTGGTAATTGCATGGCTTCTGGCCCCATGATATTATCTCTTCCTGACATGTGCATGTCTCCTATTGATACATGCGGGAACATGAGCATGAGGCAGCTTCAGTGCCTTTGTGTCATTTCCCTCTCACTCCTCTTACATTTCTCTTTGTGTCTTGCTGATGACAGACGCCAGATGACAGGGATGAATGGGGAAAGGAAGGAAGGCGCATTACAAGGCGTTGCTCCTGATTATACCTACATGTGCCTCTAGCAGGGGGTGTTTTGTCACACTTCGTCCTGTAACTCCAACATAGACTTGTGGGGAGTTTCAGCTGTGAGCTTAGACTTTAAACCTGAGAAACCGCTATCTCTGATATTAAATGCACTAATACTCTCCTCTCTGTGTGTCTTTGCCTCTCTCCTCAGGCTCAGTGTCTCTCAGTGTGTTCCTGGTGTCTGTTGCATTCGTAGTTTGTGCCGTTTGGCTGGTTGCTCTATGTGGCGTCTGCACCTGGTGTCAACGTAAATTGGTAAGTTACAATGCATATTATACACATTTCAATACTGACATTTATTTTAAATGATTTAGAGGAAGTTATTTCAACAGACAGCACTTTTTTTGTGGCTAGTTTCTGTTTTTTGGGGGGCTGGACGGGAACAGAAACATTTCCTACAACACAGCTGCCCTGAATAAAGAGAATCTTTTAGATCTGATGTTGGCACAGCTGATCATGTAATGTTCATTGTTTTCATTACTGGCATAATTTTTCCTGTGAGGAAAATTAGCAATTAGAGAAGATAAGATGAACCTTTATTAATCCCCGGAGGGAAATTCGGGTTTGTTTACATCAGTCACGACCAAGTTATTATTAATAATTTAAAGCAAATTATTTGATGCTTCCTCTGTGACTTACATGCACAAATGTTTTTGTACATTAATGTCAAAATGTTTGTTTGTTATAATAATTCTTAATAATTGTTTTTATTAATTAATAATTGATTAGTATTACATAGTCATTAAGTAGTTATTGTCTTTTATTGGACAAAGTAGAGATTAAAACAAGTTCTGTCCACTATTCAGATGGAATAAGTCACTAGTTAGTGTTTGAAACATTTTTCTATATTAATGCTGATGATATTTGAGTTTTGGTATTTATACCAAAATACAGCTGCAACATTTAATCGATAAGTCAAATTGTTTTGATAATCGTTTCATAATTCAAGTAATGCCAAACATAATAATAATGAAATTAATTTCATCCTTTTAAAAAAATATTTGTGATGCCGTACTTAAAAAAAAAAAAAAATGAAACATGTTTTTCATCATTTTCATTCAGCAAAGGAATCTGAACTCGCACATATTAAATGTTTAAACTTAACATAAAATATTGTCTTAAATTAGAAAAACTGTGATTTAAATCACTATCTGTTTGATCAAAGGATCAATAATTATTCATGGTCAGCTTTTAGTACTTTAAAGATTGTTTTTCGAGGGTTTTTTTGCCTTTTATTAGGTAGACAGGACAGATTGACTGGAAAAGAGAGCTAGAGAGAGGACAACATGTGGCAAAGGGCCACAGGTCGGATTTAAACCCTGGCCGCTGTAGTAAGGACTCAGCCTTGGTACATGGGGAGCCTCCTCTACCAGATGAACTTTGTGGGTGTCCCAGCTTTTGGTACTTCAAAGGTTTTGATGCTCAGTGCTACAGACACATCACAGTCAGCACCCAGCTCTGTGACTGAAGGCAAATGGCTCTCATGAAAACCCATCGTCCTCCACAACTTTACATTTTCTAGTCATGCATGTCTCTGAACAACACTGCCATTGAAGATGAGCTGCAGTTGTGTGGGCTGTCAGGCTTTCTTCTAATGACCTTGACTCGGCTGTACTCCGCCATTGCCTGCTATGTGTTGTTATTGTTGTTGAATAGTGGTTTGCTTTTTGTGTTCTTTGGCGCAGGAGCCAGAGCGAAGCTGCATGTTTGGCCATGACAGCAAACATGATCAGAGACCTTAGTGCTCTCTGTAAACATGGCTTTGTGCACTCTGAGCTTTGTGCATCATGGCTGCTTGCCTCCAGCCTCCAGCGCCATGCTAATGATTCATATGCTAATGAGCATCACTCCGAGCTATTGGCTGCTGCTGGAGCAACTGTAATTCCTCCTATACATTTTGATCTGCTGGCATTTCCTACACTCCGTCCTGCTGTCCTACCCCCCACCTCCATTTGTGTCCCACCGTCTCATCTCTGTCTCTTTGAGGAGCGATTGCAGCACAGCAGTTGATCAAACACACACAAGCTGAGAGTTAACTGGGCTATTCAGAAGAAAAACAGCCAAGCTAAATGACATAATTTTCTAGTGTAACATTTATGATCTCTTACTAGACTTATAAAGTATGCTAAGTGCTCCTTAAAATCTAAATTGCTATCATTGCCTTTGAGTAATAAAACCCACTGAACCTGACAAACAAACCCATTGCTTATCTCTGTTTACCCTCATGTTATCTATGTCTCTGTCTTTGTTTTTGTGTCACCCTCCTTCCCCTTTTATACCGAATAGTCTGGATTGTATTCCTCCTTTTGTCACTTTATCTCCATGTCCTTGTCAGAATGTCACTGATTTTGTTTTCCAGGATCATCCCGCTCTTCTCCCGTCTCCGCTGTCTCTGTAGTTTCTCCTCCATAGTCCTTGTTTCTGTCTTCTTCATCTTACATATTATTATCTTTTGTTTGTTTTCTGTGATCCACTCCTAAAGGTTAAATAAATGAACACCTACAGGTAAAAAAAAAAAAAAAAAAAAACATTCAGTGTTGCAGAATGAGAAAATAAAATGTCAGTAATAGGGCTGCAACAAATGATTGATTTATTGTCTATTAAAGGCACAGTGTGTAGGATTTGGTGGCATCTAGTAGTGTGGTTGCAGATTGCAACCAACAGAGTACCTGTCGCTCACTCCTCCCTTTCCAAGACTTTGGTAATGTGATCTGCCGAGTGCAAAACGCTCAGAGGCCATACTTACCATAGTAACACTAATTTAGGAGCAATGGAAGTCAGACGGCAGCTGCCACAGTTTTGAACTCTGCAGCTCATGTTACTGCAGTTTTACAAGCACGTCAGAGAACTACAGCGGCCTTCAGGTAATCTAAAAATGTGAAACACTTTGGTCTTTGGTTTGTCCGCTCTGGACTTCATAGAAACATGACGGAGCAACATGGCAGACTCCTTGAGGAGGACTGTTATTTTCAGGAGATTATACACAACAGAAAACATACTTATTAATATTATATTCAGTTTCTGCTAATAGATCCACCTAATTGTTACACACTGTTCCTTTTAACTACGATGGGTTTACATCACTATCACCATCATCACATGCCGATGGCCATGACAAAACCTCAGTATCTCACACTCTGGGAATAAGAACAGGCTGGTGTAGTAGACCTGTGATCAACTTTTGTATCAGAGATCTGTGCACGGTGCACGCATTATAAAAAATGACCAAATGTAAGATAAATCAACATGTACATGAGTTCACAGTTCATATATTGGGGGGGGGACTTCCTGTCCTCCATAGTGATTACACCCATTAACATTTCACTGAAACCACAATCTTTCCCAAAGCTTTACCAAAGAGTGCTTTGCTGCCTAAATGTTGCCACTGAACATAATCCAGCTGGCAGCCACTACATTTCGTATGAAAAGTAATTTGGAAAACATATTAGTTGTATATAAACGTCATTTCTAGGAGATAGGGTTGGTTAAGTCAGGTTTTGTGTGTTTGTTTCACTTATTCTTCTGATGAATAGCATCAATATGGATGATTCATTTGTGGCCATAAAAGAAACCGATTCATATGAAAGCATTTGCTCTCGGAGAGATGAAGCTGTCTGGAACTGGTCTCATGCCATTGGTTGTTTTATGGGAGTGGAAAAGGGAGGAGAGTGGGAGGAGGAGGGAAGAGGCAGAAACAACCACAGAGGCATACAGACAGACGGGCAGGGAGCGAGGATGATGCTGGTTGGTGTTGAGCATCCAGATGTGTGTCCTCCGCACAGCTATGGAGCCTTCATTATTCTAGTCTGTACTGTACCTTTGTGTTCCTCACTTGCCACTCTACTCCGTCGTCGTACTCCTGTTTCACCCGTCCCCTCGATCTTCATTTCTGTTTCTCACATCCACCCACACGTCGTACCTTCTCCACCCTCTCCTCTCCAGCATCCTCAACATTTTATGAATCTGTTTAATGATTGATGAGCTGCACTAGATAGCATATTCTTGACTGCTAGAAATCTCTGAGTCTCCTGAATCTATTATTATTCTGTCCTGTATGTATGCACCGTACAGTATGTGTGTGTGTTTACAGTGTAGCGGCTTAATGTAGGTACAGATCAGGTCAAGACCCAAAGCTTCGCTCTCTATTGAAAATGTTTGAGCCGAGCTGGACACGAGATGCGGCATGATAAATAATAGAGTGTATTGTGGTTGCATTAGAGAGGGAGATACAGTAGAATACATAAATAGGCCACCTGTCTGCAGGACACTGAAAGCTGCATTCAGACAAACATTCAGCCCTCTGCTGTGTCTGAAAGCCTCCAGGCTGCTTAACATCCTTTATTGAGTACAAGCACTGCATTCATCATCCAGTTTAAAATTGAGCAACAAATCTCTCAACCAAAAAGAAGTAAAGAAATACTGAGTCTGATAAGAAAGTCAGTCGCATAAAAAAACACATCAGCATTAGCAATAAACATTTGTTTTCCCAGGAATGGAAAACGGTAGATGTCATAGAAACTAGAGAAACTGTCCTCATCAGAATAAAACACGGCATTTGTAGTTTGTTGAAATACTTAAAACAACCTACTGTATTTCTTTAGTTCCCTGACAAGCAACATCTTGCTGCTGGTGACAGTAATTACTATCCTCTAGCAAAAACAGATGTAGCATGACATTGTTATATTCACAAAGCGTGAAGGGTGACACGTGACATTTATAGTTTTAGTTTAAACTGGACCAAACCTCAGTGACAGAGGTGGTAGGTCAGAAAACATGCACAAGTTGTTTTTTGGAACGGTCGGTCATTGTGAACAATGGTGACCTGTTTTGTCTGTTTAGGTGTGAGGAAACTAGAAACTTGGTCTGCATCTGGAACCATCTGTTCTGAGGTTTTTCAGACAGGCTGCGTTACACCTCACAGTACCTGATTCCACCCAGAGCCTTTAAACAAAGTTCAACAAGAGCCCCTCTTATGCATCTTTCTTTGGGATTCTATAAAGATCTCATTCATATAATCTGGTTTTCACTCTTATTCCTATAAGGTGCCATAGTCTCGTGATTGGATATATTCTTTTTATCAAGCAATAACCTCCAGTACTGAAATGAAGCCAATGCAGAAGTGCCAAAAACTGGAGTTCCTTAAATGGCCACTTGAGACTGGCTTCAAAAGCCAGACAATCCCCATAAACATGTTTACAGGCTGGTATAAAAAACAGTTTTGGTCTGTTTCGCTAATATCCGCGTTCATAACAGCTGTATGGGGTGTGAATTGTTATATAACACCCCCATTAAAACTATATAAAGGCTTTAAGTTTGGCAAAATTGAGGACATGGCCGCTTTGAGTGACAGGTGAGTGCCGTCTCAGGTCGCTAGCTGCTAGCTGCCTGCTCTGTTGCATCACCTTGTCCCGCCTCATTTCCACCAATCATCCACCTGTTTGCCAATTTTTGGTTTAGCTGTGAACTAGGCTGTCAAGATGTGGACGGCCAGAATTAGCCACTTTGAGCTTCACAACTCTCTTCAGAAACCTATGTGTGACGTCACAGAGAGTACGTCCATATTTTACGTCTATGTAAATCTGAATGCAGTGACAGGCACTACTCTGTGTCTCTTGTCACTATCATAAATAATTGAGGGAACATAGACTCACCTATCATCGCCTATTTGCCCATTTTTGGATTAGCTGTAAACTAGGCTGCCAAGATGGCGACGGCTGGAGTAACCCACTTTTAGCTTTACAGCAGCTCTTCAGAAACCTATGGGTGACGTCATGGTGAATATGTCCATATTTTATACAGTCCATGCAAATCTGAATGCAGTGACAGGCACTCCTCTGCGAATCTTGTCACCATCATAAATAATTGAGGGAACATAAATCCAGTCAGCTCAGCAAATCATGACGTCCAGCTGTCCTCATTTTGAGACTTTATGTTGTCTCCCATATGACTGCATATGTTAGCAGCGCTTGTCACTTACAACACGAGGGTCCTCGGTTTGAACCCACAGACTGCTCAGCTAGGGGATTTAAATTAGTTTATTCTCCCTGTGTGTGTTTTGGTGTCTCCAGTTTCTCCCAACAGTCCGAAGTCATGTAGGTCAGGTGAATGGAAAAGTAAAAATAGGCTGTCAGTGTGAATAATACAGAGGTAACGGCATGTGATGTGAAACAGATGTACTGTAGAAGATGTGACTGCACACTAGTGTGCAGTATTTACTGTGCCTGTTACTAAACCCCTTACACTGCAAGAAGACCATGAGTAGTATGTAGCAGTAGTTTTGTGGTAAATTGGGCAATTGTTACAAGTGACTCAACAATAAAATGGCCACCTGTGACTTGTAGACACCAGCGGATAATGATAGCAGACAGCAGAACAGAAGCCTCACATAAAACCACCAGTAAAAGACAGATTTTCATCTTCTTTTTGTGTCATTTGATTTCCACAATTAACATTTAATAGCAGATACACGCATCACTTATTTAGCATCAGGATTATTATTATTGAGCATTCATCACGCCTTCTACTGTTGTCTCCTTTTGAGCTGTTTACAAGGGGTTATTTGCAGCTGTTGCTGCAGAAGTGTGCTGCTGAAGAAACTCAGTTTTGAGGAAGAAGGAAGGCGGTAGATCGACACTTCAAAGAGTGAAGTTATGAATTAGTGTACTGCTATGTTTGACGGTTCTTGTGCAATCTGAAGGAGGAGGGCTGAGAGCATAGGAGGGAGACAAGGACACACCTTCATCACCAAACAGCTCCTGAAACAAACAAGTTGAGCAAGTCTCTGGGTGTGCAAACAATAATGGTTTCTATTTTGCAAGACTTGAAATTAATGTTATATAAAGCTCATCACAATGTTATTCTTCTCATACTGTGCTTTGTCATCCAAGCACATTGTGTGCTAGTAGAAGTACCTATGTCTTTTTTATCTGTCTGGCACGATGTGATATTTTCTTTAGAACTAATGCGGGGAGTCATATGTGAAGTATGGCATTTTTTGTCAAAATATGGCATATGTGATTAAAACTGCTGATGATAATTATCTACAGCAACAAATGATTATGTAGCTAAGGTCTCCATTGAGAGTCCCACTTGTTGTTTCTTTGCATATGGATAAAACTTCACCTGAAAACACATTGAGAAACGAAGAGAGGTATTTTCTATTTAGTTTTAGCATTTTATGCCATATGTGCTCTTTGTGTCCTTGTTATGAGTGAACAATGGAAAAACATTATGTAAGAGGGTCTGTGTGACTCAGCTGGAGAGAGCTCATTGTTATCACCCTCAAGAGTTCAATAAATAGAGTTCAATAAGACATAAAGCTCAATAACTGTGTATATTGCTCTGCTGAAAGCATGATCCGTTAAGTGGTAAATATGTGCAGAGAGTAAGTAAAGAAAGCTGTATTACAAAAGAAATATATGCCACCTCTGTAGAATTTTCTCATCCTTGAAATGATCCTGTTTCTCCCTAAAGGAGCTTGAGGATAGACACTTTGCTTTGAGAGGAATACTTTTGCAATTTGTGAAGTATCCCATATCTGGGATGTCACTGTTTCATTTAATTTATGCTGGATTTGTTCTTGAGGCAGGGGTTTAACGGCAGACCTGCGGACACCCACAGCGTTATGATATATAGTCCAGCATCTACCATAGCTGGATGTATTGTGCATGATCAGGCTGCATCTTGCGTCGGTTCTACATAACCCACAGTAATTGTGTTTACATTCTTTTCTCCACTGTGATAGAGAGCAACGATTATGGTGAGCAGAAGATTTGCAGTGGAGATTGCTTTTCTGGATGTGTCTTACTGAAAAGAAGAAGACCTCTGAGACAAGGGCTGCTACTACATACTACTAACAAACGCAGTATGCAGTACATACTGTATACTGTATACAACATACATGCATTCCTCAGTAATATGCAGTATGCGACAGTTAAAGTGGTGTATTTTGTGTTAAACGTTAAACCAGCTCTTAAAGCACTGGACAAAAAAAACAAACTCATACCACTATTCTACTGTAATATTATCCAAAGATTTTATTGTTCATGTTGTGTTAGTTTACTTTATAAGATACTGCAGGTTTAAACTATTTATTCTAACAGCTCATATAAAGAAATCAAATAAGACAAACAGGTTCAACAACGAGGGGAGACGGGAAAACATTGCTCGACAAAATTTTCTCAAACTGCCTTTTCAGTTACAGGAACAAAACAGTGGATTAATCTGCCGACAGATATTCGAGTAATGTTAAAAATGGTGGTATTGTCTCAGCAGGGATCTCTCTCCCTCCTCTCCCTCATCACTCTGCAGCTGCTCTGTCAGCGTCAATGCCCGGCTGGCGAGCGAGCTAAGTCTGCAGGCGACTGTGGAGCTTTTCAGTTCAAAAGGCAGACAAACAAATGTTCCAGTTAATTTATAAATGAACATTTATGTTGTGATATTTAAACAAACCGTCCATCAACAAGGAAATAAAAATCCCTCGTCTACGAGGAGAAAATGTTCGATTCACCATCTAATATTGTAAAACTGTAAACATTCAAAATCTACACAGTTGATTTCTCGTCTCACAAATTTTCCGAAGTGAATTTAGTGATGAAATAGCTACGAAAAATAGAAAAAAACAAGTCGTTTTGGCTGTTGTTGTGGGTGTAACCATGTCATGTAGCAGTCCAGCATGTTGCATTGTGGGACACAGTAGGAAAGGTAGTCTGGTCTGATGCATGCTGGAGATTTTCTCTGAATCAGGGTATTTTTGGCACACTGCAGATTTTGCTTTTGTTCGCATATAACATACTACATACTACATTTTGGCCAAACCTGTACATACTGCTAGTATATGTTACCGTGGTAACCTTGGTACCACCAGCTGCTACCACCTGAAAGATACCACGGCATTACCACAGATTTGGGCTCGGTGGCTCACATTACCATAGTGAAGGTGAAAATCTGCAACTACATCACTAAATGCCACAAAGTCCCACACACTAGCCATTTAATGTTGTCTTCTCAATCTCACCAAACACTTGTGGCCCTTAAGGTGGTACCGTAGATGCTTTATCCCAGACATGTAGTTACATTTTTGAGTGCAACAGCTGCAGCAACAGCATCTCTGTGCTTAGGCTCTGTAGATATGCTCTAACATTTAACACATAACTATGAATATAACTTAGTCTTTACAGGTGAAAGGCTGCATTCACACCAGATCAGGTGATTCGCCTCAGGCTTGTTCGGCAGTGTGGGAGAGTCAGTTGGCCCATTGACTGCGACAATTAACATCTTTTATTCTCTTGTAGCTGGACAGTACAGCTCCAGATCGCCAGTTAACATGATTAGCCACCACAGCGTGACCTTCAAAAGTTGGTTCTGTTTCTACTTTTCCACCACTGCGTTTTTGTCTTTTTTTTTTCAGTACTCCCTGCGAACACCACAGCCCCAGCACAAACACAATATCCCCATTCAAAATCTGGTGTGAATACAGCACGCCATGTTATGGCAGCTCCTATTTTACCATTCCGGTAGTAAGGGTTTTAAATGTTCAGTTTTAATACATGTTTAGTTTTACATGTCTTCCAGTTTAAAATGATTATATATATAATTTCTGTGCATCACAGTATCATAATGTACCTGATTTCATTCTGTTTGATGTACAGCTTACACAGTGCATTGTGTAGTAAGCATGTACATTTCCTTTGTTTGTGTGTGAAGACATGTCCGTCCATGTGTGAGTGTGTTTTTGCATCTCATTGTAGTTAAGTGGTCCCTCATCAGGTTTTGAACCTCAGACGCAGGCTGTAGTCCTGGCATCGAATCAATCTCTGCTCTTCCCTCATTTTATCATATTTTACAACACGTTTGGGTCCTGACGCTGTTCTAAAGCCTCTGTAATGTGCACTTCACTTGCAAAAAAGCCATTGTGAACAATGATCAAAACATGGCTCTAAGATGCATCTGTGTCTTGTGTCTTTGCAGGGGAAGAGGAATAAGCCCGGGGTGGAGGCTGCCAGCTCTCCAGATTCTGTGAGAGGTCGAGGGGAAAATAAAGCCATCAAGTAGGTGACAGCGAGGTTTTTGATGGAGGCATATGGAAATGATGTATGATGTGGTGATAGTATCGCATTTAAACAGCCGCTTCTGATTGGAAAGCTAATCTTGTAGTTTGCCCTCCTCCCTTACACGGTCTGAAATGTCCACCATGAAATGATGCCCTGGAGACAGAGTTATATGGGTATACAATATTTCTCATTTATCAGAGACTTTGAATTATGCAGTCTTGTAAGAACACAGTGGTGGGAGGTTACTTGGATATTCTGTTCATATAAATCAAAAGTTGGATTATGGATAAATAAGCTTTACCTCCAAATTCTTTTCATCACTTAGAAGTATACAAACGTAACTGAAAAACACAAGAAAATATAAATGCAGCAGTCACACATTATTATAGAACACTAAATCAGTGTTATCTACAACTTTCAGTTGAAAACAGATAATCCAAGAAATTGTTTAATTCAGAATACTAAAGACAGAGGAAACACCTGCACACTACTCCATGCCATCATATTTTTATTGACTATGTTTCGATCCTGCTTGGATCTTCGTCATGTCATATACTGTATATACAGTACATACAGCACACCAGTAAGCAAAAAAGCTCTATGATGGCAGGTGTGGTTCACCCATAACACCAGTGCGATGAAACATATCAAACATACATTATAAACATTAGGTCATATTCATCATTATATACTGTATACATCAAAACATCATCAACATTAAAAATATTATATTATGGTAGAGGTATGTACAGAAATTTTAAATGCTTTAAACAAGCTATCTCTAGCAAAAGACACACTTGTTGTATTTATAAAATTTTTTGTCATTTTTACAAATATATGTCAGAATCTAGAAAAATATTGAAGTATAACTTTATATATAGGAAGAGCCATGTTAGTACAACCATCATTATCTGTTTTAGAGAAAATATGTCCTTTTGAGATGACATTGTCTGTGAATTGTGCTGCCATCACTCATAGCTTTAGTTATATTATTTTGGACTGTAATATTAACATTGGAAACTAACATGGGAACTGATGTTGTTATCATTACCAAACATTAGAGTTGTAAAGCATGAATTACACTGCTGTCAAGTTGTCACTTATATCACTCATTTGTTAGTATTTTACTTCCTGTTTAATGTCCAGTGTGTGTTTTTTCTTGATTTTGAATTGAATTTTTGTTGTATACTGCCTTTTCTACTTTCTGTTTTATTTGTTTCCTATTTTCTTTCTGACAGAGTGGTAATAAAATGTGCAGGTCCAGCCCGTTCGTGTTCCCAGGGCGTCAAATATCGAGGCTTTGTCGCGGCCGTCGGCGGGTCAGACCGCTGTGTGAGACGCACCAGGCGTCCCATTCACTACAATGTAAACCCATCCGCGGCAACCTTAAACAGTCAGATAAAGTTTGCCAGGATTGTGGTGACATACTTGAAAGAGTGAAAAGACACACACAGGGCAAGTGGGCGAGGAGGTGGATGGGTCCAACAAACATCCAGGAGACTGCTGTTCGTGTCCCATGTGTTAAGCGCTAAGTTTCACTTTCACGTTACAGTCACCTGTTCGTCCGTGTCCTGTGTTTTGGGCAGCTGTAGGTCAGTGGGTAGAGTGGTTGTCCTTCAACCGCAGTCAAGTCGGCAGTTTGATCCCTGATATATAGTGTATACTGTATATATACTGTACATATATATACTGTATATATAGCAGTTTGGGTCTTTTTCTGTGCCTCAGCAGTGTTACCAAACCAGCAGATGATACAGAAGGTTAATATACTTTCAGTAAAGGCACAGTAAAGCATTATAAATGTTAGACTAACCTTGTATTTAATAAAGACATTTATACAAAATGTTTAAAGAATGGTTTCCTGTCTTAGAATATTACTTTTTTAGGCATTATCATATTTTTCCTATTCATTATGCTCTCTCCCTGACCTTTACATTTATGAGACACTACTCTAACTTTGCTATTTTAATGTTTTTTCTCAACACTTCTCTCATCTGTCATATTGCTCTTCTATATATCTGTCTTTGATTGCTTCCTGCTCTTACCTGTCTGACCTCTCTCTCTCTCTCTCTCTCTCTCTCTCTCTCTCTCTCTAGCCACAGCGATCTGGACAGAGACTTTTGGAATAACAATGACAGCAGCAACGTGCAACAGAGGTGGAGCTCCTACCCGCCCAAGGAGTTCCTCTTAAACATGTCTCCCTATGCTCCCTACGGAGACCCTCGCCTCACGCCCAAGTGAGTCTCAGTCATGGCTGGTAAGGGACCCCTCGATCTGGGCAGGGCTGTAATGAACGGGGGCTTGTGTGCACCTTGGAAAACTAGTTGATCTAATAAAAATTGGGCATTATTAGCACAAATCAAGCACCAAATCAATAATTAAATAATAGCGTCTAGGCTATTTGTGTGCATAAGTATGTAACAACACAAAATACACTCTGAATCAAAAGCAGTGGGTGATCAATATATCACTCTGAGCAGTGAAAAGGTCACATTTAACAGCCTGAAGCGGGGCAGAAAGCCTCATTTTGTAATGCTGTCTGACCACATGTCTTTTTAACAGAAGTCTCCTCTCATCCCTGGTAATCCTCATGTTTTTGCTTTCAGCCATGTCGACAGCGAGATGGTGTTTAGTATGCACCGCTGGCCATGCAGCACCTGATAGAGATGTGCAGCACCATCCCTCAACATTGCTGTGATTCCTAGGACTGCCCTTACATTGACAGAAATTACGACCATTTTACAAGTGATTGCTTTTAGATAGCTGTCTGCCAACAGCTGTATGAAATTAATAGATATATCCTATCTGAAAACATAAATCATAAATGTTTTTGGGATAGATGATTACAGGGGGAATCTAAACTATGCTGGAACCCCTCCTTTTTGAGTACCATTTGGTAACTCAAAACACTGAACATCAAATCAGCGAAATAACATTTTAGTTTGCTTTTGCACAGTGTACAGGGTGTACAAGTGAAAGGTTTGATAGCCCCATTCCCTACAGCCCTGCTAGCCTCATCAGACCCACTTTACCTCTCACCTGCAGCCCATGGAGTGTTACCATGGAGACGGACAACCCTCAGAGAACAGATCTAACTGTTTCACCTGAAACCTTTTCCCCTTTAATTCAACTTGGCCTCGCCACCCCAAGTATTCAGATCTGCTTCTAAGCCTGTAGCAGACTAGACATAAATGTATACTTAACTGAGCATTAGGGCTTCCACAGAGGGTTGACTGTTATTTCTTTATCTTTAAATGAGTTTCTTTTTTGTTTCTTTAAGGGAGTAGTTTTACATTTTGAGAAATATCCTTATTTTCACTCTGGCAGAGAGTCAGATGAGAAGATCGACACCACTTTCATACCTGTCTGTTAAAAGTGAAGCTTATAGAAATAGAATAGGATTAGAATGGGCATTCACATTCAAATCAATCTAGCAGGATGGTCAGAGAGCAGCTGAGTGGCAGGTTATGATACAAAGTGAAAATGAGTAAAATGAATGCTTCATCTGCACTTGTCATACTGTAGGAACACATGTTGCTATCGCCAGATGAGCGACAACTTAGTTTGGCTCATTTCTGTCAACTGTATAGCATTAAAACATGGTGGAATTAGCAAGCTAGCTGTCTGTTAGCTAGCTAAGTAGTGAATAGCTGGCTAGCTAACTAGCACTTTGCTAATTTTTCCATGTTTTTATGCTATATTGGTTACAGGAAATGAGCCAAATCGCAAGTTGGTGGCAGCGCTGGATCTAATGGTCCCTCCCCCTCACTCCCCACCACTCTGGAGAGGGACAAGCTAGCTAGCTAACTAGCCAGCCAGCCATCTCTAGTCTCCAGTCTCTTCACAGCAGCTGCTGACGCACTTTACGGCGTCACTGACATGTGTTGTCACCAAAACAACTAACAACTGTTGCAATTCTCTTTTGTACTGGTCAGATTCATTCATTCATTCATTGTCAACCGCTTATCCCGTTAGGGGTCGCGGGGGCTGGAGCCGATCCCAGCTAGCATTGGGCGAAGGCGGGGTTTACCCTGGACAGGTCACCAGTCCATCACAGGGCACATAGAGACAGACAACATATAGACAGACAACCAGTCACGCTCACATCCACACCTACGGGCAATTTAGAGTAATCAATTAACCTAAATTGCATGTTTTTTGGACGGTGGGAGGAAGCCGGAGTACGCGGAGAAAACCCACGCTTACACGGGGAGAACATGCAAACTCTGCAGCCCTACTGGTCAGATGAAAAAAGTTCAATGTCCATTCTACTCCTTTGTCTATGGGGAAGCTACAGCCACCTGCTGGTTAGCTGTAGATTAGCTTTGCACAAACACTAAACCCACTAAGGAAACAGAGTTAAACCCCTGATCACACAAAATGCCCCTTGGAAAAAGGCTGAGATCCACACCTGTCGCTGAAAAATTTGGAATATTTAAACTTTTATGCGCGTCTAAAAACAGCTAAAAAAATGCGAAGCGAAGCAGACGAGAGGAGTGAACGACATACATAACATAGGAAAACAATGGTTTTGTGGGCGATACATTTCAAGTGACGTATCTCCGTGGAATCAGGGCCTTAAATGAGAAGATCAACTCCATTTTGTGTTTCTAACACTGTTTTGTTAAATAAGGTATATAGCATGCTAGCATGCTAGCATGCTAGCCTGGCTCTGTCCAAACAAAGGTACCAAAATCTGTCTACATGTCCCTCTAAAGCCCACTGATGAACATGTTATATCTGGTTTCTTTAATCCTTACAAAAAGTGTAAAAACATTTGCTGGTTTACAGGGTTGGTTATGTGCCGGACTGTTTCTCGGCTGGGACCAGTTGCCAGGCAACTAGCAGAGACTCCAGAAAGTTACTCCGCCTGGCCAAGAAATAGCACATAACCGACCCTGTAAAATAGCTTTATTGCACAGATTAAACAAATAAGACACAACATGCTAATTAGTGAGTTTAAGAGGTACTGGTAGATGGATTTTGCTATCTTTGAATATATGTGACTCTAGTCTTTGTGCTAAGCTAACCACTTCACATTCACCAGACAGGTATGAGAGATGTGTATGATCCTCTAAGTCTTTGCCAGAAAGCTAATAAGCATACCTTACCAAAATGTTCAACTTTTCCCTTTAATGGGGTGGTTTATGTTCTTTTCTTCCACTGTTGTGTTGTGTGTGTAAAGTCGTGTGTGTTTCCTCTTCTTCCACTCTGTGTTTTCTGCTCATTTGTTCAGTACTCCCTCTATCACTCATAGTACTGTAAGTACTTTAAGGCTGCCTGATGTCCCTCCTGAGTCTGGTCTACTGAGCCCTATTCCAGAAATAGTGACACTGTCTGCACCGTGTACAGTACGGCAATTAAGTGTACGGATGGCAACTCATCTGTTTTCTCCGCTCCATCATTTAGATGCATCTCACACGTCACTGAGGCATTAAGTGAACCTGTTCATTCTTATAGTCTCTAATTACAACTCACTCGACTCAACCACAGGCTGATCAATTACTCTGTATATGTGCAGTGATGTTGAAACTACTGTAAAATCAGTGAGCAGCAGCGGCAGCGACTGTTGTGATTGCCTTGCATTATATTATTGAGATCATTATTTACATTTGAGTGGCGTTTAATTGGCTGATGATAGTGGCATTTGTGAGATATGTGATAGCAGATCAGTGAGTCAACCGCTTGTTAGTCCTTAGTGTCGAGATAATGATGCTTTTAGGCTGGTTTGTTTGCATATAACCTTTCTCACTCAGAGGCAATTCAAAGTGTAAAGTGAAGAAATGCATTAGAACAACATTTAAAAGCACAATAGCAGTAAACCCACACGCCATAAGTAAAACACAATTACACAAAAAGCAATAGACCTAAATTATAGTATACAGTGGTTATAGTCTAAGGAAATAAAAGTGCTGGAGAGAAATTAAGCTTGAGTTTTATGATGCTGATAAATCATGTGTGAGAGCAGGGAGCCAGAATATATCTCATTCTTCAATGAGAGGCCATTCATTTTACCGTCAGCCTTCTCCTAATGTCTCAGTGTTGTTGAAGACATTGTCGTGGTGTGCAGCTGTGTGTTGTGTGGTTTGTCCTCACTCAGTGAAAGGTCCCTGTACTGAAGTCGACGTTCTGTCTGTACTCCGTCTCTGACGTCTTAAGTCGAGGTCGGCTGGGGTGGGTTAGGTGGCACGATTTTACTGTGGAAACACAAATCCATTAGATGTAAAAGTGCTGTTGTTTTCATTGTGAGCTGCAGCTGAGTTGCTGTGAGATTAGAGATGTTAGTGGTCTGTTATCATCGCCTGAATTTTAAAATCTGAAAATGCACCTGCATTATTACTCAGCTGTTATGCCCAATTCACAGAGCCAGCGGGTTGGTCATTGCTGTCCTGTGTGGCAACCCGTTCACATCCAAACTGGTCACATACTGACGCTTTGCCAGAACCCTCAGCATCACTTTTTGGTCGCATGTCCTCAGCCACCCATCGGCGTCAGAAAACCTGCTCTTAATGTTGTCAATAAAACAAAAACACTTACTTAGGTTTAGGCAACAAAACCACTTAGGTTTAGGTAAAAACAACATGGTTGTCCGTCCATGTTTCTCTGTCTCTGATCTGCTCCGCTCTTCCTCCCAGTGGGGCCGTGGATAAGGGCGGGCATTAATGTGCTGGACCCTCGCTGGGGGCCAGTCACAGTGGGGTTGGTGCATGTTCCGGGACTGGGGGAGGCTCTGCACTGATTTGCACTGATAGTTTTTACAGTGAAAATTTGACCTGACGTTGTGAACACAGGACACAAACAAACAGCTGATTGTAAAGTGAAAGTGAAACACAACACATGGGACACAAACAGCAGCCTCCTGGATGAAAGCCTGGTGTTTGTTGGACTCATCCACCTCCCCTTCCTACCCACCCTGTATGTCCCTTTCACTCTTTGAACTGCGTCACTACAGCACTTTCTCTGAGCGTTTACTATTGCTGTAGTTAATGGAAAGCCCGGTGCATTTCGTACCGGCTCTAAACGGCTCCTTGTGCGGTGCTATTGAACACTAACAGCTGTGACAAGGCGTCAGTGTTTGAAATGAGAATGGGCTGGGTGTGGAGTGAAATAAGGTTGAGTGCTGCATCTGCAAACTCTTGAAACTTCGTGGCCTATTTCTCAGTCTGAAATATTTTCAAAAAATGACTTTAGTGAGGTGAGTAGCTGCAAGACGAAAAAGTTCCCTGTAGGCAATGTGCTCAGACTCTTAACTTTGCTAGTATTTTGCACTTTACTGTGTGAGTGAATTGGGCAAAACAAGTTGTCTTAATATAAAAGGAAAAAGTAATCCTCTGGCAATCAAATCTGAACAGTTTTGAGCAGAACTTTTGTACTATGGGAGATATGTTTTTGTTTCAGTCTAGTATTCGCTGAAAAATATCCAATTTACTCAGGGTAAATCTCAGCTCAGACTTCTTCACAGCTTTATGACTGTCTGGGTTGCTGAGCAGTGGCGGCTGCTCAGGGTTGTTGTTGTATACTGGACACTGAGAGCTCACAGAGTGTCTCACTGACCAGTTTGACTAACTTGACTGATGAATCTTTTGCTCTCCGGCTCTGTACGTCTGTGCGTCTGTCTCTCGTCTGTCCGTCTCTCTCTCGTCTTTGTATCCTGGTCCTTCCTTTCTGTCTGTCCGTGTTTCTTTGTCTCTGATCCGCCCCGCTGTTCCTCCCAGTGGGGCTGTGGATAAGGGTGGGCATGGCGGTGCTGGACCCTCGCCGGGGGCCAGTGACAGCGGGGGTGGTGCTTGCTCTGGGACTGGGGCGGGGCCCAGTCGCAGTGACAGCGTTCGAAGCATGGTGATGGGGGGCAGCAAGGCCGGGCGCTGGCAGACGGTCCAGAGCCACATGCACGCCGGAGGCCTGCGGTTTAGCAAGTGAGTGGCGCATGGTGACAGGGGGCACGCATGAGGGTCTATAGGGGGCACAACAACAGCATGGTGTGGATATCAAGGAAGAGTGGGAGTTTGTAATGACATAGTGAATGGCATTTGTGCATGTACACTCAAATATGGACATCAGCAGAAGGTACTTTTGACACATGCAGATGAAGGTAATGTGAGAACGGGCTGGAAGAGATGCCAGCTGCTTTGCAGAGTGTACCTGTGATGCATGAGTAACCGTCTGAAGTCTCTCAACCACAGAGAACTTCGTCACTCATAAACAAACAAATAATAAACTTTGTCAGCTGCCAACTGTCAACCAGCTGATGTCAGAACAGTCTCAGACAATGCTGGTCCTCTGCAGCCTCAAATTTACTGAATGCTGTGACACTTTCAAGAATTTCAAACAAAACAGATGCTCAGAAAAATCTTCAAAGAGGGTGTGCTTGTTCATGTGAAGTAACAGCTTTTTAAATTAAGAATGGGCTGCATGAGCAGCAGGGGAGCAGTTTTATTAGGCCGCTGACAGAAAATGCAGCTTCAATGCAGCTTAATTTTTCATTGTGTATCAAACAGCTCCGGTTTGTTGTTTTTGCAATTAGATTTATGCAGCAGTTAGTCAACCAGCCAGTATTTAACACGATCAGCTGATAGTGTAAACAACAACAATAGATAATTGAGATGCAAAGTGGGAGGAGCTATTTTAGGCCCCCCTGGCTCTTGAAGGAAAAGCTCCATTCATTTTCCCCATAGACAAAATTCGTGACTCACAGTTGGAGCACTTATACAGCTTGGATTGACATGAAACTCCCACAGTTAAATCATCAGTACAAAAGATTCAGAGCTGCGTCAGAAAATATCTGGTTCTTTGATAAAAAGTCAAAGAGATAAGCCTGTGTACATAAAAACTTTAGGTAGGTGTTAATAACGCATGTAGGATTGAGACCTATCTGCCAAAATTTCAGCCAAGGCATGATATCTCAGAACAAAGTTGGAATAATTAAAACTGGAAGCTGTAACATCAACCTATAGGATTGTTTCAGGAGAGTCCCATCTTTCTGTGTTCAGTATTATTCAGGATATCATTCAAAGAAATGAAGGATAAAGAAATCTGGGTCTACAGAATGGGCAATAAACACTGCTGGGACCAGCAAGTCCTTCCACTTCACAACTTTATAAACATAGTGTGACATAACCAAGTGACCATATCACCATATCAGTATTGTCAACTATATTACAGGTAGTTTAAAGCTTAAAGGGATAATTCAGGTGTTTTTGAAGTGGGGTTGTATGAGATACTTATCCTTAGTCAGAATATTACCTGCAGTAGATGACAGTCAGCACGCCCCCGGTTTAGGGAAGCAGGCGGGGAGCAAAGCAGTATACCGCTATGGACAAAGCTGGCAGCAAAACGTATCTTAGCCCTCTGAAAGAAAGGCTCACCTAAAAAAAATCAATATCTGTTTAAGTGTATGCTATATTTAGAATATTTTCACTGATTTATCTTGCCTTCAGACAGCCCTGTTTGACGGGGAAACACACTGAAAGTGAAACGTATATATATATATATATATATATATATATATATATATATATATATATATATATATATATACAGAAAAAAACATTTTAAATATACCGTACACTTATACTGATGGTGGTCTGTTTATCCAAACTGGGGAGTGCCCACGTCATCTGACTATAGATAGGTACCTCATACAACCCTACTTTAAAATACCTGAACCTTTTCTAATTAACACAAATGATGTCTTAAAATTAAAAATTGTTACTGTTCAAAACAAAACAATATCTACTTGTGACCCCCCTAATGAGTGGTTGTTTGCACGCTGTAACTGTAATTCTTAGATCCCTGAAAAAGGTAAAAGTCCCGAGTATTTCAAAAAAGGTGACTTCAATGACGGTAGAAAAGCCTGAAGATGTCGTTTTGTGTAGCAGAATTTGATCCAGCCCTTTCCCATTAATCATCTGGTGACCTCTCACAATCGTTTTGCGACACCTCGCTCTCAGCTGGGGAACCACTGCTCTTGTCCGTCTGGTTTAGCCCAGCTCTTACAGCTGATCCCAGCACACAAATCACACAGAAAATGGCTGACGACAAACATTTGGCAAAACGAACCCAAGGGTTTCTTATCATCACCTCCTGATCTCCAGCTCTGCTGAGCGTTAAACGTACTGTATACTATACTGTAGAGCCACTATCAACTGTATAAACACTCAGTATTCAAATAATCATCTGCTCCATATACAGTATGTGAGTTGGATGTGGAAAAACAAATGGTGGTTGCAAAGCCTGCATATTTTTGCACTTTGAGGAGATAATGAATAATACATATAAAATAGATAGTCAAACAGTCTCTTGTACTGTAACGCCTGGTTCATTCAGTAAATAAGGAGCAAAACGTGAAATAGATTCATAAACAAGTGTAGCATGTAGATGTGGGTTCACCGTAAAATTCATCCTCCATTCATCTTTATCCTTAAGTTTATAACTATAATACTGTGTGTCCTTGTTATGATACAGTTGGCTGATTATAAAAAAGAGAGCAAAACTCGCCCTTTAGAATTGGTATTTATAGACATTATAAATTGCGTCCATGCATAATGAATGAATCATCCTTCATGTTTGACTGATTTTCACAAAGTTTTACAAAGTAAACCTTATAATGATACAGTATGTGGCTTTTTAACAACATGACAATTAGACTTGCAACATTTACATTTTTGGCCTTGAATTTGAATTGTGTTAGTCTTCACTCCTCCTGTCACTCCTTTCAGATCTACCTGTATTTCCATTTCTCCTCTGGAATTGGTTTCTATTTTTGGGCATCCCTCTCTCTCTCTCTCTCTCTCTCTCTCACTCTCTCTCTCATTCACTCTCCACTGCTAGTATTTCTTTTCTTGCTCTGACTCTGTCTCCTTGTTCTTCACCCTCCTTAATTTTCCCTAATTACAAAATCATTCAAGGTTTATAGTCATCTTAATTGACTTTCAAGCAAGAAGAAATGTGAAAATAACCCTCTAAGTCAGTAATAGAATACGGCAGATAAAGAGAGCTCATGTTCGGGGAATATGAATGACTGCCGCTGGTGCTTTACAGACTTATACAGAAAACAATACAGATGTTCAGCACCTGAAATCACAAGTTGATATAACAATCGAGGAAAGGACTCTGTGTTTTTAAAATGACTAAATTCTCTGCCAAATTTCTCACAATGAACAGACTGGTAAAATGTGTTTGCATACGGACCGGCTCCCAGCTGTCTGGCCTAATGCCATCATGCATCCAGCCAGATGTATTGATTTATCATGATGCCAGTTATGATGACCCAGAAATAATGTGCAACATAGAGATTTCTGTGTGGATCCTTTCTATTTATCCTTCATATCTACACTTGACTGCACCAGTGCTGCAGTGTTTGTTTTATATGCTAAGATGTTGAAATAACAATAGTTTCATTGTCATGTGTTGTTACACTTTCATGCGTTTCCTTTCATTTTTCCACATGACAAGTCTTGTGATTTCACCCGAGGAATAATACAGCAAGTGGAGGGAAAAGTGATCGTCGCAACATTGAAACAGGATATAGCACATATTATACTTTTTAAAAAGTCATTGTTGTAAGGTAATGGTAAGGTAAGGTGTATGACATGGATGCCTTAATATCTTCAGAGTTCATTGAAACTCGAATAATAAGTTCATGTAAAATGAATGACATGAAACTATTTATAGTGTTTCAAATTATTTGAGGATGAATGAGCGTGAAGATGAATTGAGTCAGCTTCAAACGTAGGTGCACACAGCCATCAATGATGGAAAAAGTAACTGAAACATTTTTTTTGACATCTTTGATACAGAGGTAAATAATACACTCAGTTTTCCAATCACATCGGTTTATGTCATGGCCATTAGAACTATTTATTTCAGCTATTTCAGTGTTTCTTTCAGATATTTTTATTGAGAAAAGGATTCTACGTTCAGCACACCACTGCGTCAATGCTCATTTTCATTTACACATGAGAATCACAGAACTACATTCTTTTGTATTCAAAAACATGAAATGGATAATACAAAAGACACAGGATTGCATTGCAACAATTCATTCATTGTCAACCGCTTATTCCGTTAGGGGGGCTGGAGGGGGGCTGGAGCCGATCCCAGCTGGCATTGGGCGAAGGCGGGGTTCACCCTGGACAGGTCGCCAGTCCATCGCATCAGACAACATATAGACAGACAACCATTCACACTCACATCCACACCTACGACCTAAATTGCATGTCTTTGGACTGTGGGAGGAAGCCGGAGTACCCGGAGAAAACCCACACTTACACGAGGAGAACATACAAACTCCAGAAGAGTCCCAAGCCGGAATCGAACCTGCGACCCTCTTGCTGTGAGGCGACTAATCACTAACCACTAGCGCTAACCACTGCACCACCGTGCAGCTCTGCATTGCAACAATATTAAAAATGATTAAACCAAAGGGAAAAGAAAAATCTTCAAATAGATAATTAAATAAAGTAAAATAAAAATAAATAAAGTAAATATTAGGGCTGTCAAAGTTGATGCAAATTGTTTTTAATGCCACTAATTTCTTTTACGTAACTTGCGATTTTTAGGTTGTAGCAGGCTCAGTTTTAAAGGTACAGTGAATATACTGGCATCAAATGAAACTATAAAACATAAGAAATCCACTGGCACCAACCGCATTTCACACTAGTTTGTCAAGAAAGAGGTTAAATAACACTCCAAACTTGTGCTAAATTTTGCTGAGGAAAAACTGGCATGACCATTTTCAAAGGGTCCCTTGACCCTCTGACCTCAAGATATGTGAATGTAAATGGGTTCTCTGGGTACCCACCAGTCTCCCCTTTACAGACATGTTCACTTTATGATAATCACATGCAGTTTGGGGCAAGTCATAGTCAAGTCAGCACACTGACACACTGACAGCTGTTGTTGCCTGTTGGGCTGCAGTTTACCATGTTATGATTTGAGCATATCTTTTATGCTGAATGCAGTACCTGTGAGGGTTTCTGTTCAGTGATCAGAATATAGTTCTGTGTTGTAAATTGATTTCCAATAATAAATATATACATACATTTGCATAAAGCAGCATATTTGCCCACTCCTGTGTTGATGAGAGTATTAAATACTTGACAGATTTCCCTTTATGGTACATTTTGAACAGATAAAAATGTGCAATTAATTTGTGTGGTATTCATCATGTTTCATGATTTCAATTTATTAAATATGACAGCCATAATGTGTATGTATGTATATATCCTATAATGGAGACATAAATTACTCAACCAAATTAACCAAATAATATGAGACATAAATTAAATCTAATTACAGGAGTAGGACTATATCACAGAACTTCATTATCTGGCCTTCTGTTTCCCTGTCCCCTGGCCTGCTCTCACTCATAAGCTCATTAGATAAATGAAATATTTCAGCAATGTTTTATGTCTTTTCCTTCAGTGTACTATGGCGGCTGGATCTAAATACAGTGATACCCATGAGCCTCAGCTGCAGGCGGTATGGAGAAGAAGTAGAAGAAGTAAAAAAACTCCAAAACTGAAGTGGCATAAAAATTAAAAAGAAAAAGTGTTTAGCTACTTGATTGTATATTTCCTAACAAAATAAGTGATAGTTAACGTCTCTAGGTAGGTTTTCATATGCACAGACTTATACCTACAGCATAACCAGATATACATTGAATGTAGTCGCTCGTCTTCTCTACTGATGCTCAACTTGGAGTTTCATCAAAGCCTTGGAAGTGCTCCAACAACAGTTGCCTCACGTTGTCTGTGCAGAAAATACACCAGACTTTTACCTCTGGAACCTGAAATGCCCCAAATATCTGCTCTCGCCTCAAACACGTCTGCTCAACAGAAATCCAGCAAATGACTTTTATACATTAATTCACATTTATTCAGTTAAAATATTATGCACAAGTAAATAAACATTCACATCAAAGCCTATCCTCAGGAAAGACCTAATGGCGTGCATATGTGTGTGTGTGTGTGTGTGTGTGTGTGTGTGTGTGTGTGAGAGAGAGAGGAGAGAGAGAGAGAGAGAGAGAGAGAGAGAGAGAGAAAGCCTGCATGCATGGGTGCATGAATATGAGCTCTGTCTTGTATTTACTTGATCCAGCATTGCTCCGCTCCTCGGGGGGTTTGTCCTCTGGTTCTCCAGCAGAGTTTGAGCCGAGTTAATACTGGAGAAGGAGCGCTAACACAACTCAAGTCCAGGCAGTAAATCCTCCCTCACAGCATTAGCTCTAGACAGAGCTGTTTAGCACAAGCTTACAGTTATCAGGCAGGGCAGTGATTGAAGGGAGGATAAGCGGCAAAGCATTATTACCTGATTGTAAGAGTAGCGGACCGGTAATTAGAGAGCAGACTTAAAGAACGGTGACTGGAGGTGGTGTAGAGATAGATTGATGTGAGGGCTGGGGGGGGGGGGGGGTGAATGGACAGAGGAAATGGAGAGCAGTTGAGCTCTGAAGCACAGAGGTAAAGGGAGGCGTGGGAAGGGAAAACAGACAGGACCTTAGAGAGAGAGACTGGAAGTAAAAGGCAAGAAGGCTGAAGTAGGTCAAGGCTAATTAGGGGAAGAGGTAATATACAGAAAAAATTTAACACCCCAAACCGAGAACAGAGGCTCAAGTTAAGTGATAACGATACTTTAATGTCTGCTTGAGTTTAATTCCATTGCAGAGGTTTGTTTTGACACCAATGTGGAGAAAAATAATTGAATGTTGACACGTTGCATGCCCGCCCATCCACACAGGCACTCATACACTGTCATGCAGCATAAGCTTGAAATTCAACACAGTTGTTTTCATCCAGATGTTGAACAGTAATCTAAAGCTTTTTGACAGCTGTGTTCTGCTTTCTCTCCTTCTTCTCTCCCTCTTTGTCTGATCTTCTTTGTTGTTTGTGCTCTCTTGATCCTCACTCCCTTGGCTATTCACTGCGAACACTGTGTTCCCACTTTCCAATCTGAGCTATATATGTTTTTGCCATTTTTATCTTCTGCGGCTTCCTTTTTTGTATACTTTCATCTCTTCTAAATCCTTTTTAAATCTACCTGCCCTTCCCTTCCCTGCCCTGTATGTCTCTTTTTATCTCTAACTCCGATGTCTTCCTTGTTGTATCCATCTCTGTCCTTGGTGCTCCCATGTGTCTGCACAGTTTCGGGGACGCCTCCCTCTCGTCTGCTTCCACCCTGGAGCACATCCCGTCCTCGGCTGTGGCACGCCCTCGGCCCCTGGTCCGGCAGCAGAGCCTCCAACAGCCCCTCACTCACCAGCCCCCTCCGGGCCCCAACGACCCCCCGGTCACCTCACAGAGCCTGGGCCAGCTACACACAGGCCCAGGCGGCGGGGGCCACCGTGGGGGCCCGCGCGGGGTCCGGGGGAGTCCGGCTGGAGCCTCCCGGTACAGAGGAACAGGGACGGGTCGATCAAGGTCAAATCCTGGCAGCTGGGATCACATGATGGAGCAGATCCGTCACAGAGGGCTGGACGTCAAGTCCTTCTTGTGAGTGTCATGATGCTTTCTAAAATGTGGCTTTGCAAAACTTTAAATGTTGGTGAGGTGTTGCCAGAGATACTGATTCAAGTCAACTATGATAATTTTTCAGGGTGTAGTTCACTGCTGTATGTGTCAGATGTGACAGATTATAGTCACGTCAATGTGTGGGTGTGTCAATCAGTGGGTCATATTGTCCTCAAACACACTTAAATCTCTGTGAGTATGCTGCATAGTGATTTCTGGAAGGCTTTCTAGTCCTTTGTTTGTGTATTTGTTTGTCATGGTGTGTTTGTGTGGGTATGTTTGTTTACGTTTGTGTGCACTGTTAATTGAAAGACCACTGAATACTGGGCTGTAGTTATAACATCTGACTATTATCATATATTTAACATATTGTATATATTGTGAATACCTAGTAACTCCAGAGGCTCTTAATAAGACTAAATTTGTTTTTAACTTGTCCAAAGTGCATTTTGAATTTCATGAAACCAAACTTTACAGAATGTTAAGTAACATTTTATAATGACCATCATTAATAAATGGTAAATTGCTAGTTAACTAGAAAGTGCAGACCTCTGTCAAGGTGCTGCCCTTCAGCTTGCGCCATCATCCAGGTGCATTTTTGTTTATGTTGAGATCATCACCATCGTAAATTACTTCATTCAAACTAGTTAGAAACAAAATAAAAGCCACCTTAACTGTTGTAGTTACTCTTTCCAACAATCACAAAGTATGCTTTGGTCGAACTCAATTCTAGTTTCACCAAGTTTGATATTAAAATATGGCATCTCTGACAGCGGACAGAGACCACCCCTTTGAGACAGACCAGGGAGCGGTTGTTGTATCTATGTATTTTTTAATGGTTTACAACTAATTTTTTATTTTTTTTTATTTCTTTAACAAATAATATAGTATATGAATTTAAAAAAAATGTATTATATGTGCAACAGTAAACAGTTAAAATAACAAATTATGGCATTACTAATAATATGTTAGCATGATTATCATTTCATTGTTTGCTGATAGTAAAAAACTGGGGCGGCTGTAGCTCATTGGGTAGAGCAGGTCGATCCCTGGCTCCTCCGATCACATCTCGGTATGTCTCTCAAATGCATAGCCATTGGTGTCCAAATGAGTATTTAGATTATATCCTGATGGTCAAAGTTGGCACCTCTGGCCTCTGCCATCAGTGTATGAATGTGTGTGTAAATGGGTGAATGCAGACATGTAGTGTTAAGTGCTTTGAGTGGTCGTAAAGACTAGAAAACGCTAAATAAATGCAAGTCCATTACCACACCTATTAACTAAAGTTTAATTAAAGGGACTTTCTGTTAGAATCAGAAATTGCTTGTTGACAGTGACACCTGTGTCTGTTAAGTCAACGGTAGTCAGCGTCCTGTTGCTCGTGATTGTGCTCGCACTACTGACACACACAAGACTGAACGTGATTGACAGGCATCATGTTTATTAACATTAACAACATTAGCCAGCTAAAACCACAATAGCACTATACTATGTTTCACATGCTTGGCAGTAACGTTAGCTTACCTGGCAAATAGGAATTTCGCAGGCTCGGGGTCCATTTTGATACCTAAAACTAAAAAAGGTCCCTCATGAATCAAAGACCCAGCCGATGTTGATCGTGGTGTTAACTTTTCCTGCTTCAGCTTCCCGACTGTTGTCAGAAGGGATGGTTCTGCACAAACTGTAACTTCCACCGAGCATTCACTTGGTATTTGCAAAGCTAAATCGTCCTCTGCTCCGCTGCTTGTTTCTTTTCTCACGCACTAACCACCACTCTCTCTCTCTTGCTTAACCACCCACTTCCCACTCTTCACACGTCACATTCCTGTTTTGCAAGACCGGCTTCACTGGATTTTGTTGGACTTTGTTTCTCTGTGCGTCATGCAGTTTGTGTTGGAGTCTGAGTTGTGGTGGGGGCTGGTCATTTGTTGGCGTTGGCGGACATCCGTTTCTAAACAAACGTAAGCTACGGCTAATGCTGTGGCGAGCGCGCATGATGTCCCAGCCGTTGGATTTTTCCAGAAAAACGTCCCGCATTCTTCACATTAAAAGCAGACTACAGGCTGATAGAGGAAACCCAGAAGGTCGCAGAATGTCTAATTTTTTAGGTGAGGTTGGCAATAAACAAATATTTACACGTGTAAAAAAACTGCATACAATCCTTTTATCTATCAATTTACCATTTATTAATGATGGTTATTATGGAGTCTTACAGAATGCTCTTCTCTGTTGCATGTGTGGACCATAACAGCATGCATTAGTAACATGTAGGGGCTGCTGTACGTTCTACGTGGCTAGATACAGTAGTGATGAATTATTACCATCGCTGTTGAGGAGGTTTAAAGGCTTAAATAGCTGGGCAGCACTGGAAAGTTCTTAAAATATTAATTCCTAAACACCTTATATTGCATGTAAACTGCGGATTTACATAGGCTTATAACAGTTAGAAAACACACATGATGAAATAACCATAAATATAGGTCTCAGAAGAAATATTCTCTCACCCTACAGTTAGCAAAGATCATTACAGTTTTCACGACGGCAACGATTTTCCGATTCACCCACTGCTGAGTTGGACGGCTGCTGGTGTGCGAAGGGTACTGATTGTTTGAGATACCGAGCACGGAGAGCTCTCCTCCTCCTCCGCTTGACTTGAATGATAGATTACAAATGATGTGCTCCACAAAGCAGCATCACGTAAGCGCCTCCCCCTCCCCTCCTCCTTACCATGAACATAGACACCCACACACATCCACACACACACCTACACACACACACACACACACAGCTCTACACCTCTGTACTTTTTGCGTGTCTTCCCATTAATAGTGTCTCCAGGCCAGTGACCTCCCTGCCTATGTGAATCATCATTCAGATAAGTCTGGGCACATACTGTATATAGGGAGGTGGCATCGCCCGTCATTACTGTCCTCATGAATCTCACTGGACCAAACATGTCGGTTGTTGACCCTGAGGGGGGAAACACACTGAGGGGAGTGGGGTATGCAGCAGTTTCACCTTCCACGTGTGTCCATGCCTGTCACACAGCATGGCAACTGAGCCTCCCCGCTTACATTTCAGATCAATAGAGCTGCTGTAGGTGGTAATGATTTCAGAGCCCTCCGGTTGGAGTGCGCGTGTCTTTTTTGGACATCTATACAAATCCATTCACCTTATCGACAGGCCTCATGTTGGTACTGTTTACACATCCCCAGTGGTCTCTCAAGTGCTAATGTGTTCCTCTTGTTGTCGATATTGCTTCAACAGACAGCCTCTTGTTAAGGAGGGAGTGCACTATACAGAAAGCGCATACAGGCTGGAAAATTAGATCCGAGGTGGGAGATTTGGAGAGATGAGAGGAAGAAGATCACAGGAAAAATGAGGAGAAACTGAAAAACAATAAGTCACAGGCAAATAAGGATGGGGCAATCTGTTGATCATATTCCTTTTCATTATACTTCTTGGTAATGTGCAAAATTGTGCATGTATTGAGTTCGGCCATAGTATCTGGCTCTAGCAAACACTTTGAAAGAACTTCTGATCACTCTTTTCAACTTCTTACACCTTTTTTTTTTAGAGGAGACATGGTGTCTTTAGGGGGAGATAGCAGGTCAGCGGTATAGGCCACTGTACCGCTGCTGTACTGTACTGGGGGAGTAGCTCAGTCTGTAGAGGAGTTGGCTTGGGAACCGGAGGGTCACCGGTTCAGTCCCGACATGGACAAAAACTGAGTGTGAACTGGTAGCTGGAGAGGTGCCAGTTTACCTCTTGGGCACTGCCGAGGTGCCCCTGAGCAAGGCACCAAACCCCCAACTGCTCGGGGCGCTTGTCAGGAGCAGCCCCCTCACTCTGAAACCTCTCCATTACTGCATGTGTGTGTGTTTGTGTGCATGTACCATGTATAAGTTAAACAGAGTAAAGTAAATTGAATTTCCCCACTGTGGGACTAATAAAGGCAGATCTTCTTCTTCTTCTTCTTTACACATCACCTGAAAGCTGGGAACCCGAAGATTAATTTGAGATGGCACACTGCGTGGCAAGTTATTCTGGTCATAAATCAGAAATATGTGTTTTGGTTAGGCATCCATTCAAGGCAATCCACCCAAGGCAATTTTTGGGTTGATACCATTTGTTTCACACATTTGGTGCAAAATTTTATCATTTTTTACAACTTGAGAATTAATAAAAATGGTCAGAAATCCTTCCAAGACACCACATTAAGCCACCAAGACCTTGAGGAACGCCATAGAAAAAGCCATGCTGTGATTCGGTCTCAAAAACGTTTACATTTGGAGATTTCTGCAGGAATTACAGTTTTCTACAATTGGATGGAGAGCACATCTGGAAACTGCTCAGAAACCCTCTTATTGTTTATTATGGCTAGTAATATCATTACATGTGAATACCATTGTGCTCATTGAATCTATAGGAATCTCAGTTTTACAGTTATACCCAATTTATGTAACACATCATTTATAGAATAGGTGAAAATAATAATTATTCTGCATGTATATAACTACATGTGATTATCATCAAGAGAGCATGTCTGTAAGGGGAGACTTGTGGGTACCCAGAGAACACATTTTTATTCACATATCTTGAGGTCACAGGTCAAGAGATGCCTTTGAAAATCGACATGCCAGTTTTTTCTTGTTTTGTTTGGAGCATTTTGGAGCATTAGTTAGCCTCCATCGTGATAAGTTTGCATGACATGATACCAATGAATTCTTTAGGTTTTCTAGTTCATATGATACCAATATCTTCACTCTGAACAATAATGTCTAATGTCACTGTTTCAGGAGAGCTACAAGAGCCATTTCTCAATTTGTTTTCTCCTAAAATACAACATATGAGTATTGTTCTCTCAGACTGCTGCTAATCCGCAAATAAAAATGGAAAATTGCGCAAAATGTTTTATAATTATGCCTTAAAATTTAGTCCGGTGTTGTTTAAGAATTAGCAAAATCATGTTTGCACATTTCAACATGTACATTCTCAAAAATGTTTGTGTTGCTGGGAGTAGATTCCCTCAAACGTGCTTCTCCAAGCAAAAAAAATCACCTGCTCCCACAAACACTTTTCTCTGCTTTATTGGTCTGCGTTTGAGTCAAAGAGGACCTTCATCAGGACAGGAATTGGCCTTTAGGAACTGTGGCTGTATAGAAAGGAAAAGAGCATGACAGAGGCGGAGAGGAAAGTATGAGAATAGTGTAAATACAGTATGTGCTTGCGTGTGGGCTGTTATTTTAGGACTGTGAATTACAAGGTTAGCTGTGGGCAAATGTTAATTTGTTAAGGTCACTGTTTGCGTGGCCTCTTGAATTCACGGTGCAGCATACTTCAGTAAGATGTAATTTAAATGACCTCAGGCATGTTTAGAGGGGGAATAGCAGCTGAAAACCAACTTGATATGTTTCTTAATTGCAGGTTGTTGTTAAGGCCACCTCAATTTCCATGGATTTCCTTCGCTTATTGTTCTTTTTTTCTGTATGTCATTTCATTAACTCTACTTTTTCACTCTGAAATGATGCAGACCCTTCTTTTAGGTTTTTGCTTTTCTATTTTTACACATTTATTTTCCTTGGAGACAGATAACATGATGAATGATAAAGCCATGGAGGCATCGGTGGTTCTGAGCCTTTCTGCTAATGATGCTCATTTCAGCCAAACATCTTCTATGATTACCATATCTACAGTGGATTTCATGAGAAATCGAATGCATCCCTGTGGTTGTAAGAACACAGTTCACTGATGCATTTATATAACCTCATATATTGTAATGATGAATTATAGGAAGGTATGTTTGTAACAGGTTATAAAGCACATGTTGGCCCATGATGAATATCACTGCGATCATGCGCTGTATTTTAATGATCACGCTGTAAAACACTTCATATTAGAAATGCATGCGATACTCTATTAGACCCATGAAACATCACGTCAGTGTTAAAGAAGAGAAACTGCTCATACTAATGCTACAGCATACAATACATGAAGTAATCACACACACTACACAATATCAAAAATATGAGCATAAAATGTTGCGGTAATTCAGAGGCTAGATGGCTTTTAATAGCCCACTCTCTCTCAGTTAATGATCAAGGTTGTGGTCGACCCAAGCGAATACAGGTCTGTCCCAAATAAGGACCGGGGAAAAAAACAATGGTGGACAAACTCCTGGTGCCTGTTATATAATGTGCATGCCAAGTAAAGAAGAAGTTTTTTTTACATATTTTGGTGTCTAAATTAAACTGCTAGGTACAAACAGTTTTGTAATTGGTCCAGGAAATGGCTTCAGCTGTCAGTCGGGAAATAGACTGTAATGGCAGACATGTAATCCTTAAGGGCAACTGTGCCGTCCGCTAAAAGTGCTTGTTTTTGCCACTGACCGGCTCAGCTTGTGATTCGAAATGTCTGACAGTATTACAGAAAACATCGATACACATAAACCTTTAAGTTAGAATAAAGTCTTTTTTTTAAAAGAAACAGCCGTTAAAATTGCTTCTCATGAAAGCCACCAGACTCCATTGAAAAAATGAGTGATTTAACGTCGCAGAAGATGGGAGCTGTTCCTCTCCCTCTGCCTCGATGAGTGAGTTCGTTTATGTTATTGTGTGCTACACAAATATTGTGTTGGATCCAAACTAACTCTTTCAAACACCAAACAAACTCACCGGTTGAGGCAGAGGCAGAGCAGCAACTTCTGTTTTCTGTGATGTCAAATCACTCATATTTTTAATGGGGGATGGTGGTTTTGACGAGAAGCTATATAACGGCCGTTGTTGTTTGTATTTTACTCGAAGAGGCTTCAATATGAATATAAACTTGGAAAAAATTGTAAATTTGTGTTTGGTTGATTATTTCTCTGTTTTTACGATGTTAATTGGCGTTGTATTTTACGTCATGGAGTTGTTTACCTTGTCCAACTTGTAAGGATCATGCAGGATCATGTAAGGATGATCAAAGCTGGTTATGTGGTATTATCAAGTGCTGCCAATCAGCCACCTGACTGGCAGCACCTGGAGCTCAACACAAGAGTCAGTACAAACAGAATACACTGTTTTGCATTGGCAGAGAATTTTGGCAAACTTCACTGGGGCGCTACCCACATAGGTTGGTAGGTAAATAAACAGGCTTTCCAAGCATGTAAAATACAATGACAATTAGCATTGTAACAACAGAGAAATAATCCACCAAACACAAATTTCCAAACTTTTTTTCCGAGTTTACTTATCAAACAGAGGGGATTAAAGGTCTGCCTCTAATACAACCCTGCTTTAAATAATGTCCTGGTACTCTCTGGAGTTGAGATAGTTAAAGGCCTCAGCCACTATTTGAGGAAATACAATACTTAAAAGGTTAATGTTGGTATTAGTGTTCAAATATGCACATCAGAGATCATTTTGGTGTCACATATCAAATAAGGGGGACAGAAATCAAAACATCAAGATGTGTCATGCTGTGTAATACTGTAAATTGCATTTCTAGGTTTGTTCTCCACATGAAATAAACCAGCAATGTGCTCCATGTTTTTAAAGTGATGATGTTAGATGATATTTACACAGAAAATCTCTAAGAAAAAAAAAAAAACATTTCATTGTTGGTATACAACACAGCCAGACATGGATGCAGTAAAGTGTTACTAAAGTGATTAATAAGGTCTGTGTT
The DNA here is from genome assembly GCA_947000775.1 of Pterois miles. NCBI lineage: Eukaryota > Metazoa > Chordata > Actinopteri > Perciformes > Scorpaenidae > Pterois > Pterois miles. The sequence goes on from CAMQGK010000604.1 coordinate 1,456,698, forward strand.
GTATTCTCTGTCCATAGTACACAGCTGTGGTAGAGATGCACTGCAGTGTGAAGTATGGATTGTGTATTTGTTAAAATGAAATAGTGTCCTGACAACAGTCTACCACCTCTCTCCCACTCTCTCTTTGTATGTGAAATGAATGTGTGTTTCTGTGTTTCCCATTTGTGTGTTTTTTCTTGTGTGTGTGTATCCTGGTGTCTATTTTCTGCACACCTGTGTGGTGGTGTGATGTCTTGTTTGTCTGTGTGTCCAGCGAGGGGAAGATGGTTGTTCTGTCTCTAGCAATCGGCCTGGCTGAACAGGATGACTTTGCCAACCTCCCAGATCTTCAGGAAGCTCCAGCAAGCAAAGAAAACGAAACCACACCAGAAAAGAGGTAATGAGAGAGAGAGAGAGAGAGAGAGAGAGAGAGAGAGAGAGAGAGAGAGAGAGAGAGGGATTAGTTACTACGAGTCGCTGAGGTAGCTGTTTGCCATAGTGAGAATGTACGTAACGATGTGCAAAATAAGGTGTTTGCAGGACTTTTTCCTCTCTGTTGTGTCAAAGTAGTGATGTGAAAGAAATAGTGCCTTCAAATGGGGTAGTGTCTACAGTATTTACGAGATGGGAAGTGGTGTTGACGATATGCAGGGTTTTCAAATGGTTAAGTCGTGAAGAACAACACTGCTAAGCAACAGCAATACCAAAGTTACTGTCTGAGTCTAGAAGCCACAATTTAGCAAGCTAGCAAGAGGGTAATGTAACAGGAAATGCAAAGACATAATGACAGATGAGGTTATTCAGAATATCAACATTTTTCCCAGGCATATTATAAAATTACCAAGACAAACAAGATATGACTAAAATTACAATATAATGTACAATATTAACTTATTATGCACCGAGAGGTGAACTTCTGTGGGCTCCACCATTTAACACCATGTCAACAAAAACATTACAAGTCGTGAACTCTGAGCTTTCAGAAACTTTCCACTTATGAGGTCGTGAATACGACATGAGGGGGGTGTTCATGTGAACCCAACTTGTAAACACAGTAAACACGACCCCACTTGAAGGCACCAACAGGCCTTTTTCACAGCAGATATTTTGACTTGTCATGGGAGGAAAAGCACAGGTGTTACTAGTGACGCTAGTAGCGAAGGCTCTGCTCTATTCAAGCATCCCAGTGAGAGGGTCCCTTCAAATGAAATTTGTGAACTCGTGGCATGACGATATGCGTGGTGTTCAAGTGGTTAAGTCGTGCTGCTAAGCAACGACAATATTAATATTAGTGTCAGCATCTAGAAACCTCAGAAGATAACAGTTTAGCAAGCTAGCCAGTGGGTAACATTATGCAGTAAATGCAAAGGTATAATGACAATAAGAATATCAACATTTTACTCAGGGATATAAAATTACCAAGAAACACAATATACAACTCAAATAACAATATATTAACTTACGATGCACCGAAAAATGAACTTCCATCGGCTCCACCATTTCTCACAATATCAACAAACACGTCACAACTCGTGAGGTCTGAGCTTCCAGAAACTTTCCACTTACGAGGTAGATGGACTCATCTTGTAAACACGGTAAACACGGTAAACACGGCCACATGTGAAGGCACCAAGAGTGACGGTGAGCCAGCATGCAGGACCCTGAAATCAAAGCAGCCATCATTAGTTTGATTATTTTCACCTGTGCTTTTCCTGCTGTGACAAGATGTCTGCCGTGAAAAAGGCCTATGAAAAGTTGTGTGAAATTGTGAAGTCATTTTCATGTTATCCTTAAAAACAGAATAAATATCACTGTAAATCTTCTTAAATTGCAGTTTATTATACTCAGGGTTATTATGAAGAGCAACTTAGGGGACTGGTTGTACTTTTAATAACACTTTTTCAGAATTGGAAATATATGATTTGAACCAGGTTAGTACCATCTTTACCTCTTATTTTGGCAATTTGAAGGAATTTCACAGATACTTGAAAATCATCAGATTTGTTTGGTTTGGTTTGCCCATATAACATTTCTTTTTTTTTTTTTTTTTTTTGCATTGTTGGTTTATTAGGATGTTGTTAAAAACAAGCAAACTAGGTTTAAGCTCAAAACTACAACTTCTTTAGGTTTACTCAAAAAAACCCCAATAGCGTCAATATGAGACGCACCAGGCTTTCTATTAACTACAATATAAACTCATCCGATCAATAGTAAACACTCAGGGAAAGTGCTGTGGTGACGTAGCAAAAGATACACTCCGGCTGAATGTGAGAGAAGACATTAATCCAGGAGGCCGCTGTTCGTGTCCCGTGTTCACGTCACGTCACATTTTCACTTTGCAGCAATTTTAATGTAATGTTTTTTTTTCCTAAACATTAAGTGGTTTTATTGCCTAAATCTAAGCAAGTGCTTTTGTTTAATTCACAACATAAAGCATTGAAAAAAAAGCTGAGTGGAAAGCGACGCCGAGGGGCCTGACAGAGCTTCAGTGTATGACGAATTGTGATGAGAACATATTAGTCGCCCCGTCTAACTAGCCTCCTTTTTTCTCCTCAAATTTTATTTATTTAACTGCTGGATGTTTCAAAGCCTTCTCTACGCTGCCAGACATATAATGCTGGTGGGAAAATCACCATGTGTAATCTACTGCTGATGTAATTATTATTAAACCTCAGGCCATTAAAACCTGACACGACCTTGGTATTATCGTGGCCCTGCTTGTTATATTAGTTGGTTTTTTCTACCTGTAACTGCCATGTTGTTGCATGACTTGCAGCACTGAACTTTTTGTGTTTGTTTTCCTTCCTTCCTTCACCGTTTTCTTTCCACCTTCACATTTTGGATCCACCTTTTTTCATGTCCTCTGTGTTCCTCATCCAGACCTTTTTTTAAAGTCTGCTCATCTGCAGCTCTCCACTGTTTGATCTAGTCGCAGGAGAAGGGCACCCTCATTATTTAGTAGTAAGGTTCCTCACATGAAACACTTGTCTAAAAATATGCTAACCTCTCATCTACCAGTGATCCCAGAGCAGCTGTCAGAGACTAACACAATCTCTCAGCTGGTGAACAAAGGACTAAACCGACTGGCCTCTTATCACACCAGAGTGTTTGAAGGATAAAGTGCTTAGCCCACTGTTTTGACACTTGTACGGTGAGCATAAAGCAGGGTGTAGTCCCACATAACACTAGATTTTTTAGGAGTTTTCTAAAAACCTCTCTGCAGTGCATCCAAGTGTGCCGCTCTAACTAGGTCATCTGTGGATGTTTTCTTGAGGAAAAATAGCAGCCTGTCTTGGAAGAAAAGAGCATTTGTCTTGTCTTTCATGTTATTGCAACAATTATGACCTTTTTTATGCTTTTAAAATTGAATTTAAAACATCTGTCGGGGGATGAGGACGAGCTTACCTCTTGCCCCCCCATCATCCTCTCTCCCTCTCACTGTCTGGAGGTCTGTCAATCACCTAAGTCTAATCATGGCCAGCCAGCGAGCCTCTACCCCGAGGGGTCGCGTGGGCCAAGTCGTCTAGTGTCCTTCCACAGCTAATAACAGCTCTCAATCATCATCTCTGTCCGTCTCCTTTCTCTCTGTGTCTCTGTAGCTACCCGGTAAGCTCCCTGCGTCCGTCTGCTGGCGTGCTCCCGGCCATTTTCATGGAGCCCAGCAGACTGAGAACGATAGAATAAGATGATCCAGCCACGAATATATGTGACGAGACAAGATGCTGTCAGACAGTGAAAGAGAGACAGAAAGAGTGGGACACCTTTGCTCTCAGCTTTCTAGAGAAATATGCCACAAGATAAAAATAGACACTCCCATTGAGGTTTGAGATTCTGCTGGTTTATTAATGAAATCAAATACAGTTTGGAGCAGAAATATCTACAAACACCAAATCTGATAAAAGAGATATGATAGGTAGCAGTGTGCGCTTTGTATTACGTCAAATCTAAATATGGACAGTAAACAAGCAGACCAAGTGAAACCTTGCTTTTAGATAATAAAGCTGCATTAAAGGGGACATATCCTGCTCATTTTTAGGTTCATACCTTTATTTTTTGTTTCTACTAAAACATGGTTATAGCTTTAATGCTCAAAAACACTTATTTTTCTCATAATATCTGCCTGAATATGCCAGTATTCATGGTCTGTCTGAAACGCTCCGTTTTAGCCTGTCTCTTTAAGCCCAGTCTGCTCTGATTGGTCAGCGTTTTCCACTGGGTGTGTCAACTGTATGACTGTACAGTTGCGACAACACGATCTCGAGTGTTTTGATACTTTCACAGTGTTTATGTAGCATAAACTTTATAATCAGAAAAGACATGAGCCCTGTTTTCACTGCAGGGACTTTCACCCTGAACTAAGAACCTTTTGGGGAACTGATTGCGCATTTTTACCCCGCAACAAGGGAGGTAGTACTTTTCTGAAAGTATCTGAAATTTTGAGATGGTGTCTGCAGTGATAACCGTCGCTGACTGGTGAAACACATGTAGCAATGCTGCGTCAACAGCTTCAATTCATGCACCACTTCATTCAAAAACCAGGAAGTCCTCTGGTTTTGATTTAGGACAGCAGTACATATCGTTGCAGCAAGACTAAACTTAATGTTTGCTTTTTTTTCCAACATATTCTTTAGATGAAACAGGTGGGCACGCTGAACTGCAGGCTGCAGAGTGTGTTTGCTTTTTTTACCGGAATTTTTTTGCAGCGGACTAGTGTGTTTAATCTTCACGGGTCTTAAGACCACGGTGGAAGCACAGACAACAGTCGACTGAAGGAACCTTTTACCTTAAAAGAGTTTGTGGGAATAAAAGTTGAAATCTCATTTTCTACAATAAGGGACCTTAAACTGACTTTTTTGGGCAGCAGAACAAACTGTAAACACAATATTGACATTGTTATGCTGTGTTAGTAAACACATCCACCAGGCATGTAAAAGAATGACCATTCATTTGGAGTTGTGTTTGTGTCCACCTGACAAATTTTAGTCCAATATTCATTTCGTAGCTCTGTTTTTGTCTCCACCAACTCCTGAGAAACATATTTTGATATTTAGGTGCTAAGTGCTCCACAACGTTCATCAGCTAGTGGCTAACTTTGTGTCTGCCGTTTGAGGCTGGGCAGATAGTGTGTGGCGGGTTTATTCACTGAAAACTTCTGTCTGCTGCGGCTGTAAACAAGGTTGATGAAAGATAAGATAAGATAAGATAAGATGAACCTTTATTAATCCCCGGAGGGAAATTCGGGTGTCATAGCAGCAGCAACAACAGTACAGATGAAACAACAGTACAGATAAATACAATATAGTAAAAAGTAAAAGAGAAGAAGAAGGAAAATGGTAATAAAATAAATAAGTAGAACAGTAATAAGTAAAGTGCAGCAGGTGGGTGGGTAATGAGACTGAACCAAAACACTGAATTTGTGGGGCTCTAAAGCCAAAACAATGAGCTAAAAGAGGCTAAAAGGGAAACTGCAGTGTTGGTCATCATGCTTTGTCAGTTCATCGCATTATGCATAGTCATTTGATGCATTGCTATCATAAAAAATATTGATTAATGCAGCTTTAATGTGTTTTTAGAATCCACCCAGTAGCCACTAATTTCCATCCCAGAGCTGCTGGGGAAATTGTGGTCTGGAGTCACAATTATCTCATAAAACACTGCACTGTTCCCTTGTTCAAAGGAAATATGTTTACATGAGTAAAGAGATGTATGACGTGTCAATCGGTTTTGTGAGTTTGTGAATCAACGATGATATACAGGCAGATACGGTAGCGGTGTGCACTCAGATGCTGAGGAATGTTTTTCAAAGCTTGCAACATAACTCTGAGAAATGATCTATTTTTATCACTCATTTAAAACCTAAAAGTAAATACTCGCAGAATAGCCTGTTTTAGTCAATGACAGCTAAGCTCACATGCAAAGAGGTGAGTGTGATGTGACAGTAAAACCATCCTTGAGCAAATTTACAGCGTTCATTAACACCAGTGTGTTGTGTTGTGTGAAAAGTTTAATGTTAATCTGTGATTTGGGATGCAGAAATAGCCGAAACTGTTGACTACAAAAGCCATCTTGCACTTATTACCTTTTACAGATAAAATCCCATAAGACACCAATGCCGCTGTGATTACAGTTAATTATATTATTGTCAAAGGACACATTTGTGTTCTCGCTGATCTGTTATCTACAGACAAAGCCAGTGTTTTCTGGCTCTATGATAAGTGAACGGTCCTCTAATCTCTCATGTGCTTTTTGTTACGTAAGTCAGTCGAGGTCACTGTGGTCGGCCGGCCAAAGCCCTGCGGTGGACTGGACGTAATCACCCACCTGCAGATAACTGTGATGGAGGCTCTGAAGCTGCTGTTGCATGGCAGAGCTGAATCTTAATGAGCTCAGAGATTCACCGCACACAGAGATGCAACAGGGAAATAAATATGAATAAAACCCAATAGAGCTTACTGGCCCCAGACAACCTGCACTCTGAACACCGAGTGTGTTAAAGCTGTAAAATGTGCAACGGTTTCTGAAATGGAGCATGTCAAAGTCTGCTTCCATTCAGTACAAACCAGCAATACATTGTGCCCATACAGACTGTTAATATCAGACTGTGGACCACTCTGAATGAGGTCTAGAATACAATAATATATATATTTTTTGCTTTCACAGTTTATAATCATGTCCTTTTACAGTTATTCACTGATACTAAGATATTTGTTATATTTTCAACACTGTGTGGTATAATACAGTAAGTGCTTTCAGTGTGGTTGACCATTCATAACTTTTAAATGAGAAACATGCACCATGTTACCACAAAAAAATGTACGCTTGAGGAGCTGGAAGCTCTCGTGGGGAAGAAACAGACAAACATCATCTTTGGAAAAATATCACAATAAATAAGAGATGGATAATGCTGCGTTCCAGAGAGCTGGGAGCTCAACATTTTCTCTTTTGAAATTTCCAACTTCTGACCTTAAAGCATTCCAGGTGCACAATGCCAAACGTAAATAAAAACCATGGCTGACCTTAGTAAACCAAGCTGGTCTCATACACTGTTCGTACATATACATATGAAGAGTGGTGCGCAGTAATTTGTGAATATCATGTGTAATTCACGTAATTGTGAGATCAGAGGGAGCCGGTTGGGGTGGATTGGTGGGTCAAAAGATACCAGACTTTTGCCCAGGAGATAGACGTTCATGTCCAATAGGAAACCAGAAGTCAGCACTGACTTGTCATGTAACTTCCCTACTTCAGTAACACCACTTCTAGAGTTATTTTAAGCCAGACTATAATCTTTTCCGATGTCTAACTAAGTAGTTTTGTTGCCTAAACCTAACCAAGTTGTTTCCTGTGATGACGGAAGTTTATTTTGAAAAGACTGCATGCATGTAATAAGTATAAATTGTTGCTGGATTAATGAAAAATGAGAAATAACTTTTTTGTAAGCCATCATATGAGCCGTTGCATGAGAATGCATTCACTAAACTCTGCATTGTGGAGGGATTTTTAACATTTTCCTGATTAACTTTCAGAGATTGTTTACGATTATCAGCTACCTAATAACATTGCTACCATATTTTGACATCAATTGACATGAAGTAAACAGGTTTTACTATATGATAGTATGTATTGTTTTAATTAAATACAGGCAAACATACTCTGCCATGTAGTTGATGTTTACCATTTACAATGTGTGCTTCCATTGTGTTTCCTCAGACAACTGCTTCTGTGTGAAGCTGGGCTCAGTGGATTTATCCTCAGTTTAAAAGTAGCAACTCAGACTTTGAGCAGCGTTGTTGAAATTTTTGAGTTCCAAGTTGTCTTGAACGCAACATACGTTTCCCATGCAGTAAAAAAGGAAATTAAGCCTTGCACATCTCTTTTCAAAAGGCCTATTTGTAAAATACATTAAAATATCACAAATAAGCTCCCACACACTCTGAACACTTGTGGTAAACTTCAAGAGCTACATTTTGCTTCAAACAACCTTTGTCAGACATTTATATTGCAGCACAGGTTTTATGATGCTGTTGCTGACTAAATACAGACTGTCTATAGCTGGGATGTAATGTCTGGACATTTATGTAAATAATTATTGATTACATTTTGTTTTGTTTTGTTCTTTAAAATCTTTCGTGCTCTCTGCCCCATCCCGCAGGTTTATTCACTTCTTTTGGATAATTTATTAGTCAATTGGTATCTATGATTGGTAGATAATCCTTTTGAGGTATGTACATCTAGTTATTTACTGCAGCTTGTTAAATGAAATACCTGTTGAAAGTTGTTTGACTGTAATGGGGATATTTAAAGCTGCACTAATCAATCACTGCATATTAACAATGTACTGACTATGTGTAATGTGTTAAGGCCCGCTATAATGACAAACCCATAGATAATTATCCCCTCAGCTCTATTGAGCATTTTAGCATCTTTCAGCCCATTGTTTTGGTTTAATAGGTCACAACTTTGTTGTTTTGGTTCAGTGTCACTGCTCTCATCAGTGTCATTTCAGCTTTTTTTAGATAAAAAAGCTCTGATAACGCCACATTACAGACAAAGTTAGCGACTAGCTGGTGAGCATAGTGCAGCATTTAGCAGCTAAAGAGCCAGATATTTCTCTCAGGAGTTGGTGGAGACCGAAGCAGCTATACTGTATATATATGCATATACTGTACTGTATATACAGTGAAAACATGAGTGTTTCTGTAGAAACATGGCGGAGTAAAGAGGACCTGCTCCCTATGTAGATATTAACGACCCATTCTAAACAAACAAAAACACAGTGATTTATAGTTTCAGGTGATTATCCACTGAAGAAAACACAGTTCTGAATATTATGTTCCAGTTCTGCCAATAGATCCCCCTAAATGCCAAGACCAACGGTACATTACATTTGATGGGTGCTGTTATTTAATCTTTGGGTGTGTACATAGATGGGAATCAGGTTTGTAATCGTCACACTGCACTCGCTGAGTAGCACAACGCCAGACTGTACAGTATTAATCAAGCAGGAAGTTGTTGCCGCCCTTTATCAGCTGGCATATCCGACTCTTTCAATTGTGTGTCTGAGCCAGCAATCACAGTGAGTCGAGCCTCCCAATGACTCCCCAGGCTGGCCGCTGGTCCCCACAGCAGCCTCCGAAGCCAGCAGTGGCCCCGGGAGGAAAGATGATTGGAAAGAAAAAGCGATGTAGGTCAGCACAAACGAGGCATCGTTTTAAAAAACCTGTCAGATCCGAGTCTGGAGCTCATTCACCATTTCCCTGGTTTGTGCTTGTGGCTACAAGCAGGGAGCTGATTTAAGAGAGCCCATGAAAGCAAAGTGAGGAGGACGTCACAGCGAAGGTGACAGTGAGTAGTAGAAGAACAAGAAAACAACTGTGCTTCTGTAGTCATTTAACACATTTTATTGACTTTTGTTTCTAATTTTGAAAAGGATATTACATCACAACAGATCCTTTATGCATGGAAAGCGTGATTTACAAAAACAGCAACTCCCTAGTGGATAAGTCTCAAGAATCAGGCAGCAGAAGTCTATTCAAAGAGCATCAAGCCCGTCCAACACTGTAGATGGCTCCATTAGTTGTATTAGCCTGGGTGTTGAGGGGGGCGGTGGCCGGGTGATTTGTCCCTGTTGGTGGGGAGCGCTGAGTGGGCTGACGTTGGAGCCTGGGCCTCATCCATCATGGGACGTTGGACCTATATTGTGCTCCGTGGTCTCCTAGGGCTAATGTATGATCAGCAAGACCCAGATACAGTAATGTTTATGGAGACACACTTCCTGTCCAGGCCCTGCTGGTAACCCTCATCCCTCATGTTCTCACCCGTCCATCTACTCTACCTCCCTTCCCATTCCTCTCCCCATTCCCTCATCAGTTTCCTCTCTACCCTCATTTTGCCTCCCGAGCTCCACATCTCTCCGTCATTCCCTCTCTCCACCTCCACCTTCTCTCTCCATCGCACCTCCACGCTTTATTTAATGGCATCTGTTAAACCTTTTTTTTTTTCATATTTTGCGCTTATTTTTCTCCCTCTCTTTCTCCTTTTCCATTCCATTATCTCCTCATTCACCTGATCCACCCTTTCCTGAGGGCGCTGACTGGATGTTGTCACAGTACGCTCCTCTGTCAGCGTAGATGACTGTCAGTTCGGCCAGATAAATCTGCTCCTTGTGGGCAGTTTTTATGCATTCACTATATTAGCTCACACGCCCATGAGCTTTCTTTAACATCCCAGTATCAGCGTTAGATGTCTGTAGTAGTTGCACATGATAAGATCTGCCTCCAAATAGTAATAGATACACAGCTCAGTTTTATACGCACCCAATATAAGCTCTATTTCTTGAGCATTTAATTTGCCTATATGATAAAAGCCAATATTATTTCATATTGTTTTTCCATATGAAGCCAGCTATGAAAATAAATGTAATAAATCTCTGTCACTTTATAAGTTATCTCAAATCCTCAGGCACGGTATCTTAATTATTTTTGCATGACTTCTAGAGAATGATAACAGGAACTGATAGAGGATGAAATAGCAACAAATATACATATATTTTTAAATGAGGTCTCCAATCCAGTTTCTATTAGGCATATTTTTTTAGTTTTGAGGACTAAACCCATTTCTATTATTTTCAGTTCAATTCAGAGTCATATAAAATAGTGAAGAATCTTCTCATTCAGCTCTTTCTCTTAGAAATTACATTCAATACTAATTTGTTTTGGCAATTATGTTTTGATAAGAAATGTTATTAGATTATGTTCACTGCCAACTTTTTTTTTCCAGTGAAAGAAGTGAAACATTTCTGCAGCCCGTAAGTCATTCGGCGGTATTGAGGGTGGATGGTGGGTGTTCAAAGCATCGATACGACACTTTGATACTGGAGACCTTTGACTAGATCAAACTAATAGTCAGACTTCATATAGTCTAAATTTGTCTGCTGCACAAAACTGGCTATTTCTTACTTAAGTAGCACTAATTTGCTATGGATTCTTGTTAAATTAAGACTTTTTTTCAAACATAAAAAAACATGGTTGTACCCAGTGGGCAACCTTCGGGTCTGAAAAGTGCCTTAAACTTACATTCTTTCTAATAACCACCAGGGGGCGACTCGTCTAGTTGCAAAAAGAAGTCTGATTGTATAGAAGTCTATGAGAAAATGAGCCTACTTCTCACTTGAATTATTACCTCAGTAAACATTGTAAACATGAGTTTATGGTCTCAATCACTAGTTTCAAGTCTTCTTCAACACAGCATGATGTTCATTCAGTAAATTATGGTCACATTTAGAGTCAAATAGACCATAAAGCAGGGGGTGATTTAGTTTGTGGCTATTTTGTAATTGACAGGTTGCTACCACGGCATTGTCCGTTTGAGGAGGTGTTTTCTTCTTACAATTTTAACCCTTTCACAGTGTTTTAATTATAAAATTTTTGGTCGTCTAATAAATCTTATTCAGCGTTCGGTTGTGCTTAGCTCCACCCTCTCGTGTCACTTCTGGTTGCAAAAACCAAGATGGCGGTGGCCAAGAAATCAAGATGGCGATGGACAAAATATGGAACTGGAGGCTTCATAACAGCAGTCCATAAACCAGTGGGAGTGCATCATAGTGTCTATGTCCACTTCTTATACATACTCAGTATCTATGGGCTACCGAGCAACCCACGTCAAACCGCTCACTCCAGCAAAAAATAATTTTCCTTCTGGGAAAATTCAACAAGTACAGGACATTTTACTGTGAAAATTCAATGAAGGGTGTAACAATACAAAAAAAGACTTCTATTATCATAAAATCTGCAGAGCTGAGATGCTGTGGCTTCCTAATATGGCAGGTCTCATTATAACTTGTCAGTCAGGCTCAGGATACTTCCTTTAGGCAAATGAACACTGACGATGTCCTCACTGCTGACTATTTCCTATGAGTTACCTCTAAAAACTATTCCTGTCTCGTTACCAACTCCACAGTATTATTAACAAACCACAAACTATGAGCCATGTTTTTCAAAGGCGGGGTACAGTCTGGACAGGTTGCCAGTCCATCGCAGGGTACATAGAGACAGACAACCATTCATGCTCACATTCACACCTATGGGCAATTTAGAGTCATCAATTAACCTGCATGTCTTCGGACTGTGGGAGGAAGCCGGAGAACCCGGAGAAAACCCACAATAACACGGGGAGAACATGCAAACTCCACACAGAAGCCCAAGCCGGATTCGAACCTGCAACCCTCTTGCTGTGAGGCAATACTGTGCAGCCCACATCCAAATAATAGGAGCAAAATTAAGAGAAGCCTAACACTACAGACCAGTCTACAATATATTTGTGAATCCGTCCCCTGAGTCTTGTGTGGTTTGGTTCAGGCAACAAAAGCACATTAGTTAGGGTAGTTTGGGAAACATTGTGGTCTCAGTTAAATGTTAAAGTAAACACATTCTGTCTGATGCTTCAGGTCACTGTTAATTTCCTGTTTTAAACCCACACCACCATCTTTCCATAAACTTAACATAATCATGAAAAGTTTTGTTATATTCAGCTGCTACGAGTGAATGCTGTAGGAAAACAAATGAAAAACATTGTCAGCAAACATTTTGCCGATATCTTCAGTATCAACGTTTTGAGACAGACTTTTAATGTTTCTTCATTAAGTCGATCAAAATGTAACCCAGCAGCACTGTGTTTATTTACTATTGTAAACTAATGTATAGAAACAGAAACATAATTCCTAATTCCATATTTCCTAGTTGCGTTGTCTGTCTGTAGTTGTTTGGTCTATAAAATGTCAGTAAAGGGTGTAAATTGTTGATCAGTGCTTCCTAAAGCCCAAGATGACGTCCTCAAATGTCTTGTTTTGTCCACAACTCAAAGATATTCAGTTTACTGTCAAAGAGGAGTAAAGAAACCAAAAAATATCCACATTTAAGAACCTGCAATCAGAGATTTTGGACTTTTTTTTCTTTAAAAAAACAATCACTCAAACCAAATCAGTTATCAAAATTGTTGGCGATTATTATATATAATAGCTGACAGCTAATCAATTAATTGTTGAGGCTCTACTTATTGCACAGTGCAAGCACATCTAGACTTTGTCAAATAAAAAAAAATCCCTATTGTGCCATTGAAACACATTGAAACAAAAACTGCACACCTGCTTAATTAAGATACATAGATACTCAAGTGCCATCTCTAAGCAAACAGATGGCAGCTATAGTTTCTTGTCCCAGCTGTGAGGAGGGATGCAGCAGGACAATATGGTCACTGAGATTTGGTTATGACGTGTGGAAACACAAACACGCTGATTAAAATTCTTGCCGTGCAGTCACTGTGGACTGCTTGTTGCTTTCCTGCTCTGAATCCTCTGTGAGGACATTGTCTCTTACTGCCATCTGCTTGATTTTTCTTTTTTTTCTTTTGATATTTTTCTTATCCAGTCGCTTCACATACTCGTGCTTAATATTTCTTCAACATAGCTGGGCAAATGAGGCCTGTTCTTCTCATTTATTCAGTCTTTCCTAATCAACGTTAAACAACGGACTTTACAACAGACACATGTGACACAGGAGGAGATAAGACGTCTCTTCATTGTCCGCTGGGATGTAACGACCTGCTTTGTCCAATTACCCAGAAGATGGCCTACAACTCAATCCCAGATTGAGGCCATGAGGTCAAAAGTCAGGGTTTTGAGTTTCGGTGCATCAGATCGATGCTGTCGTTCTTCAGGGACATCGCCCTCGACCTCCAAGAGGATTGCGTGTGTGTGTGTGTGTGTGTGTGTGTGTGTGTGTGTGTGTGTGTGTGTGTGCACTCATTTTTTTTGTTTTACAGACTTTCTAGTAATTAATTTGCATTTCCCACTGAAAACATAAAGTGCAGACTTAGATTAGAGCTTGTTTCAGTCTGATGATCCAGACGGTTTTATTAGAAGGGGAAGATAATTGCTCATTTCTGTCACTGCCTGTTGTTTTGAGTATCATGGCTGCAGGTTGTTCTGCACTTTTTTGGCATTTATGAATCAGCCGTTTTCGTCATGAGCTCACACATACCCAGTGGTGTGTGCTGTGGTGTTTTCGCAGGGTCACAGGGGGTGGGAGAAGTGTAGGCATGAGGGAAGAGTGTGTTCCAGGAGTGTGTTTCAAAGGCTTTTTAGATGTTTGGTCCCTTTGCCTTTTTTTTTTATTATTTATTTATTTATTTTTTGCTATTTTCAATATATGTTCTCTCTCTGTGGAACTTCCTTGGCTTTTTACTGCCCTCTTTTGAAGGCTCATGTTACCATGGTTACTGCCACCCAGTGTAAAATACATGATGGTAGTGAGTACAACCTTAAGTGGGAGCACACTTTTCAGTAGTCATGGTTACAACAACCTCTAAAGAATGAATTATGTAACTGGTGTTTTAGACAAGATAGTCACCAGCAGGCAGAGAGGGGAAACTCACAGCTGCAGATATTTTCCCTTCCAAAGTTCACCTCCGCGGCATGATACATCTGCACTCATTTTTACTTTGTAAAAATGTTCACTTCGTGTCTAGTTTTGTCAGTGAATAAAAAAAGTAACTGCAGTGACTTTTTCTGCAGCACATCTCATCATCTTTATATCTCAAAGCTAATTCGAGGATGTTATTATGTCTGGTTGAGGTGTTGTGCAGCACCAGTGCCCTGCTAAAGCCTGTGTGTACATTTGAGGGTGAGCAAATAGTATATTTGCATGCACGGATGAACTCACCTCACTACCACACCCAACCGCTTCGTGTCCCGCAGGCCATTGTCATGTCAACAGTCTTGATTCGAGGACACTCTGTGCAGCAGCAGGTCTTTATTTGTCTTTCATGTCACCATAATTTAATCTGTGGTGACTATGACAAGCAGACGCCGCAACTCTACTTGTCTCATACTAATCCTCGAGGAATGCAGGGTGTTGATGAAACAAGTGTGTTGTTATTAAGCTGATGTAGATCTATTAGATATGTCTGTGTCCCCAAAACAAACTCAGGAATAAAGGCATAAACTCCAGTGGGGGGAAAATAACAATGTTGTTTTTCAAGTTTTGTTCATTCTGACTGCTGACACATTTTGGCATGAAACATTCATCTTGACACAACATACATACAACAAGAGAACAATTGCACTTGTACACCTGCAAGAAGATCCACAATCCATAAAAAAAGAATTAAATCATGAAACATATTGTTGTCCTTTTTTAAACATCCTAAATTTGATATCTTGAGCATTATTATAGCAGCAAACAACTATTATTTACGTAAAGATATAGAGGAGTAATGTCCACCTGAGCAGAGACTGAAGTCTCTCACCCTCTGTGTGTGTTTAATCCAAGTTTCTTTGTGCTTTGTTGACATTGCCGGGCCGGCCATACATGCTTTTTGTTCACGTGAGTGCGCCCCACTGGTTAGCTCACGACCACTACTCATACCGCGGTTACAGCTGATAACGCCGTCCCCACCGGTGGCAGCGTCACATTTGCATAGTACCCACCGTCTGGTTCCTCCTCAGGTAAACATTGTTAGCTTTGTCAGCACTTTACCCGTTGTTTGCAGTGTTAGCGCTGTTAGCTGAGAGCTGCCCGGCTCACCGTTGCCATGTTGAGAGCCGTTCAGAGGCAAAAGAAATGCTCCCAATCCTGTATTTTGCAACTTTAAGCCCGAGCCCCAACTAGGGCTGCAACAAGTAAACGATTAAATCTATTAAAATCAATTATAAAAATAGTTGGCAACGAAGTAAGCCAGTAAGGCAGCCATTGACAGGAAAGGATGCCGAATCCTTCGTCTCTGGAGTAAGAATATGAAAAGTGTCAGACGCTGAGACTAATAATCGACAGATTAACTGATTATCAAAATAGTCGTTAGTTGTAGCCCATTACCCTTAAAATCAATGCAGGAGAAGTGCACCTGTTTCCTCTAATGAACTCATTATCTCTCTATGGATCTCATCACTGTTACACTATATAAATAGGAGATATTCTCTCAGTTTAGAGTTTAACATGATTAGTCAATGAAATATACACATAAAGAGACAGCATCTGAGTCATTAATGATGACACACAACCTGAAGTGAGGGTATTAGCTGTTACTGTAATAAAACCCTCTTTCTACTTTTTTGACAGATGTCGTCTTCGGATCTCCACCTTGTTAACTGCCAGTGTGGATGTATAATCTCCTCTCTAACACAGTTTTTGATCAGTTATCTCTTGTCCTTTGTCTGCCTGCTGAGTGAGCAACTAACTGTCCGTCTCAAGTTAGATAGAAAGGAAAGATGTACAATATCTGCTCTGTTCATTTACTGTCTGACCAACTTTTCTTTTACTGGTGCAACTGACAAATCAAATCTAAGTAAATATAACAAAAACAGTCAGACTGTCTGGTTGGCTCAGTGCCCCCTATACTATATGTACTGGAGTATACAGAGCAGTGAATACATTTGCAGTTAGGAAAAACCTGCATGATATATGCAGGCCTGTATTAACTACAACAGTTTTATGTGCACTGTGTTGAAGTATTGCATGTGCTCTGCGTGGCTGAAAGGATTTATAGCTTAATATTCACAGTAGAGTGAAATGAAGAAAATACCCGTCTGTGTTTCTGGAGGTTGATTGTTCAAGATTCATGTGGTCTCTGTCTCATGTGTTGGTCGTTGAATGAGGAGGATTCAGTTGGTTGTCATTGAGCCAACCCCTCTTTTATAGACAGTTTGGGTAGAGACTCAGCTGACAGGCATATATTATGTGCTCTATAGCTTTAAAGGCTTGTCTATGTAGCTGAGGTGAAGGGAGAAGGTGATGGAGGGGTACGTTTAAAACATTTTATCCTCATCTTAAGAGCTTGTTTTTAAACCTCATGTGGCTGCTGTTGTGCCATAAAGTCTGCCTGTGAAATAAGTAATATGTCAGACATTAACTGTTGTGATGATGTGAATTTTATGTTTTCATGCACTAAAAAGGCAATTCTGAAATTTTAGCATTGGCAGCGGGCACTCAGATATCATTTTTCAAACTGGTCTCAACTATTCCCCACATGCGGAAAGCCAACACGTTCTCATCCCAAGAACCGCATACAGGTGCGCTTTGGATCCTTCAGGTGTATTGGGCTCATTCAGTCTTGTGAAGGACTCATTGCAGGGGTAGGAATGTTGTCTCAAAAAGTACAAAATGCAAGGCTCCCTCAAAAATAATCTAAGGCACACTGTAGTGTTTGAACAAAATTAAAATTACTTTATTTTACATGGCAATAAGTGTTTAAAATGGCCGTGTTGCGACCAACATAGGTCTTCATCAGAGTCACTGTCCACTCTCGTTCCCTCCCAAGTCGTCGCATACTGTGCCGCCCCCCGTGGCATCACTTTACTTTCAGCATCAAAACGACTTTCATTGTCCTTGCCGTTTAGGTTTAGGAAAGAACTACATCATTGGGCTTCAAACTACTACAGTTGTACAGTAAAAATGAAAGTGAACATTGTGAACATGGGGCACGAACTAACAGCTGATTTTAATGTGACGCACAGGACACACACACCAGTCCTGGATGAAAGCCTTGTGGTTTTTGTTATATATATAGTAAATAAATTGTAAATACAGGCTGGGTTGGGCGAAGGATGATGATCAGATCATCTGACAGTATTATTAGACATTCTCCATATCCATTGAAGGCTTCAATTTCCATCCAGAAAAATAAATCCCTCTGAGATTGTCTCAGCAAAGGACATTTGCCAAAGCCAAGAGCTCAAACAGAGCGTTTCAGACAGAGGATAAAAAGAGGTGCTGCAGCACAACCACTATGAGAAAAATATGGGGTTTTTGAACATTAAAGCATGTAAACATGTTCTAACAGAAAGCTTATACCTGAAAATAAGCATAATATGTCCTCTTTAACACAAAAGAATTGTAAGATGATGTTTGTCCCATTGTAAGGCTATGGGCTTAATATCATAAGCGTTAATGAGCACAAACTAATTGAATAAACTCAAAGGTGTTCCTGCAATAAAACATAATCAGCCTAATACAGTATATGTAGTTCAATTCACAGACATGCACAATAATAATAACAACGAGCCTAATTCATTTATAATTATTGGTTCTTGCAGGCTGTCTGGAAGAAAGGCAAATCACCTAAAAAGTTCTGGCGTGCTTTACAAGTTTACATGTTTTTTAGAGAAATGTCTAAAATGGGTAAAGCAGTGTGTACGGTCCTTGAACACAGAGCATTACAGGTGGGAGTCAACTCAGCAGCACAGCGAGACAGCCATGTGTTACGTGCGTGACTGCCATGTGTTATGTAATTATTTTAAGGTAGCACATTGTTCCCTGATGTATTCGGGGCTGATATTAGAAGCTGTAATTGAACACTTTTAGCTCTCTCTGCGCTTTCTCGGTTCAACCTGTTGGAGAAAAAATGCTTCAGATGTCTTCATCAGCTGATACATTACATAGCGAGCGGTGTTTGGTGAGCTTCTGAAACTGAAACCATTACATTTAGAATTAAGTCTGCGCTCCATTGTCGGTGCTCTGACCTGCAGATCACAGGAAATAAACGCAGAGTGACGAATCAGTTATTTTCTCTTCCACACACCATATCCTTTCCTCCTCCTCTCGCTCTCTCGCTCTGCTTTTACTTGTCTCTTTGCTGTACAGACCCTGTCCATCTCTCACCCCTCCTTCTCCAGCCTCCTTCCATTTTTCTTACCCATGTAAAATGTCAGTTTGCTTCCTTTTCTCTGCTTTAGTGCGGCGGCTGACTCTAAACTAAACCTGTTTTGTTTCCAGGCTCGTAGCCCGTCTTGTTTCCTTACTTCGATTTCTCTTTCAGCTTGTGTGTGCGTGTCTCACATTAATTTGAGTCCGTAACCTCACTTTGTTCGTTCTATTAATCCTCCAAATCTTAACAATCACAAATCCCCTCCTTCACTTTTTCTCAACCTCTGTGCACAGATAAGCCTTCAAATGTATCTTTCCCTCTCAGATCATATTTCTCACAAAACCTTCTTCTAATCTCACTTCTGCTTTTACCTTTGTGTTTTACAGCTCACCTGCCCCCTCGCTCACTATCTCTGTTTCTCTGACTCTGTTTTTTCTCTCTCACAGCGATAAGTGCTCATTAGTCCTATTTGTCGATACGCCTAGACCTCTATCAGATTTATTTTCCCTGTTTACCAAATTGTTACATATTATGCACCAGGAGCCATTTTACCCTTTGCTAATTTTAGTACTTTCTTATCTTTTTGTGTCAAGGATTATCATTCAGATATTTGATTGTATATTTCTAAAGATCTTGTTTTTGCTTGTTTTGGTTGATAGCCTAAGTGTGAAGCGACAGGTGGTGATATAGAAAGTTTCACATTGGTCAAGTCAAGTCAGTTTTGTCTGCATAGCCCAAAATTACAAATTTGCCTCAGGTGCTTTACAGTCTGTACAGGATACGACACCCTCAGTCCTTTATAGTGTGACCGATAAGTGGATCACACTGTAATACTGTTTAACGAGTAAAAAATGGAAGAAGCCTCAGGAAGAGCAACAGAGGAGGGATCCTCCTTTCAGGATGGATAGACGTGCAATAGATGTGTGTACAGATTAGTGTATGTTTAGTTTGAATGACAAATACAGCAATAAATTGTTTCTAGATGACTTTTAATATGTTTATTTAGCCAACTCTGCTGCAGTACACATCAGTGAGGCTCACCACAGCCTTATTTGTACGGTAAATATGAAGCTACTACTGGCACCCTGTTAGCATAGCTTAGCATAAAGCCTGGAAACTGTGGGTAAACAGCAGCTGCCAGAAGGCCCCAAATCACTCGTCTCAGGGCCAAGAAATTCCCTGTAAAAACACAACTTGTCATTATTGCACCTTTTGGCTTTGTATAACTTAAACAAATGGGATGTAACATGTTAATTAATGAACTGTGGAGGTGCTTGTTGGTGGATATTCGGCCAGAGGTCGGCTGGTTCTCCCTGTTTCCAGCCTTTGTGCTGAGCTAAGCTAACCAGCTGGTTGCTCCAGCTACATATTTAGAAACTAGTGAGGCCTGGCTCACAATTGGGGTTGGATAGGATCGAGGTCAAGTTCTTCCACACCAAACCTGTGGAAAACATTTCTTTATGGACCCCTCTTTGTTTACAGAGAAATGTCTCTTTGAAACAGAAAAGGACCCTCCCTAAATATGAGCATGTTTATGAGAATATCTGTGTGTTTGTGTCTATTTCAACAGGACTCCGGGTAACAAACCAGGCAGCAGCCCCAGAGGTCAGACCCCAGACGAGTCCGGACGCCAACATGCCAACTCCTCTGTTTCTGACTTGGCCAACTCCGTCACCAGTGACATGCTCATGGTAACACACATATCAACAACACAGTGTATCTGAAGCTCCATGAGACACCTTTAATTGATAGACCACTAACTCATCCGTGGTCTGTTTTCTGCATTACTGAGCTTCTCTATATTAAGACGAGGGGGACTGCTGTCAGCAAAACCTTTTAAATCATAATAAATGAGAAGGCAGAGAGACTTGAATGGTGCTTCCAGATAATCTTTCCTAATCTAAGATGAAAGTTACATGCAGGCCTTGAGAAAAGGAAGAGGGTGATGAATCAAGGAAGGACAATATAATGTAAAAAAAGAGGAATTTAACTATAACTAAAGACTGTAATAAAAGCAGGTCATATTAAATTACATTTAGCGGTATATATAAGTCTTCTATATATGCTCATATGTTCATTATTTCTTTGTAGCTTGGTTTTTAACTCGTAGCAGCTAATCCGCATGTTTGATGCAGCTTGAATATAGAGCTTGACCTTGGAGGACAAGCGGCTGTCAAAACAATCTCCACTCAAGGTCCACTTTCTCGCTATATTGCAAGGTCTCTATCTGCTTCCACATCTCCCTCCTCCACCCCAAGCTCCTCCTGATGTCGCATAATTTTGGTAATGTTGATTTAACCAAGATTTATGTTCATGTTCTTTGAGAGCTCCTTCAAAGAGCAGTGGCTTTAGTGATAACTGGAACTGTAGCTAAAATGGCTGACCTTTATAGCAGCATTGGTGATTGTGATTAAGTTGGAGTTCAGTGTTGTAATTCCACTTTCTTACAACTTGGGTCATTTTTATAGTTTAAACTTTCTCTCAGTGATAATATCATTTTACTTCTTTAAATACATAGAGAATAGAATAGCTTTAAACATCTGTCACTATTTACCAGAGGTGCAGACTCGAGTCACATGACTTGGACTTGAGTTAGACTCAAGTCACAAATTTGACAAAATCAAAAAAGACCTGCAACTTGACTTGGACTTCAATATGAGTGACTTCACTTGGACTTGAGCCTTTTGACTTGAAAATATTCAATACCATTCCCCCAAGTCCAAAGATTAACAAGGTTGTTATTTACAAAGTGTCTACGAATAAGAATTGTACTACGATTTCCTTCATTGACTTGGGATTTGACTTGGCACTTACTTGTCTTGTTTGGGACATTGACTCAGGCTTGTCATCTTGACTTGGAACTTGACTTTCTTGACTTGGGATTTGACTTGGCACTTACTTGTCTTGTTTGGGACTTGACTCGGGACTTGTCAGTCTTGACTTGGGACTTGACTTTCTTGACTTGGGACTTGATTTGGGATTGTCAGTCTTGACATGGGACTTGACTTGGGACTTGTCAATCTTGACTTGAAACTTATCTGACTTGACTTGGGACTTGATTCGGGACTTACCTGTCTTGACTAGGGACTTACATGTCTTGATTTGGAATTTGACTTGGGACTTGCCAGTCTTGACTTGGGACTTGATCTGGGACTGGTCTGTCTTGAATTGGGACTTGCTTCGGGACTTCAGTTAGAAGACTTGTGACTTACTTGAGACTTGCCAAACAATGACTTGGTCCCGGCTCTGCTACTGACAGAGCTCCTGGTATAACTTTGACCTACTTTGCCAGATGACAGTAGCTGCAGTACCTACTGTAAATAATACTGTGTCGGTTCTGGAGCAGAAAGTGAGAACAGGAAAGCCTACACACTTCAGATCAATTGAGCTCAGTCCTCTGAGAAGTGTTTCCTCCTCACAAGTCTTTCATCACTAAAGTCCTGTCTTCATCCCACTCAGCTCACCCACCTGTAGAGCTCCACCGTTAGTTATTGCCATACAGTATCTCATCTCGATGAAACATACAGTAATCATCACCCTGTAGTGAGACACTGGGAGGGGACGCTCTCCTTTCTCGGCGAGGTTCGGTAATTAGCTGTGAAAGAACACGCAGTGCTGTGGGTGCTGCGAGAATATGGCAGCGATGGGTATTAGCAGTGTGTAATTATGTGGGTCTCATGGCGTGTCTGAGGAATTCACAGTGGTGGTGCTTAATGATAATACTCATTCTGGGCAGTTTTGCCAAAGGCGTCTATATATTACACAACCCTCCTTTCATGCTGAAAATACCCATCCTGCACTTTTGAGCCACTTGTGCTGCTGTAGAAAACACAGTGGCAGTTTAGTCAGACTTTATTTAATACACTATAACTGAGGAAAAAAGGATACAGAGAAATAGCATTGAACGTCAGAGTGTATATACATCCAACCCTCTCAAGCGTCTCAGGTGATAGGGGCTGGGGGAGGATGGGTGGGGGTCCTGTCAGCATCACATGGTTCTTATCAAGATGTACTCTGACACTGCTTTCATGTTTTGAGATGCTCACAGAGCCTGTGATAGTGTGAACTCTTCTTAGGAGAAAAACCAGAGACCAAAACCAGCAATGCGTTAATCCGTCTCTCAATACTTTGTGACCTCCCCAACCTGCAGTATCTGGGGCACTCAGCACCGAGCCCATTCATACCTACAGAAGACATAAATCTTCACAAAATGGTCACAGATAAATACTTTCATGCAAAATCATACAAATGTTACTCAAACAATACAGATGCATTTTTTGGGGCCTATTTTCAGATGCGAATCGATACACATTTTGTCGCCTAGTATTTACAGCGGCACGAGAGTGTACTCTGTGGGATTGATAAAGCCTTCAAATGAAACTTGTGAGCTCATGATTACGACATGGGAAGTCGTGAACATGATGTGCGTTGCGTTTAAGTGGTGTTGTGAACAACACCGCTGCTGAGCAACAACAATATTAACGTTACTGTCTGTGTCTAGAAGCAACAGAGTCTAACAAGCTAGCGAGTGGGTAACATAACGCAGGAAATGCTAAGGCATAATGACAGAGTTTGTTGGGAATACCAATATTTACCTCAGACATATTGTCAAATTACCAAGAAAAACACTATATGATTAACTTCCATGACCTTTTCCGTTTCTGAAAACATCAACAAACATGTCACAACTCGTGAACTCAGAGCTTTCAGAAACTTCTGAGGATGTGAATACAACAAGAGGAGGGCGTCCTTATGGACTCTTCACATGAACAAGGTAAACACGACATCATTTAACAGCACCAGTAGTCAAAAGACACTATAGTGGTCATGTTTATTGTAATGGAGGTGTAACATCAGGTGAAAACACAAGTTGCTTGACTTAAACACATGACACTGAGAGGGGAGTGAATTCAGAAACAGGTATTGTAAACAGGAAGTCAGTCCAGGTGGGCAAAAGTAACCAAAAATACAAGACCATGTGTGTCGAACTCAAGACCTGCGGGCCAGATCCTTGCAAATTATGATCCAGCTCCCATATCACTTCAGGTTTTCAATCAATTTTGGCCCGCTTAGTTGTGGTCTACACAGCAGCACATGCCCCGTACACCAAACACACAGACATGCCTCCGCTGTCTGCAAACTAGCTAATACAGAATGACACAATTTGTAAAGTTTCTGTCATTTATAGGGTTTTATGTATGTTTGTATGGATGCCTCATCTTTCACCTCTGTCACTGTCTTTGCATTTCCTGCATTAAGTTACCCACTTGCTAACTTGCTAAATTGTTAGCGTCTGTTGCTTCTAGACTCGGACAGTAACGTTAATATTGCCGTTGCTTAGCAGCGGTGCTCTTCACGACTTAACAACTTGAATGCAACGCATTTGCATATCGTGTACACAACTTCCCGTCTCGTAAACATGGTAAACACGACCCCATTTGAAGGCACTAAATCACACAGATGGGAAACACACAACGACAGGAAGTAAAGTATCTAAAAATGAGTATACCAAAATAAAACAGGAAATTATACTTTTAAACAGTTTTAATGCTTTCTTTATTTAACTCAGAGAGGTACAAACAGATACATAGACAACTGAAAAACAAAACAAAACAAAAATAATATACATTTCACAATGCCAGAATTTATGTTAGATACATCATATTATAATCATTCAATAATTCAAAAGTATTAATGGCTTTTTAATATTGGGGATGACGGTGTTATACTGCCTTGGTCCTATGGTGACATTTTGTCTCTTTCCAAAAATTATAAATAGAAGTATTATGTACAGCATGTTATTTCCAGTTTTGATTAGAAGAATATTCTTGCATATACAGTATATACGTTGAAAGAATAGATGGGAAACACTCTTTTTCAAATCCACAAAAATCATACGTGTAATCAATATCCAGCCTGAATCTTTCCAACACAAGTTTTACTGAATAAATTCTATGTAATATCTTAAAAGACACTTCCTTACGTTTGTTATTGATACAGTATTTATCACAAATTTTCCAAGCTTTCCCTCACTGTATATCCTCAAATACAGACCAAAAACATCTAGAGGAATGGACAGAATCATAACTGAGTGTGTTCCTAATATGTTATAGTACTTAAAAACTGGAAACAAGGAAAACATGAGACATGACAGGAGGAACGTGTCAGTCAGTGCAATATGTGTCTCATTCTTTTAGTTTTTGAGCAACAAAGGAGGTCAGTGGCACAGAGGAATAAGCTACATCAGGCTGTAGAAAGACAATATTTGTTAGCAGGAGCACAATATCACCAGATATATCCTTTAAAGTGTTGGTCAGACTCGGCCATGGCCCGGTTTTGTGCTCTGAGAGGATTTGCATCGACTGCACATGGGATGTTTGGATTTCAGAAAACTAAATCAGAGAGCAGAATTTAAGACGGGAAGACTCTGGGAAAAAGCGAGAGAGCCCAACACAGAAAATGGGGAAAAGCAATTTAGGCCAGCTGTTGGACGGCATAATGAAAAGTGATCATATTCAGCATGGAGAATGAGGCTGAGCAGCATCGTCAGAAATATGTGGGAGAATACAGAATTGGATATTAAATTTCTGGAACTGCTCCTTGAGTGATGCTTCTAGCTCTTCCCTCATCAGATAGCACTTTTCAAACTGGATTTCTCTCCCTCCCTCCGGGCCACACCGCCATCAGTCAGAGGGTCTGTCTACCAACTGATAATCTGCCTCTCATCTCCACACTGTCATGGACAATTTGTGCCGTTATCGCACAGCAGACAGCGGCCATGTGACATAACATTATGCCATTTTGCCAGTTAGGAGCTGGGTTTTTAAATGTTGAAGTGCAGAACTGGTGCCCCCTGTGGATTGGAGTGTTTAATCTGTGTGTGAACATGCTGTGTGAATGTGGTCGAGTTTGACCCTGATGATAGTGGTGCAATTCTCATGGTACTACATTTTCTATGCACTCAACTGTTCAATAGATACTCCTGGTTAAAACTAATACAAGTTAATGCAACAGCACCTGCTATAAATCCCACCTTCATGAAGTTATAACACCTTTTTTGATCCAACTCCATGGCAAGGTTATAATAGTATTAAATTCTCCATTAGTTTCAGTTTTATTTGAGTTTTAGTTCGTTTTCAGAGTTTGTTTGCTAATTTTAGTGTACACATTTAGTATTCATTTTACAGGAGGTTTAGTTTGTGTTCAGCCATACCATTAGGTCAGCATGGGCACCGTGTTCGGTCTGCGGATACACAGCCTCATATGCAACAAACTGTGATGCACTGTGTGTTCTGACACCTTTCCATCAGAACCAGCATTAACTTTTATAGCAATTTGAGCTACAGTAGGTCTTCTACTGGATCGGACAACACATGAGCCTTGGCCACCCATGACCCTGTCTCTGGTTCACCAGTTTTTTTCCTTCCTTGGACCACTTTTGTTAGGTCCTGTCCACTGCAGACTGGGAACATCCCACAAGAGCTGCAGTTCTGGAGATGCTCTGACCCGGTCGTCTAGTCATCACAATTCTTCCCTTGTCAAAGTCACTCACACTTACGCTTGCCCATTTTTTCTGCTTCCAACACATCAACTTCAAGAACAAAATGTTCACTTGCTGCCTAATATATCCCATCCACTGCCAGGTGCCATGGTAACAAGATAATCAATGTTATTCACTTCACCTGGTTATTATGTTGTTAATGGTATGGCTGATGGTGTATATATAAAATAGTTGCAGAACTGTAGGAATAGCCTTAATGTTTAATCTTTGCACTACTTTATTGACGCAATTTTGTTGCCTGACAAAAAAATGACACATGAAAAGTCTAAAAAATGTCCTCATGACACTTGGAAAGTCCCTGTAATGTTATGTTTATTATTTATGTTATGTTTTTATTTTTTAAATTATGTGCCTTCCTGTGAGACTGGGTTGGCTTATTGTATAATAGACAATCGATAGTTTACTCTATAGTGACCACTAAATTTAGATTTTAGACACTTATGAATCATCACCATTTTGTGTCATCACTGACAGATGTGTTGTTGCTTGATGTACTGCATCTGTAACAGGCACCACATTGCATTGTGGGATTGTAGAAAGTAGTGCACGTCCCTAAGACACTACCTTCTTTTTTGTAGTCATTTTGGAGGCTGTAGTTGGTGATACTGAGAGGTGTTTTTAATATTTTGTCCATGATATTTAGCTGTATCACAGAAGGTAATCAATAAACTGATGCCTGGAGAGTGTTTCTCTCCTGATTTACTTCATAATAAAATAATAATCATCATCTTAAGAGCAAACTAATCTCAAGTGAAATGTGTTTTGGTCTTTTAGCTTATAGTGTATCTCTGAGAGATGTTCATTGTAAGAAAGAATCCTTTTCTCCTCTGAGGATGTAGGTGCTCCTGAAAATTTAATGAACAATGCTAAATTTATATCTAGTACTGCCTTGTTTCAAAATAGGGGAATGAACCAGTAATAAACCAGTAAATACTGCTTCCACTACAGTGTATCTAGAAGATAATAACCAGGTGGAGTTGAATAAAAAGGTAACATCACATTGATCTCCTGTGTCTCCTTTAGTTGTCTCCAGGTTCGGAGGAAGATGACCACGAGGGTCCGGTGTGTGAGAAGCTGGGTCGTATTCAGTTCAGCGTTGGATACAGTTTTCAGGACTCCACCCTCACGGTCAAAATCCTCAAGGGCCAGGATTTGCCTGCGAAGGACTTTTCTGGCACCTCTGATCCGTTTGTCAAACTCTACCTGCTGCCAGACAAGAAGCACAAACTGGAGACCAAAGTGAAGAGGAAGAATCTGAACCCCCACTGGAACGAGACCTTCCTGTTTGAAGGTTTGATGGAGGAAGCTTTAATACATACATAATACATGAATGTAGCACAGAGCACGCAGGCACTCTCAAGCTGTTTCTTTTCTGTGTTGTTTCTCAGGGTTCCCCTTTGAGAAGGTGGTCCAGAGGACTCTATATTTGCAGGTGCTCGACTATGACCGCTTCAGCAGGAATGATCCCATAGGAGAGGTGTCTGTTCCCCTCAACAAGCTGGACCTGGCCAACATGCAGACTTTCTGGAAGGAGCTGAAACCATGTAGTGATGGCAGCGTGAGTAAGAAGGAAAAGAGGTGGGGAGGGAAGGAAGGAAGGCGGTAGGGAGGAGGAGTAAGAGAGGATGAGACAGAATGGGTGATGTCATTCCTGGCTGCCGTGATGCTCTCAGGGGAAATGTGACAGCGTGCTGTTGGGAGAAGAGAAAGAAGGGAATATGGAGAGGCTGACAGGTAGACGGAGAGAACAGAGACAGCCAGAGGAAGAAACAGAAATACACAGTACACAACAGAAAGGGGGAACAACATAAAAACGGGATACAAACAGTAAACAATTCGCTGTTGTTGTGTGTGATTCCTCCAGGGGAGTCGAGGGGATCTGCTGGTGTCTCTGTGCTACAACCCCACAGCCAACACCATCACTGTGAGCATCATCAAAGCCCGCAACCTCAAAGCCATGGACATTGGAGGCACTTCTGGTATACATGCTCCTTCATCTCCCGTGTCCTTTTAGTGTTGCCCTTCTACATCAGTGCTGCTTCAAAATGAAAATGAGAAAATGATGTGTTTTCTGTTCACTACTAGAGAAAATCCATGATAGCAAACATTGCATTCAATTATGGTAAACAGGAATGAGGTATTGTAAACAAACTGGCACCTTTCCCTCTCCCCAGACCCCTATGTAAAAGTGTGGTTGATGCACAAGGACAAGCGTGTGGAGAAGAAGAAGACGGTGGTAATGAAGCGCTGTCTGAACCCAGTTTTCAACGAGTCCTTCCCCTTTGACGTGCCCGCCCACGTGCTGAGGGAGACCACCATAATTATCACCGTCATGGACAAGGACAGGCTCAGTCGCAATGATGTCATTGGAAAGGTATTTCCTTCCATCTTCTTTGCTTCTTCCTCCTTCTTCTTCTTCTTCTCTTCCTCTGTGTTCTCCTGACTGTGGGACAGACCGTCAGCAGCAGATCACTGAGCCAGTCTCTACTGACCCCTGCTGGAACAAACACACCCATCTGCTGCAATGTGAATGATTAAATCAGAACCAGTTGCTTTTAGTTAGACCAACACCAACAGCAAATAAGCATGACATTTAAATACAGTCACTCCTTGAGATGTACATTTTCCATTTTCACTAAATGTAGAAGACATGCCCAAAGTCCCCCAACCATAAATGTAATATTTTAATATGGGGCACATTGTGTTATTGGACGCTTGTTACCTGAACGTTTCAGCAAATGATCTGCTTGTCTCTAAGAAAATCACATCTGTTGTGCTGAAGAGAAAATGAGCTAGTTCAAATTTATCAAGGAGCTGTTGCACACACTGCTACTACTACTACTGACAACAGACATTCAAAGCTTCAGTCGAAAACCTCAGTAGAAGGACACTATTTTACAAGCTTATCCATGTTGTTGTTTGACGGTAGAAACACAATTATGACATTGACGTCCGAGAAAATTATTAATCATTATGTTTTTTATTCTTATATGATTATTAGTGTGTAACAACTAGAGGGAACTATTAAAAGAAATGGAATATAATATTAATAGGTATAATCACCTGATAATTAGAGCCGGCGTGCTTTCGTTGCCTTAGAATGAGCTGTTTATATCTCCACAGAGTTGGCCATGTTGCACTGCCATGTTTCTACAGTAGCCCAGAACGGCTTGGGCTGGAGTCGCCACCACTCTCTCTTGCTTCACCACTCACTTCCCACACACAAACACTCTACACACTAGCTGCTACTCTTACAACAGCTGGTTCTAGAGAGGGATATTCAGGTTTTCATGTCGGCCACCGTAGCTCTTAAACATGCTTGGCATACGAGAGAAGCTTCTCACTTCACAGCTAGATATCACCAGATCCTACACACTGGGCCTAAAGACAAACAAATGAAGCTGCGAATGTTTAGGTTGCAGTATTACCAATGTACTATATGTGTGTTGTTGTATTTATTGGTTAGTTAGGGTCTGTTACTTCCTAATTATTTGTCAGACTGTTTCCTGAAAACAATCAGTGTAATTTGGTGCTAATCATACAGAACATTAAGTTTAGATGGTCAGTTAGTTAGCAGTCTCGGGAACCCAACAGCTATCAGTCTGACGACAAATAAGCCTCTTGTGGTAAGGAGCTATATTTCTGGGTTTCCAGTGTGCTAAATTATGAGTCCATCTATAGTGAAGGCATAGCCTGCACTACTCTCCTTCTGATTGTCTAGTACTCACTGCCTTCGGTTGTTGGATTGGTTAGTTTTAGGCATGAGGAGTGAGATTGGTTAGGTTTAGGCATGAGGAGTGAGATTGGTTAGGTTTAGGCATGAGGAGTGAGATTGGTTAGGTTTAGGCATGAAGAGTGAGATTGGTTAGGTTTAGGCATGAGGAGTGAGAATGGTTAGGTTTAGGCAAGAGGAGTGAGGCTGGTTAGGTTTAGGCATGAGGAGTGAGACTGGTTAGGTTTAGGCATGAGGAGTGAGATTGGTTAGGTTTAGGCATGAGGAGTGAGATTGGTTAGGTTTAGGCATGAAGAGTGAGATTGGTTAGGTTTAGGCATGAGGAGTGAGAATGGTTAGGTTTAGGCAAGAGGAGTGAGGCTGGTTAGGTTTAGGCATGAGGAGTGAGACTGGTTAGGTTTAGGCATGAGGAGTGAGATTGGTTAGGTTTAGGCATGAGGAGTGAGATTGGTTAGGTTTAGGCATGAGGAGTGAGATTGGTTAGGTTTAGGCATGAAGAGTGAGATTGGTTAGGTTTAGGCATGAGGAGTGAGAATGGTTAGGTTTAGGCATGAGGAGTGAGATTGGTTAGGTTTAGGCATGAGGAGTGAGATTGGTTAGGTTTAGGCATGAAGAGTGAGATTGGTTAGGTTTAGGCATGAGGAGTGAGAATGGTTAGGTTTAGGCAAGAGGAGTGAGGCTGGTTAGGTTTAGGCATGAGGAGTGAGATTGGTTAGGTTTAGGCATGAGGAGTGAGATTGGTTAGGGTTAGGCATGAGGAGTGAGATTGGTTAGGGTTAGGCATGAGGAGTGAGAATGATTAGGTTTAGGCATGAGGAGTGAGACTGGTTAGGTTTAGGCATGAGGAGTGAGATTGGTTAGGGTTAGGCATGAGGAGTGAGAATGATTAGGTTTAGGCATGAGGAGTGAGACTGGTTAGGTTTAGGCATGAGGAGTGAGATTGGTTAGGTTTAGGCATGAGGAGTGAGACTGGTTAGGTTTAGGCATGAGGAGTGAGATTGGTTAGGTTTAGGGTAAGAATATCATGGTAAGCCAAACAGGGGTAGAGTAGGGCGGGTCACACCTCCGCTATAGTAGGAGTTGTAATATCACTTCCGGTGTAGCCAGTGAATATCCCAGCCAGGAGTCTGATTAACAACTGTGAGGTGAGACTGGAGTTGGAGTTGAGAGACGACGTAAACAACCAGATTGTTTCAAAAGTAGCCAGTTTAAAAGCTAATTTTAAACCAATAAAAAGCTAAATCATCATCAGACGATAGCAGGTGGGTTCCTAGATTGCATTTCGACCAATGTGTTCTGACTCTTTTGCCCTCCACACAGACGTTACCTACATTCAACCTCAATTCAAGCCTGATTTGTCGGTATTACTCAGACTAAAAACGAAAACCAGAACACCTCAGATAGCACAGTCTTGTCCCGTTGCTACAGATCTGTTTGCTACTTGCTTTCCGGAAGAATTTCATTGAAAAAACAGCTCTATTTCCAATATTCATTAATTATTCATTTATCACTGGAAACTTAACTTCATACATATTCAACTGCATGGTTGCCTGTAGACAAAGTCACCTTTTTGCATGTTCATTGACTGAAAGAGTCTACGCTATGCTACCTCAACAATTAACAGGAATTAATTCACTGGAAGTGCACCAATTTAACACTCTCTGCTTCAGCAGTGATTACTGTCAAATGACATTGTTCTTTCTAGGACACTTCTCAGGAAATTATTTACATTAATTAAAGCATTGTCTTAGTTTCTGCTATTCAACCACTATTTCATCCACATCTGTGGCTCAGAGGGTAGAGCAGGTTGTCCACCAATCGGAAGGTCGGTGGTTCAGTGACGATGTGTCACGTGACGATGTGTCCTTGAGCAAGACACTTAACCCCAAATTGCTCCCAAAGGCTTGGCCATCAGTGTGAAAGAGTATTTAGATTAGTTTAGATTAGATGGGCACCTTGCACGGGAGTCTCTGCCATCAGTGTATGAATGTGTGTGTGAATGGGTGAATGCTGACATGTAGTGTAACAAGCTTTGAGTGGTCGAAAGACTAGAAAAGCGCTATATACTATAAATGCAAGTCCGTTTGCCATCCCGTTACTGATTCATATACCATTATTCACTCAACTCTAACCATATCAGTCCTTATTTTTTGTGCATAGTGACTGATTTAAGCCAAATGAATAAACCCACGTCTATAGAAATATACACAGGAGAACAGCGCTCTAACACAATTCATAAATTCATAATTTCTAGCCCAGAGCTCAAATCAAATCCTTGTTCCTTCAGACACAGTAATAATAATCTTTGAACTGTGCGCTGCATGGATGAGCTACTGTGCTCCCTGTCATTCATACACATCTCCAGTAATTGCCACCCTAACCACATATATTATCTGCCCCCACACAGCAGTAATAATATGTTGCCTTTTATAACCACGCTCATAAATAACTTGGAACTGGTCAGAGGACAATGAACAGTACTTCCTGTAACATGTGCGGATCAGGGTTTTTTTTCTACATGAGATTTTCTCAGAAAAGACTCAGCGTTTGATCCTCATTAGCGGCAGCATTAACCTTACGCAGAGTAAAAATCTCATCCTGTAACGGCTCGTTTTCTGCCCTGGATTTTGGGTAAATTCAGATTAGAGTGGCAGGTTTAGTGGTGAAAGCAGGGCTAGACTTAAGACTCAGTGAGTTTTTTTTTTTTTTACTTGATACTTCCTTTTTTTGGGAAGGCTCTTCACAAATAACATCAATCTCTGTGTGACATTACATGGGTTACACTGACTCTCTCTCTCTCTCACAGATCTATCTTTCATGGAAGAGCGGCCCTGCAGAGGTAAAACACTGGAAAGACATGATGGGTCGTCCTCGTAATGCCGTGTCCCAGTGGCATGCTCTCAAGGCTTGAGGGACCCAGCTACCAACCTGCCTACAGTGTTTCCTCCCTCAGATTCAGCATCAGCCTCTCGGCCCCCCTGCCCTCAGCACATATCCCTCTACTCCCTAACTGCAGTCTTGAGCTGCAGACAATGTGTCATCTCTTTGTTCTCAGGCTTCTTTGATATCCTCCACCCTCACCGTCCTTAAATCTCGTCAAGTCCTGATTCACACCTGACCCCCACCGTCTCATCTCTTTGTTTGAACTTAATGTTTTGATGTCTCACTTCCTCCTTGTGACCTCTTTCTATGAGATTTTTTTTTTTTTTTTAACTCCAGTCTTTCCTCCATCTTGTTGACCATTCCCAGTGTTAAACACCAGAGCAGCACCTCTTGCCAACCATGAATACAAACTACCAACCAAAAACAGATCAAACTGATACTCCAACCATCCTCTGTGGCCGGCTGCATTCAAACATGCACCGAAGTGTGAATGGCACTGACCTGTGCGACCCATTTACCACCTACATCTGGTGTCGCAGCGAGTAGTCCTCTAATCTGCTCCTTGCCTCTTCGTTCACGTCGTCTTCTGTTACTGTCACTATTCCTCCTCCTCCATACCCTTACAATGCCTGAAACATCAGCAAACCGACGCAGGCAATGGAAGAAGTGACGGGCTGTATTTCAGATGGAACTGGACTGGACTCTTGTCGCTCAACTCATGTTTGATCTTTTTTCACTTTTCACTCTTTCTCTGGCACCACTGTAATAATTCTCCCTTGGCTGGAATCCTTTGTTGTCTGTGCGTGCTGTGGGTGATGTGCTGTAACCCCAAATGAAATTCTTCAACAACAAAAAAAAGGACATGAACATTTATCGCTGGTCCATTAGGTCAAGTGTCAAGAAAAAAAAAGGTTTTCCTTGGAAAGAAATCCCAATGGACAGGAAAAAAATAGTAAAACTATTAATGTTGTGTTTTCCTTTTTGTTTTTTCAAAAACCTGTTCTTCCAGACACTGAAAATAAGCAAAAGCCAGCTTCCATGTGTGTGTGTGTGTGTGTGTGTGTGTGTGTGTGTGTGCGTACATGTGCGTGTGTGAATGAGGGAGTATTTTGGACTTGAACGGCTAAATTAAGATATTGTTTAAAACAGCCCTTGATAACGATGATGAAAATACGGTGTTAGAATTAGTGATGTTGAAGTTAGCTGAAGGCGTGGGGAGGTCACTGAGGTTAAAGGGTCAGTCCGCCTAAAACAAAGACACAGTATTTTCTAACGTACCTCTGGTGGTATTAAGCCCGGCAGATAGTTTTAGATGTATAGCTATGTTGTGGGTATGATCCCCTGAAATTGCTGCTGCCACCCCATATACAAAGGAGATACAGTAAATAGGATTTCATTGTGGCACTCACTGCATAAATGGCTTTTGAAAAATTCAACAGCAGCTTTTCTCTCCAGAAACAATGTTCTGGTTAATCGGATAATCCACAAACACCTCAGTGAATGGTTTTCACTGGGGACTGGGAGAAAATGGTGAAAACAACTGACATCAACCTTAATCACAGAAACAAAAAATGAAACTTCCTGCATGGCAGTGAGCAAAACATGCTCTAAAACAAATCTTATCTCATGGTCCCCTTACTAGCTTTTTTTTTTTTTTTTAAGCAGATAGTTTGTTCAGTTGAGTCCAAGTTTACCCGGTGGTGGTCATCATCAGTGACGGCATCAAAACACCCAAAGGAAACAAAGGCCCCACAACTGATTAGCTTTGATGTACTTTTTAAGGAGAAGTCTGCCATTATCCCACTGTGAGATCTTAGACTCAACTGAGCAAACTCCATCAGCTGAGGAAGACCATTAGATAACAGTCCGTTCTCATTCCCAGAAAGTGGGCCGAGAGTGTGGTGATATAGTTTTAAAAGACCCACCTTGGGCAGGACGGGAGGTGGATGGGTCCAACAAACACGAGGCTTTCATCCTAGAGACTGCTGTCCATGTCTTGTGCATCAACTTTCACTTTCAGCTGTTCGTTCATGTCCCGTGTTCACAATGTTCAGTCTCATTTTCGCTTTAGAAACGTAGTCATTTTAAGCCCAACCATGTTGTTCTTTCCTAAATTGAACTATAATGGTTTTGTTTCTTAAACCTAATGTGACGCCAAGGTGAGTGACAAAGCGGCGGTACAGTATGCGACGAGCTCTGATGAGAACGTGTTGCAGCTGCAGTTTAAAGGAAAAAGTTTGCAAGTGGACCTTTAGTGTGGGTTACACTCAGCATTTTATGATTTAGGTGAACTGACAGTTTATGTATGTAGGCATGAAATGACTTTGTTAGGATAACAGATGGTAATTGGATGAGAAATCAGATGTAGTTTACATAAATAAATAAAAATTCACTATCCCTGTCATGTTACAATGTGTCTCTCAGCTGCATTAAACCTGGAATAGGCATTACAGAACACTATAAACCCTTTCTTTTTCATTTTTACAGAGCACTATGAGTCAAAGGTCAATATTAGACCTGATTCTTAATTGTTTATTGGGGTTTTGAACCAAGTACGAGTCAGTCTTCCAGTTGTTTGCTTCACTGCCTGAACGTGACCTCCCCCAAGTCCCATATAGACATTTATGAAACATAAGAAAGAGGGAAAAAGTCTTTTAACATTCCACTGTCTGTTTTTTGTCTACTGGATGTGTGTACGTGTGTGAGCGTCACTATTTGAGCTTTGGTTTGTGTGATTGTATTTACTGTGAGTCCCTCTGTGTGTATATATATATATCTGCACTGAGTTCTATTTTGCCAGTTTAATACAGAACAACATTGTTTACCGTTTTTATTCTGTATGAAACAAACCAGATGTACAAAGAAAAAAATCTGTTTTTTTAAAAGTTGTCACTTCTTTAAGAGTCACTGCACTTGTTGACAATGCTGGAACAAACCTCTCTTCATAGCAGGGTTATTTATTCTCCTAATGTGTGGTTTATTATAAGGACGTTTGGTTTGGGAGGGAGGCAGATCTGTCATACGTGAGCTGTGAGTGAAGGTCAAACGATGAAATGTCACAAACAAGCTTTACAACAGATAAAACCTGTTTTCTTTGACCATTATACATATGTTTTTAGTTCAGACAGAAGCAGCTACCAACATTTTGTCCTATCTGTCCTTCCGATCTGATTCACCCAGACCAAAAACTGAAGGGTAACAACCCAAAACCCCCCCACCGTGCACACATGCTTTCTGGCACAAAGTGTCCTGTGTGTGCCTTATAAACCCTGCCACGCCGTGCTCTTCACCATATGTGCTCCCCTTCTCCAAGTGTCAGGGAGGGGGGAGGGAAAACAAAAAGGTGAGACAGGAGATAATCATCACCTCTTTGCATTACTGTTAGCTACGTCTCAGGTCGGAGCAGAGCATCGGAGCATCCCAAAATAACCAGGAATACAGTCGTCTGTGTGTCCTGACGGCCCTGTGTGTTAAACAAGGCTTTACATTCCAAAGGCTTTAGTGAAAGTCACTTTAATAAATGCAACTTATATAGTGGTTAAATAACAGTCAGGGTTTGGTATATTTTAGTTGTAAGAAATCGAGCTAGATATTGGATGTCTGCACTCTTCACCGGCCAAACAACATAAACTGGTAAATTTCACTTGACAAGCTCGTATTTCTGATTTAGGGCATTCTCTTGGGGGACTGCTTGAGACAAAGAGAGGTTAACCAGCAACATTTTAATTTATATACTGTACAAATGGTTGTGAAGTGTCCTGTATGAAAAAAAAAGAAAGAAAAAAAAATCATCAGTATTTACTGGGGTTGTTGATATCTGTCTGTCGTTGGTATCACTCAGCCCCCTCTTTCACTCCCTCTTCTCTTTGTAGTTACACATCCGTGGGGTGCACAATGTTAAATATCAACCATTTATTTTTTTGAGATCTGTACAGTGTATATAAAAATATAAATGTGTATATAAAACAAAGATACTTCTGGTATTGTTATGAATTTTTTAGTTTTTATTATTTCTTTTGTATTACAGAAAAAAGGTTTATTCTGCATAATTAGTTCTACTTGAAGGAAAAGTAGGACAAAGTAATTAGACCCTTTAATTAACTAATAGTACCATACATTAAAATTAAAGTACTTCATTAAAAGTAAAAGTCCTGCAATCAAAAGCTTACTTAAAGTTATATTCTCAAGGATTTTCATATCAACATTTGCAGTATTACGAACTGGGAAATAAGATCCAAAAAACACACCTGCAATTACCACTTATCATCATAGCAGCCACCAAAGAGAGCAAAACAGAGATCTTTGGGACTGATCTCTTTGGACTCCACTCCAGCTCCGCTCTACCTAGCTTTGTTTGAGGGTGTGCCAAACTAGCCGCTATGCAGGTATTATGCAAATGTTACTTGGTGACATCACCACATTACGGAAGAAAAGGCAGGACTTGAAACAAGGTGTTTCGGGCAGGTCAGGAGCAGTGTTTCTGTGGGGGAGAGTAACTCCATTTAGCCTGGACTTTAGGCTTTGTAACTCTGCAGACCTTTTACATGCACAAAAAAAATATATAACACACTAAAGGAAAGGGAAGAAGCATAGAGGCATAATAGGTCGTCTTTAAGTTAATACAGAACCAAGGGGTCTCAACAAGACACTGCTTTTTGTGGGTCTCAAGCCAAACAATTCATGATATTTTATAAGCTTATGATATGTATACAAAATGGCATAAAATGGAAATACTCAAGTAAAGTAAAACTGTAATACTGTAAAATATTAATACTTCCACTGACTGATGCAACTCAGCATACAACCCCATCCGTCCATCTTCAACCGCTTATCCTGGGAGGGGTCGCAGGGGGCTGGAGCCAATATCAGCTGGCATTGGACAACGGCGGGGTTCACCCTGGACAGGTCGCCAGTCCATCACAGGGCACATAGAGACAGACAAACATTCACGCTCACATTCACACCTACGGGCAATTTAGAGTCAACAATTAACCTTCATGTCTTTGGACTGTGGGAGGAAGCCGGAGAAAACCCACGCTAACATAGGGA
Organism: Pterois miles; assembly: GCA_947000775.1. Taxonomy (NCBI): domain Eukaryota; kingdom Metazoa; phylum Chordata; class Actinopteri; order Perciformes; family Scorpaenidae; genus Pterois; species Pterois miles. The sequence goes on from CAMQGK010000604.1 coordinate 1,494,539, forward strand.
GAACATGCAAACTCCACACAGAAGAGCCCCAAGCCAGATTTGAACCTGTGACCTCTTGCTGTGAGTCGACATTGCTAACCACCATGCAGCCCAGCTTACAACCCAAGAATACTAAATGTAAAACCTTAGAGATCTGAGTTTAAACTGTGAGTGCAGTTTTCATCTAAGTAACAAATTTCACAGAGACGTGCTGCTAACTCTCTATCAATCCCAGTTCAGTCTGATTTCTCATGTTGATATCATCAACTTCTTTTGTAGAAGTTTAATTGCAAATTCATGGATCAGATAACTAAGCTGATAAAGCCGCACTTATTACAGACACTGCTGGGAATGCACATTTGCTCTCCATTTCCTCCTCTCACCCAGCTTGGGCCTAGATTTTAAGGACGATTAACGTGGATCTTCCGAATTGGTGCTGATCTCTAGAATTAAGGAAATTGCCAGCACTGCCTCCTACACACTAAATTTCACTGCATCTTCAACACATGATAACATCTGACAGAAAAACTGTGTATGTAATGTTGACAAAGAGTGTGTGTTTACTTTCCAGCTTGTCTAACACCTCCATCCTCAAAGTTAACCCTGGTGGTAGTAGTAACTCTTACCAGTGAGAGCAGTTTCCCTCCGCTCACGACTCTCCAGCAGACAAGACAAAGGCTGGAGATGCTGGAGGTGGAAAGAGAGGAAACAAGAAAACATGAGAAGGAGCGAAATTCACGGGGAGCGGGGGGGTTGATGGCAGGGCTGAGGATAAAACAGAGAGCTGTCACGACACAGGAAACAGCGGTGGAGGATGACAGGAGCGCCGGGCTACAGATAGGCTCAGTGGGTGTGTGTGGGCAACAAATGAACATACTCTCAGAGCATTAAAGACATGATTTGTGTCCCCCCCCCCCCCCACACACACACGTGGGATCCACAGGTGGCATCTTTTTTTCATGAAAGCAGGGAATTGTGACACCCAGCAAGCTTCAGATTTAACTACTGTCAAATGAACATTCACACTGGCACAATTAAGTGACAGAGTTTGATTCAGACTTTTCAAGTTCCTGGTTTATTTTATGCACTGAGACCAGCGGTGGAAGAAGTATTCAGATCCTTTACTTATAAGTAAAAGTGCCAGTGCAACAATTGACGCATTCAAAGTCCTACTTAAATAAAAGTACATAAGTAGAAGTGGATTTAAATAATCAAATGTACACATACTATTTCTGGGGGAAAAAGGCCCCTGTTACTGATATATATTAATATACTGTATATTACATTACATTATCTTACACATTATTATTTGATAGTTAAATGATGCATCAGTGTGTAAGCAGCTTTACTGTTACTGTTGAGGGGGAGCTTGCTTTTAGGTCGCAGTTCCCAAAGGTGGTGCCTCGCAGCAAGAGGGTCGCAGGTTTGAATCCAGCATGGGGCTCTTCAGTGTGGAGTTTGCATGTTCTCCCTGTGTTAGTGTGGGCTTTCTCCGGGTTCTCCGGCTTCCTCCCACAGTGCAAAGACATGCAGGTTAACTGAAGGCTCTAAATTAGGTAGTGTAGTAGGTGTAGGTTGTCCGTCTCTGTCAGGCCTGCGATAGACGGGCAACCTGTCCAGGGTGAACCCCACCTTCGCCCAGTGCCAGCTGGGATCGGCATCCGGGCCCCCTGCGACCCTGAATGGGATAAGCTGCAGATGAATGGATGGATGATTCCCAAAGGATCACAAGATACATCTGAGAGAAGACAATAAAATGTTTTGTTGTGTTGCTGGAGAGGTGCCAGTTTACCTCTTGGGCACTGCCGAGGTGCCCCTGAGCAAGGCACCAAACCCCCAACTGCTCAGGGCGCTTGTCAGGAGCAGCCCCCTCACTCTGACATCTCTCCATTAATGCATGTATGTGTACTGAGTGTAAAAATTGAATTTCCCTACGGGGATTAATAAAGGTTCATCTTATCTTATCTTAAAAAATATGTTAAACGGGGATTCACACAAAGTAAAAGCAAAATGATAACCTAAGGCCAAAAATAGTGCAGTTAAAACACAAATATACATATATATGTACAGTAAATATAAAATAGTAATGTAAAATAGAAATGTGTAAATTTGTAGTTTAGTTGATGACAGTATTTCAGAGGGGAAAACTACATGTAAACAGTGTAGTATGTGCAGTATATGCATGAAGAGAACTAATATACTGTATGCACACAAAGGTGTAAACATGAATGTAATGAGAAGTACTAAAAATACTTTATACTATATATACAGAGGTGTAAAGAGAATGAAGCAGTCTTTTCTTTTCCACTTCAACTTTGACTCCTTCACCTTCTTCAACAACTGTTGTGTTGTTGTCCTGTGTGCTTACAAAAGGGGACATAACAATCGCAGAAAATGGAAATACTGAACATTGTTTGTGAGTAAATGTACTTCCCACCCCTGATCAGGCTATATGGTGAGACAGATGGCAGAACAGCACAGAGCACACAGAGGGGAACCCTCGTTGTGACATCACCTTGGTCTATTTTAGCACAAGCTGCATGAATATTGAAGGCTGGGACTCTTACTCAACATATTTTCCCTTTAAAGTGACGAGAAGGAAAATACGTCTGTAAGGTTTCCTTGTTTGTGTAACACCTAGGCAGTGGATTGGGGGTACATTAGGATTCTTTGGGCGTACACACAAGCAGGCTTGTCATCTGTTTTGAGATTCTGTGCACATCTCCTGGCCGGAGGGCATTTCCCTTCTGCTCTCAGTACAAGGTTCAACTGAACCAACATGACACACAGCCAGGCACGAAATTCTCCCCACAGCCACCACACACTGATCCAGCAGTGGAGGAGAGAATTATAACCTTGTTTACATGGCTTTAAGCAAAAATATATGTGCTTTAATTGGAAACTCAGCTCAACAGAAAATTTCAGATGCTTAGCCTCATAAAAGCTGTAATAAAAAATGCATTGCCTGCCTAGTCCATGGCTTTCATCCTTTACATCCTTACATGCAGTAATGTAACAACAGTAGGGTGATTTGTGTTTGTTTATTTCAGGCAGCTTGTACCTCAGTTTTCATCATTTATAAGTCTCTGCATCAAGGCTGTATGCATTCACATAAACATGGCAGCTATGGACTGATATTTTCACATTGCACCCTGCATGAGAGATACGGTATATGAGATATACGTACAGTATATGTTTTGCAGGTGACCCATTTGCCACAGAAGATCAGCAGGTGCTTCAGTTTTGAACCGTCACCTAAAAGCAGGTGATCTGCTTCCATCTGGTGTCCATGTACTGATACTGCAGGCAACCTTTATTATGCAACAAATACTGTCATTCATGGTCACCTCCAGTGAGTTATTTAACCCACCGGTATGTGAAAAGAAGTAGAAGAAAGAAGTACAAGACAGTACAGCATCAACATTTATTAAATAACGCATGTTGTTTGTAATATTTGCAGTAAAATCACTGATCAGAACATGACAATTCAACAAGCTAAACTAACGAGTGAGTCAGTGTGTTTCTGTCTAACTGGCTCGAATAGGAACAGATTATCAACTTGCACCTATTTATCAAGGCTGGCTTATTCAGTGTGCATCTCACACATTCAGCGCTTTTAATGTACAGGCTTGAATCAGAAATTTACAATACAATTATTCAGAGCACCTTTCTAATATTGTGTTGCATCAGTCTTTGATTGATCCACAAACTTCCCTCAGTTTCCTCGAATCTTCTTCTCCTTATAATGACAGACTGGAGTTAGTTGAGGAAACACAGCTGACCTCTGAAGGACCTCTTGTGTCTCACCCAAAACAAGTCTCTGAGAAGGTCAACAGGACCTCATTGGCTTTCCTTTTCCAGGTACTCCAAGCTGGGTGCATCTAACCTCTGTTCTTGGTTGCGGTTCTTTGTGAACTCCTTCAGCATATCCATGACCTCTCCTTGGTAAACATCAGGGGTGGGCTGAGCTTCTGTACGCATAAAGAGAGAAAGTTTAATTATGGCAGATGGCTGGAGATCAGTGAGCACACAGAGGGGAGCCCCTCTGACATCACCCTGATCACAGTATTTCAGGACAAGCTGAGAACATAAAACTGAAAGGCTGATGTTGGCTGTTTCTTTTTCTCCTGATGATAACAAGAAAAAAGCACCTTAATGTGTGTATTTGTTTCATATTGTAGTAATGAGAAAGTGAAATTTGATCCGTCCCACAGGAAACAACAGGGTCTCTAAAGAAGACATTACATTTTTGAGTTTCAGGTCCCTCCTGGTAATTTTAATGTCTTGTACAAAGCTCATTCAAAGCATCTCAGTGGTTGTGTTGGTCTTTGGAAATGCTCTGTTTATTATTCTAAAGATGGAAACCACCTCTGTTGATAATTTGAGGTTATAAAAGTGAATTTGTTTCAGTGAAGTCAGCCTGCCTGCAACAGTTTTTGTTTGGTTTTTCAGAATAGTGCTGCCAACTGGACGTGTTGACACTGTTCTCTGTTTTCAGCTGCTCTGCACAACAAAACAGACACATAATCGAATCAAATTAGAGAAAATTAGACAAATACGGTGTTACGTTACACTGGAACAGTGAATGAGCTCCCAGGATGAAGTCCGAGCCAAAAGGAGTCCATTTGTAAGCAGAGCAGTGATTTAATTATTTCAGGATCATCAGCCATGAATGATTGTCAATTTAAAAAAACAAGGCTTTTTGTAATCATTAGACCCGCTGGAGTTTTCTACATTTTGATGAACAACTATTTATTTGCAATTTGTGTAAATAGTAATATCAGTTAAAGCTGCATGTGTGTGTGTGTGTGTGTGTGTGTGTGTGTGTGTGTGTGTGTGTGTGTGTGTGTGTGTGTATATATATATATTCCAGCCCTCTAACTAATGATTTTAATGCATTATATCTACTGTACTGTATCAGAGCCAATATGAGGAGAAACTATTCTCTCACCTGTTGCCCAGTAGTAGATGTCCCAATCATTGCTCGGTTCATTAATCAGTCTGTCATACTGCTGCAGCTGGGTCTCACTCATTGTGTTCAGGTATCGCTTTGCAAAAAGGCTGCGAGAAGAGAGATGTAGAATTCATTTGAGTCTTTTCTCTAAAAGGAAAGTCATGGTTACTGCTATTTATGAGCGGACGGTGAATGGACTGCACATCGGGAACATTTACGTCTTTGGGTTCCTTTGCATTGCAATACTGCCTCCTTCTGGTTTTAGTCCTTGTCAGTGTTGCATGGTTGTACAGTATATTTGTTTAATTAGTCTGGAGGCAGCATCTTCTGCCCTGCCCACTACCACTATACCATAAAATACTTTTTACACTGATCTCTAATATTACTTATCTCTGAACCATCTTTCTACATTACATATATACATGTTTTACAATCCCTGCCTCCTGACACTGCTCACAATGACCTTTAGGTTCAGGATGGGAGATGAGAGAGGTAAAACAGTTGAGTTTACCAACCTGAGTAAAATACAGTTCTCCAGCATGCCCCTCTTACGACTCTCATACAGCAGGCGTCGTTTCTTGATGTCAGTGGGCTCACCGAGTCTCTCCTCCCAAGGGGGCAGAGGGATCTCAATCAGGTCTCCCCTGGTGTCATCTGGCGAGTCTCCACGGTAACCACGAGATGATACCAGCCCTGTGGCAGCCGGTCTCCGCGCCACCTGGCACATACCTATCACCAGCTGACAGACAACAAACACAGGATTGAGCAAATATTAGCACCATGTTGTATCATCAAATTCATGTGATGGGTCAGAGTTGACTGCGTAATCAGGTCAAAATACAGCATGTTGAGGTAGGCAGTGCTGTTGTTGACCAGACATATCTTCCTTTGTTGTCCTTGCTATCATATTTATGTAATGAGGTGCATGTCTGAATAGGGCTTTGTATAGATTACATGAGAGGTCACTAAGTCTCAAATATTATACTTTTATAAAGCCGGATAAGAAATGGTACTTCAGATTCAGAATCAAGATGTACATACATACAAGGACTCAAAGCTGGACAAATAAAGGTAAGGAACAGACAGGACTGTTAGGTGGTAAAAATAGGTGTTTATACAAATGTCATAAAAAGCACCAAGAACCAACAATTAATTAAGAAATAAGGCATCTGTAGGCAAGTCAGGTGTTTTGTAAGTTGTAAACAATACAAATAGTGCAAAGAAATAAATACTGAATGGATATAAATGGACTAGATATTTATGTACAGTATGTAAAGGTGTCTATATACTGTATATATAGTGTGCAGCCTTTATATTGGCAGTGACAGATGATATGTACATATTTTTAGAATGTTTGTACATTAAAAGACTGTAAGATTGGCTGTGGATATTTTGGTGTTTTTGGTGCACTTAGGGGTTTTAGGGACTGTTTTGTTGTTTTAATTTTGTATTTTTCCATTTCTTTTATGTTAATTGTGACAAGATGATGTCCTTATACTTTCTGAAATATGTAAAATGTGAGTCACACTGAGACTCTATCTATCTATCTATCTATCTATCTATCGATCTATCTATCTATCTACTATCCTTGTTTTTGCTCTGTTGAAGAGTGTGTTTTAACACTAAGACATTGTGGCTTGAATATATTGGCTATATTGGTCTGTGCACAAACACAGTAGATTAAGGAAATATAGAGAAAAGAAACCGAAGGTATTTTTTTGTACAAGAAGGCTATAAAATATAACTAGATTTCTTCCTTTCATTAATGCAGCTAAAAGTGATGTCTAATCGATAAATAACCCGGATTTCACTGACCCTGAAGAAGAGAGTGAAGCAGAGGTGATTACATAATTGCCCATGCTGCCCTAGCCTGTTGTACAACCGCTTACTACTGGGTTGTTCAACTGTCCTCCAGCAGGACACGCTTTACGTTAACCTTACAGTATCAAAAACTGACTTGAACAATACACGCTAGTTATTTAACTAAAACATGAATAGATACATCCCTTATTACATCTCACTTTCTAATTCAATCAGCGTTAGATCTTTCAACAGTCCTCGGGAAACTGGCAACAAATGCACAAATAAATATGCTGTTTATTAGGCAACTCACCCTTTTCGCCACAACAGAAGACAGCATTTCAACCCTCTTTCTTGTAACGTCGAGAGGCTTCGTGGTGAACTGCTTCTCCGCCGTGAAAACGCAGCTGATGTCTGAATGTCAGACACAAAACAGTAAAATTACGCAAGCTAGTTTCAGGTTACAACAGCACACGGAACTCTAACGAGGGGGGACCGGATATGACGCAGCCATGACGCCATATTGCTAAGGTAACAGTAATGTTTAGCCACAGGAAAACACAATTGTCCCTAACGTGGCAGATTTAATGATCGTTAGGTAATGAACTTATGAACAGTCATATTTTATTTAATCAATTTATTGTCATCAGAATTTTAAGAGGCTTGACATTAGGAACCAACGTCGCTTGTTGTTGTTAACCGGGAAATATTTCTGATGCACTTAAACGTTCACGTAAAATTAGCACTAACGTTATTAGCATTAGCTGATCACAGAGCTAGCCCATAGTAGTCCGAAACAATTTGTATGTTAACTCATACATGAAAGGCCGTGCATGTATGTTAAACGTGTCCATTAAAATATTATTTCTAGACTTATGTCCGCTTGTCGTATTCTCGGTTTATCACCATATTTTGTTTTAGCTCACGCATCTGTGCTACTCGAGCGGAACGCTGGATAACGTTAGCTAACGTTAGAAACAAGGCGTGACGTTAACAGAAAAATCCTGAATATTGACAGTGCACCTGTTGTCGATATGCACTGATAATTTGATCACATAAAGTGTGAACCACACTGAACACAAACAAAACAAGCCGAACTTGCTGCAGCACCTTCAACTGGACCATCTTAGGCCCACGGGATGGCTGCTAGACCTGCAGCCGGACCAAGTACCTCCAAGAAGGACCTCATAGATCTTTACGGTGACCTGAATCAAAACGACGAGGTGAGTCTGAGAGCAGCAAATGCAGCACTGAGAGCAGCCTAGCAGTGTAACGCTAGATGGACAGTTGCCACCTGATTTGGTTTAAATGCATATTTTTTTCATTTGATATCTGAACTAATCACACTCCTGCTTGCGGTTAAAAAACTAAAATAAAACAACTACAATGACAGTCCACATTTTCTTATTCAGGCATTCATAGCCTCAGGTATCATTATCATCAAGTCCATAAAGTCTCCATCTTCATTTGTGTGTTAATTTGTTGTGTGAATCGAGTAGTATTTCTTTAATTCTCTGGTCTTTGTGTTCTGCCATGTAGCCTAGTAATAGTTACTTCAGATAATATGGGAATAATCCCATGCAACTCCATAGTCCCTGCAGCTGCTGACAAACCCTAGGATTTACATGTCTTCTGGCAGTCTGTTGTTTATTTATGCTCTGCACGTTGAGGACTGAGGATGACAATATTAGGGATGCACGATTTTGAAAAAAAATATATGTATATATAAGTGATTATTTTGACTGATATTGCAATTACAATAGTAGAGGGAATGATATTTTTTACATCATTATACTCATTTTCATTTAAAAAGTGATGCACTGATACCGGATCAGATATCAGGCCGATTCAGACTCAAATAGCTGAATTAGATATCAGGGACAGTGGGGCCGATCTGTTTGATTCAGTTTTATGTTTATAAACTGTATACATTATTTACTGGAATTTTAATTTCTGTTTAAGTTTTGACCAATTCGTTGCTGAATTGTAGTTCCTGTTAAATTTTACCAATTTTTGTGTGTACAGTTTATTACTTTGATAATAAATAACATTAAATTAATTTATATATATATATGTGTTTATTGGTCACATTTTGTTTTACAAAGTTAGGACGGTAATGATTAAGTCAAGCCTGATGTTTCCTTACACATAACAGAATGATCTCAGTCACAATATTTAATTGAGTTTGGTATTTTGACCCATTTACCTATAACAAGTATTGCACCTCCTGCAATTTGAATATTGCAGTAGGCCATATTGATTCATAGGCCGATTTATTGTGCAGCCCAACAGCATAAAACAGGGATGCAAAACTGAATCATAAAAATACAAACCGTTCAGTGAAAAATTGAACCGTGGGCTTGTTGAACCATTGCACAGCCATTAAATACAAACCTGCTAATTGTTTGATGAGGTGCCAGAGACATACTATAAGACATTATCTGAACATAGGTCTAACTTGACCATTAAGCAGCCTGCCTTATTTCATGTATAAAATCAGTGTTTTGGCTTCATATAATACAGAAATATTATTTCTTAATATCAATCAGTCTATCTGTTTATAGATTTTGGCGTTCAAACACACTGTTTTTTCTTCTCCTTAATGTGCAAAACAAACCGAGAACCATGACCCAAAAATCGCAATACAAACTGAAACAAACTTGTTGAACCGTTGCACCTTTAGCAAATAAGATGACTTTGTTGCTTTTTTTCTATCCCACACAGGATTTGGACAGAATCGCTGAAGCAAATGAACTTTTTGATGCTGTTCTGACTGGCTCAGTTGATCGGGACAAGAAAGACACTACTAATGTGGTGCCTCCTAACAATACACCATCTAAAGAGGAGGCTAAACCAGCAACAGTGAAAAGCCAACAAGGAAGACACTCACTAAGGAGACTGGCTTTATATGTTGGAAATTTCCCCTGGGTGAGTAACACCCTCTCTGTATTAATATTGATTACATTTTTATTGTATTGTCCAATACCAGTCATGTTTTTGTCTATGTGGACTTGCAGAACACTGATTACATGAAACAGAGCAGAGAAATAAATTCCCCAACACAATCTCAAGATCACAAGTAACGATCTACCCTTCTGTCATTTTCTCACCCTCCTTTCCCTGAACCTGTAACTTCCTCCAGTGGACATCTGATAAGGACATCATAGGCATGGCTCAAACATTGGGTGTAAAGGACATCAAAGAGATCAAATTTGCTGAGAATAAAGCTAATGGCCAGTCAAGAGGGTGAGTGGTTTCAGATATGGTGTTCATGAAAAAAATGAAAAGCATTTCCTATAGGGCTTTCCCAAGTACACTTTTTTGGGCTTTGAAGCTTCAGTAAGAAATGGTCAAAGGTATTCGAAGCTTTGCAGAGCAGCGCGATGTGACAGGCTGACACATTCTTCTGTCTGTTGGTCTTCATCTCCCCCATTTTAGAGTCTGGGACAGCGCCACTGTCACACACACACACACACACACACACACACACACACACACACACACACACACACATACCTCTACACACAACAAACACTGATATCTGTTTGAGAATAACTAATAATAGTTAATGTTGAATATGAACAATATGGGATATGTGTGATTATTCCTTATATCTTGGCAACCATTGAAGCTTCACTTGGGTCAGCCCTAATTTCCTGTGAATTGATTTATTTATTGTAAGAAAGGAAGCATATGCTTTTTTGTAATTAAAGAATTAATCTGTGTGTATCATGCATGTGTTATTTTTTTCTTCTGTGTAACACAGCTTCGCTGAAGTGGTGGTAACCTCAGAAGAGTCATTAAAAGTATTGTTGGAAAAAATACCCCAGTGTGAGCTAAATGGGGACAGGATAGACTGTCGCTTCGCCACACGACAGAACCTCAGTGTTTTTGAGGACATAGCAAATAAACGTAAGAGCGAGCGCCACAATCCTAAAATTATGTTGCATTTACATTATATTGCAGAATGTCAGTATTACTTCTTACATCTTTCACTAAAACACTGTTTTCTGTAGGTATACCCCTGCGTGTCAATTCCAAAGATGCTAAGGACTCAGAGTCTTCGGAAAATATTCCCTCGTTATTATCACAGGAGCCCAGTCCTCCCCCTATACCTCCACTCTTTCCACCACATCCACTTGCAAACAGGTTTCCCTCATTACCCAATCCTTTCCTCAGTCATCCGCCTCCTCCCTTCCCACATATGCCACCAAACATTGCTCCACCCATGCCACCCCCTTTGTTCCCTCCTCCTCCAATCCATGTTCCCAGCCAGCCATCTCCCAGTCTGCACGTAAATCCAGCATTCTTCATCCCGGACGGACACAGCAGCAATGCTTACAGCCAACAAAAGTGAGAGCACACACTGTTTTAGCTATTGCAAACCATAAACAGTAATATCTTTGTTTCCCAATGAGATAAGATGATGATATTGCTGTGGAAAATGAATCTTTAAAGCTGCAAAAGACCAGGATACAGAGAGGAATGCAAAAGAATATGCAGATAATATAGCACATGGAACATATTAAGGATAATACTGAGAAAACTGAGATTCATTTGTGACATGTGTTTTGAAATTAACATTTATGGCAACAGTTATTTTTGAGTAATAGCTTGTGGTGATGGTTAATAATTCTGTCAACAATCTGTGTTTTTTTTCAGTCACACACCTCGAAGTACAGACAGAGATTTCGAGGAGCTGATGAACAGAAATAAAGCCGTTGCCAGCAGTGCCATCAGCAAGGCCGTGTCTGGAGCAACAGCTGGTAAGTACAGCTGATCACATTCTGTAAAGTAGAAGAGAAAAAACAGAACCTAATAAGCTGTGTGGAGAAAGGACTGGTCCTTAACAATGATTCACAAACACATGGAAAGAATCTGTCCCACCCCTCTTACAAGAGAAATGGAAAGTAAATTTATGTTTGTGTTATAAATTATATGAAATTGACTACAATAGATAAACTAAGGCTGCAACTAATTATTATTTTCATTGTCAATTAATCTTTTGATTATTTTCTGGATTAATTGGTTAGTTGTTTGGTCTAGACATTGTTAGAAAATGGTGAAAAATGTTCAGCAGTGCTTCCCAAATCCCAAGATGACGTCCTCAAATGTCTTGTTTTGTCCACAACTCAAAGATATTCAGTTTACGGTCACAGAGGAGGAAAGACCCAGAAAATATTCACATTTAAGAAACTGGAATCAGAGAGTTTGACTTTTTTTCTTTAAAAGACTACTCAAACCGATCATAATAGTTGACAACTAGTCAATTAGTCATTGCAGCTCTATTTTAAACACACCTTCAAAATGACAAAGCAGAAATTCAAAACTTTGAATTTGTTAATGATAAAACTGTAAATACTGTGTTATTTATACAAGTACCCAGACCTTGTATTTAGTGCACTTCTGCATCAGTTATTTAAAGTCTCTGAAAACTTCAAATCTTAAATCTCTCTCTGCTACAGAACATATTGATATGTTATTTATTAAGAGTTTAAGGGCGCTTTCCCAGGCCAACATTTAAGATAAGAGATAAGATAAGATAAGATAAGATATTCCTTTAGTCCTTTAGTCAGTTTAACTCAAAGTCTGGTGTAGTTCATTTGGGCAGTTGTGAACACAGTAATCATTCTCTGGTTTTGGACCAAAACAACTAGTCCAAGACCACTTGTGAGAGGTGGTGGTGAACCAAAATGCAAGCTGCCTGTATGGGTATTAGCAGCTGTTGAGATGGGCACAGGTTATCAACAAGTATGAGAGAGAGAGGACTGACCTGGACTTCTACTGAAGTCTGATGTTTGCTTGGCATCTGGGCCAAAGAGAACATACAGAATATACTAAATAATGTCTACAGAAATAGCGACGTTTATAAAGCTGTTGGAGATCAATTGGAGCAGGAAGGATTCGTGCCAAGTCAAAGTGAAAACAGTTTGTCAGCAGCATAATAAAGTCTGTGATTTCCTGCATAGAAGTGGCAGCTTTCAAGACAAAAAAGATAAATTCGCTCCTTCATATGCACCCCTCAGCAACTTCATTTTTCTATTAGGTCTGCACTAATTTCTGCACTGTGAAACCTAACCAGACTAAATAGAAAACTACCCTGAAGTATCAGTATTCAGACTCACTAAACGGACTATGGCTTATGAAAGGGCCAGAAGACTCAAACACTCAGCTAATCAGCTTCATCACTACTCTGGTTGTGGTTTGCTCAGATTTATTGACAGTGGCCTGGTAACCCAAGCAAACAACCACAGAGCTGTCATCACATTTGATTCAAATGTTGGCATGGAAATACATGACATCACCTTTTTCCAACCAAGCCCTCCCCACTTCAAACCAGTGAGAAGAGCTCAGACAAAATACCGAAAATCTGTCCTGTAAAAAAAAAAAAAAAAAAAGTATGGAAAAAATCGTTATAACTTTAACAGAAAAATCAGGACTCCATCACTCAGAATAACAAGCTGAAAAAGAAAGTTTTCAGTTTTCAGGGCCTTTAAGTTCTTAGGTTGGCCTTCGCCAGCTTTGCACACCAGTATCTGTCAGACTGACGGGAACATCTGTGAGTTCTAGTATTGTCAATTTTGATTTTCAGTGGGGCTCAAGACCAAGCTTCAGCTGGCACTCCCAGACACAATCTGAGATTTGTCTCAAAGCTCCTTCAGCGTTGTCTTGGCTGCATGCTTTGGGTCACTGTAATCCTGAAAGGTGAATCCTCACCCCAGTCCAGATTTTGTGTGATCTGCTTCAGCTTTTTTTAGGGGACCTCTCTGTATTTGTTTCTGTGTGTTCTTCCTTCAGACCAGTATTAGTTGGTTGTCCTAAACCAACAGATTTCCAGTCTTTTTGTAGCTTAAGCACAAATAGCTTTTGCATTTTTTGGCCTATTTTTCTTTGATGTGGACATTAAATGTCATCCATTTTTAAACCCATTTACTCTAAGAGCATTGAAGTGCTTAACTCTCTCTATTATCTCATTTCTCTAATTGCTAATGCAGGAGACTTGCGGGTGGCCATGGAGACTCTATTAACTGCCATTGCCATCATTAAGCAGTCCAGAGTGTATGGAGATGAACGATGCCAAGCCCTGGTCACCTCACTCAAAGACTGTCTAGTCTCTATCCAGGGCAACTACGGCTACAGGTTTGTGTAATACTTCAGGACTCTTAGACATTGTGTTGTCCATACAGAAACCAAAACTCAGGATCAGTCAGTTATCACACATATAACATATTTCTCTGAAGGAGTAGCAGTCGTTCTGGGGAAGACGAAAGAGACCGGGACAGGGGACGTGACAGAGAGCGAGAGCGAGATAGAGAACGTGACCGAGAAGATTCTTCTGGATGGGAAGGGATGTCTCGAAGACACAGACAACGTTCCCGAAGCGGGGAGAGGGACAAGGAACGTTCCCGGGAACGGGAAAGGCACAGAGATCACCGAGACCGATACCGCTAACTTGGTAAGCTTCCCTCAAATTTATAAACTTAATTGATATGCTTGTACTTTTTCCAACAGATTGTTTCATTATTTGGCGTGTGCTTTATTATCAGTTCCACTGTTGGGTTTCTTTGTACATTTTATCATATTGAGCTTCTGTGTTTTTAGATAAATCAACAGAATAAAGTGCCCATAAACTCAACAGAGGCGGTGGTTAGTGTCTCATACCACATCCTTTATCTTGCTTGCTTTGTGACCCTAATAATTAATTATTATCATAGAATATAGTAATAACAGTTATTGAGTAGCTCCACCACCTTTACATTTTCTATCAAAGCAAAGGTCACCATGGTCAACCCTGTGGACATCAGTCATCAGTCACAAAACACCATCAATATTATGTATAAATGTCTATTGCAAAAAAACAGAAAAAAAAACTTACAAAGTATATTTTTGTTTGCTTGTTTGTTTTTGTTATTTTATTTTCTAGTATCTCATAGCACTTCATATAAGGCACAATCACCACAGTAATTCCTACTCCTCATAAAACATAGCTCCAAATTAGTTTTCCCAGCTAACTTCAACATCTCTTGTTATGGTGAGAAGCTTAAAAAGTACATCTTATTTCATCTTTCCAAGCAAATTTTCACTTGTTCCACTGCCAGATTGTTTCACTTATTACAAGCATAAAACATCTTGTATTGTCTTTTTACTTATTTTTGAAGTGGTCTTTTTTTCCACGAGATCCTCAGACTGATTGACTCCTGATAACTCACTTGTAAATACTGAGCGGACTTTCTCGAGTACTTTGTACCATTATAAATGGAGTGAACTTCAAACGGCATTAAAACGTGAAAATATCACCCCATTGGATGAATTTAAACCTTTTAATTTTGATACTTTCTAATAGATGTCTGATTGTTTCTGATGCTGTTTGTATGATGAGCATATGTGTAACTGTGTTTTTTTTGTGTTTTATCCGTATTTCTATGGTCTTATTTCCATTCTATTTCTTCTGCGCTGCTCTGTCTCTCTAGCAAGACAGATTTTGATCTCACTGACCTGAAAAAGATGTATATATGTCATGAGCGTCAACAAACAATACAAAACTTGCTTCGTATTTTATTTCATGAGTTATGAAGTCACTGGAATGTGACAGACAACAAATTTTAAATAATCTTGTAGCTGTAATTGAATAAAATACAATTTTGTCAACAGAATATATTAAGTCACATGCATATTTTTCTTTGCTAAACTTCATTGTGGATGTCAGTAATGTCTGCATTTCTGTTATGTGATAAATTTCTATAAAACATCCTGTATTTCTCACATATTTGTTTGTATGGTTTATGAATGCAGATTTCTGGATTTATTTGAAGTTTTTGAGCTGTATTGGATAAATCATTGAAAGAACTACAAGCCTTTGGCTGTTAGTGCTATTTCAACACCCCCTAAACCTTTTTGACAGATTACAGTTCATGAAATGAAGGTCGGTAGTTATTTTTAGTACAAAGTTCTTACTGTGCAACGAACCGTTAAGAGTCTGTGACCCATTATGTCACCGGACTGTTAATACATCAGCTTCATCACATTTTTACAATCTTTTGTCAGCATGCATTTATGAATAGATCATGCATGGCTAAAACTCAATGACATACAGTATAGTGAGGGGAAGCATACGCAGAACTTTTTAAGATATGTAAGAAAGCTTTTTAGTCGATTCAAAATGTTTATAATGTTGTATAGCTGCATTAATCACAGGAATTGGCAAAAAAATGCTACAAATTGCCAGTAAGTAGTACTGCAGTTAGTGTGGAAGGATGATAAAACACGTGCTCTGAGGCTCTTGTTAAATTAAACTTAGTCCCTCACAGTCCATGTTTGATTTGTGTAAATGTGCTTTGAAAAGTATGCCTTTTTTCCCTCCCCAGACTAATGGAGTGTTGAAGTGTGAAGCCAAGCGAAGATTTTTTTGTGTCTGCACCAAGTTGCATAAAGATATGGAGGAATCTAATGTGAGACTGAAGATGTATCTCCAAACGTCTAAAAGTGAAGTGTACTTTTTTTTTTTGTTCACCAGTCATCTGTACATACTGGGACTTTGCCCTGTTTTAGGAAAAACTGTGGTTGTAGATTTGTTGCTGGGACATCAGATTCCAATGCTTGCATGTGCCGGAACACCTCTTAATAACTTATGAAATACAGTGTAATGTTTATCACTTTCTTTTGTATTAAATCTAGATTAAAACACATCCCCTGAAAAAATATAACTTGTGTTTTATTTCCTCAGACATTTAGTTTGTATTACATATGCTTACTGAGGAGTGCAAAGATCTAACAATTACCTATAATTATTATTAACTTGAAGCAGTAAAAAGTGTACTGAATTGAAGTCTTAGTTAACCCAGTTTTCCAAAGGTCTGTTATGGGTATGTAGATATAAGTATCGAAATTAGGTAAAATTACTAGCAGTAAATTTTCTCTGAGGTATTGCTTTGCACCCTCACACAGCACAAGTGTGAGAAATTGTTTTCACCTTATAGTTCTGGAAGAAAGAATTTGGTAACTGGATAAAACAGTAAAACTGGTAACTCATTTTACAGCTTTATTTTGAAAACAAGTTATTATCAAATAGGTAGCACAAATTAATGTTCCAAAAGTCTCCGCTCTAGTTGCCATTTATTGTCGCATCAATATAACAACAGGGCTGTGGCATGGACAGATTGAATGTCCACAGAGTCCATGCCGTTCCAATGCCATGCCAATCATTTCTCCAGTGGAGCATAATTCAACAGTTTCTCAATAAGATCCACATGAGAAAGGAGCATCCGCCGACAGCAGTATCTCTTCAGGCCCAGGGCATCAAGGGCATCACTTAAGAGGAAGAGACGAGGTAATGTTAGTCCTAATGCATGGCACACACATCACTGGATGAATAAGTAAGGTATGCAGACAATAGGCATGACAGCAGCATAAATGACCTCAGGTAATTGCTATGATTCACTGCATCATAACTTAAATCCTTGGAGGAAATGGACATACCGTGTGACAAATGAATAGGCTGAGAGGTTTTGTTGTGTATCTAATGCACCGCTTCTAGAAGTGTCTTTACCTTATTCATCATCTAAATAATACAGTCTACAGCCACGAACCACTATTAACTACTTACAACATCTGGAGGTATTGTGCATGACAGAAACCAGCAGGTAAGTTATGTATCTCACCCCTCAGTGTACTCTGCTTGTAGCAGGCCGAGGTATGCCTCCCACTTGTTACCCACGATCTTCCCACACGTGAAGCACCTGACAGGGATGATCATTGTCAGACACCTGGGGACAGAGAGGCACATCACCCTGTTAGCATTCATACCCGAGTGTAATGCTAGCATAATAAGTAGCTAGTAGCGCGAAATGGCTAATGGCGAAACCATTTATTTTCCTACAGGCACCACTATGGTTAATATATGTTTGTTAGACTGTATGTGAATAGTACATTTACTAAGTTTAACCTAATTCCTCCCCCTGGGAAGTCGAGCTGTAACCCCAGTGTTTGCTATATGGGATAGCTAATTTCAATGTTTTGCTAAAACTCCAGCTACAACACTTAGCTTTACTTGACGTGTTTTCGTTGAAACGCTTAACACGAAACAAGTCTTAAGCTACAGTAGTTACTGTACCTAGAAATGTTAATCTTAATGCTGTTTTTAGCTAAATCCCATGGTTTAAGCTAGCTACACCAGAGTCTAGCCACGTGATTAGCACAACAATAAGCTGTTAGCTAACGTTAGCCGCCAAAAAACACATTGCCACGAGTTCAAATAATATTATTTAGCAGTCAAAACAAAGTCTTAATATATCAGGTTTTATTTACTCACCGTTACCAATCTAATTTACCTACAGCTAATGTTAATGTGAGAGAAACTATCTGGGAGAGAGTGATGGTAACGTTAGCTTCCCTCGTTCTTCTTCACAGCCGCTACAGTAACACTTCCGGTCCGAATCCTTCAAAATAAAAGCATGATTTACTGATAAAATTGTGATTGTTAGATAGACCATCATTGATATAGAAAGAATGGCCAAAAATATTTATACCTCCAAAATGATTTAAACAAAAAAAAAAGTTTATTCTATACCTTTTGGTCAGAAACTGATTACATTAACAAACATTATAACCTTCCTGAAGGTAGGACTCTGTTGACAGGTTGTTGCGTTAGACTAGATTATTTTTAACTAGTACCAATACCTAATGAAATGGCAACTCAGTGTAAACAGTCAAGCTATTTGTTGACAGCTGCCACACTGTAAATGTGTTAAAAGACAAACTGCAGGTGCCCCCGAAACAAATCATTCTCCCATCTTGTACTGTGGTGTTTTCACTCATTTTGGCTGGGCAGCCCTCAAAACTGTGGGTGTGTACACTACAGATTGTGAAAACTTTATTGACATTTCCCTGACTCTGTTGTAAGTTATGTTGCACCTGTTAGGTTATTGTTAAGGTTATGCATTGACCTTGAATGGTTAAGCGTATGCATTGATCTCAAGTAGTTAAGGTTAGGCAATGATCTTGAATGGTTAAGTTTAGGTGTTGATCTGGAATAGGTAAGGCAGACAACCAAGTCTCAGTCTATATTGTGATTTTTTTATGTATTCTTTTGGTGATCACAGCAAACTCTCAGCATAGTTCACACAGTCTCTATACCTGAGTAGAGGTCTAATCAGCCAGAATACCACAACCTCTTTATGGGTGTGCAGATTGAGCTGATTGATAACGGCTTTTGTATGCCAGTCTAGAGGTTGATAATTGAGAGTAATAACCACAACATTGCACAGTGCCCAAACATAAGTATTGTATCCCTCAAATTAAAGATGCTGAATATTAAAGATATATTACAGCTGAACCATAAACACTGTTGTCAAAGATAACTATTTACTGTAGTTCACACCCTGAGTATAAGTGTAGTCAAACTATGATCTGTGTTCATGAACATGAAAACCTTGAGTTTTGGACTTTTTTGTTTATGTAACCCCAAAGCTTATAGAATTGTCTGAGGGCTGCAATACCATTTCCTAAATTTGAAACATGAATCTTAATTTAAAAATTAAAAGTTTGTATGAAGCAGTGGCAATATAGTGTGGTAATGTAGATGTAGGAGAAGAATTTAAAAAAAATAAAAGAAAAAAGAAAAAAAGAAAGAGAAAGTACTTAGTGGGGTGAATGACTTCCCCATACCACTCCGTTTCAACAAAAAAAAAAAAAAAAAAAAAAAAGTTAATTATTTTAAATTTTATTGTTTTCGTTTTCGGAAAAGAAAAAAAAAAAAAAATAAAAAAAAAAAAAATAAAAAAAAAAAAAAAAAAAAAAAAAAAAAAAAACCAAACAGAAAAAAAAAAAAAAAAAAAAAAAAAAAAAAAAAAAAAAAAAAAAAAGAAAGAAAAAACAACAACACAAAAAAAAAAAAAAAAAAAAAAAAGAATTAAAAAAATAATATTAAAAAAAAAAAAAAAAAAAAAAGAAGGGAAAGAAAAAAAAAAAAAAACTATATATCCCCAACTACATTATTATGGGAATAGAATTAAGACAGAAAAGAGGTATGCTAAAATGCACAGAGTATATCCTTATTATATTGTTTTGACAGTGCAAATTAATCACACAAACTCAAAAGAAAGTTTAATTGAAAGACTATTTCAGCCCTCATTACTTCATGGAGGAGGGTATCTGTTTGTAAGATGCAATGTTTTAAATAAAATTTGCTTTTAGTTTTGTATGATGTAATATTTATTCTCTGTCCTCGTGTCTGAATTTTAACACTTGATGCCATAACTCTTCTATAGAGTTTCCTGCCCAGGGACAGCTGATGAAATTTAGCTATCCAGCAAACTCAGGGACAGTCAATGACTGTTCATTGTCCCTGTTAAATAAACAAACCAATGAATAAATAAAATAAATAGAGCTGAAGCTCTGACAGCAAATATATGATACCTAATTCTGAATAATTGGAAAAGAAGAAATACTCACTTGGGCTGGTTCACTGTCTTTAATAAAGGTTGGATTACAACCTCTTTCTTTTTTACATTTAGGAGTTTGGGGGCAGAGGGGAGTGTGCATAAGGAAAATATGCTAGAAATATATCAAAAATATATACCATCCTTATCATCATTACAATCGCCATGACAAACATCATCATTACCATCATCATCATCTGTAACATCACTGTCATTGCCATCACTACCATCATCACTACCAACAATATTAATACATCATTCTTTTAATGTAATTTAACTTGCTACAGCACATGTGCTAAATGAGGAGTCCTATCTGAATTATTGCATTTATACGCTGTTGAAATTATGAAAATAGGATTTCTCTTTTTTTTTTTTTTGGTACACTGTATTGTACAATGTTAGGTGAAGTTTGTTTTGGTGTTGGCATACCATCTTTTGGATGTGTTTGGGGTGTTGACTGTGGTAAATGAGGCATGTTCTTACAATATTTTTGGCCATTAATGTGTTGTAAAATTGACAACTGAAATCAAGTAATGGCATGTATCAGAACTGTCTTTCTGCTATCTAATTATGCAACAGGGACGTCCCCATGAGCTTTACATATATAGCTGTACAGATGAGTGTTTGCTGCAGCAAAGCTGTGAATGCTTTTGTGTAAACTATACGACAGTAGTTCATCTACACCCCCTTTCATATGAGCAACCTAGGCTGCTCTCATTACGTTAAAGTTTTACATAGTTATGAATGAGATTTTTCCTAAAGCCACATACAGGGAGCATAGTGAAGACATAAACAACGCCCATGTTTTGGCTTTAAACCTGATAATGCATCACTAATGGCTGTTCAGCCTGCTACAGCTAAGTATCTACTGTAAGACATCAACAGAATGAACCAGTACAACTGTGGACGTTGTGAGACTCATGAACGGTTATTGATTTGTGACATCATTTGACAGTAAAATAAAACTTTCTTATTCTACAGCAAGAGGTAACTTCACTACTATTCTCTGACACACACTATACATGTTCTATCTCCTACAACCCCCTACATTTCTAAACCACCGCACGCTTATATTTCTCGTCTCTCAGAAAGTCTACATTTTTTAAATTGCACTCTGCCATTCTCTCTTTGGCTTTTTTTTATGGATATGCAGAGATTCCTTCTCTCTGAACTGAATCCCTTCACTTGATTTAGCCAAAATATGTGCAAAACATCACAATGCATATTTCCATCTGCTTTCAGGCCAACTCTTTCAATTGTCTTATTTAAAATTAAAATAAAACCTAGAACAACTCTGATAGCCAGTATTAATATCTAGAAGTTTCAACATTATGAATCCTTTACCAAAGTGAACCAAGCTGATTTCCAGAGCAAGAATGTACAAATGTTGAAAGCTTATGTTAATATTTGTGCAAACAGGTTTAAACAAGATAAAGCAGTTGAATAAGCGAACTTTAGAGAGTTTAGGATTTTTAGCTCAGTACTACAGTGTAAAGAATTACAGTTCAGATGCAGTATTGAAGCAACTTCATGCATATAGTATGTGTAATTATGCTCCATATACAGCATTTATCAAAACTTGAATGGTTTGATTCACTACAAGTGAAAGCAGGCCAAAAAAACAAAACAAAAGATAAGATGCACAGTGGCTCCCCGTGCCCCATCTATACCTGTACATAATAGTCTGTGAACCACTCAGCAACAACGCTGTAACTCATCAACCAATTTGAGAGAATGATTTGGTTTTAATTTCTCCTCGCCAGTAGCAACACTCCCAGCAAGATGGCTCCTGCAGCAACGACAGCACCACCGATGAGGAAGGGTTTCAGGTGCTCCAGTGAGTCTGTGCCGGAGGCCGCAGCCTCGTCACCTCCTGCTGCTGCTTCAGCTTCTGCTGCCCCATCCTGGGGAGGAGGGTGCTCAGGCTCAGGGGCTGCAGGAGTGGGCTCAGTCTTGCGTGGGGCTGCCGGCTCCTTCTTCTCTGCTTTAGTTGCCGCCTTGGGTGCTGGAGCCCCGGACTTGGACTTGGCTTCCATGGACTTGGGGACAGAGGTGTGGTCTGGTCAGGAGGAGTCTTTATAAGGTCAGCTCTGTGCCGCTTCACTGAGGAAACACAACAAACACACACAGCTCAGATTAGCCCTCTAAATTAGGTTTAGACATCATGTTATCTGCTCTGCTAAGTGGAGAGACATACGAGAGATTCGCTGTACAGCGGTGAAGCAGTCATGCGGTGATGAGGCCTTAAATGTGACCTTGGAAAGAGATGACATTGATGGGAACACGCTGAATGCTCAGAGGACAGGGAATAGTTTATTTTGGTCTCAGCAGCTGTGACATAATCTGCCACTGAAGAAAATAATGTTATGGTAGCTTCCTGTGTGAAGCTTTTTTGTGGGAAAATCTATCAGTTTTGTAATGGAGGAAGAGGGAACTGCAGCTGCAGAGTTTATCCAGAGGCAAAGGACTGAATCTCTATTTCTCTGACCCCCCCAAAAAGACCCTAATCCAGATGCAATAATGTGAAGATTTAATCTCTGCCCCCTGTCTTGCTCTCTGTTCTCCATATAAAACTGCATGAGTCATATGTGCTATAAATGGAGGACAAGATGGAGGAAAGAAAATAAGGACCACCATGACTGTGAGGAAATCAGTGAAATGCAAATGAGGGAAAACAAACAAAGAGGAATAAACACTGCTCACATTGGATGAACACATCATACTATAGCAGCTCGCACTTGAAGGCTGGACACGTCTTTCCAAAAAATGCTCCCTATAAAATCCTGGAGTGATGTAATGAGAGGAAATGTGGATGTTACATACCTCTCCAACAGCTCTGTAGAGATTACAAGAACAACAGATGGAGGAGGAACAGCAGCAGTCTGTGGAAGTGAGAATGTCCTTTAAATATAAGAAAATGAGAGGAAGCGGAGAGATGGAGGACACTGAAAGCAGGAGGGAGGAGAATGAGAGAGGGAGAGGAGGAGAGACTGGGATGTACCATCTAGTCCTCAAAAACAGGGGGAGCTTATTCTTTTGATTACATCCTGGGCTTTTGAGTCTTTTTTAATGAAGAATATTCTTAATCCAGTGATTTTTTAAAGTATTACTTCAATATGGAAAAGCTTAGTGTTATCTATACAATTATGAGATACAATGCATGTTACATTAGGACCTTGTGAAAATAATTCAGTCTAGTGTTTTTTGTGGTACAGTACAGTAGGAAAATGTATTTCGTTCTGCACTTGTTTGATTTCAGATTAAACAATTACTGAGGTTATAGTGCTGACTGTCACCTTTGATGATGTTCATGTCTATGTCGTTTGTGTTTTTCACATTAGATCCTCTCCCTTTAAAACACTGCACAGCTTTTTTCATTAAAAAACATTTTTTATATTTATGATTGTTGACTTGCAATAGGCTATTGCAATAGGCTATTTGTTTTTTCTGTTCTCTTTTACTGTGGTTACTGTGGCTGTTATGCACCAAAATACCAAAGTAAAATCCTTGTAGGTCTCCCAATTCGACTGTTATCAGGCCATTAAATAGGCATTATTGGTTGCTTTAAGCACCATAGATGTGGGGCATTATGGGCCTACTGTGCCCAATATGCTGTAAAAGTGAAAGTGAAACTTGAAAGCAACACATTCTAACACTAAGTTGAATGATACGTCATGTTTTGAACACAAACAAAAAGGATTTTTTAGGTTTAGACAACAAAACAACAACTTCTGTAGGTTTAGGAAACAAAAACAGTTAGATTTAGGCAATAAAACTACAACTTCTTGAGATTTAGGCAACAAAACCAGTTAGATTTAGGCAATACAGCAACAACTTCTTTAGGTTTAGGCAATAAAACCACATCTTTAAAAAAAAAAAAAAAAAAAAAAAAAAAAAAAAAATTGGTGAATTTTAGAGAAGACCACTGTGTTTTGGGACATGTGAAGTCCAGTCTTCTGGGTGAAAACCTGTGTTTTGTGTCTACTGTCTATACTGCAGTGGCTGACTTCTGCTTTCCTCCTGTCGTAATTACTATGGTCGCTAGAGGTCGCTGTTGTGTTCTTTAATATCTTCTTTTGGTGATTTTCCATATGAATAAATGATAATACCTACTGGTGGGTGTAGAGGGCCCCTTTTGACCCACATCCATGGGGTTCATAGTGACTGATAACGTCTATTTAATAGCCTGATAACAGTGTAGGCCAATGTGAAAACCAGTTTCTGATTCTTCTGGTTTGTGTAGGAATCAGAACAATTTTTTTTTAATATAATACCATGATTTTCTGTCAGTGCAAGAGCAGACTGATATATCTATTATCTATGGATGTAAACTGTCTCCAAATTAAAGCTGAATATCAGAGCTTTATTCCCAGTGTTTAATTTTAAAGACATTGTGCTGCAGTATAGAACCAGCACATACATATAATACAGTCTGAACTGTACAGAGGATAATTTGAGTAATTACTATTTAATTTTTTGAATTGACTTTTTAGAGCTAATAGTAACAAAATCTTTACTGTTCATATGCTATGAGTAACCACATTAGTCGCTCTCTCCCTCTTTCCATTCATTTCTTATACCTGCTTGGCCTGTGCAGAGTTGTGAAGGCTTGACTCTACCCAGCATGCACCAAGTGAGAGCTCTCTGTATCCTAACTGAAAAAGATGTCCCATATCAGAGGGGCATCACCACTGATTGACAACAAATCAGAGGGCAAAAATGAAGAATGAAGATGGGGCAGAATTAAACTGGTGCCCCTTTTCTGCATTTCCCCCCACAGCACATACCCCAGTCTCAGCATCACCAGCTCCCGTAAGACCATTTTATGAGTCACGTCTTCTCTATGAAAGGGAGTCACCCTGCATCACGTTTGCCCCTGTCTATAAACATGTGCCATTTAATGTGATGAATGTTGCATTACAAATATGCAGAGTGAATTCTGTTGCAACTGACCCGCAGCTTTAAGTCTATTTTCAGAGAGGAGATGTCAGCCAAGTAACCTGGAGCCCTGAGGTCAGCAGTCTGTCTGAAATGAGACGTCTCTGTGACTGGAGGAAGACTTCTGATGAGGGATTTTACATCAATTTGAGCTCTATTTTAACAGATGGTTGGCTTAGCTTTCACTTTCTCACCCACATTTTTTTGACAGATACACCTACTTTAATGTGTAGATTTTATGACGTAACGCCGGTCCACGCCCAGTATACGTCGATGCTCCAAAGAAGGCTGCAGTATGTCAAGATAGTAATCGGTACAGCACGGAGTCGTCAGTAAGATGCGTTCTGGTTGACACGAAAAACGCTGCCAAAGCGAGTCAGATATGAACCCCAAAACAAATCGAAGTCCAAAGTGAAACATACAAGTCTGCCTCTTTTTATCTCACTTAGTATCTTCCCACCAAATATGTATTTGAAATGTCCCTTTGTGTTTTCAGTTGGGCAATGTGCCACAACGTAAATTAACTGTAAATATAGCCAAGAGCTAGAAACAAAACATCAAATTGCGGGGTGATAGTTTCACTAAACAGATTTTGGTAAAAATATAGACCTTTTCAAACTTGACAACTTAAACATTTTTTTATGGGACCTTTTGTATTTCCTGTTGTAATGTTTTTAATGCAGTAGCTGACAGGAAGTAACGTTACAATTTGGACCAAAGCGGTTGCCCCAGCAACAGCACAGCAATGTAAAGGTCGTAAGCTATATTAACACTGACCATGACTTAAATTTTAGAGTTTAAAATATAGGTTTGTATACGTTATAGACTAATCTTTCTTTTTAAAAAAAATCATTTCTTTGCCACACAGGTCAAGCTTTGCCTGGTTGCTGTCCGTATGGTAAGATGGTAACCATGGTGGTAACCATAAAGAATAGTGATATGGGTCCGACATCACATACTATGCACTACATATTCAACGTGTGTACTACTGTGTAACATACTTTTGAGTGAATAAACAGCAGAATGTATCTTTTCGGAAGTAGTGAGCAGTAAATTACGTCCTAACTTTCTGAGAGCTTCCTTGCCGGTTGGAGACGTGTAACCATGGTAACCCGTGCCAATCTCACGTGTCCAAAACGGCGATTTGTGAGTCAAACTCTGAATTAATTTAAAATATATGTTACGCCCCGCAAAGTAAAATCTTGTAGGCCTACGCACATTTAAACTGATGCGTTATTGGCGTTATAGAGCTGTCCGTAACGTCAATGGAGGTTGTCATCACTACCGCATTGCATTGCGGGATATTTATGCCACTGTAGTTTCCAGCGAAGCGTTGAACTATTGGTTTCACACATATTAATAATCTCACATACTGTTTTAGCCCACTGAATAGCAAATTAGTATGGGATTCCAGACGCAAAAAAATCTATGCCTAATCAATCTCGCTATTCGACATTTTTGCCTTTAAGCTAACGTGGTGGTAAAAACAGACAATTCACTCAAACTAACAACTAAGTGACCAAACGAGGGTGTCAATCCCCCGGGGTCTTCCTGTGTGACTTCACAGAGGGGAGCGGCATCCTCTCGGAAAACACTGCCCTCTTTGATTCGGCTGATATTCCTTGATATTCAGAAACCACCAGTGGCGCCCTTTCTCCGCAGGATCTCCGAAGTGTCTGCGGTCTGCCATTTACAAAAACGAGTCAGGTGTGCGTAAACATAACGTTGTACGGGATTTGCGCAGCCAAACGCGGAAGGGGAATAACCGATTCGTACGTATTTTTCCTGTGGGAGAAATGTCCGAGGGGATGGGCCAGCTCCTGTGGAAATGCTGCCTCCGTTTAGCTGCTGCTACCCGTGCTGGGGTTCGGGAGTTGTCCGGCTGATGGCACACACAAGCTACTGACTACAGCGTGAGAAGCGAAGGGCTCGTCTTGTTCGCCGAAATCCGCGGCACTGTTACCTTCTGTGGGCAGAAATCATCATGCCGAGGTCCGACGGAGGGACGTGAAAACGAGCCACGCTCACTGAGCTGCCACAGCCGACGACGTGTTGCAGTTGCAGCCAAGGAGCTGTCAGTGTCCAGCGGTTTGGAAACCACCGTGTGATTAATATCGCTCTTTGAAGGCATGTACGAGGTCCGCCTGACACCCGGCTCATAACCGAGGAAGCTCCGGCTCTTTGATGTCTCTGGATCCCTTCATGCCCCCGTTGTAATGACGTCTGCACGGTTATTATAATTCTATCGGTGAGACATTTGTGAACCCCCCCCCTCCTACAACCGTGAGCCGGTGTCGGGGAGAGCGAGGCTGAGGCGGGTCGCCAGTCGGAAGGATATGGGAGAGCGAGCGGAACCGATGCAGTGGGTCTTGGCAAGGCATCGTCAAAATACAGGTGAGCAGCGGGATGAAGGGACCGACTGACTGACGGATTACCTGCCTTTAGCTATGTGCACATGCAGGGCAACCAGCCCACAGGTGACCCGGCTTTCTAATCCATGTTTTAGTGCTGATTTGAGACTCATTTCTTAGGCCACATCTCCATTAGCTAGGCCCGCAGGATGCCACCTCCAGCAGCTGTCCTGATTGAATGAGATAACACACTACACACTGCTGCTGATCAGACACTGGCATGAATCACACATTTTGATGCTGTTGCACAAGTAAACACCTATAGGGCTGCAGCTAACTATAGTTCAGTGGTGTGTATTTTTAATATATTTATATTTACTGCATTAAATGCCATAATGACAAGTTAAAAGTTTCTGAGTGGGTGTAAACTGCCAGTACCCCAAAATATTCAGTAAAAGTGTGCCAGACTCCAAAACCAATACTGGTGCAGACTTATTTTTCATGTTACGAGCTATATAGTCTCTCCACTGGGCTTTTCATCACTAGAAGACCATTCCACGAGCCATAGATATAATGTCCAGACCACAAGATTTTGATTTGATTTTCTTATCATTGTGTCATGCAAAAATAATAAGCCCAGCCCAAACAGGCTTACAAGACATCATTAATTATAAAATAAAGTACAGACAAAGGCAGAAACCAGAGTAGCAACATAAATTACAATTAATACCAAACAAATAAACCCTCCAGACGACATATAAGATAAGATATTCCTTTATTAGTCCCACATTGGGGACTAATACAGCAGCAAAGGGGGTGGTGCAAAAACCAGGAAGCATCACTAAAAAAACAAAAGCAAGATGTAACACTGTAAAAAGGTGAAATGTTAAAAAATAGGAACAATATATAAATTATATACAAAGTATTATTGACAATAAACAGACTATTACAATTGCTCAGGTGGAAAATAGCTATTGCACAGTGATGGGTATACCTGAGAGTATTACACAGTATGAGTTCAAGTTTACACCTGAGTAGTAGTGATGCTGCACATTCGGTGCACAGTATAGTGCAGTTATTTTCAGTTTTGGTATAAGCATTAAAATGAAACAGCCTTTCACATTTTGTCATCATCCGAGCACAAAAATGTTTCTGACATTTCTTTTAGTTTTGAACAGACATCTCATTTAACACTGAAGTTCTTAACTCATCACAGTATGGACAACACAAAAGGAAATGCGATTCATTCTTAACTTCTCTTAACTTGCACACTTTGCACAAGCTGTTGTCCTCCTGGATTATTAAATCTGCCGACTTCAAGGGCCGGAGGAAGGATTTCTGTTCTCAGTTGTGCAACTAAAGACCTCTGACTCCTTGATAAATTTGCTTGAACATAACATATTCAGTGCCGTTGATTTGAATACATGTTTGTAATTTTGGTTTCTACACGTGCTTGTGCTTTGCAGTAGATGACATGTTTCCTTTTTAAGAAAAGGACTTGGCACAGCGACAGTAAGGGGAATGTCACACCTGTTTTATCACTCACACGGAGAATATTTGGCTGATAATTGGGTTCCTCTTTCTCTCACGACTTCTAGTTGTGGACATTGATTTCTCTATGTCCATGCAAGTGCAAAATGCCTTCATTTAGCAGGTTTGGGAGTGCAGAGCTGTCCCATGGAGGATAATGGGCACCTCTACCTTTTAATAATAGTATAAAAATAATAATATGAGTATCCATTCTAAGTTATATAATCTTTGAGCAAAACATGGCAGACATGTCATGAAATATGTGTCGTTTCACATAAAGTGGCACGTACTGTAGTCTAGACTTGTAGTCTTCTGTTTCTTCTGAGCAGAGTGTTTACGTTCAGAGTTTAGAGTACAGCTTTTACTACTTGCATCTTTCTTATTTTATTCAGATTTCTGCACTGTGTCTTACCTTAAGCCTATTGAGTATAGGCTAGCTTACACAGAACATATTTAATACATTTAAGTAAAATATCTACTCAAGTCCATCCATGTAAGGCTGCATCAACACCAGTGTTTACACTTGATTCACTGGCGTCCCTGTAGGATTCAACCCTAGTGGAAACCCAAGTGCCTCCAGGGAGGCCTGGCAACAGTGTGTTGCCTCTTTGTTTTCCAAAGCACACACACACAGCGTGTGACCTCTCCTTGTGCCAGTAAACTTGCTCCTCTGCTCTAATATTGACTACTTATTTTCGATATTTGATTGAACAGGGACTAATGCTGGTGTTTGGGTGTTAATGGCTAGAAATCACAGTACTTTGGGATGAAGCAGCCGCAAAGTAAAGCATTTTGCAGTATGAAATTACAACTTATTTCTCATATTTGTGTCTTATAATTTGGACAACAGGTATAAATGAATGTGTGCTGTTGCATGTGTAAATCAGGGTGGGTCAGAGTTTGGATCAACAGTATGTCTACAGGACAGGGTAAAAGAAAGTAAGAATGTTGTAGTTTAATATCTAACTCATCTCCAATTTATCTAACACAACTTCATACAGTTATTGATCTGCAGTCACTACGTTAACAGGAGGAAGTCCTGTGAGATTTATGTTTCTCTTTTATCATTGTCACTTCTTCTTTTATCAATGTTTAGTGCTGTTTGCTAAGTTTTCTAAGTTTGCTAATTATTCATCTTCATGATTTTTTCCTCACCTTCCCTTTCCTCGTATAGTTTGTGCTTCCCTAAAAGGCCTGATGTGAAAATACATAATACGGCTAATGGATTTGCAGCCATTACATTGAATACCTACTAATTTTTTAATAGGCCTTTTCATAATGTACTGCTGAATAGGAAATTCTATTTTTAACAGATTTTTTTTTTTAAATAAAACATTTGTACTCACTCATGTAGGGGAAACTCCCTTCAATTAATTGATCTATTTATCAGCTAAACTGAGGAGTTAAACTACGAACAAAAGCACAGGTATATATTTCATTCATTGTGTGAGATAATGAACCTCTTGTAGTTTGAACATGCTGCAGGCCCTTGAAATTGGAGTTAATTGTTTTGTCGGCGTGCAGAATACATGTCAGCATGAAAGGTGCATTTTAATGCGAAACTTTTTAGAATACTGTAATTTAATAAAGGATTATTTCTAAAAGTTTGGAAAAATGGGGAACAAGAGTTCCAATAACCACTGTGCATTCACTTCAGACATGAAACATGCAAATGTAAGCTCAAGAGAGATAACGAGGCATTTACATATTCAAGTGCATCATGGGACATGTGACCAAAATATGTGAAAGGGCATCACTCTGTGATAATACCCAGGAGTCAGTTTTGATGATCTAGCAGGTGTGTTTGTGTGTCTCCCCTCCTGGACACACTCTGCATGTGTATTGCAAAATCTATAAGCTGCAGAACTGAAATCATGCGATTCTGCAGTGATGCCATTAACAGACAGCTGTGTGAGAAATACAGAAAATGTGTGAAAAACAACCAGTTTAAAGCACCGCCGTACTTTCTGCGCACTGCTGAAATCCTGTGGCTGCAGGAGTGTGTTGCATGGACAAAACTGCTGCAGTTATTTTCAGTATCTGACCAGATACAATGACAAACAGATCTGTGCATGGTTTGTGGCAGCATGCCACAAGACAGGTTGGCATAGCACATATGTTACCACCCCAACACACACACACAAAACATTCATGTATACACAAACACACACATGCAATCTGCAGTGCACATACTATCACATCAACTGAAAGAAGAGAAAATGGAGTGGGAAGAGGTGAAAGGGATTGAGTGGGTGGCAGTGGGAGAAAAAGATGGAGAAAGAGGCAGAGGGAGAGTAGGAGTGAGTGGCACATGGCTTTCAGTCTAAAAAAAGATGAGCAACACGAAACCCAAACCAGAATCTGGATTAGCTAGATAAGGAAGAGGAGGGGGGACAGGGGAAGGCTCGAGGAGAAAATGTAGGTTTCCTCTGCAACGAAAATGGTGCAGATGCACACGCTCGGTTTCATGCTCATAAATGTCCTCTAAAATATGAATACTGAATGAGTGTGTGGGTAGAAGGAGAAGAAGGAGAGAGCATGAGGACGGGAAGACTGAAGATGAGAGAGGCAGAGGGTGAGATGGAGATAGGAGATGGGTGAGATTCTTTAGGATGGACAGAACAGCGCTGTGTTGTGACAGAATAGGAAGAGACAGGATCATTAGAGGCAGCCGGAGCAGAGCCAGGGATGTGACAAATGCTGGAGACAGAATCTTGATCTGAGCAGAGTGTAACACTGACCCAGGCAGAAAAAGAGAGAGACTGGAGCAGATGGATGTATGACAGAGAACAGAGGAGATGGAGAGATTTGGGACTGTGCTGCAGTCGGGTATAGGGGTATAGCCGGGCATAACCACAGCATTCTCAGTAGCCTGTCTGTGCAGGATTGTGCCCCCACTACATCCCAGCTCCTCCTCAGCCTGTCGCCCCAAGCAAATAGTGTTCCTTTCTTGTTGATTCCTATTGATTCGGACACCATAACAAGCTACCTGCAGGACAGGGAGTCGCTGTGCATACAGAGCTTCTCTGTAATCATAGTGAACTGATTGTGCAACCCTTGTAACACATGACCCCAGGGATATTATGTGATTGCAGGTCATGGGCTGCATGGTGGTGCAGTGGTTATCACTGTCGCTTCACAGCAAGATGGTCGCAGGTTTGAATCCGGCTTGGGGTCCTTCTGTGTGGACTTTGCCTCTTC
Organism: Pterois miles; assembly: GCA_947000775.1. NCBI lineage: Eukaryota > Metazoa > Chordata > Actinopteri > Perciformes > Scorpaenidae > Pterois > Pterois miles. The sequence goes on from CAMQGK010000604.1 coordinate 1,526,728, forward strand.
TCCCCATGCTAGCATGGATTTTCTCCGGGTTCTCCGGCTTCCTCCCACAGTCCAAAGATATGCAGGTTAATTGATGAATAAATTGCCTGTAGGTGTGAACGTGAGCACGAATGGTTGTCTGTCTCCATTTGTCAGCCCTGTGTTAGTGTAGACCTGTCCAGGGTGTACCCCACCTTCACCCAATTCCAGCTGCAATCGGCTCCAACCCTCCCGCAACCCATAACGGGATAAGTGGTTGAAGATGGATGGATGGATTGAGATTAACAATGTTATCCTGCTGATCATGGAAATATGCTAAAAGCTCTTAAAATATCAGTAAACATACTGCACACACCTTACATTTTGTTAAGAACTAAATATTTTTTATTTTTTTGGATTCACTCTATGGCTTGCTCTATAGTTTGCTCCTCTTTTTAATTTTTTAAACAAGCTCTATTTTTTCCTCTTCTCTACAGCAAGATCAAGCTGGACAGCTTATCCCAATTGTGGAAACAATCAACTTATTATTATTATTATTATTTTTAAATCATGATCCTCAAAATAATCCTATATTATCCCATCTCCACATCAATGTCTTTGTCGCCAAAGCCACATCCTTACATGTTGTATGCAGAGTGACATTCACTATTACTTGACGCTTTGGCGATATTGTTCTTGTTACATTCATGCCAGTAAAGCATATTAACTGAATTGAATTGATATTTTAAACTGTATGCATTTTTCACTCACCATATAGAAGTATTTACATTACGTGGATTGGCACAGGACATCCATACTTACTGCAGAAACCTTATGTGCTCAGTGAATGTCTGATACATCCAGGATGTATGCAGATGCTAAAGTGAAAGCTGGAGTCTGTTCATCTGTGTCCACTTTCACACACCTTAGTTTACATATGTTTTCTTCTCACCTCCAGTGTGTGTGAGTAAAAGCTCCTGTATTTGATGTTGACATTTAGAGCCACAGTGTGTGAAGAGTGGTAGATGACCTATAACCAGGGACAAGTAAATAATCACACCCCTGCTGATCACTGAAGCATTGTCTACAGGTGTTTTGTGTCTGTTGGTTTAAGATTGACTCAATTTCTAAATGTAGTTCTGTTGTATGTGTTTACTGTCTGTTCAAGCACATCACAGGAAATGCATGATTTGACATTGCTACTCTGTCACAACGTCCCTATTTTTAAGATAACCAGGCATCCTGTTTATGTGTGTGTCAGACCATAGACTGTATAAAAGAAGTGGACGTAGTCACTGTGACGTCACCCATTGGTTTGTGGACTGTTTTGATTCCTTGAGTTTGGCAGTCGCCATCTTGTTTTTTTGCAACCAGAAGTGACACCAGAGAGTGGAGCTACGTACAACTGAATTAGACATTTTAAGGCGACTAAAAGGTTGTAATAAACTTTGATGAACTGAAAGCACACTGTGAAAGGATTAAAGTTGTAAGTTGAAAACACCCCAGACCAGACAACACTGTGGTAGTGACCTGTCAATCACAAGGTAGCCACACCCTAAAGCATCCCCTGCTTTATGGTCTATTTGACTCTAAATGGGACCATAATTTACTAAATGAACATCATGCTGCATTGAAGAAGACTTGAAAATAGTGATTGAGACCATAAACTCATGTTTACAGTGTTTACTGAAGAAATAAATCAAGTGAGAAGTAGGCTCATTTTCTCATAGACTTCTATACAATCAGACTTCTTTTTGCAACCAGTGGAGTGGCCCCCTGCTGGATGTTAGAAAGAATACAAATTTATAGGTACTTAATCATTGGCTTCAGCTTTCAGAGCCGGAGGCTGCCCACTGTGCCAGACTAAATGTGAACACCTGTGAAAAAAAAAAAATCAGTTGTTTGATAGTACCTGCACCATCTTACATCCATTCAAACTGTAATAATAAACACAAAGCTGCTTGAAGAGATCCTTTACCCTGAATCTGTCTTTTTGATTATCAAGCAGTCTCCTCTTGTTGGCCTGGGAGTTGCCTGTAAATGGTGACACCTTTTCACAGCAAAACATCCATAGAAACTTCTTAAACCCACCTCACATAATCCAGTTCTGTGCTGGCCATGCATATGCTCAGTGATTATGGCTGAATATTTCACAGCATCAGAGCTTTGAGGGACAGTTTTTGGAGAAAATGTGTTTCTGGATGGTTTATGTGGACATTTTGATGGTGACCTTTTCCAACATGTAATACTGGACACTTATGATAACTGACACAAGTAAGCTGAAGATGAGAACACACAAACTTTGTACAATGACCATTTAAGCCTGCAGAGAATGTTTATTTTGCCTTCAGATACTGCAGATCATCATTGGATCACTTTTTGGTACCTGGTTGTAAGGTTTAGGCTTGAACGATGATGTTGCAGTAGCATATTCAATAACTGTAAGACTTGGGGTTGGTGTTTCTCTGTTGTGATAATGGGCTCGAATTTATCACCCCATGTTTTCAAACCAGTTTGTGTGATCTGCTCTCTCTGGTGTGTGTTTGAGATGTTTGCCAGACAAAGTAAGTGTTCTTTGTGAGCTTGGTTACAGTGGTGATAGATGTGGAGGTTTCTCAGGGAGAGAATGTGACAGAAAATAAAGAGGCTGTAACCAGCAGGCTGGGTGCCACAGCTTGGCTTGCTGCTGCTGCTGCTGCAGCTTCACTATGTGAATGAGATGGAATAGTAGGATACTAAAACACCTGCTGCTAGTCTTACCAGATCAGATGGGACTTGCGTTTGTTGTTTGTGCAGATTTTAGATTCAGGACCAGCTTCTGCATCTACCTCTGGGACGATGTATTGATATATTGACGGTTTGAGCAGTGAGACCAGGTGAGTTTTACTGTTTATTAGCAACGATGGATACTTGTGTGTGTACCAACTGAATGAAGACATAAGAGAACAGCTAGAGTTTTTAATCACCTATTGAGTTAAAAGCCTTGTGTAAGTAAAAATAAGATTATGTTGGATTTACTAGGCTTTAGCATGTGTAGGAGATGCATCAGACAATTCAAAAGCAGTGATTCTCAGTGAAACATGTGTGATGCTGTACTGCATGCCAGTGCCCTGTTTGTTTCATGTCAAAGACAAAGCCGTCATGACGGACGGGGAGCCCTGTCATTGTTGTTACATCATTGTTATTGCATCACGTGGGTGCGGGCCTGGGCCTGGCACACAGTAGCACGCGGCGCTGAGCACAAAAGCATTGCTCACATGCAGGAATATGTCACAGTCTTTTCACAAAACACATGTCATTTGGATTCAGACGGAGTCACCAGCTCAGGATGAGAGTCAAGAGTTTGCATGAGTCATGCCGAATGCAGCGAGCTGTGAGCAGAGTCAGTGGCTGCAGCTTAGCCCGGAGCTGTCTGTGTAGTAGAGTTGCCCTAAAGGTCAGGTTTTAGACATTTAGATGCTCTTTTGATCTCAGGTTACAAACACAGCAGGGTGTGTGTGCTGTGTGTCAGCTTCAGGTGCTGGGACTGAATGCATTTATTGCTTGAGGAGGTTTAAAAATACAAACATGTTTGAAATGTCTACATCAGTAACAACATCGGGTTTCTCTATTATTCCCTCAACATTAATAAGGCATTTGTTTTTCATCCTGACTCTGCATCATCTCTAATTAAATCATGGAGGGTATCATTTATATTATATTAAAAAAAAAACTTGGATGACTGAGTAAGGCGAAGGTCCTGAAAGATACATATACATGTTTTCTTTCACGTTCTTTTACTAGCATAAGTACTAATATTATAGAAGTTACAGTAAAGTAGAGAAACTTATATCTTTGATTACATAAAGCATGCACAGCTAATACTAAAACTAACTGCTGAGAAGACCTTCCTGTGAACAGAAAATAACACAGAAGAGGAATATAACATAACTGCTTGTGTTGAACCACTGGTTAAGATGAATTATTAATTATTATTACTTAAATCTCGGAAATGCTGACTTTTTCTGAGAATATTGACTCCCTACCTCGGTGCCGTAATTTTTTTTTTTTTTACCTACAATGGCCCTAATACACCGTCGTTTGAAATAACAACCCTCTTGTCACATCTTAAATTACAATAAATAGTCATGCAGGTTATGAAGACTTGAGTGCATCAATATGCTTAAAATAAAACAAAATCTAATTGTGGTTATTGATTTTACAAATGTGAGTGCACATGTCCATTTAGTGTATATAAAGTATAAAAGTATAAATCCAAATTGTGTCAGACCTTAAGTGTTGTATTTACACAGACAGGAAGGAGTTGCATAAAATAAAGGGAGGGAAGCCAGGCCCTGCCCGGTTATAAAACAATCTATGAATCCACACATAAGAAGTCATTTCACAGTGTATGGTCTCAGAGCCATGGTACATACAGTGTGTAGTCTGTAAATCATGCAGGTGAATATATATACATCTATATATACATATATATATATATATATATATATATATGTGTGTGTGTGTGTGTGTGTGTGTGTGTGTGTGTGTGTGTGTGTGTGTGTATGTGTGTGTGTGTGTGTGTGTGTGTGTGTGTGTGTGTGTGTGTGTATATATATATATATATATGTGTATATATATACATAATATATATATAAGTTTTTAATAAACTAGGCCTACAAAAGACAAAGAAATTATATCACTATATGCTTTCATAGAATACAAAATGAGTATTTTTCATAAACACCTGTAATGTGGAAGTGGGCGAAGGTGAATAATGCAACAGCTAGAACAGCATATTACAATATCCAAAATCTAGGACAATAGCTAGTTTCACGGTATTGATATAATATTATCAATATATATGATATGTTACGCAGCCCTACTTGTAAAGTGAAAATATGACATCCAGCAGTCTATATTTAAACTTTAATGTATGCAAATATGCTGGGTAGGACCCAGTGACTGATGACAAGTCCTACATGTCGTCGTGTCACTTGGATTTATAAGAGTTTCACCACAATGAAATGAAATGTTCATATGTGGCTCGAGCTATTGATAATTCTGGCTTTTTGAGTGAAGTGGCTGCATGCTGTGAAAGCAGAATTAGTCAGCCAAGTCTGTTCTCTATTTTTGCAGTGTCCAGATTTCAAAATGATCAGTATGTTGTCATAATTTACGTCAGTCCAAGTGTGTCTAGAGAGGCCTTAACTATTAAATTATTTTATTTTTATTATTATTATTATTATAGCTAACTATTAAATTAAGCGCCAACTTCTTTGATAATTGTTTTTTTTTTTTTTTTTAAAGAAAAAAAGTAACTTTTCTGATTCCAGCCCATTAAATGTAAATATTTTCTGGTTTCTTTACTCCTCTGTGACAGTAAACTGAATATCTTTTGAGTTGTGGACAAACAAGACATTTGAAAACGTCATCGTGGACTTTGGGGAAAACTGATGTTATATGGACTAAACAACTCATTGATTAATCAAGAAAATAATTGATAGATTTATCAACATATTATTGCACGGGGAAAAAATATGAAAAGGACATATTAATGCAAATAAGATGTAATCATTTTTTAAAGGAAATTCACTGTATTTGTGTGTCGGTCTATTTTATGCAGCTGTCATTGTCACAGGAATGTGGTATTTCACATTCTTAACAATTCAGTTTGCTCATATCACACTGCATGTCTTTATTTTCTGAAGATATGCTGTTTTCTGATTGTAAATATCTTATCTCGCCCCCCCAGCTCAATGTAAAGTGTAATGATCTGTTAGCATGGTGAAAACAGTCTAAGTGCATCTGCTAATGTCTACAGCAGAAGCTTAACAGCAGCACTAATAGGCTAACATCCCCTGGGTGATGGATGGGAGAGCCACTGGTGAGGATGTGGGGTTGAGACGTGTACTGATGACCAGAGTCGTCTTCCATGAAATGAGGCCAGCAGAACCGATCTCGCCAGAGGTCTGGGTTGATTAGTTGTACACAGAACTGACTCCAGTATGTCTCTGTGCAGCGTGATAGATTACCTATACTACAACTGTTGGGCTAGTCTTCTCTCTTCTGTAAGGTTTTGAAAAAGGCATGGTTGACTCGGGAGCATTTTCAAGGACTGAAGTCAGACTTACAGGTCATTAAAGGGACATTTTTCTGAGGTGTTCTTCTTCTCAGAGTGATCAATCGGAAATATTGACTGACCTCAGAATCTGTGGTTACAGTTGCTGCCTCACAGAAGCCTGAAAAGTAAGAATGCAGATTTGTTAAATGTAACCTAGTCCGGCCTGCTGATGGTTGTTAAATATGATTTCCTGAGTGTGTATTAACAAGAAAGATGACTGTGACTGATAGCTGATAAAGATAATGGTGCTTATAATGATGCTTGTCTCAAAGCAATTTAAAAAGTGCTTCACTGGTCATAACTGCTGAATGGCTAATCAATCGACAGAAATTTATCCTTATGTGTTTATCAGCTTCAGCTTCTTGAAAGTGACGATTTGCTGCTTCCCTCTGTTTCATATCAATGTAGAGAGCTTATCTTTGGAGTGTTGGTTGGACAAAACAAATTGGGCATCTCTAAGGGTAATGATGAGCCTTTTTAACATTTTACAGATTTGGCCATAAATCAAAAAAATAATCCTGATCATTAGTTTCAGGCCTAGTCATGGCCAAATAGATTAAAACAAAAGGAATAAGTAACAGAACAAATTGCCAACACAAGATATTTTTTTTAAATGGTGGTTCAGCAGTCATGAAGTTTTTCTAATAATGGGGAAACGGTGATCCCAGCACTGATATATTGTATTGATTTTATTTATACATGATGTGATCATGTATAAATCCTCAGGCAATACGTTTTGTTCCTAAAACATGGTGAAATTATTATTATTATTTTGTATGGCTATTGACAGTGTTTCCTGGTAAATGGAGTGATAAAAAGAAATATCCAAACCTTGACAACAATTTTAAACCTGTCATCCAATGTTCAGATTTCTCTTCTTAAATTAGCACATATTTGATTAGATAATGCCTCATTTACATATTTAAAAATACATTTTCAGAAAAATTGTGATACCAAAAAAAAAATCATTGCCTTAATGTTAGTAATCAACTAGGGAAGTTTCATGGCAATATCTATTAGTTACATATTTAGCCTATTCACATGGGGTGTCTCCCCAACAGTTATCCACAAGGCAGTTTGCAGGCTGCAAAAGCCCAGTGCATGCTGGGATAGGCTCCCTTCCATGTGACCTGAATGGGATGAGCAAGAAAACTTCTTTATAATAACTTTACTGAGTAAATCTTCACTTTACACTTCAATAAGGTCACAGTGTTGCTCTCTACTGTAATCCCATTTAATTTATAATTATGTCATAATGTTTTTTCCACTGTTGAAGTCTCTGCTGGGAGTTTAAGCCATATCTTCACAACAGGCCTGGAGGAAAGTGCTGATAACACTGTTATAGTGTCCCTGGAGGTCTCGTGAGTGCCATCTGCATTTAAGAGATCTGCTTGATTTCACCGGCCTGATTGTTTTGGCCTAAATGAGATTTGGGGGAGTTCAGTTCAAATGTTCCCTTATTTTCTTTCCTCCCTCCTCCCTCCCTCCGTCCTCTTTAATGTTACTCCAACCTAGATAGAGTTTTACAAGTAGTTGTGAGGTGGCTTCAGTCACATGAACCTATTCACATGCCCTTGTTTCCTTCACTCTGAAAGCTGAGGAGCCACATAGTCGGCTGAAATTAAGAACGGGAATCTGTCGGTCAAGAGGCATGCCAGACCTACAGTGCATTCCTCAAGCTTTGGCTTTTTGCAGATAATCACAGCAAGTGCCCAACCCAAGCTTTATATCAAGGTATTCAATCTTGTGCTGTGGAGGGCTGAGAGTGAACACGGTTGTCTTCCATCTGATTTCACTGAGTCGCTCGTCCTTTGTGGTTGAAGGTCTTCCAATCAGTGAAACCACCTGCTGTGGTTCTTTGATGGGAAGGTAAACCTCCACCTCTCACGGTTTGATCCTTCAGCTCTTGCTGCAGTTAGCCAGTAGTAATCACCTGACAGCACAGCTCAGGCTAAGTTGCTGTGAAAGCAATTTTTGTGTCACTAAAACATTGAAGTCCTTCCTCCAGTTAACAAAATCACTGTGCTGTGATATCCGTTATAATTTGGTGTATTATTCGATTAAATCAGTTTCAAATGCCTCAGTTTGGCAAATCCTGTTCTGTCTGCGTGGTCTAAAGTGGCATAGACTGTACTGAATATAAGACGTGGATGTAGTCACCATGACGTCACCAATTGGTTTGTGGACTGCTGTTTTGAAGTCTCGAGTTCGGCATTTTGGCCGTCGCCATCTTGTTTTTTTGCAGCTAGTAGTGACATTAGAGGGTGGAGCTACATACAACCGAACGCTGCATCGGACCTTTTTAGGCGACCAAAATGTTAACAATTAACATTCATGAACTGAAAACACACTGTGAAAGACTTAAACAGCGAAAACACAGACAACACCCAGAGTGAACACCATGGTAGCAACCTGTCAATCAAAAGGTAGCCACGCCCTAAAGCATACCCTGCTATATGGTCTGTTTGACTCTACATGGGACCATAATTTACTACATCATGATGTTTTGACAAAGACTTGAAACTAGTGATTGAGACCATAAACTCATGTTTACAATGTTTACTGTGAGAAAGTAGATTCATTGCAACCAGAGGAGTCGCCCCCTGCTGGCTATTAGAAAGAATGTAAGTTTAAGACTGTTATGGGTGCAGATTGAATATTGTAGCTGTGTGTTGAGCCTGCAGTTTATTGTGCTGTTAAGCATTAAGTGTGTTTCAATCGGTGTTGGTGTTGGTGAGAGTCTAATCATGACCACTGTTGGGAGGTGAGCAGTTCAACTTTTTGTAGAAAAGGAGACGAGTAAACCGCTTCGCTGTGCAATTTCAAGCAGCCAAAGCATTTCACAGTCAGGTGAATAGTGGATGTCTGCTTGATTAAGGTCATTCACAAAGCAAAACTGGCTCCACCAGCCATTTCTTTCCCTCAATAGAATAATTATGTCCTGCCACCCAGCCTGATTCACTTTTAGCTGAAGCTATAAAAGCTTGTTATGTTGTCACAATACCCATCTGATAGCCATCATCATGCATGTGTGTGTATGATGTCCGTGGCTCATTTTCAGCTCAGTACTGCACAATGGTAGAGCTGGGTAATATTATTTCAATATTTTTATGTTTAAGTCAGTAGTGTTGCTCACCAAAACATATTATGTGATTCCCTGAGATCTACAAATGTGTTGAAAGCATTTTCTTCCTCTGTAAAACATTTGCATAAGCCAGTTGTTTTTGAAAAGTTAAAACCTGCACTGTTTACATACATTTTGGCACAACAGAATGTCATCGCCACCTGTAGATTAGTGGAATAATGGAAAAAACTATTTGCAAAAAACAACCAGTACATAACACATTTAAACATTAAGCCACCATTGGCCTATTAGTTTTTGGTGAAAAAGCAGACAAGCGCAAAAAAATTATTTCATTGCAACATCATTAAAGGTACAGTGTGTAGGATTTGGAGGCATCTAGGGGTGTCTGACTGAGTACACGGCTCACCCCTCCCTTTCCAAGACTGCGGTGATGTGAGTCCAATTTGTGGTAATACCGTTCACCTCGCTCAGAGGCCATCCTTACCGTAATAACACTACTTTAGGAGAAACGAGAGACAGACGGCTTTGCACTCTGTGACTCACATTAACATAATTGCAAGAGCGTGACGCAGAACTACGGTGGCCTTCAGGTAATGGAAATGGCTCTCTTTAGGGCCAGTGTTTGGTTTGTCTGTTCTGGGCTACTACAGAAACATGATGGATCAACATGGCTGACTTCGTGAAAAGGACTCACTCCTTATGTAGATTTCAGGTTATTATACACTAATGAAAACATAGTTAACATAGTTAGTCTGGTAATAGATCCTCTGAAATACTGCACACCGTTCGTATAAGCATTTTTTGATAATGCTTTACAGAACCTGATCGATATACAGATTTAGACAAAGCACTACTGCAGGAGAAGTTTTGTTGTTTGTCAGTATTCATCTGTGTCACAATATTTTATTCTATGTCGCAATGTGAATATAACCTCATGTGCATTTATTGTGAATATGATATCTTGTGAATAGGTGTAGATGTGTTCTGCAGTGTCACAATATTTCAGTCTCTGGATTTTTCATTTGCAGAACTTCCTAAAAGTAATCCAATAAAAAATTTGGTCATAAAAATAAATAAATAACTGCACATAATAGAGCAAAAAGTACAGGAGCCCATATTTCTTGTTGATCCCAAACAATAGGGGAAACCGTTGATCCGTATTTAGACTAAATGCAAATCAGCACAAGTGTTAAGGCTCAATGAGGGGCCACTGGAGACATAAAGGAGGGAACTAGAATGTGGCTAAACACTGGGGATAAAAAGGCATATGTTATGATTTTAAATGTGTGTAGACTTGGCGTGAAGATATAACTGTATAACTATGGACTGTGAATTTAGTTAGAAATTAAAAGTGAACTCAGTCTGACAACAAGGTCTCCAATGTTTCTGTGTGTTTAGTAGAAAGGTATTTCTCCACCAGATCTGCTCAGAGGAAATGCCAGTGTTTCTCTGTAATACTCCACACGTCCCTACTGAGAGCTATGTAGGTGGTAGCACAAATGCCTCAATGAATGTTTTTTTTTCCTCTGCCTGATTTCTTCCTTCAGAGGTAATTACAAAGCACAAACTAGAAACAGGAGATTCTCTGCACAAGAGTTTGTTCATATTTTAAGCTTATTTCTTAGGATTAGCTATGCTGGGTGATGCACTTTCTTGTCCACCTTATTGAAGAAACCTCTCTTTAATCTCTTCATGATAATGTGCTGAGCTTGTATCTTGAATACATTTAATGCACTGGTTTGGAGTGAGGCCTTCTGTCCTCTGTACATGTCTGAAAGGGAAACTCTGCAGTCTGTCCAGGGTCTGATCTTTTCCATTTTATGATTAGTAGTGTATATAAGGTAGGCTGCACTCTTGCCTCACAGCAGGAGGGTCACAGGTTCGTCTGGCTTGGGACTCTTCTGTGTGGAGTTTGCATGTTCTCCCCGTGTGAGCGTGGGTTTTCTCCGGGTACTCCGGCTTCCTCCCAACAGTCCAAAGACATGTAATTTAGGTTAATTGATGACTCTAAATTGCCCGTAGGTGTGAATGCGAGTGTGAATGGTTGTCTGTCTCTATGTTGTCTGTCTCTATGTGCCCTGCGATGGACTGGCGACCTGTCCAGGGTGTACCCCGCCTTCGCCCAATGCTAGCTGGGATCGGCTCCAGCCCCCCCGCGACCCCTAACGGGATAAGCGGTCGACGATGGATGGATGGTAGTGTATATAAGGTGTAGTAGATGCTTTTTCATGTTAAAATGGGGATGCACCAATACTATTATTGGATATCAAGCCAATATTGACTCAGTCTATTGTCTTCTATGCTTATATGCTATATACATTATATACTAGACCAATATGTTCCTGCATTAAAAAGGCTTACACTCTTTTTTTTTTTTTTTTTTTACCAAGTTGCTGATGTACAATTTATTAGTTAAATATTAAATAACAGTTCAGTTTATATCTGTGTATTTATTTGTTTTATTTTGTTTTACAAAGTTAGGACTGCAATGTCTAAGTCAAGCCTGCACAGTGAGGCATACAGCTTACTGTATTAATGAAATACTGGTATCAGATTGATACTCAGTATCAGCCAATACCCGAAGCCCAGGTAACGGTATTAGGGCTGAAAAAGTTGGATTGGATTACTCATGTTAGTGCAGGACAATGAGCCTTAGGACACTTATTTATCTTAATTATCTCTCTCAGACACCGCCTATCATCTGTGCTTCCATCATCATTATTAGGACATGGAGTTGCCTAAGAAAACATTGTGAAACTCTAAGCTAAAAAGCCACAAGTGTTATTTTCACAGCAAGTTATTGTTCTGCAAACAGACATGACCAGCGACAGGGGATCAAACACTATGAGATCTTTAACCGGGAGGAATCTACGTTTTATCACAAAAACATGGTTGATGCTGTCATTGGCACATGTTCACATAATAGCGTGTTTCCATGTCTTCAGTATTTCCTGTATGCGGATCAGTCACTGGTATGGATTATGTTTATTTATGAAAACATCCTACAGTGTAGGTGCAACATGAACTTTGCTCCATGTTGGAAATGCAACACATACAGTAAAGTTCCTATAGAGTACTCCAGGAATGAGTCCTAAAACCCAGAAGTGAGTTAGCATTTTAGCATTTCTGATTCTCTCGTCTGGAAGTCAGTGGATTCTTTTGAATGTGTTTTTAGTTAGATGCCTAAAATAAGATCTTGGGTTAACACAAGCTTAAGAGATTTTAACGTTTTGTTCTACAATATAAAATTTGTGTCTTAAGAACGTCATCACGCCGACTCATCTGCCTTTACAGCCTCAGTGTATACTCATGTTCATGCACTGTGGTGTAGTTTGTTTCTAGCCTAATGTTAGCTTTTTACTTTTGGTGATTGCATTTATGCCTCAACAACCGTGTTCATATGGTGTCCATATGTGAAGAACAAAATCGTGTGTTTGCCACAGAACTTATTTTCTGCAATAATCCAAATCCCAACGGAAAAATCTCATTGGATTTTTGTTGCAACTTCCAGGTTGGCCAAAAAAAACAAGCCATCTCTGCACCACTCTATTGTTACAGGCGGCTGCTCTGCTAGGTGTCATGCACTCTCATTCGCTGTAGACTCCCCGACAGGTCCACATATTTAGCAAACTAAATATCTGAAATGCCACTATGTGACTGTAGATCCAGTGCTGATTTGCCTCTGATCTGGGACTCTTGTTTGGGTACTCCAAAAACTGTTGGCAAGTGTAAAATCAGAGCTAAAGTTTTGCAGTGTGAACTAGGCATAAAAGAGCAGGTCACCAGCCATAGTCTAGTACTCATCGTCTAGGAATGGAATGACAAATATGTCGTCTCATCACTACCTGACCTGTACAAGGAAACAAAACATCATTATATGTTGCAGTATACTGTATATCAATAGCCTGGTGCAAAACACGCAACAGGAACAAGTTGCACAATGTCAGGAAACAGAACTGTGAGCAAAGGGAAAAATGCCAAATGAAGAATGTTGCCGGACCACCAACTTGTGCCAGTACTCGGCTATCTTGGTCCAATCTGAGTTCACTTAAATGCCCATCGCTGTCTTTTTTGGACCCATTTGAATAAGCAGCACAGATCTTCCAAGTCCTGCTTTTTGGTCATGGTATGATCCCACCAAATTGCCTCTGCAGTTACACCCATTATGGAAATGCAGATCACTGCCTCTTTGCTGTGGTATTTTTCGGTTTCAAACAACGATGTTGTGTAACACTACATTTACCTTTGACTAGGGAATGATGCAACTGTCCCTTGTGTGCTGTTTCATGCAGGCACGATGTGAGAAGTGAGACTTTAACAACTGTGATGACTGTGGTATTTCAGGGTGAAACGAGGAGGGTGCTGCCAGTTTCTCAATAACTAAAACATGTGAAAAAATGTCCTGAAACAATACTAAAAAGCAGAGGAGTGCTGGATAGTCACCAACAAGAAATCTTAAAACTAACTTGTGCTGCTTTACAGTGTTACTGTTTTACAGTTTTAGCATGATGGATGGCATACTTTTTTGACAAGCTGTCTTTTAGTTTTCAGCAAATATGCGGGAGCTGTGTATGATAAAGGCTGTATCAGCCTGTATCAGCAGCAGAAGGCCTGCATCAGCCTCTCTGTGGCTCCTTCTCTCCCTGCTATTTCCTCCCTGCCATGCTTTTTACAGTTCATTTCAGTTTAGCCCAGAGGCAACTTCAGTACAAACTCAAATTTCCAGCAAGGAGAATGGACACAGTGACGTAAAAGAGGCTTTTTCATATGGCCATACCCACTGTGGTACCGTCATATATCAAAGCTGGCTCTTTTATTTTTTTGTTCATTAAGTGGTGCATTTTCTCTGCATCCCTTCACCCACTCAGTCCCATCCTCTCCACGTCCCATTATCTTTCATTCTTCTCCTCCTTTACAACTCTGCTTCCGCTGTAATCCCTGCAGCCAGTTTCAGTGTAGAGAGTTTCAGAAACAGAAAGTAAATCACCGCCCGGTTTATGTTGAGCTTTGAGCAAGATTTGGCCTGTTGAGACATTCATGATGCCAATATAGATCCGTTTGTTCATCATTGGTTTGCCCTTTTTTCCCGTCTTCGGTTGTTTGTAGCTCATCGTGTGAGATTTTAATGTAGTTTCTAGAACCAGAGTCTGAATTGGACCAAAAAGGTGCCAGTGCCCTAATTCAGCAGTTGCATAACATGATCATCGCACGTGTCTTGGATATATTTATACTTATATAAATTTTAGGGCTGCCAGTCGATTAAAATATTTAATAAATATTAATCACACATTTTTTATCAGTTCAAAATGTACCTTTAAATGCAGATTTGTCAATTATGTAATACTCTTATCAACAAGAGAGTAGGCAACTATGCTTGCTTTATGCAAATGTATTTGTATATGTATTACTGGAAATGAATTAATAACACAACACAATGACAAATATTGTCCAGAAACCCTCACAGGTACTGCATTTAGCATAAGAAAATATGCTCAAATCATAAAATGGCAAACTGCAGCCCAACAGCAGCAACAACAGCTGTCAGTGTGTCAGTGTGCTGACTTGACTATGACTTGCCCCAAACTGCATGTGATTATCATAAAGTGGACATGTCTGTAAAGGGGAGACTGGTGGGTACCCAGAGAACCCATTTACATTCATATATCTTCAGGTCAGAGGTCAAGGGACCTTTTTGAAAATGGCCATGTCAGTTTTTCCTCATCAAAATTTAGCATAAGTTTGGAGTGTTATTTAACCTCCTTCCAGACAAGCTATTATAACATGGTTAGTAACAATGGCTTCCTTAGTTTTTCTAGATTCACATGATTCCAGTATCTTCACTAGCTTTTAAACTGAATCTGCTACAACCTAAAAATTGGAAGTTGTGTTTATGCATTAAAGGAATTAGCGGTATTAAAACAAATCTGCGTTAATGCTTTATTATTGCGTTAACCATGACAGCGCTAATTTACATGCATGTTTTGGTAATATATCCCACTTCAAATGAATTTTTGTTTGCATTTCAACATACATTTCCACAGTTTTTATATAAATGTGGCCTGTTTGATTTATAAAAACTTTTTTTTTTAGCTTTATACAAATCAAATTGTCTGAAAAAACATGCAGGTCTTCAGTGCTTTGTTGAGACTTGTTTGACTGTCAAAATTGGGACAAAGCAGTTGAATTTCATGAAAGACCTGTCGTTGAAGGATGTGCACCCAGTAGTAAAGCAGTCAGGTCCACTGCCCATAGTGCGAAGTGTCTCGGTAGTTAGCACGGGGGAGGCTTGGTGTTGGGTTGTTGCCACATGCAACTGGTAGCCTCTGAATCATTTTCAGTGCTGCTAATGGCACAGTTAGAGCAGTACTCAGAAATCTCTGGCTCGTTGGGGGTGGTGGTACGCATCAAGAAGTAAGGGTACTCATATGGACCATTTCAGGCACTGTGCAGCACATTGGGTTAACCTGAAGATGTCCCTCTCCCTTCTGTCTCTCCACAGGGCAGTGATGCCTGGCATGGTGATGTTTCGGCGGCGCTGGTCAGTTGGCAGTGATGACCTGGTGCTGCCCGCCCTCTTCCTCTTTCTATTGCACTGCATCTGGTGAGTCACTGTATTGATTTTTTTTGCATTTCATTTTTAATATGTCAATGTATTTCTGCTGCATGGAGATATATATTCCTTACTGTTTCACACTCAGGTTGGTGGTTCTGTCCGTGGTTCTGTTCGGCCTCCCATATGGCTCAGACCAGTCCTGTTCTGTGACGCTGGTGGACCATGGCCGAGGCTACCTGGGCATCCTGGTCAGCTGCCTCATCTGTGAGAGTGCCATCATGTGGTTGAGCATGAGAGGCAGCATTCTGTACACACAGCCCAGGGAAGCTGTGCAGTATGTCATCTATATACGGCTAGGTGAGACACGCAGAGGCTCTCTTTAAACAGGATTACCTCTTGATGCTTGTATGGATCAGAGGTTGTGGTTGGGTGGATTACTTGTGGTTCCAAGTTAAGATCTGAACACTGTTTGTATTGATTGGACAGATATTGATCATTATTCACCCCACTCCCTCTCTCTTTCTCTCTCCAGCTATTCTGTTGGTCGAGCTAGTTTATGCTGTGGTGGGAATTGCCTGGCTTGTCCAGTACTACCAGCCATGCTCTGATGTCACCGCCAAAAACCTGGCTTTGGGTGCGTGAAAGAGGAAATAAAGGAGAATGGTCATTTTAATAGTTAGCAAATAATCACAATAATTGTGCATTTTATGAGAAAAGCTGAAAATCCTAACACAGAGCATATCATAAGGTATATTTTCAGATGTGGTGGGAAGTCAGATTTGACCTCTGAGGACTGTGAGAGGTCAAATCCAAGATGGCCCCCAGTCTACCACATCTACTGGACAAACGTGTTTCATTTTGGAAACAAACACTGTAGAAAAGCATTTACAACTATGTTGGGGTTGCCCATTCATTTGGTGATACTTTTGAGATTGCCAGAAAACAAGGAAGTACATTTAGGTCACTGTCAGTGTAAAACTTTACCAGAAAATACGCTGTTCAAGTTGGTAAATGAACACCCAGTGATGTCACTGTGGTGAATTTGAACATTAGATGTGGTGGACTGGTGGCCATCTTGGACTTGATCTCTCATGGTCCTCAGAGGTCAAATCTGACTTCCCTTCACATCTAAAAATAAATCTATTTGTTATCATATGATATCTTATCCGCTGTACTATAAGTGTTTTTTTAATGCTTGAATGTGAATGATATTTTAATATTCTCCGCAGGAATCGTTGCATGCAACTGGCTAGTGATATTCAGCGTTTGCATTACCCTCATGTGCACCTTTGATCCTACGGGTCGGACATTTGTCAAACTGAAAGCCACTCGTCGCCGTCAGCGCAACCTCACTACGTACACACTCAGGTACTAACAGGCGCTAAGCTTCTTTATTTCTCTTTCTGTCGCTGATTTTGCCTCGACACAAAAACTGAGCCACAGCATCCAGGGCATCCTGTTTGTCACACACATTCAGTTTTGACAGTATTCCCTTCCCTTTTTCTCTCCATTAGACACAGGCTAGAGGAAGGCCAAGCCAGCAGCTGGAGCAGAAGGCTTAAGTTCTTCATGTGCTGCACAAGAGCCCAGGATACGCAATCGGTGAGTCACAACACACACTTATCCACTTCCTCTCTGCCGTTAGATTAAAACAGAAAGGACTGAAATCATAAATATGTCAGTTATAATGTCCAGTGAGCCAGTCATTAAAATAAGCCCTAAGAGGAAAAGTCAAGACTGTGACACAAAGGCGCTCACCGCCCAGCTACGTACTGGAAGCAACAAGCATTTCAGATGATATCAGAATGTGAAATTATTTAATTTCTGGCCAAATCAATTTGCAAGCAAGTCCGATGAATTTTTAGTCTCTGACGAAATTAAAGACTTGCTGTCCTTAGTGAGATGGTATGAACGCTCAGGTTAATGTGCTTTGAAGCTTTCTAAATATCCAGGCATTTAAATTATACTGCCTTACATTACATACAGAAATACATACTTGGTGAAGTCCGAGTGTGTATTTACAGTAATCAACAAGTAATTACATCCACAACCACTTGTCCCATTAGGGGTCGCTGGGGGGCTGGAGCCGATGCCAGCTGGCACTGGGAGAAGGCAGGGTACACCCTGGACAGTTTGCAGGGACACAAAGAGACAGACAACCATTCACACTCACATTCACTCCTACGGGCAAGAGTCATCAATTAACCTGAATGTCTTTGGACTGTGGGAGGAAGCCGGAGAACCCGGAGAAAACTCTCACAGGGAGAACATGCAAAATCCACACAGAAGGGTGACAGTGCTAACCACTGCACGGTGCAGCCACAACAAGTACCACTGTTTTTTGGAATTTGAGATAGAGACTTGAGAGACCAAAGTTGCCTCACGTTTTGGCTGAAGCAGTGCTAGCTAATTTATAGGGGTGTGGGAAGAAAATCTTGATATTTTGCGTGCCAATATTGTATCAATATACATACGTCAATTATTTTTGTTATATAAAATCAGTCTTGAATCTAGAGTGAAGATACTGGTATCATATGAAAATAGACAACCTAAGGAATGGATTGGCACCAACTATGGCTTGGATACCTAGCTTGTCGGGCAGAACGCTAAATAATGCCGTAATTGTGCTAAATTTTGGCGAGGAAGAACTGTCATGACCATTTTCAAAGGCATGCCTTGACCTCTGACCTCAAGGTGTGTGAATGAAAACTCAGAGTGAAAACTGTGTTGATGAACAGATGATGATGTAGTTGAGAAAAGGTAATAAATAGCAATATATCTTACTGCAATTCTCAGCATATTGCAAGATGTTTAAAATCGTGACTTAAGTATCATGGTAATATTATATCGTGGGGCCTCTGGTGATTCCCACCCTTATTAATTTATAAGCCCACATACTGCAGTTGGATTGAGGGGAAGATACATTTTTAAATTTGCTCTGAACTATTGTTCACTTGAACAGAGTACAGCATGTAGAGGGTCAGACAGTTTAGAGGTTGCATGACGAAGTGAAAACTCCTGCAGTTCAAACCTCTCTTTGTTCCCACACTTTGCCAACATGTGCTGATATCTGTCGCTGTCCTGTCCAGGATGCGTATTCAGAAGTGGCCAGCCTTTTTGCAGAGTTCTTCAGAGATCTGGACATTGTGCCTAGTGATATTATTGCTGGCCTTGTACTTCTCCGCCAGAGGCAGAGGTCTAAGAGATCTGCTATCCTGGACCAGGTATCGCTGTCTATAAAAAGATATTAATGTCTGTATTTTTGTGCTTGCGTAGGCATTATGTTGTAATGAAAAATAACTGTTCTATTCTGTTTTCTCTTCCCAAGGCCAACAATGACATTTTAGCCTTCTTATCTGGAATGCCTGTCACCCGTAACACTCGATACCTGGACCTTAAGAACTCGGTGAGTTTCTGTCTGTGTGATAAACCAGCAACAAAATGTAGGTTGTGTTTATATCACATAATCAGTGGGCTATTGTGAAAGTTAAAATGTTTAGAATTCAGGAAAATCAATATGATTTCATTTCAATGAAATACTGGATCATAAAAATACAGCTCCATCTTAAGTCACGTGTGATGTATTAACCTTCTTTGAGTTTGCTTAAAGTCACGTAAATGATGGCAAAAACATGCACAAACAGTTTTCACAACATTTATTATTATTAAGACAAAAGTAAAAAAGTGTTGATCAGTGTTGCCCAAAGATGACGTCCTTAAATGTCTTGTTTTGTCCACAACTGAAAGATATTCAGTTTTCTGAGGAGTAAAGAAACTACGAAATATTCACTTTTAAGAAGCTGAAATTTTTTTTTCTTAAAAAATTACTCAAACCAATTAATCGATTATCAAAATAGCTGTAAATATTTGACAACTAATTGATTCATTTTTTAAATTATTGTGCAGCTCTAAATGAAAATGCCCTAGGTGTTCCAGGGTCCATTGGCTATTAACTCCATACAGAGTAGTTCTGTTTATATTTTACACCATACAAACAAAACAATGGCAGTGAACCAGAGTCACCAAGTGGATTTGATGATATCTAACTGTGTGCAGTGTATTTCTATGCAGTTTGTGTGTGTTTTTGTATGTGAGCGCACTTGTATGCATGAATAGGAATATCTCAGGATGTCTGAATGTGTGATTATTACTCTCATTCCTCAGCTGTTTGTTCTGACGTGTGTGTGTCCGTCTGTCTGCCTCTCCCTCTGCCAGACCGAGATGAACATGTACAAGGATGTGTGTTATTACATGCTCTTCGCCCTGGCTGCATACGGTTGGCCAATGTACCTAATGAGGAAGCCCGCCTGTGGGCTGTGCCGCCTCGCCAGCTCCTGCCCGTAAGCACTCAAACATACACCTGCACAGTTTTGATCTATTTGGCTTCTGTGTCTCTCGAGCCTCTCCGACACGGATCAAATTTCACATGCGTCAACACTTGCCAAGTGGTAATCCACTGAGACAATAGCACTCTAGTTAGACTCACTCACTGACACCAGCTGAATGTGGAATTAATCACATTCTCTTCTCCACATTGCCTGCACTGGGATGCTAGATTATATATCTGTAATCTTACCTGTTTACTTTTGTATTTATCTGTTTTTTTGTGTTTATGTGTCTCCTCTTTTCTTATTATCTTCCCCTCTCTCACCAGCTGTACATCAGTGTCTGGCTCTCGCTTGTCTCAGTCTGTGACAGTGGAGGAGGACAATTGTTGTGGCTGTAATGTCCTGGCCATACGGAGACACTTCCTGGACAGGGACCTCAAGCAGGTTCAGATTGTCTACACTTCCTGCCACGATGCTGTGAGTAATCCGACAGCTGGCTGACGATACTGAGAGGTGTTTGGGCTTTACTTCCTAAAAGGAAAGGACGGGTTGTGTGGAGATGTATGAGGAACAGCCTCAGGATTTTATTTTTCATTTGTCCTTGCTCTGGTTTTGATGTTAATGCGTATTACTTTTTGCAACATACATTGTTGAGGTGAGTTATAGTGTATCCTATTTAAGGCATGGTCACACATGCACAAATGCAGGTGAGTGACCATCTCCTGTCGAGGCGATATTCGCCTGCCTGAAAGTTCACCTCAGTTGAAGTCCATGCGAATGCAAGTTAGCTTCACTGCTAGAAGCGAATGTTTTTTCGCCCCTTCACTCACATAGAATGAAAGTGAACGGGAAGCGAATGTTAATTTCACGCATCTGTGACCATGCATTTAAGCTGTTCTGCACACAGAGCCCCAGAGGCCTGCATACAATGTTAGGCTTGCAAACCAGATGGCAATGTGGTCAAACATACAACAGTGAATACACGGCTGCTGTGCAGTGCTGCACATCCACAAACTAGGAGCCATCGTGATCTTTTTTGTGGCTTAATTTCGTAGTTTTGGCCATCATTTGTAAATGTTTTTACAACACTTTACTCACCAGATTTAGTTTCTGAGATTTGGGGAGCTGAGTTGCTGTGTCCACATCCTCGCCAGTAAGTCAAGTGTGTGCTCAGTAGGTGTTGTGCCAAGACTGTTTGTGATTTTCGTGGACAGCTTCTTCGGGTGCACCCGAAGAGGAGAGTGTGTCCACTTTGGTGGCCTCAAGCTACATGTCCACCAGATCCGGCTAGTACGCCAGGGGGCGCGCTGCTTCACTCAACTGGCAGCTCAAGTGGCGACGTTCCCTGTTGTGGAGTGCACCTGATTGGTCTTATTCCATCCTAACAATCTCACCAAAAACTATTTATGAAAAGATTTTAGGCAAGAAATAGGCTATGTCACTGCTGAATCTCGTTTCATTTTAGAGCTAGACTGCCTCTTTTGACAGCTTGGTCTAAGGTACATGAGCCAGGCTTGTTGCACGCAATGGGCTCATTTGCATAAAGTTGAGATTTTTCAGCAAACCATAAATGTATAAAGAGCACTGGATACAGCGTTGGAGGCGGGGTCCCGTTCATTCCTATTAAAGTTGCTCGACTTCCGACTGGAAAAGTACTTGGATCTTGCGTCAATCCTCCGCATCAACTGGGCCTATGGAGCAGGTGGAGTAGCATTCGCTTGGGCACATGGCTTGGTCATGGGGTCACAGCCAGACTGTTGTCACAGCTTGCTAGCTCCGCCTCCCAGCCCTTGCTCCAGCCTCGGTCTGGGTCTCATTCACGAGAACGGAGGAAGGGAAATAACCCTGGATTCAGCTATATTTTACAACTTTTAGGACCTAATGATTTAAATAAGTGTTCTTAATGGGAAGTTGATTCACCGCAAAAAAAATTAATGAGTTACAGACATCTCTTTCCCAATGTAAGTCTATGGGAAAAAGTCTTTTTGGGCCCAATGGCATCATATGACGGACATGGAAATTGCAGTACCTGGCAGCTTCACACAAACCTTCTCCAGCTTGCCACCATGCATTGGGTGACTGCTTCTCCTGCTTTCCATAGGAAGTAAATGGAATGTGTTGTGGTGCATTGTAATGAGAAAGTTTGACTGAGTAATATACAGTTCACTTGTCAACTCATGGTCCAGTTGAGATGATTTGGAGGGAGATCCCTCCCCCCTGTGGAAAGGGGGGCAAGTATTTTTCTTTCACTTTTGATTTTACTTCCTGGTTAGCGGGAACATAATGTTGGGGACTTTTTAATCCAGAGTAATCGGTTTATCATTACCTGGTTGTTGCTTTGTCCACATTTGTTGTAAAGCTAGTATCTAGTAAAGCTGCTGCATCCTCATGTTAAAGGGGAACATCAAATTAAGAATTCCAATATGGTATTTCCATGGCAAAGGAAAGACCAATCAATATTTGTGGAAATGAGCTGCTCTCTCTCAAAACCAGAAACCAGAGAAGTGAGTCTCAAACTCTCTGATGTTATAGGGTATAAAGTCTGGAGCTGCTCCATAGACAACGAATGGGAGAAGAATGATTTTGTGGACCCACACAATGTTTGTTTTCATATTTTATACCCAGTTGAGCTTTATTCTATTGTAGTGATCACAGTTGTGAAACAAAATGTTCCCATATACTCGGATCGTTCCCCTGGGTGCTCTCAGAGTCATCTAGAACATCTCCTTTATTGTCTATGGAGCAGCTCCACACTTTATACCCTATGACAGTACACATTTGAGTTTTAGCGCTCTAGTTTTGGGGTTTGGGAGAGAGTTGTTCATGTTTACTAATATTTTTGGTCTTTTGTTAAATGTAGGAATTACGTATGGATTTTAAAAATGGGTGTAGTTCCCCTTTAAGGCAATTACTTTGATTCCTTGGTTGTTTGAATGGATTGGCATGATGGTCACAAGAATTTACCAATAACTAAGTGTAGTGACCAAAGAAACACAGTTTAACTCTACTGTTTTGGAGCTAAGTGTAGTTTTAAAAGTCAAAACGGCCTCACTCCAGTCATGCATAACTCACATCACTTTCACATCCAAATGAGCACTTATATTCCCATTGAATTAAAAATAAACTGTTGTTGAAATAGTTTCCTATTCCAATGGATATTCAATTAACTGATGCTATTTTTACGTGGAATTTCCATAGCATTCACACTAGCACATGATGATGATTTCTAAAGCAGAGCACTTCTTGGTGAGGTTAGCGCTGAGTTTCCGTCTATGAACTTCTGCCATGGAGTGGCTTATATTACTTAAGTGTGCGGCGCCAAGTGGAGAAATGTTTGACGACAAAGAAGTGCTCCGTTTGCTGGATAAATTTGGAACTAACCGTTAACCGTCTGCTCTGTATCTTCCACACAGGTTTATGAGACGCCGTTTTTCGTGGCAGTGGATCATGCGAAAAAGAAGGTTGTCATCAGTATCAGAGGAACCCTATCGCCAAAGGTAACTTTTAGCTTTCTTGTCTTGTTTTTTACAGCAGTATACTGTATCTTCAGCTCCCTGATGACCCCTTCAGTACCTCACAACACCAACACCTCCAGAGCAGGTGAAGTTCTCACAGTTTAATTCAGCGTTCTCAAACTCCTACACCTTTCACGCATAGAGCAGAAACGTGACTGTCCACTGTTAGAAGTAAATGTTTTTTAACACGAGTATTTTAGAGTTCCTGTCGTGTTTTAAGACCTAAATTGAACCAACAACAAAGAGATTAATCACAGCAGTGTAGTAGTGGAAGAAGTATATAGATCCTTTATGTCAGTAAAAGTTCTAGTACAAGTACAAGTACTGTAAAAATACTCCACTACACGTAAAAGTCCTGCATTCGAAACTTTACCAACGTAAACGTATGTAAGTATTATCAGCAATGCATTTAACTGCTGTAGATGTTTAAGGCAATGAATGATATTTTATATTTATCATTCAAAAGTCAATTTTTCATGAGCTTAGAAAAACAGCCCCGTTTTCAGATGATGCATTTTCCAGCTGATCCAAGAGGAGTTTAAATTAAAGAGTTGTCTGTTTAGCTAAAGAAGTATTTTCTCAACACATGAAGAATCCTTCAGTTCATCACAAACTCTCACTCACAAATTCTTTTGTTTTCCCTGGACAGGAAGGGTAGACGTAATTAGTACTGTAACAAAGGCAAAATGTCTTTTGAGAGGAAAATACTAGTGATGTACCTTGCTGTGCCGAGGCTTTGGAGCGTGTCAAGTAATCCAAGAAGTCTGCTGTGAAGCGCGTATCGAGGCTTGTATCGTTTTAGACAAATGACGACATTCAGTTGAGAAGTTATTATTCCTGAATAAAAACGAAACATGTCTCCCCTCCCATTTTCCTATAGTGACACAAACCACTGCCACATATCTGGTATACATGTACAGTATATCTATATTGGCCTGTTTTACACTATTTGACCGATAGATGGTTTCTTGTGCACATGAAGCCCATATGAAGCCTTGTGAAATGAACCCTTTTGCAAACCAGTTTGCTGGAGAGCTTCATGAAGCTTCATCCCGTCAGTCTCTGCTGCTTTGCTTCCAACCAGTTGAACCCCGTAGCTACTGTTCACGTTTCAAATAGAGTACAAAGATTGAAGAAGCACTTAAAGATATTTCTGAGTATGGACATTAAAGATAGTCAGTTCTGAGTTGTCATTGCTCTCAGGCCAAATGTGAAGCTTCTGACATGTACTATCAAGAAATGAAACACCTTCACTGGCTGTGGTTCTAAGATACAGTAGGTACCACTGTAGCTGTACAGTATGTTGAGCTAAGGAAAAGTAAGACTAAAGTAAGACTGACGTATAGAGTCTATATGAACATATACCAGTCTTTAGGCCTGCAGCTAATATTTTTCATTGTCATCTGTAGATTATATCCTTGGTTAATCAATGAGTTGTTTGGTCTATAAAATGTCAGAAAATGGTGAAAAATATCAATCAAAGCTGCCCAAAGCCCAAGATGACATCCTTGTTTTGTCTTGTTTGTTTTGTCATAGAGGAGTAAAGAAACCAGAAAATATTTTTTAAGAAGGTGAAATCTGAGAATTTGGACTTTTTTTGTCTAAAAGTGACTCAAAAGATTAATCAAGTATCAAAATAGTTGGCAACAAATTGATTTAAACCATTGCAGTTCTGCCTTTCTTTCATAGTCTTAGCTGCAGCTCTTCAGGTACAGCTCATACAGCATAACAATAATAATCCAATTTGCAATGGAAATTGTGAATGGTAGTTTTAATTCCTTTGCCTAATCTGTACACTTTAATTAGTAAGATGTTCTTTTCCCTTTCTCTGTCTTAATTCACTTCACCCACTTGTGTTCTCTGCTGTATGCTGTCTTTTGTAGATTTTTTTTTAATGTGTCTTGTGTGTATCAGGACGCCTTGACTGACCTGACGGGAGACTCGGAGCGTTTACCTGTAGAAGAGCAGCACGGGACTTGGCTGGGCCACAAGGTCAGAGATTACTGTTTTAAAACACATTAAGTATACTCCTTTCTTCAGTCTCCTATGAGGTGTCTCCTCTTTACGTCTCTCTGTTCCCCTTTGTACACTTTCAACAAGTAAAATTATCCCACTCCAAAGGTCACGTCAGTTGTTGAATAATAGCTATGGATATTTTAATAAGAGATTAATGTCGCAGACTTCCTGTTTCCCTCACCATCTACCCCTCCACTGAATCCCTCTCTCTTTCTCTCTACTCTCAGGGGATGGTTTACTCAGCAGAATACATTAAGAAGAAACTGGAGCAGGAAATGATCTTGTCACAAGCCTTTGGAAGAGACTTGGTACACGACTCAGTATACCTTATTAAGAAAGGCAGGCTCAGGAATGAACCTTTTCTGTAATTTAGCACTTTGTATTAACACCACTGTTTATTCAAGGCCACGCTAGCTGTGCAACAGCACACTAACCCTAAGCCTGCTCTATATAAACAGTTCTGCAAATTGTAGTAGAGGCAATTTGTTTAAGTGATTATCATCACCGTGGAAACAAAAGTGTGCTGTCCTGAGAGTAATGACTCTGGCTGTCTCTCCCAGAACAAGGGCACCATGCACTATGGGCTGGTGATAGTCGGGCATTCTCTTGGTGCAGGCACCGCTGCTATCCTCTCCTTCCTGCTGAGACCTCAGTACCCCACACTTCACTGCTACTCTTACTCTCCACCTGGTGGCCTTTTTAGGTGAGTCAAGATGAGTCACTCTCTTTGAGTACATTGTGCAGGAAGTCATTAAAAGCTTTTTTTGCCACTTTCATGCATAAATCCCATGTTTATGTTCATAAATACCACACATAACCCAAGTTTGACACAGATTACACCTAGGTCGCCACAGTTTACTGAAGCCCTGGGTGTGGAGCTGTTGTTCATACAGATCACTGCTAAATCTCAGACTGATACCACACCTAATATAAATATTTTTAGTTGTTTTTCAGTTCATCAGAAATGGTCCCAGCTGTGTGTATGCTGGAGACTAAACACGACAGTGTGAGCAATGTGCAGTAGTTTTTTTGTGCCATTTTTTTAGAGGGGGGTACGACATGCAACAACACATTTCAGTTATGTATTATGCATCTTAACCATTCGGCTGTCAGTACTCCCTAATGTAGTCCAGTTTTATGAGATGTTTTTCATTAAAAAGCTGAATTTATGGATTTGAAGCTAGAAGGCATCCCAAAATGATTTCATAGTAACTGATTTTTTTTTTTTACATTGTGTTTATTGGTTTTCACTTAGTGATGATAGTACTCACCTCTCATGACAATTATAGTATATCAAAATAAGCATAGTGAGTACAAACTACAAATGCACTATGCCTCCTAGAAAGTACAATAAAAAGAATTACATATACGTGTAGACATACACACAAACAGTATATACATATGCACACATGTTCATATAAGAGGTAATGCACAGGGAGCCAGCCATCACTCCAAAATAAACCCTTGATAGGGCGAAACCCCGTTCGTTGCCCTGTGGGGGTTTACCACACAAAAATGACCCACTTGCTGCACACCATCCAGCCCGTTACACAGCTACTTAATAAATTAATAATTTGACATGAAAGTGGTCCTACAGAGTCCGACATCAGCAACGGTCTGTTATACATAGCAGCGTTAACTGAATTGTAATGCTGTAATTATTATACAATTTTTTTGTTCATCCATTAATAACAAAGCCAAGCAGGCATTTTTTTCTAAATCGTAAAGCCGTTTGTAAAAGCTGTTAAATAAACACGCTGTTCTCTAAAGTTGGTAAAATCAGCCATCACAAAATTTCATGTGTGATTAAATAAGTTTGTCTACTGTCCCAGAATTGTCCCAGGCACTATATCTTCTTTTTTTATTGTCCTCGGGACAATGGGACATCCTTAATTTCAAGCGCTGGACCAAATATACTAATTTATATGAAACAACCACAAATGTCAATTTTTTTTACCCATTCTATTAGTCTGAAACGTGTATATCCTTATGTGTGACATAGAACTGGTTTGGTTTGATCATATGTTTTTGAAAAACCAGGGTGTTGTAAAGCACAAGAGACCTGAAAAACTCTTGGACATACACTGTACTTGCAGGCTGTGATCTGTGCTTTCATTTGCTCTTTCTCTTCTTAACAGTACAGTTTATTTTTGGCCCAGTGGTTTAGAGCTAATTAGCATTTTGTCTGTCTACACTTGAGGACTATCTAACACCCTGCCACACAGCTGGCTGCAATGTTAACTGTGTTTGCTAAGCAAATCATGCAAGAGGAGAGTCTGTACCAGGAGATAACTAAATGCTCCAGTGCACCTTTTGGTGTTTTATTGAAGTCAGGAGAAGTTAATTTGTCAGACTTCGGTCAGAGGATAAGATGGGTGACAAAGTAAAGGAAATAAAGGTGTTTCCACGCAGGACAAAAGGTGTCACTGAATGATCTGAGAATGAAAATGATCTGAATCACATACCGTGGCCTTCAAAGTCACCAGATGCTGACTGCGCAGTAGTAGAGGTACAGTTGTAGCCTTGATTCATCAAACCAGGAAACCTTTTTCCACTCATCAAC
Organism: Pterois miles; assembly: GCA_947000775.1. Lineage (NCBI taxonomy): Eukaryota > Metazoa > Chordata > Actinopteri > Perciformes > Scorpaenidae > Pterois > Pterois miles. The sequence goes on from CAMQGK010000604.1 coordinate 1,554,849, forward strand.
AGTTATAAACCATAAAAGCAAAAGTGAGATGCTTTGTTTGTACTATTGTGCACCACAGTTGCACTGAGCTGTTTACCCTTGTGGCGGAGGCTCCTTCTGGCCCAATCAATCAAGACCCATTGCTCACAAAGCAAAAGCTTTGAAATGGCTTTCTTGTGCCCATTCAAAAAGCGGCGCTGCCAAAGCCTGTTTTTCAGGCACCATCAATTGTAGGCTGTGAGAGCATACTTGATGCTTTTTGGGCGTCTGTTCACATGCTAATCAAATGTGGAGAGTTTCTGTTGTTACCACCAGTTTGTGGTGTGACACATTAGCAAATGGGAAGGGAGGTTCATCTTCTGCAGGGGCAGGGTATCTTTTTTTTTCCTGTGGTTTCTGATTTAGTTTTATTAATTTTTTAGGGCTGTCCTCAACCAAAGAAATTATGAGTCAACTAAAACTCATGACTCACTTAGTTTTCCCACAAAGAATCACACAAAAGCACTACTTTAAATCTTGTGTTTACCAGAGATGTGCTCACACCTTTCTTGGAAATAAGTCATTCAGCATGAAAAAAGCATAAAAAACGACTGACTAAGAAATCTTAGTTGACTAAGACCAAAATGACCTGTTAGTCGACTAATTGACTAAGAGAGGGCAGCCCTAAATTTTCTTTTGCTTATTTTCTGTTCATCATTTCCAGTATTTTATTAATCAGAGTACAAATGCATTCACATTTGTGGGATATATTTGTGGATATGGCCAGATTAATGTTTTTCCTAAATACTGGATGTAGAATAGTGTATAGTCCATCATATTCCATTACATGGAGAGCTTTCGATTAAAACAAATGTCTGAAGTGTGAGCTGGAAGTGTGTGCAGAGAACTGATCTCCGGTCACACCCATAACTCTCTCCACATGTCCTGTTCACATAATGTTAACTGTTTGTTTCTTTTATTTACTCAGTGAGGATGCCATGGAGTACTCCAAAGAGTTTGTCACATCTGTGGTATTAGGAAAAGACCTGGTGCCAAGGTATCTCTTCTACTACATCCAGTGTACTGTGGTTAACTTCACTTTGCTGCAGTATTACCACATTAGACATACTGTATCTGCTGCTGCTCTCTCGTAGACTCGGCCTGTCACAACTGGAGGGTTTTCGACGCCACCTTCTGGAAGTGTTGCAGAAAAGTAACAAGCCAAAGGTGACTTGACACTGTAGAGGATGACAGTCAGACTTGTAGACCCGTTGTACTTTGAAAATATCACAAAGAAAGATGTAGGAAACTGATACAGTAGGTTACCAAGAATATCCTGTGCTGCCTTGCAATAATTTGGGAGAATGCTTTATGGACTGTTGACAGCAAAACATTTCTCTGCTGTACAAACACGAATGAATGATTAAATGATTATTAGAATCACGACAGAGTTGTATTGTCACCCATCTAAATCAACTACATAAACCCAGTAGCATCACACTTGCGCTGTATATTTTGCAGTGTCTCATTAAAACAAGCTGCAGGCTTCCACACAACTTCTCACAACGCTGCAGTCCCAGTACCTCTCCTGTAATTAAAGCATCACTACGTTAACCCCTGACTGCTGCAGAAACGCATACAATGTACGGAAGATATGTTTAGATTCAGATGTCATGTTATATAACTAAAACACATTTTTCCTTGCAACAGTGGAGGATCATTGCGGGAGGCACCAAATGCATCCCGAAATCAGAGCTTCCAGTCGAGGACGATGATCCTCAGTCTCAGCCGGCAGCGCCCCCCAGCAGTCGCCTGTGGCTCCACCCCAGTGACCTCAGCATTGCCCTTTCAGCCTCCACCCCCCTCTACCCTCCTGGCAGGATCATCCACGTGGTGCACAACCATCCTCCAGAGACGTGGTGAGAACATCAATTTGAAAGCTGTCTGTCGATTACAGCAATTAAATCATAATTTCTTTTTTTTTTTTTTTTTTTTTTGTACCGTTACTGTTTTACCAGTCATCAGTTGAGTGGCGTTGGCCCTTAAAGCTTGTCTTCGTACAAAACTTACATTTTTTACCACACAAATGGGGAACATGATGACAAATGGGTATAACTGATGCGTGGACACTGTTAACTCAAAGCAAATCTTATATTTGTTTCACACCTGTGACATAAAAGAACAGGCAGCTGAGAAAAGGTGTACGTTGCATACAGGGGACAGTGTGGGTTTAGTGTGGGTTTGTGTCATGCAGCACTCCATTACTCTTATAGCTGCACTCTCTGCTGCTCTGTCTATTATATTTTCTTATTTATGATCTTCATGTCTCTTATACATTCGATATATCTTTATATATTATGCTATACTTACTATTTATTTACTATTATACTAGGCTATGCTATACTATACCATTATTATTATTATATAATAGTTAGGGCTGTCAACGTTAACACAATAACAATGTGTCGAGTGGGCTAAGTTTAAAGCTATATTGAAGATACTGGCGTCATATGAAACTGTGTCATACTAGTCGCAAAGGAGGTTAAATAATGCTCTGAATAAATTTTGGTGAGAAAAAACTGACATGGCCATTTTCAGAGGGGTCCCTTGACCTCTGACCGCAAGATATGTGAATGTAAATGGGTTCTATGGGGACCCATGAGTCTTCCCCTCCCAGACATGCCCACTTTGTGATAATCACATGCAGTTTTGGCCAAGTCATGGTCAAGTCAGCACACTGATACACTGACAGCTGTTGTTGCCTGTTGGACTTGAGTTTACCATTTTAGGAGTTGAGCGTATTTTCTATGTTGAGTGCAGTACCTGTGAGGGTTTCTGGACAATATTTTCATTGCTATGTTTTGTTAATTGATTTAATTTAGTATTACATACTACATACAAGTATTACATACATTTGCATTAAACATAGATATTTACCCACTCCTGTGTTGATAAGAGTACTAAATACTTGACAAATCTCCTTTTAAGGTACATTTTGAACAGATTTAAAAAATGTGTGATAAAGTTGTGATTAACTCTGGACAGGTTGCCAGTCCATCAGTAGGGCACATAGAGACAGACACCCATTCACGCTCACATTCACACTTACAAGCAATTTAGAGTCATCAGTTAACCTAAACTGCATGTCTTTGCACTGTGGGAGGAAGTCGGAGCACCTGGAGAAAACCCACGCTTAAACTCCACAGAGAAGAGCTCCAAGCCAGATTCACCTTGCTGTGAGGCCAGAGTGCTAACCACTGCACCACCGTGCAGCCTATATATGAAATTTGCTGCTATTTTTCTTACATTGTCACTTTAATCTGCCACTGTTTGTTTTTCTTGCCCTTGTTCTTGTATAGTTTCTAGTTGTATATTCCTTGTGTTTTATTTCACTTATTCTTATTTTTAATTCTTACTTTATATAAATTTATATATAAATAAAATATAAATTTATTTGTTCTTATCCTGTCTTTGTGCTGCTGTAACACTGGAATTTTCCCTCTGGAGATCAATAAAGTTTTATCTTATATATTTAAAGGGAAACTATACATACTTTATCTATAATGTTTAGGGATAATAACATTTTGATACTGATTTTGTTAGATACTGGTATCAGTCATCACAAGCTTCTACAACACAATCAAAGTTGGCCAGTGGTTGCATTGCAGACCACAACTGGAATCCAGTGAACTCAGAGGAAGTCGATGGAGGTGCAGTATTCGGATCTCAGGCCTGTAGTAGTTCACTGCTACTGTAATGTTGCTGCATGTGTCTGGTCATTAGATCTTTAACCACCATCCGCAAGCTGGTGCAAAACCATGAGGCAGAAGTGGTTTGGTCAGGTCATCTTAACAATGACAAGATATCGTCATTGTCTGTATATGTATATATATATATGTCTGATAATGGGCTTCTCTCCTCGTCCTCTTCTTCCTCCTCTTCTTACTGTACATTGGGTCATTTTATAGTTTACTATATGCAGCGATATGCAGCGTTTTTTGCTCAGACTTGTGAGTCTGTTCTGGTTTCTAAAATGAGCTCATTTCCAAAGTCTGTCACAAAATGTTCCAGTCAGTGGTGTCACAGCCTGGATTGTGCTTCTCCCACATGGATACTGAGGCAGGCTGTTGCTAAATCAACATGTGTGTCCACTTTGTCGGTCACCGTGATTGACTAGACTCTCTCTCTTCCCTCGTAGCTGTGGCCAGGAGGAGCCGACCTACTCAGCTCTGTGGGGGGACAACAAGGCCTTCGATGAGGTCATCATATCACCCGCCATGCTTAATGAACACATGCCCCACATGGTGATGGAGGGCCTAAACAAGGTCTGTTTTTAATGTGTGTGCATGCTGATGGATTTGGTGGGGGGTGTTTGAAACGGTGGTGAAATGATCTTACCAACACTGAATAATTGAATTGGTGGATGATGTGTGAATTGTCTCTAACTATAAACATTTAAATGCATTCACAAATATTTTTAACAATTTTTCATAAAGGGGGATACCACTTTTTAAAGATTACATGTTTGACTGAAACTAGAGACCAGAAACTGAGTTTTGGTTTCAGCCACATGCCCTCATAAATGTTATGCTGTCTTGCATATGCTTTTTAAAAGAGAGTTCCAGTTATTATCAGTAATAAAAGCGAAAGCTTTCTGTCGTTTGTCTGGTAAAGAACTTTGACACTAATAGAGAAAACTCATTTGAAGATGGTTGATGCATTTATCATCTTTCAAGCCTTTTAAATCTCCCCATCTCATGACTGAACATCACAGCAATCAAAATGACAACTTTCAGAAACATTGAAGGGATTTATTTCATCATACTGTTAAAAAAACATAAAGACAGAAGAAGAAGAAGAAGATCTGCCTTTATTAGTCCCACAGTGGGGAAATTCAATTTACACTCTGTTTTTAACTTATACATGGTACATGCACACAAACACACACACACATGCAGTAATGGAGAGATGTCAGAGTGAGGGGGCTGCTCCTGACAAGCGCCCTGAGCAGTTGGGGGTTTGGTGCCTTGCTCAGGGGCACCTCGGCAGTGCCCAAGAGGTAAACTGGCACCTCTCCAGCTACCAGTTCACACTCAGTTTTTGGTCCATGTCGGGACTTGAACCGGTGACCCTCCGGTTCCCAAGCCAACTCCCTACAGACTGAGCTACTGCCGCCCCCGAGAAACATTAGGTTTCCAGTGATCCTCTTTTCAGTGGTATCTCCCTTAAGTGTCTTTTTGAGGGTTTTGGAAGACTGCATCTGACTCTGTGGTCAATTTATGCATGTGACCTATCATTAACCTTTAACTTGCCACACCATCTGTTTTTTTTCCAGTGGTTTCTGTGGTGTTAGCATAATCTTCCCGGGCATTGAACATCTGTTTTGATAACAGGGTATCAATGTGTATGTTTGCATGTGACGGCTCCACTGTGAGTATTGCACTTTCTTGTAGCCGAAGTTGTACGTTTGTCCCTTTCTGTGTACAAGGAGTTTTTATTACTTGTTTTTTTGTTTGTTTTTGTGGCTCAGCTTTGTGTCAGTGTGTCTCTGGATGGATGCTGATAAGTTGTGTGTGTGTACATCTATCTTTGTGAGGACCAGTTTGAGTTTTAGATCTTCAGAGTGAGGACATTTTTTGGGCTTGATCTCACTTCCTCTAAGGCCTGTTTGAGGGTTCAGACTTGGTTTTAAGGTTCAGGTAAGAATTGAATTTAGGCTGGAGTTGGGCATTTAGTTGTGATGGTTAAAGCTAGGGTGGGTTATGTATTTTAGAAACAGTTTTGTTATATCTGTTGAAATTAGCTTTACATCCCGATAGCAATCAATAAATCAAATGCTGACAAAAATAATAAATAAATCTGATATCTGTGGGTATTTGTTGGACTGTAATAAAACTGTCCAATCATTTTATTGGGCTCGAATGTAAGGACTGGACGGGCTACCTTGTGTGCACACTGCCTGTACACTTATTACGCTTCACCAGAGTCCACAGTCTGCTAGCTTGACAGTTGGAGATCTAACCAGTGTCTGTCTGAAAGTGAAGCCAATGCTGAAGCGCCTTAAACTTGTATTATTTCTAACACTCCTCTGGTCGCAAAAAGAAGTCTGATTGTATAGTCTATGAGAAAATGAGCCTACTTCTCACTTGATTTATCACCTCGGTAAACGTTGTTAATGGTCTCAATCACTAGTTTCATGTCTTCTTAAGTAAATATGTGTGAACTGCATCATAGCATTGGCTGGACAGTGTTATCCATCCATCCATCGTCAACCGCTTATCCCGTTAGGGGTCGCGGGGGGGCTGGAGCTGATCCCAGCTGGCATCGGGCGAAGGCGGGGTTCACCTTGGACTGGTTGCCAGTCCATCGCAGAGCACATAGAGACAGACAACATATAGACAGACAACCATTCACGCTCACATCCACACCTACGGGCAATTTAGAGTCATCAATTAACCTAAATTGCATGTCATATCTTTGGACTGTGGGAGGAAGCCGGAGTACCCGGAGAAAACCCACGCTTGCACGGGGAGAACATGCAAACTCCACACAGAAGAGTCCCAAGCCGGATTCGAACCTGTGACCCTCTTGCTGTGAGGCGAGAGTGCTATCCACTGCACCACCGTGCAGCCCTGGACAGTGTTATTCATTGTTTTATCTGTAGTTACCACTTGTTGTCATTGTTATGTGTTTATTTTATTTACAGTTCAGTTTGGATTTTATTTTATGCGCTTCATAGATTGGCTGTGTGCAGAGAATGCGGAAGCAGCGCACAGCTTAGAGGGAACATTGGTCTGGATGGGATGGACGGTCAGTGTTGCCAACTTGGCGACTTTCTTTCTAAATTTAGGGACTTTTGGAGCTAGTGCTGCTAGTTCCTTTCATTGGAAAAGAGTTGGTAACACTCCAAACTTTTAGGTTGGATAATTAAAAAAAAAACTCTAGCATATTCTTGCTAGTTTCTCCAATGTTACCAACCCAAGCTTTAATGTTCAGCTACGGGGCTAGGGAATGCAATATGTCACTGAGTGTCCTCACAAAGATAGAAACGCAGGGATGTGTGTGTTTACGTGTGCTTTGTCTGTAGTATGATACCTCTGGTGTTTCTGCAGGTACTGGAACCATTTTGTCCCCTGTCTGAGCAGGAAAACTGGGAACCAGAACAACTGGAAGTCAATCAACCCACCTGCAATACCACTGTGTTCATAACCTCGAAAACAGAACTAAACTCTCTTCCTGCTGATTCCTCCCACAAAGACTTGTCTTTCACAGCCTCGCTCATGGAGACGGAGGCTGCCTCTGTCCCTCTGACTGTCGTTGCTTCTTCCTCTCTTTCAGATACTGAGTCTGTTCCTCCTCCTCCTCCTCCTCCTCCTCTGTCAAACTGTACTTCAGCCTCAGCGCCATGTTTGGTGTCTGTCCCCCCACTTTCTACCAGTCTTTCTAACCCTCACTCAGGAGCACACTCAGTAGAAGATGATTCATACATTCCTCCACAAACCCAATCGGACCCACCCGACTCTCACCCTTGTGTAGATGAGTTGCTTGCTGCTCCTGTTCCTGAAATCCTATCTGATGACTCTAACTGTGCTCAGATAATAAGAAAATTCTCCCCTCAGGATAGTAATATCACATAGCTCTTCACAAAAACATGAAGTGTGCAGTTTACAAGTGCCAAACAGCCCTTCTGATACTCTTGTATAGACTTTATGACACTCAGTATTAGAGTTGGCCTTCATTAGCCTCTTTGCACAACACATTTATCAATCAAGTGGTATCTGTTAAAGGAGTCATTCATTGAAATGCTTAAAAACTGTCAGTGTTACAATTAATACTGTGACTAAATGGCCAGACTAATGACTTGATGTCATGTCCATGAGGTTTAACATATTTTTCCTGATGTTAAAACTCGTTTTGGTGTCGGTCCCTGAAAGAGAGGCCTTCTTAAAAGACTGGAAGTAATGTTAAAAAAGTGACCATAGATGGGGAGAGCCTGCCAGTTCCTCTGCTAAAAGAAATCACAAAAGACTGATGCAAAGCAGCTCGACTGCTATATCAGTTGAGAACAACTGGAAAAATGTTCTCTCTTGCCTTTAAGACTTCCTTTTTGCTCTTTCTTCGTGCACATAAAAACTGATGGCTGGGTGCCACAAGTCCAGGCAAGTCCTCCGGATGCCGTCAGAGGGCGTTCCAGGAAAAGTAGGAAAAGGGGAGATGAAACTCAAAGAATGTCAACAGCTGACAAAGCAAGTCGAGGCAAGGAGTGTGTCTCAACAACAACAATAAGTAGCCCCTGGAATACATCACAGGTTAATGGTGTATGTGATGGTGAAAGAATATGTAGTAATCCCTTTAAACCGTAGAGTCCAAAATAGCCTTTTACAACCCTGAATGAGTCCAGACTCACCTCTTAATGAGATTCGTCACCCTGCTTTCCTCATATCAACCCTTCGTTTTTTTCCCATTCCTCTCACAGCTAACGGTACATTTTGGTCAAGTGCCGTGGCATGAACTCGCTAACCCCCGTTCCTCAAGCTAACAAGTTTTCTTTGTATGCACAAAGTTTCCATGGTAACCTAATTTCTTCCACATTAACTGCTCTTTCTTCCTTCTTGGCCGGGGTTTTCAGTAGCTGCAGCTTGTCTCTTCTTTTCCCTTTTTTTTTGCCTTTTTGAAAGCACATATTTAGTCTTTCTTCAATCATAATCCCTTCAAGAAATTGTCAATTACTCATCAGCAGCAGATGGAGTAAGAAGGGGGGAATAAATGTGTCGGTATGGAGTACGCTGCTCGTCTCCACAGCTCTGCTGTAAAATTGCTGCTCACTGAGTTTCACAAATTTCTATTTTCTTTTTATTGCTGACATGGTATAGTGGAGGGCTTTCATTAAGACTGAAAACTGAAATTATATTTTGATGTACTCCGCCCTTGCGTTTTATAACACTATGTCAAAATGTGCTTTCATGAATTAAATACGTCATATGAATCGTTGACTGTAGGGATTGCAGTACATTATTGCATAATGGTAAACCCAAGTCTAAACTACAAGTATATGTTTGTCTCTGTGGGTACAGTACTCAGTCTGCAGTCTCATGCTTTGTTTTTTGTTATTGTGCCTCCAAGTGCAGGTGATTGATATTGCTGGTGTCAAATATTTGCTGTAGTTTATCATTTACAGTAATCTTGTGTCATCAGTCACACTCACCCATGTAACACTGTCATGTTTTCATTTGTGATCCATAACCATCTGCATAATAACTTCATACACATTTGTTTTAATGCCATTTTTTAACTCACTGAGCCTGTGTCCCTGTGATTTGTCAGCTTTTGTTTACATTAATTTCCATATGCCATTTTTTTGTTCTATTATCACATGACCTGTATGTTTTATTTTTACACCATAATGTGCTTCCACCACGTGTTTTAACTCATTAAAGTTAACCAAATACATGTAACTGTGTGTTGATGTGATTTGCCGTTAGTGTTTAGTGTTCTCCTTACATTTTTAGCTATTATTAACTCAGCACCGTTCAGATTTTGTGGGTTTTCCTGTATGTTTTTAATGTCTAATGACTTACTTTTCCTTTAACATATTGTAGTCTTGCATAGCTCTTGCTCAGGCATCATGACTCCATTGTGGGTGTTTAATGTCAGTTGGAGTAGGTGAAAGCTCACCATTAGATTGCACTTACATTTATCTGAACTACACTGGGCTTCTTTAACATTATAATAATAGTAATGTAATCATATCTGGTTATGGTTATGGTTACTTGGATATTGTAATTGAAAACCATTATAATCCTACTAAGGAAGGGTGATCCAAATACATAACTAGACGTTTGTGATGTTGCATTTATTATGCAACATCATGTACCTGATTTATGTACCTGATAAATGACACAAGTGTCTATGGATGGAAACTGTGTGTTTAGATCCCCAAAGTCTATCACTGCATCACACCTGCTGACATAGAAGAGAAATTTGGCATTTTTTTAAAGATTTTTATTATTTTTTTTAATTTCTATTCAGTGTCAATAAATTGAGATTCCTCCACATCTGGCTTTTTGAGAACAGCATAAAAAAAAACATACTGAAAAATATTAGTTTGGGCTACAAAACTAAGGAAGCAAGCAAAATTGTATGCGTATCTATTGGTTTACTGTAGCAGTCATAGAATTTTAACTTAAATTTGAGTGGGGAAACTTATTTTTTTCCAGTTAGATCTGAACTTTTGGATTTTTTTAAAATGCAATTATTTGTTTATTCTCAATGCATATCCTCCCTGCTCACTTGCTCTCTTTATCTGTTTAACTGTGTCTGTGTACACCTTTGTGCTTGTGGTAGGTGCTGGAGAACTACAACAAGGGGAAAACCGCTTTGCTATCAGCAGCCAAGATCATGGTGAGCCCCACAGAAGTGGACTTGAACCCGGAGAGCATGTTTGTGGACACATCAACAACCCAGCAGCCAACGCCTACAACCCACCACCGCAGAAACAGCAGTGTTCGGTTAGTACACCAGGCACCACTGAGGGCGTGCTGGAGCCTAAACCCCCCCACACACACACATATATATATATATAACAGTTTGTTTGTTCCTCTGTATATTCAGTTTCCCCTTATGGAACATCTTCATACCGCTTCCTAAACTGTAGAGATAATCATGGGGACATGTCTACTTTTAATTTACCTTTCTAGCCAATACTAAACAATACTACTGCTACTAACTACTACTCTATTGTTTTCTCAAAATCATCGTTTGTCTGTTCCTTTTGGTTTAAAAAAAGACAAAAATCATTGTCACGGTAAGCAATGCATGCTAATACTAATTTTGCACAATGTCCTCCTTCTCTCATGCACGCATGCACGCTGTCTGACCACAGAGCAGTTGTAACGTATGGTAGTATTCAGTTCCCTCCCCACCCCCACTGGTTTAGCCCCTGTTTAAAGTCAGTGTGAACTCCTGACTGAATTATGATGTTTTCTCTCCTGTATTAGATGCTAATACAAGAGCACTAGGATACACTCCCATTCTCTCCTGCTCTCTGTTCTTCCATCTATGTAATGTTTTGCTGGTGTCCACCTAGTCTGTAGAATGTAGATATGGTTTAAACACTAACACCTTCCTGTTTTTCCCCTTCTTTAACCCTCCGTAAGTTGTTTTGACCCATTCTTCCTGTCTGTCTTGTGTCTTCCTCTCCCCGTCACTGCTCTCCAACCCCGTCTTCTCCTCTCCTCTAGTTCGTGTGCCCAGTCTGAAATATCTCTGGATGGTTTCTCTGAGTGCCCTCCTCCCCCAGTGCCTGTGGTGCTGCGTGGGGCACGGGAGCGCCTGGCGGTGGAGCTGAGGGACCGCAAAGCACCTCTGGCTGTCATGGAGAGCCTCTCAGACGCCGAATCCCTCTATAGCCTGGATTCCCGACGCTCCTCAGCTGCGCTAAGGGGTTCGCCGATGCTGAGTAGCCTCCCGTTCCCTTTAGATGCCCCGATCCCGGAGGAGAACCCTTCTCTCAGCTCTCGCACTGAACTACTGGCTGCTGACTGCCTTTGCCAGGAAACACCAGAGCACCTAGGCGAGGTCGGGCCCTTCTTTACTCCACTGGAATCCAGATCCACCCCAGATTACCCCATGCGTCTGTCTCCTGCCACACCTCGCTACAGTGGACACCACTCCCCAGCTCTGCTAAATCAGAGCGTCTTGGCCAACCGCAAAATGCTTCCTGACGGGGACCACCAACAGATGCCTGGCGTCTACAGCCCAGGGAGCACTCCCAACGCTCCCCTCAGCCCACAGATTGGCTCTAGACCAATGGATGGAGAAGATGAAGATTGGGAATTGGAGACAGCAGAGAAACAGTTCAGTGCAGAGACCAGACCAACAGCTTCTACTCCTCCACCCCAACTATCCAATGGAAACCCGAGCCAGGCGGTGCTGGAGTTTGCTCAGTACCTAGACTCTCTATTCAGACTGGACGGCAGTAGCTCGCCGCCTCTGGAGCTGTCTGACGGGGAGTCCGAGTCAGGCCGGGGCTCCTTTGGGCAGGGCGAGTGTCTCGGAGATGGACAGCAGTTGGATGACAAACAACTCCTGGCCAGAGCAACACTGGAGCCTAACCTCGTCCCCAAGCCCCCACGCACTTTTGCTGGATCCGCTGACCCCTCTTCGGGCATCTCTTTGTCACCCTCCTTCCCTCTGTCGTCGTCTGAGGAGCTCAACGACCTCTCCCCCGGCGAGGGCGCCCTGCCGGCCATGCACTCCCTACGAACATCTAGCCCTTGCCACTGTCCTGAAGAGAACACACTATCATCTATGGTGTAGTGTGAGACTCCAACATCCTTTTGCTCTAAATTGAGAGGTGCAGTCATTCAAAAATGTAAAACATATCACAGTACATGCATGCGATGGAATGCAGTCACTCATCAGAGATCCAATGACTTGACTGACGGACTCACAAACTATCTCCATTCTTCAGGTGTCCCCCCTGTGAACGCTGTTTATAGCATTTTCACACTATTGCAATGACTAAGAAAAAAAAGATACCTCTCTCTGCATGCCAGGGGGCTGTACTGCTTTTGGGTGAATATAAATAACTGTAGCTTCACAATGCCATTCCAAAACAATGCCGTCTCACCCACGTAGGGACGTGTCAGCATTACATCAATTCCCCGACTTAACAAAAATCAAAGGGAGAATACTTAACTGAGCAGGGATTCAAAAACTAACACTGTAGAAGAGGTTAGCATAGGCACATCATCTGGGTTGATGTACTGTACAACTTCCTGCACCATCAGCAGCTCCGGAGAATTTTTTTGTCCAGCTTTTATTTAATTTTTTTTTTTTTTTTAATCAGGAATGTGAAGATGGACATATTCATCAATCAATAGAAGTGAGAAGACAATATGATATGTTCCTCAGGTCTTTAAAGAATTGACTTTGAGAAAGAGAGTAAGTGTGTTACATTGGTGAGAATTCATGTGTCTTAAAAAAATTTAGTGATTGTGACAAAGTTATTACAGACACCTATGGATGTTTTTGAGTCTTTTGGTTACTCTTTATAGTGCATGAAGGTTTCTTTTGTCTTTATTTTTAAAGAGAAATTGTCAATAAACCACTTAGATGACATTTGGATACTCTTGCACACATCATATTGCTCAATTTACCCCCCCTTTGCCAAAAAAAAAATACATTGTATTGCCAAATGTATTTATGAGATGTAGTTTTGTATATGTATATGGATATTGCTTTATTTAAACACAAGCTAAGTTCATCATCTCCTTCCCATTCTGTCGGTTCCCATGTAGACTGTTACACAGCAACACCACGGAAAAGATGCCATCCTGACCTTAAAACACTGCCATGGCTTTCATTTGGAAAACCTCTGTACCTTGGGTTTGAACCAATAATCAACTTGCTTATAGTCTCATAACTATTGTACCTTTCTCTTTGGAGAGCTCTTAGCAACGTGCCCAGGTCAGAGTCTGCATGCTCTATGCATTTCAGAGTAGCATGGCTGCTATAGAACACGTCTTGTCATTAAGTTACAGTAAATAAGCTCTAAACATGTCCAGAAATTATAATATATGTAAACTCAAACTTTATAGAAGCTTATAAAATGCCCAAGGTCACCAAACAGGACCAAACTGTGTATTCTCCAAGTGTCCCAGGATATCATCTCTCTTGTTCTCAAGGTGCTCTCAGTCATCTTGGACGTCAAGGTGTTTGCTTCCCTTTAATGTAGAGTTCATCTCAAACATCCTTGAGGTTGGACTGAATGAATGAATGGGCTCGAACATCACGTATGCCACTGCTAAATACTATACGTGGCATACAATCTTCCATATCACTCTGGGTGTAACTCACAGTTTGCATTATTTATTACCGTTAATGTTGTTATCACTTTTATTGCTATATTTGATGGTATTATTATCCTTATTGCTCTTGCAACAGATTGGTTTGATGTCAGTGGTTTTTAATCTCAGTTTTTTTTGTTTGTTTTGGGGACAGTGTGGGGAACTTTTTAGACTTTTCCCAAATGTAAGGAGTTATATATTAAAGCTTTTTTTTTCTGTCTGAGTGGAAAAAGTATGTGACATTCTGCCATGGCATGGTGACAATATGCTCTTTTTACAAATGTTTCATGGTGGTGAGACACGCTGCAGAGTGACAGCATGCTCACAGTGACCTTTGGTGCAGCGCCACCGCCGAGCCTGGAGTCACCATAGTGATCTGCACAGTCTCTCTATTTGGATTGAGATGTGCTGTGATTACTCACAGCAGACAGTTCCAGCCAGTTTACAGTCTGACACCACTCAAGTCATCCTGCCAGTCCCAGTAGACTCTCACAAGATACACTAAGGTTGGGCCAGCAATTTCCTTTGCTTGCAGCCGGTCATACACTAAAAACACTGCTGAAAGAAAGCACTATAATACTTTCTACCATGATGTGTACAGCACCATGTTCTATGTGTAATTATGTATGCAGATGTCTAAAAAAAAAATCCAATAGAGTCACGTAGAAAACAACTATATAACAATAAGGAGATAATGACTATATTAAAAGATATCAGTATTGACATGATCTGAAAGTTATTTATTCAAACTATTGGCAGATTTACAAATTGGTCTATATTTAAAGAAGAATAATTCAACAATGTCTTGTCCATGTTTACCTGGTTTGCTTCCCCTCCTTCCCTGCCCCACAATGAGAATGTATTTAATCCCTCCCCCTCACTGCCCTGCCTGTAATGGAATAAACAACAAACCATGAAAATAACTAGGAATGTCTGTCATATCTCTTTCAGCATGACTGTATTTGCAGGAGCCACAAGTAGTAGTTCATGTCTCAGGTTTTGGGGGTCGAGTTGTTTTCCTCGCTGCTATGAATTGTTAAGATACAAGTTATCTTGAGTACATTAACAAGAGTATAATGGTAGTATAAATGTCTTATTTATAAATGTGTGTAAGCACATTTCTATTGAGTTTCTCCTAAAAGATAATGAATGTTGTAGGAACATTTGGGCAAATAACTTGTTTTAAACTACTGACTTTTGATATCAAGTACCATGGTTACATGAAGGACTATACGTAGGAGTAGATACCAATCCTGAAAAAAGTTTGTGCTTTATAGTTGATGTAAAGAATGTGGGGCTCAGTACAGATTTTGAGTTGTTCTGAGCCACTGCATATTTAAGCCCATGTGTAGGTGCAATGTATTATGAGTATGAGTGCACAGAAGGTCTAATAGAGAGCATTGTGGAGGTTGCATGGGTCAAATGACACAGTTGATGGAGGTGTCTGTTTGATAACTACAACACACCTTGGAGGTGTCTCACAAAGTAGATTTACTGAGTTAACGAGTTAACTGCACTGAGAAAATACTTTAGTTCAGCATATGCAAATACTGTATACACCAATAAGTCTGTGGTTGTTTTATTAATGTTTATTTCTAAATGTATAGATCAAGGTTGCTTTTAGCAGTTGGATGTTTGTTGTAAAAATCTAAATTGACTTTTATTGTCTCACAATGTATAATGCATTTAACCCACCCTAGTATTGGGAGCAGTTTGGGGGTCCTGTGCTTTGCTCAAGGGCACCTCGGCAGTGTCCAGGAAGCCAACTGGCACCTTTCTAACAGTCTGCAGTCTGTGCTTGATGCGGGGACTTCAACCGGTGACGCTCTGGGTTTAGTGTTATGACTGACTTCTAGCATAAAGTACTGAGTAAACCCTGGTGTGTTCCATTGCAGTACCAGGTTGTACTGCAGGTAAGTTATACCACACTTAAAGAAATACTCCATTATACAGACTTGGCCTGAATGATTAGGGGTAAATATTTTAGAGACATTTCTTTATTTTGTAACACATTTTTTTCATTGGTCTAAACAGATTCCACTACACCGTTTTATGTAGATATTCCATAATATGCCCTAAAGTATCAGCATGGCAGTACCTACTGTTATGTGGTAGGTTCCTCAATTGTGAAGTGCAGTTCTGACAAGCTCAGATCTGCAGATAGATAGATTGATTGATAGATAGATAGATACTTTATTTTTTTTAGATAGATAAATACTTTACTATTAATTATGACCATATAGCAAGTAGAAGTGGTAAAAATAATATTGTACTATACAATACCATACTGGTAAAACGTGTCAGTATGCTTCCTTTGCCACCAGAGGGAAGCAAAGTATCTACCTCCTGAGTCACTACTGGACATTTACTGAAGCGAAGAAGAATGACTTCCGGAAACCACTGAACGATTTCCCGTCGCGTTAATGTTAGCTTGATGCTAGCTAAGTTAGCATGAACACTGTATTTACAAGTGTAGCCTGTTTTCTAACCGTAGTTATGAATTGAGACCGAACTATCGAGCCCCGCTCCGTTAAACGTCTCAGTAGGTAAAACATACACATATAACGTTTGAATTATTATCTTTTTTATCGTTTAATAATGTAAGCTGTCGTTAATGTGTTAACTTAGTATGTGTGTTTACACAGCTGGTTTATTTAGCTAGCTAGCTACAACGTAAGCTGCGGTCAGGCAAATTAGCTTCCTAGTTAAGCCATTCTCATCGCTGTTCTTTGAAAATTCCCCATTAAGCTAAGGTTATATAGCTCAGCAAATTGAAATATGTTTCCTTCGCGTTATGGTTAATATTGTAGTGGGTGTAATTGTCAGTTATGTTTTCGTTACAAATAGCTAGCTCGTTCCGTCTTTGACAGTAAAAGGTCAGTCTCACCAGTCCATCATATTAGCAACTGATTATTGTTCATCAGTTGGGTAACATGAGCTGCGCTCTCACTGTACTAGCTAAATATTGAAATTTTGGAGGACTTGTGACTGTATTTAGCATTCTCTGGAGTACGTTTTTTAACGTGTTTTTTTCCTCTAGGGTAGACTGTACTTCATGGTGTACAGAAGCTCTCATTGATAAGTAGCCCGTCGGTCAGTCATGTATGCCTCTGGGAAATACAGCTCACGGGGCCCTGCTCTCATCCCGCGTATGAAAACCAAGCACCGCATCTACTACATCACCCTCTTCTCTGTGGTGCTGCTTGGACTCATCGCCACCGGGATGTTTCAGTTCTGGCCCCACTCCATTGAATCCGCAGCTGACTGGACCCTTGATAAACGCAGCGTTCACGACGCACCTCTGGTTCGCCTGCCTGTCTCTAGTCCCATTCCTGAGAGGGGGGACCTCAGCTGTCGCATGCACACCTGTTTTGACGTGTACAGATGTGGTTACAATCCTAAAAACAGAATCAAGGTAACTGTCTCTCAAAACAACCTGCACGTCACTGAGCTTACACCGATAAGCATATCCTTTCAGTATTTTGCAGTGTGTCATCTTGAACTTATGACCTTTTGTTGAAATGGTTGTTGTTGCAGGTGTACATTTACCCCCTACAGAAGTTTGTGGATGAATTGGGTGTTCCCATCAGCAGCACCGGACTGTCTCGAGAATACAACGACTTGCTCAGTGCCATCTCCGACAGTGACTTTTACACTGACGACGTCACCAGAGCTTGTCTTTTTATCCCATCTATCGATGTGCTGAACCAGAACTCCCTGCGTATCAGGGAGACTGCCCAGGCTCTGGCAATGCTACCCAGGTAAATGTTTACACCAGAGTCAGTCACAAAAGTAATCAATGTCTTAGTTGGTTTTAACTGTGCAGTAGAGTTTGTCACTTTAAATTGCTCTCTAGCTCTTTTTATGAGCCTTTTTTTTTTCTTAAATTGCTCTAAATTGTTGTCATTGGTGCTCAAATGTAGTGTTGCAATGATTAATTGTCAACTATTAAATTAATCTCCAACTATTTTGATAATTGATTTATTGGTTTGAGTCATTTTTTCAAGAAAAAAAATGGTCAAAATTCTCTGATTCAAGCTTCTTAAATGTGAATATTTTGTGATTTCTTTACTCCTCTATGACAGTAAACTGAATATCTTTGAGTTATGGAGAAAATATGACATTTTTGGACATCATCTTGGGCTTTGGGAAACATTGATTGTCATGTTTGAACATTGTCTGACATTTTATATACCAAACAACTAATAAATTAATTGAGAAAATTAGCAACAGATTAATTGACAATGAAAATAATAGTTAGTTGCAGCTCTATTTTAATCCCTTGAAATGTAAATGTATCTATGGTCTCTTTAACATTTATATTGTGTGAGATGTAAGCTAACAATTATTTTTGAAATACCAACTAATATGTTGATTAATTGTTTGTCAGAAATAACCACATAAGATGGAAGATTCACAAGAGCCCAAAGTGATGTCTCAAAATTTCTCTTTTCTTGCCAGCAACACTGATATGAAATCGAGGAAAGCAAGTCAGTTTTCACATATGATAAAAGTGATTGTATGACAATGAATTGATCAACAAAACTACCATTATTTAATTTTCTGTTCAAATAATGTGTTGATTAACATATCATTCCAGCACTAATCTTGTGTATGTTTTGGTAGATGGGACAAAGGGATGAATCACCTGCTTTTCAACATGTTACCTGGAGGCCCTCCAGACTACAATACTGCCTTGGATGTGCCCAGGGACAGGTAGCTACTGGACATCTTCAAAGCCAACTTAATATTTAAGAATGTCTTCATTATAATGTCAATGGAAACATGTATAAGGAAAACATTCATATTTAGATCAAAGGATAGAGCTGGTTCATGAATTTAATAAAACCAAAAAAGTGTCAGCTGATTACTACTACAGTCGATTCAGACATCTAAAGGTTTCCCGGACAGATAAAATGAATTTCCATGTTACAATGGATTATACAATTTCTAATAGCATTTTAACTGCAGTCATTCACAAAGTGTAAAGAGCGATCATTTGATGAAGATGAAAGAGATATTTATGAGCAATAAGGAGATAACGTACTATATATTCAATAGGTTTTGAGGAGATCTTTCAAATCTGGCTGCATTTACCAGTGAAGAGCGTATATGTGTCTCAAGATGTCTTGTAGGCTAGAATGATGGTTGAGGGTGGAAGAGGTCGGGTTTATGAACATGCAGCCTTGAGACAATGAACACTATCTTTAGCTGTAAGGAATTTCCTGGTCTCATCCAGCTGGAGTCTATTTGGCATGGAGCCTCATCAGAACCACGTGTGTGTGACTGACGGTGTGTTTCCACTTTATACCCACCTTGCCTGAGAATACAACAGAATCCAAAGTACATTTCATCACCTAGTGGACTACATGGGATCTATTAACCAGGACACTGAGTCTTGTTTGATGTCACTTCGTGTCTCACATCATCATTATTGGTAGCAAAAGTTCTCGCAGGAAACAAATGAATGAATTTATGTTTTAAAGTATGTTTCTGCAGCTCCGGTCTGTGGAAGTCCCCAGAGTGTTAAAGCATTGTTACAATCCATTTGTTTCAGAGCGTTGCTGGCTGGAGGCGGTTTCTCTACATGGACCTACAGACAAGGTTATGATGTCAGCATCCCAGTTTACAGCCCCCTCTCCGCAGATGTTGAGCTGCCTGAGAGACAGCCAGGGTGAGAACATCTCACACTTTAACTCACATGATCTTGTGTGAGTTGTACACCATGGCTGCGGCCAAATTGTAAAAAAAAAATTACATCCATTGTCTTTTCCTAATCACTTTTTCTTGACCTTGATGGAAAACATTATCAGGCTGATGAAAGATGTGAAGGAGTATTCATGAGGACTTAGGAAAAGACAACTGTCATGTTAAAAGAATCCAACTCCACTTAGATGATGGCGGATGGATGTTTTTTGTTGTTATTTTTTTGAAGACAAGTAGGTTACAGTCTACTCAGTTTTGTACATTTCTAGTAAGGATTCCTGTCCAAAATAGTGTTACACTTCCCAAGAAGGATGTTTTCAATTTATCCATAGTGTACCGTTAAGCAGTGACTGTGCATGTTTTTGACGGCTGAATGATGCGTCACTTTAAACATTGCCACAAGGAACTGGGGGATGGTATTATCTCCTTTTCTTTGGTAAACGATGGCACAGTGTTCCCCATGCTAAAGATGGTAAGAAAGGAAGCGCTGAAGCACCTTTCCTTAACATGTTCAGTTAGGAACCTTCCTAAGCAAAAAAGACTATTCCACTGCAGCCCATGACCAGATCACAGTCACTTTACAGTTACAGTTTACAGTTATCCATCAGCATCTTCTCTACAGAAAGAGGACTTCTAAATGTAATAAAGCAGCTGAGGTTTATTAACACTCTTTAGGCTAGCCTTGATTAAGGAGCCATTTTTAGTCGACAATATAAAGTATTATAACCAGCCGCATGTCTCCT
The DNA here is from genome assembly GCA_947000775.1 of Pterois miles. Classification (NCBI taxonomy): domain Eukaryota; kingdom Metazoa; phylum Chordata; class Actinopteri; order Perciformes; family Scorpaenidae; genus Pterois; species Pterois miles. The sequence continues at coordinate 1,575,106 of CAMQGK010000604.1, forward strand.
GTCTCCATTCCTCCAGGCCACGGCGCTACTTTATTCTGTCTTCTCAAACTGCCATTCACCGAGAGTACCGTGCTGAACTGGAGCGCTTGAAGGAAGAAAATGGAGAAGCACTGCTCCTCCTGGACAAATGTAGCAACCTCTCGCAGGGTGCCGCCTCCGCACGAAAACGCTGCTATAAGGGGCAGGCCTATGACTACCCACAGATCCTGCAGGTGGGAAGCACAACTTCATGTAAAACAATTTAATGTTTCAAGATGCACGATAGTTGTTAAATGCACTACTTAACTGAATGTGTCCATGTTTTAATATTGATCGTACCAACAACCAGTGCTTGTTATTGACAGATAGATGCTGTATGTTTGAGCAGTCTTTAGCTGCAACCATGAGTACTGCAATTCAGCATAACCTAGTTTCTGATCCTTCGATAAGTGCTTCCTTGGGAGCATGATTTTGAGAAAATATCTAATTGAGATTATTTTGACTGATATTTCAATTGCAATAGGATTTGCAATATTAAGATGGGATTATTTTGACATCATTATTGTCATTCATTGAAAAACCTTTTTTTTGGTTGTTGTTTGAATTAAAACATGATTTGGTGGGGGGGAACCGTACCAAACTAAAATGTTTTCTTTGTCTGTAGAATATGATGTGTAGGTCAGGACAACTCTGCAGCACCACAATGTTTAATATAAAATTGTATTTTGATACATTTCACCTTGAACAAATTTTGTGATTTTTTTTTTTTTTTTTTTGATTAATTGTGCAGCTCTTCCCAGGAGCTAAAACTAATGCGGTTAAAGCTCCTAAGGTGTTCTTTGGTTCCAGAAGAATTTTTCCAGCAGTGAGAATGGATCAATAGAGCCTGGTTTTAGTTTGCTTGTACAATCCAAAATGATGCGTCCTATCAACAGTTTGCTCCCAATGTGTCTCTACAGGAGTCTTCATTCTGTGTGGTTTTGCGGGGGGCTCGTTTGGGGCAGGCTGCCCTCAGTGATGTGTTGCAGGCTGGCTGTGTCCCCGTCATCCTTGCAGACTCGTACATTTTGCCTTTCTCTGAAGTACTCGACTGGAAAAGGTCAGCCTAATTTACTGAACAGTTGAAAAACAAATAAATGGATCGAAAAGTCTGCCATTTTCAGATCACTAATTTAATGTTTCTGTTTCTACACAGGGCATCTGTGGTTATTCCAGAGGAGAAGCTGTCAGAGATGTACACCATCCTAAAGAGTATTCCTCACAGACAAGTTGAAGAGATGCAAAGACAGGTAACTGCCACAGTGTACTCTAACTCTAATGTAACTTTCAGCAAAACTTATTGAAGTGCCTCACACAGAGTTGCTGTTTGAGAACTCTGACTGAAATTGTGGTCAGAGGTGTTGTCACTGGGGTTAATGTACTTGTGAGATGTGCCTATACCTTAACTAACCAAACAAGTCAGTGGAAGCCGAAACAAATTTTGTGTGACATACCAAAGACAGAAATTTGGACACCACCTTTACTTTTTGTAAGTTTGAATTTCCTCCTTTGCTTAGTTTAGATTTTAAAAAGCTTTCAGAGGAGTCAACTATGTTGATTTTAGCTTGAGCAAAATGCACTGAAGACGGCTCACACTCTCTTTCCATTTGAAATCTACATTGAACCACAATAAACATAAGTGAAAGCAGCTTTGAGAGAAGTGTAGCAGTTCAGCTGCTCCTCATTCCCTTGTATCAACTCTAGTCCATTTACTAATTATACTAGCCAAACAGACATTTTAGGCTGAGGGCTCAGAGACGGGCTTGGGGTTGGATTACACCAGACAAGCTCAAAAACATGACTTGCTCGTGAGATGTGGGGTGGGGGTGGGGCTTTTCTGCTATGTATAGCTCACAGCTAACTTGGTAGCATAGATCTGATATTGTTATCCATTTCAGACGGAGTGAATTGGTTGTAAGGTGATTCTTGTCAGACATTTCTCTGCAGAAGTGATTTTTCTATGAGTTTGATGAAACTAATGGTATACCATGATATAGGATAGGGCTGCAACTAACGATTATTTTCATTGTGGATTAATTTTTTCTCAATTAATAGATTAGTTGTTTGGTCTATAAAATGTTAGAAAATGGTGAAAAATGTCAATCAGTGTTTCGCCACAGCCCAAGATGACATCCTCAGATGTCTTGTCCACAACTCAAAGATATTCAGTTTACTGTCACAGAGGAGTAAAGAAACCAGGAAATATTCACATTTAAGAAGCTGGAATCAGAGAATTTTGACTTTTTTTTTTCTTAAAAAAATGACAAAAAATCAACTAATCGTTTATCAAAATAGTTAGCAATTAATTTGACAACAAATAGATTAATTGTTGCAGCTCTAATATTGGTATATATTGGTATATATATTTTGTAGTGTTGGTCACAGGCCACTCTTTTAACCTACACCAGAGAGTGATGTCCTATAATTGATCACTATTGAAAAATTGTCAGTTTTTTGTCAGACATCTAAAGTGCAGTACAGTAAACAATGATTGAGGGTTGAATGATGATCAAAATTTACAGTGTTTTTGAAAAAAAAAAAGAAAAAAGGAAATCAAGTTGCCTACATCTTACTTGTCTGGCTTCATGTAATACTTATACTTCTGGAGGGTTTTAAGGGATCATTTAGTGTCTGTTGTACTCCCCCAGCTTCCCTGGTGTAAAAGATGGAGTAATTTAAAGTCTAGTCTTCATGAGTAAACAATAGTTTTGTGTGCTGAGAGCCTGGTGTCTTACAGCAGATAGTCTAGAAAAATTTAAACATTGATTTCTTTTTTTGACGTGGTTGTTATGATGTATTTCTTTAGTTCTGCCAGCAGAGGGCTCAGCAGCCTTTGCTTTCACAGTCTGTGGTCCCATGTGGTCTGTCTGTTGTGCTTACACAACACTTACTTACCTAAAAGGAATACCATATAATGAACAACTTATATTTTACATTTTAAGTAAAGCTCATTGTTTTGTTAAATTATAGTTTATAGTTTGAGTCGGAGGCCAAAGGACTACCTTTGATATCAACAAAAAAACTGCTGCTCCAAAGAAAATTCATTAATTTTTGGGGGGGTTGATTTTGTAGGGAGAGTAAAAGGTTGATTGACCAAAGCTGATAAATTTAAGCATCTTTGGACAGAAAACAATATTGTCATTGTCATTCATCAGTTGCCTTTCTGGCAGGTGAAATTTGTTTTTAATTCACATGAATATTGATAGTTTTTTTCTTGACCATAGCAGAGTATCATCTATGTAATGAGTGCAGTTTCAGTTCATCCTACAGGGAAGGAGTTGCTTAATTTATGTTGCATGTCCTATTAGAGATCAGGTCAAATTGTGATAGACTACTGTTGAGCTGCCATTGGTTGTCGGCAGAGCTAATTTTCAAATCTGAGATGATGTAATAGCGTCCATTTGGGTCACATTTTAAAAGGCCACATACTAAACAGCTGTGAGATGTTAACAGTGCTCAAGTGAAACTACTGAGCTCATGTTTGTGTACTGACTTCCATGAGCCTTGTTTAGGTCAGACCCTCAAAATAGGACACAGATCTTTTTATTAGATTAACACATTCAAATAAAAATATTCCATTAGATTAGACTATGTAAGATGGGAGGACGGAGTTCAGCTTAGTCCTCATCCTTTCCTCTACTACTGCTTTGGTATTGAGCTTCAACCAGCTTTTTCTTTCCATCTGTTGATCCTACACGTCTTCCCAACTTTTAGCCCCACAGGACTCCACCATGCATAACAGTACATTGGCTGCAGCTGATTTATAGAACTTGTCAAGTCGGTCTACTCTCCTCTCTCTTACAGTACATACCGTCTGCTTTTCGTCAGTCCGGTCTTCGTTTTACATGCATCCCCTCAGACAGAACTGAACAGTCAGCCAGGATGATGACAGGTGTCTGTAGCTTTCTCGTCAATCAAAAATGAAATAACAGCTCCTTAATCTTCTTAATCGCGAGTTGCAGATTTGATATTGTTGAACTATCAACTGAGGTCCTCCAACAGATTCTGATTCGAGTTAGTCCCACGTTGCCTCTTTGTTGCCCTGCAGAATGTTTAGAGCCACGCAGACCAGTGCAGTGCTGAAAGAACTACTCTGATTTTCACTAGTGTAAAAATACTGTTACAAGTAAAGTCCTGCATTCAAAATGTTACCTTTAAATATATATAAATATTAGCATCAAAATATACTTTTAGTACCAAAAGTAAAAGTACTCCTAATCGTAATGCAGAAAGGCCTGTATTTCAGAATGATAAATGTATTATTGGATTATGATTATTGACACATTAATATGTAAGGACCACTAATGTTGTTGCTGGTAATGGTGAATTAGTTCTACTTTACTACAAGGTAGCTTAACCTGTAATAATAATATTTAATTATTTATTAGTTGATCACTGTGGAATATTAGTTATAATTAATCTGAATCTGTAAAAAGTAACTTGTAGCCAAGGGCACTTCCACAGGGCAACATTTAGTCCATTTTAATCAACCCCTGGTGCTTTGGTTTGGGGGGGAAGACAGAGTCCGAGACCACCTCTCGCAAGAGGACGGACCTGGACTTCTGCAAAGTCTGATGTTAACTTGACACCTGGGCTAGAGAGAAGATACAGAATATGCTAAATCATGATGTTTTTAAAGCCACTTGAGATAAACTGAGAAGGGATTTGTGTGCACAGTAGATCAGTGCAGAGTCAAAGTGAAAAAACTCTGGCTGCTGTGAGTTCCCTGCACAGAAGTGGCAGCTCTAGACGAAAGGGATAAATTTGCTCTGTACATGCCCATCAGCAACTTAATTCTTTTTTTCAGTTCGCTTTAATTTGTGTGCTATGAAAACAAACCAGACTAAATAGAAAACGAACCAAAAGTATCAATTTCACTCAGACTCAGACTAGAATCGAGATCTAGTGGAGTAGAAGTATGAAGTTACATAAAATAGAAATACTTGAGTAGAGTACCTCAAAAACAGTAAATGTACGAGTTAAATTCCATCAACTGAGTCTGTAATCCAGGAAACCAGCACCAAGACAGTGTAATTCCACATGAAACCTGCTGCTATAGCAGCGGTCTTCAGTCGTGGTCCTCTAGACTGAATGTCCTGCTAGTCTATATTTTAGCCCTTCTAATAAGGACTGTTTTACCCCTGGGAGACTAGGTTATTATTATTATTATTAACAAGTTGTGTGTTTGTATGCGCGTATAGAAATGTCAGTTAAAAGTAAAGTGCTAATAAATCTTAAGGAAAACAATATTCCCAGCGAGCAGCTCACATGATTTGAAACGGACTTGGTTTCACTGCTGTTTTTGATTATGTCAGAAACACTAATGATTGCCTGGTTCTGTCCACAGCTCACTGGCTTCCAATTCTGCTCTATAGGTTGAATCATCTGTCAGGCACTTGACAACTTCCTCCAAGTTAAACAAAGTGATTTAGACTACTGTAATATAAACTGTTTTTGATCATCTCTTTGACCGCTTATTTTAATGATTTTAAACAACAAAGGAGTGGGAGCTGCTGGGGAACTCTCTAAACTAGAAGGAAATGAGAAGATAATTCGGCTTTAAGCAAGCGTACCATCGAGTGGCAGTTTCGTTTGACATACCGAGGAATATATTTTGGACCTGACTCTTGGGATTGTTTGCATTATTTCTCAGCATTTGCAGCAGGTTTATCATTACAATTTCCATTAAAAATGATTTTTATTTATTAAATACATTTTGGTTAGCTCATAGATTCAGAGTCTGAGTTGCTGCCTTTGCTGCTACGCATCTTAATTCCTGTAGACTGTAGGCTAGATGCTACAAATGGTAGATGGACTAAAGGGGGTCTCTTCCTCTCTTGCAACGCTGTCTCTTCTTCTATGCTCATAAAAATTCCTGCAGGCACTGAGAGAGGGTGGAGGGTTGTGCTATGGGCTCTTGGGCCAGCACAGTTTGCTTTCTGCCTCCCCCGGTCGGAAAAGAAACTTTCATCACTGGCTGATTTATGGGCCGTTGGGATTCCCCCCAGAGATTAGAAAGTCTTTTTGGATTCTGCTCACCCCACTCTATAAAAATAAATGCTGTTTTTGTGTTGTTGTACAACTCAAGTGCTTATACTCAGACTTGGCTGATACAGGCTATGGCCATGTGTTCCTGTGCCATTAAGGACTGTCTATGTTTGGGGCACTAACTAACCAATAATGCACACTGGTAAATTGCAGTAGGAGAAAGAAATAAAGCTCAGTGGTTTACACTTAGTTGCTCTTCTTGAGCTTTTCCTCCATTTTTTCCCCATAATTTTTTATTTATTTTTCTTTGTCAGGGTTGGTAGTTTTTTCTTATCTGCTTTGAGGGTCGTAAAGGACAGAGGGCGTCATCTGCTGTACAGATTGTAAAGCCCCCGGAGGCAAATTTGTGATACTGAGCTATATTGAATACAATTGACTTGACTTGACGCCAATATTTCACATCCTCCCGATACTCCACAACTGTGGGTCGTTGAGGAGCTGGTGAGGTGGAGTAGGGTCAGTGTAACACGGTGCCTCCTGGCAGGAGACAGCGTTGTTTGAAGCATCATTAACTCTTATAGGGTTCTCTTGTCTCTGAACTGTCCCTTGAAGTTTCTAACTAGAGTAGGAGCCTGCAGGAGGCAAAGAGGCTGGACACATATGTCATGGTCAATAGCACTACTCTATATCAATCAATTCATTGTAACTTTCATGTTTCGTGGTATAAAAAGTGAAAATGTTCATGAACCCTGTAGAATCTTCATTGAGCTTAAACAAGCTTAATATATAGGTATTATTTTTCATCTTTCCAGTCTGAAAAAAAAAACTGTGAAGTGAGCCGTGAATGAAGGCGGTTAGAGTTGGGTGTTCCAGCAGCCAGTGTGATAAGTGAACTCTTAAACCATATCTTAATGTTATCATTAAAGTCTGCTTTTCACATCAGAGATCTGTTGAAGCAAAACAGGCACAGTCAAAAGTGATTTTAGAGAGCTTCAAAAGAAGAGTTATTGAAGGTCAAGAGGCTGGAGAGGGCTGCAGAACTGTCTTTAAAACTTGGACCGGAGGAGAGATCTGGATTTTACAGCACACTGGTGTGGCTACACTCCACAGCATAAAATACAAATAAAAATACAAAAACAGTTTCATGAAATACTAGCTTATTCAAGCAGAAGGAGTAGGACTTTCCAAAAAGTATATTCATGTATAGACTAATAAAAAATAATCCCTCTCACTTATCACTTATGACCCATTTGAAGTGTGAGGCAGTGTCACCATCTGCAGAGGCTTTGCCTTCTGCCTGGATTTTCTTATTTTGCTTTGCTTTGGACATCTCTGGGCATAAACCTCTATAGAAATGTAGTGACCAGGTCACAGATTGGAAGCACACATCCAAGAGGATGCCACGAAGATGGCAGACATGGCACAGAATAAACACAAATATAGCGAGGCGAAACAGCAAGCTTGGGTCTGGGGTCTTCTCCGCTGGCGAGCAGGGGTCAGGGGTCGTGGACTTTTGGTGCTGTTAAGCCGTGGAGGAGGGGCAAATATTGTGTGTGACAAATCCTACTAATTCTGCCTTTAAGGGCAATTATTATTATTGATAATTAATACTATAACTAAAGAATGATAGCTTTTTCATTGACATTTCCATTATGGTGACTAATTCTAGAAACAAAAACAAACATTTCTTTTTTTCATCTGTGTGCAGCATATTCTGATAGTGTTTTACTACATAAAGTTGTTGTTTTTTTCACCAGTCAATGCAAATATCCTATTCTGCAATGTCTGCATCTGTTAAATGAGAATCTATGACAGTTGAATAGAAACATACATTTTGTTGACTGTGTAGTTGAAATGTTGATCCTCTAAGCATGTTTTGTGGTTGCTCTTTTTCCCCCCATTATTGTTTTGATGGGCGCAACGTTTTAAGAAGTCTGTTCCATTTGTCCACAGGCACGCTGGTTCTGGGAGGCCTACTTCAGCTCCATGAAGGCTATTGGCTTGACAACACTCCAGATCATCAATGACCGCATCTACCCGTATGCTGCACGAACTTATGAGCAATGGAACAATCCACCTGTGGTGGTATGTAACTGTGTATTGGTAACTATTAGCCTTTGAGCGTGATTATTATATTGCTAGCCTTCCATTGTTGTCTTTCAGAAGTCTCTGATCTTTAGTTATATCTCTTCAAACATGCAGCTTTATAATCTATACAGTCTGTGTGCTAAACTTAGCTGAACTTCTCAGTTGTATTCCTAGAAGTCTTTTAATTGCAGACATCTGAATGAAACCCATCCAGCATGGAGCTTTGACCATACAGACGCTCACAGTGCCACATCTCCTGTGCATTGTAAATCAAATCCTCTGGGGCAGAGTGACAGTAGATCCCTTCAGTCCTTCTGAAGCGCCACACATGCTGCGCTTCACAGTTTTGGTAGACTCCCAGCTAGCTCCGAGGCAGCCAGTTTGTGTCAGCAGTTCTGCTCTAGGAGGATGCCTCCGTTGTGGTGAAAAATAAGTTCCTGCATGTCTGAGTCATGCATTTGTAGAGAGTACACTGGAGCGAGTGTGTGTGTGTGTGTGTGTGTGTGTGTGTGTGTGTGTGTGTGTGTGTGTGTGTGTGTGTGTGTGTGTGTGTGTGTGTGTGTGTGTGTGTGTGTGTGTGTGTGTGTTTTTAGCATCCCTGTGGTTGTGGGAGTTCGTGGCTGCAGACAGCTTGGCTGGGCAACCATCTCTCAGGAGTTGTTAATCAGCCCAGTCTGATCTAGAGTCTCCTCCATCCTCAGCCTGTGGGGTAGAGGCGTGAGCATGAGTGTAGATGCATAATAGTGTCTTTGCATCTGTCAGACGTCTACAAGTACCCCAGGAGAGGTGGCAGTCACAATCAGGTTACGTTGGTGTTAACAAGCAGTGCTCGGATGGTTGTTTTCTGTTTGTCACTCTGGACCAATAGGCTTACAGTTGAGCTCACCGTGGTTGCCTGTTTTCCTCTGAGCAGGTAGCTTGTTAATCAGCAGTTATACTTGACATTGCTCGCTTCTGTCAGACTGTTTTGTCAAAGCATCCAAGCCCCTGTACAATCTGTCAGTATCACTCAGCTCTCAAGGTTTGTTCAGACCCAGAGGAGGTTAATTGTGTCAGGGTACAGACCTTTGGCCATTCCTGCCTGAGATGGGAGATGAAGTGTTTTCTCGATGGATTCAGTGAATGGATGGTGAGAAGAACTTGCACAGAGCACTAAATAAATCAGGCAGACATTTTCCCCCCTCTCCTCCTGTAGTCTTTTGGCTGGTAATTGAAAGCACATTTCCCAGCATTGCTGGTGCCTTTGGAGAGGAGGGGGTTTCAGAATAAGGGACAAGCTGCTTTTTGTTTTGGAGTTGTAGGTAGTGGGTATAATTGTAAGGTTTCTACATTACAAGAATTAAGTCATGTCAGAGTTTTAAAATTGTAGTAGTGATTGGCACCTGGGCATATGAAATTCTTATCTGATCACTATCTTGTTTAAAAGTACTGTATATTCTGTAAGTATTTGGACATTTTTGTCCTGACTAACTTCTCCTGCACATTAGACAATTATCAGAATATATATAACCCTCAAAATAAATCGTAGCAGCTCATTCATTTTAAGGGTTATATATATTCTGATACTAATGAACCATGTACTATAAAATATATCAAGGCATGGTCACACATGCCCAAAATTAACATTTGACTGCTGTTCAGTTCCATTCAATGCAAACAAAGGGGTGAAAAACATTCATATAGTAACTTCCAAATTTGCATCTTTGAATTAGCGTGGAATTCAACTTTCAGGCCTCGGACGGCTATGGTCACCTGCCTGCATTCATGTATGTGTGACCGTACCTTTATGTTATGTTCACACTATGAGCAGCAAAGCAGCAGACTACAAGTCATTTTAAAATGACGTAGTGAAGTGTCAACAGATTATATGTTTTTGTTTCCCCATTTCCCCTTCTCTCTCCCCACAATTCCTGTTCCCTTCAGTCTAAAAAAATGTAAAAAGAAAAACGTATTCTTCCTGTTAGCCAGTTCCCAGTGCTATTTTCAACGATGCAAATACATCAACGAGCGCTTGAGCATCACTTCAGTGGAAGCGGCAATATAGCTGGCTGTTGCTTTGTTGCTCATAGTGTGAGCATAGCATTAGACATGATCCTCCAAGGGTTAAAAAGTGTTCAACTGTTCAACCACTATGGACGGGAATACTTTTAGGGCTGTCCTCAACCAAAGAAATTCTTAGTCAACTAACACTCATTCAGTTTTGTTGAGTAATTGATTAGTTGATTTAGATCAACAGATCTGTAAAACTGAATTTCTCCACAAAGGATTACAAATAGCACCAGTTTAAATCTGATGATTACCACAGCAGTGTTCAGTTTCTTGGAAAGTCATTCAGCACAAAAACAGCATAAGAAATGACTACTCGACTAAAGAAAACTTTGACTTAGACCAAAACAACCGATTACTCAGCTAATCGACCAAGTGGGGGCAGTCCTATGTACTTAAGATACCTGAAAGTCAGCAGTTTTAACCTCAGGGCCATTTTCTTTTGAGATCCAGTTGGCTGAAATAGTCAAGATAATAATAAGACCTTTTTGCTGTCCTCATACTAATGAAAATGATACTGCATCTGTGTTTCAACTTCATTGTTTACATCGTTCAGCAATACATTGAAAGATTAGATTTAATCTGTGACTACTGTGCCTCTGCATCAATGTATGTTAGTAATACTTATATGTGCTTATGTCTTAAAGCTGAACAGACAGATAGGACAGATGGGGGCAGTTTCAATACTTGCTGAATCTTGCTCTTAATAAGATTAAGGAAGAACCACTCAAGCAGTTCAAAAAGCCAAATAAAATTCTTCTTTTTCTTTTTTTTTTGGTGTAAATATAAAGGATAAAAAAGCACATTAACTTCCCCAGATCTGCTGGTGACATGATGAACTGCGGCTTTCTTTTCATCTAATTTATTCTGTTTGACAAATGACTTAAGTGGTCTCTAAACTCTTTTATTCTGCTCAGATGCATCTGTGCTGCGTATATGTGTTAGTTTAATTATTTCCCCCTCTGCTTGTTTGACAATGTGAGAATGACCACAAGGAAGTTTCCACTTGCCAGTAAAGTGTTTTTTTATTGGTGGAGGAGTGAGTGATGTTGTGTAAAAGGCAGTGGCTGTGTCTCTGTTGACAGACTTGTGTTGATGCTGTGGAAGGAGCCACATAATCACTGTGTGGCCACCTGGACCCAAAAGAGAAACAGGGTTTATATGTACTTCAAGAAGCCCACAGATTTACTGTGTTAGATAAGCTCTCTTTGCCTGTTTGTCACAGGGTGGAACAGTTTTGGAGCCTTTGATGAGGTTTATCAAGAGTGAACTCCTGTATTTGCTAGTGTTAGAGTAGCACATGCTTGTAAATGAAATATGTTTTTATTTCACTTGAGAAAAAAAAATCTGTAACATTAGATTATATTCAACTTTATTGTCATTTCGCATGTCACAAGTACAAAGAAACGAAATGCCGTTTACATCCAACCAGAAGTGCATAAGTAGTAATAAATAACATATGATATAGTATATAAAGAGTGCACAACAGTTATTGTTTGCACACAGACTAACACAAGTTGTCCCTGATTTGGTGTCATTGTAATCCAAATGACTATATCTTTAAAATTTAGTATTTAGTGTACTGTACATGCCATCTGAAAACTCCTGTAGTTTCCTTCATTTAACAGCATCGCTTGATCTAAGCTGGAGTCAGTGCGGCTCCCAGGGTTTACAAGTCATTTTAAAGGGGAGCAATGAAAGAAAAGCCAAGTTCCACACTGACGATAGATGGCCACTACTTCCTGTTGCTACCCCCCCTCCTCTTCTCTGTCCCATCCAGTTTCTCCTACATCCCAGAATACCCGTCACAATACCATCACAAGAGCAGTAAATACAAGAGGGTTACCAAGCTATCTTGTTTGTTGGGCTGTCCTCTACCAACAACATTCTTAGCCAACTAACAGTCATACAGTTTTGTCAACTAATCGATTAGATGATTTGATTGACAGATCTATAAAACTGAGTTTCTCCATGAAAAATCACACAAAAGCACAACTTCAAACAGCTCATGCAGCACATAAGTGTGTTGGAAATAAGTGATTCAGCATTAAAAAAGCATGAAAAAACAACTAATTGACTAAATAAATCTTATTTGATCAAGACCAAAAGGACCGATTAGTTGACTAATTGACTAGGAGGGGGCAGCAAATACCTTTCTGGTCTTTCCTCCTGTACTGCTACTTATGCAGGGTTTTCTTGGCACTCTGACTGGAAGCTATTGGCAGTCTGTGCTCTGCCTCTGTTAGCCCCAGAGAGACATTATTAGACAAGTCTTGCTCCATAATAAAAATCATAATCTGGAAATTACTGCAGGTGACCTCATTGTCCAGTGAAGCACTATTATAGTGCATTAAATCATGGAAAACGTGACAGATGGGTTTAACACAGAAGACATGAGGCTAGCTCTACAGTAGCTTTTCATGGAAATGATAACGAATGAATGAATGAAAATGGATGGAAAAAGATGTTTGTGGTCTAAACAGCCCATGTTTGTCTTTGTTTCCTCTCTTGTGTAGAAGTGGTCCAGTGTGAACAGCCCTCTGTTCTTGCCACTTATCCCACCGAGAGCACCTGGGTTCACTGCAGTGGTGCTGACCTACGATCGCGTCGAGAGTCTCTTCCGAGTCATCACAGAAATCTCTAAGGTGCCCAGTTTGGCGAAGCTGCTGGTGGTGTGGAATAACCAGAACAAGAGTCCTCCTGAGGGTGAGTTAAACAAATCCTCATCAAAAATAAGAAAGTTCATGAAGCTTTCCAAATGACATAGTTGTATATGCACTCAGGCTTCTGTCTTTCATTACTCTTCATCATCAGTTGTAGTCCATCATAGGTGTGTCATTGTTAGCTCTTGTTAGTTGTTATTTATTGCACCTTGTGCTCTCATTATTTAAGTATTTACCAGTTAATCGTACCTTACCCGACTGACTGCTCGACTCAGACTCAACTGTTCTGGACCTGGAATTGAATCTGTCCTGCTGCTATAAGAGTTGGCTAATGTGATGAAGTAATGAGACGACTTTGAAGTGCTCCGTCGTGGTTGCGAGTTGCCTTTTCATTAGAGGCATCAGCGGCGCCTGGCTGGATCTTTGTGACCTATTAGAATTAACTAGGGGCCATTGACGGGTCAAACTCATGGGGCTCAGCCCAATATGAAGGCACATTTCCCCATTCGCACCAAGCCTTGATCTGATGTGTTTACAAGCTTCTACTTTTGCTTCCTCCTGTGTTTATTTAAAGAAGATTCTGACCAAGCAAACAGTTTTGTTGCCTTTTTACACAATATAGTATTATTGCTTTTTCTGTTTGAGTCTGAAGAGCGTGTCTTATGGCAGACCTAAATGATATTATGTTTAACAAATGGTCTCTACCTGCTTGCAGTGTATGTATCTGTTTTTATAATTTATCTCTTGATACAGCAGCTAAGATTAACTGCCTGTGTGGCAAGCTGTAATAGATGCAGAGGGCAGGCATTTAAGCCAGTGCTTATTCTTCAGAACATGGCATTTTGTTTTGTTAGTTGAATACAGTTTATGAAGTTGCAGAAGAATTAATAGTGTCTGCATTTTGACCCATGCTAAGGTAGAATGGGAGTTTTAAAGTTCATATAATGGCGTATAATTCCCTCATTCCTACTGTCTCTTTCCAACTTAAGAAATGAAAGAAGGGATGGCAGCAACATGGACAGAGTAAAAGAAGAAACTGTAGGCATTTAACATCGCAGTTTTCCTGACAATGGCTTTTGACAGGAGACCTCAGACGTGGTTAGCAGGAGCTGGAGCTCCTCTTATAGGCTGCCAGTTCCCAGTTAGCCCATTAATGAGGGGACACATTCTGTGTGATCTGTCTGTGCCATAGTCCGTGCCATGGACACTGCCCAAGATGTTTGAAATGCTGCCCTGAAAAAACACTTTGTTGATCTGCCTCGTGAAGAATCGTGGTGTGGTTGGATTTGCACGTGCTTGAGGTTAGCGTAGCGATGTGAGTCAGTGAAGTTAAACTCCCAGAGCACTGTTTTCCACTGTCAGGACAGACTTCAAATGTCTCTGTCAGTGGTAGATGACATTATAATTTCTCACCCATCTTTAGACACTGATAGTGGCCATATTTATAATTCGTATGTTCAACACTTAAAAAATGTATTGTAGTGCCACATACTGTATATATTGTATTTATCTATGTAGGGCTGCAACTAACTTGATTATTTTTTCAATTAATTGAATTGAATTAATTGTTAATGAAATGTCAGAAAATGGTGAAAAATGTCCATTACAGTTGCCCACAGTTCAAGATGTCGTCACATGATGTATTTTGTCTGACCAACAGTCCAAAATCTAAACATAGTCAACTTGCTATCATATAATGTGAATTTCTCCACTGTGGGACTAATAAAGGAATATCTTATCTTATCTTATCTTATCTTATAAGACAAATATAACTAGTAATCTTCACAGCAACAACAGTTTGAGCAATTTGTTAATGTGAAAATCTCAGATATTTTAATATAAATAAATGTCACTATCTGTTGCTGAATGAGGTAACACAATGGTGATTGAGCCATGGCCCACTGATGAAAGTACTGCAATATTTATATATTAGCATTACATACCGGTGTCTCTGGTGACAAACATGCTGTATTAAGTTCCTGCTAATGCCAACCAAACATTTCCTACTGCCGCAGCTTCACATGAAAACCATTTAACTGGTGAAACGTGAGTTGACTTTTATCATGAAGTACTCACAGGAAACGCAACGCGTTTGTCAGTGAGTCACTGGCTGCTGTCATTCATCAAAAATGCGTCTACAAAACAAGACGACCATCATTTTCTTCATTTTTGGACGGCGGATCAGTTTGAAATATTTCAGGCAGTAATGGAACCAGAAGCAGCAGCCACAGCTGTTAGATGAAGAGCAGCAGGCGACAGGCTGCAGAGCGAGGTAAATTACTACTTTCCCTTTTGCTGTTTGCAGACAGATCAGTTGCTTATAGAATGATGGAAAAAGGCCAGTTATGTCTGATTTATTTGTTATTAAAACAACAGTATTTCGTTTGTTGCCCCCCGTACCACATTTGCTCTTCCCACTAGTAATTAGGGTGTTCAACAAGGACTGGATTCTTAAGGATTATCACTTTAACTGATTAATCGACTGAATTGTTTCAGCTCTATATCTATCTGTAGAAAACTAGAAATGCTGTTGCTGTTATTGTATTGTTTTCGTCCTGACAGAGTCTCTTTGGCCAAAGATCGGTGTTCCTCTCAAAGTCGTACGAACCAAAGAGAACAAGCTGAGTAACCGTTTCTTCCCTTACGACGAGATCGAGACAGAAGCTGTGCTAGCTATCGATGATGACATCATCATGCTGACATCTGATGAACTGCAGTTTGGCTATGAGGTGAGAAAAGACCCCCTTTGGGTTAAAAAAAAAAAAAAAAAAAAAAAAAAGGTAACCTTGACCATACTTTCCCATCTTTTCTCTGACGGCACGTATTGCAGGGAACCATTTCAAGTTGATCCCAGAGTTTAAAGTCATTCGGGGGGATTACAGTCTCATTCTGCTCTAGTTGGGGATTTGACTGCCTGCTGAATGTGTTTGATGTGTGAGGAATGATGACAGGTCTAGAGCTGATGCTTTCCATGCCCACATACCTGCCGGGCCCCACTTAGCCCTGCACACTCACCTGAATCCATTTAAACGCCATTTAATAAAATTGTGCTCAGTTTAAGGATAATTACATGGAATTAGAGGCAGGATAGAGGAGCTGTCTGTCTAACCAGATATCAGTCTGGCCGTTGGTGTCCAGAATGAGATATTTAGCCAATCAAAAAGCGACTTCTATCTGAAAATATCTTAATTTGATTCTCAGTTGTGATTTTTGGTAATCCTTAAACCCTCTTTAGAGCACCCTTTCATCATTCACGTTTTAGTGTCAGCTGTCACTTCTCACCTTTAGTTCAGTTGTGAAAATAATAATATTTGAAATATCTGTTTCCTGTCATGCTCCAGGTATGGAGGGAGTTCCCAGACAGGCTGGTGGGCTACCCAGGCCGTCTACATCTCTGGGACCATGAAATGGGGAAGTGGAAGTATGAGTCGGAGTGGACCAACGAGGTCTCCATGGTTCTAACTGGAGCTGCCTTTTACCACAAGGTGACCAGGGAAAAGCCTGAAATGAAGTAGTTTTGGCTGCCTCTTTCACACACATTTCCCCTTAGAGCTATTCAAGGATGTGAGTTTTTTTTGCTTAGTAATGATTGGAAAGGAAATTGTCCATTACATCTGGAAATCAAATAAAACTGAAGTTTGCAGAAAGGATTTGAGAATTTCCTGTAGACCTCTGTTTTGTATAAGATTTCAGGCAAGAAGATTACAGTGATAGATGAGCCGAGTGTCATAGGTAGAGCAAGGTTATCTCACTTCTACTTAAAAGCTCACACACTCACTTTAGTTCAAAGCAAATTCTAGTGCAGCGGTTCCTCCTACATACTCCTGGGTCACAGTGTCAACCAGTTTTTGCATTATTGTACATAATGAATCTGCAGTATATCTATATGACACTTAGTAATCATTTGTTGTTGTGAATCCGTTTCCATTCCAGTACTTCAACTATTTGTATACATACAAGATGCCAGGAGACATCAAGAACTGGGTGGACGCTCACATGAACTGTGAAGATATTGCCATGAACTTCCTGGTGGCTAACATCACGGGCAAAGCCCCCATAAAGGTACGTTCATAGCTCTAACTGGCCTGGGAGCCTGAAGCTTCCAGGGGCAGGCAGAGCAGACCAGCATCTCTGGGTTTGATCAGCTCTCACCCTTCGACTCTACCGCCTCTCCCCCTCCCTATCACGCTGACTGTGCCCAGGTGCAGGAGCCCAGACTAAAACCCAGTCTTAACCTCCCTTATCTGGGTGTCACTCACTGGCACTCCCCCTCTGAGTATGTTTTCCTAAGCTCACCAGGGCTCACACACACCCTGCCATCAAATCACAAGCTGCACACCTCCCTACGCCTGCACCCGCTCTCCCACCTCCCACCATATCTCCATCAGGTTCTTTCAGAAAACACCAAACCTTTCCTCTCCAACCCATTCTGTCCTCCGTGCTCAGCATCTATTATTTTCTTCGACACACACATACATTCACAGGTTCAGAGCGTTAGGTGCAGGCATGTGTGGGGGGTGTAGATGTGATGGAGGTTCGACAGAGGAAAGCCATACATCATATAGTATCTCTCCAACTCCACTGATGAGAATTAAGACACTATTTACCACTCACTGTGCTTAACAACAGGTCTTGTAGGAAGTCACTGAGTTATTTCATCAGACTGGACAGTTTATTAGCATCTATCTGGGCTGCTCAGGTTTAACGAACAGTTAAAGTGAGCTGGCTTTACTGGGGTGACTTTGTTCTGCTTCTGTTTAGGTGACCCCCAGGAAGAAGTTCAAGTGCCCCGAGTGTACTGCCATTGATGGACTGTCCCTGGATCAGACGCACATGGTGGAGAGGTATGGCACTTTGTTTTGGAAATTGTGTTTATTTTTTTTTTATTTTGCGTGTGTACAAACTTCAACTGGGAATCTCTTGTTCCTCTGTTTTTGTCTGTAACTTAAGTATTTTTGCATGCTTGTGTTACACCTACTACATGACTTTGGCTTGGCAATGTGCAGAATTTTCCGAAGTAGTTTTAATAGCTGTTTATCCTTGGTTCTTATTAGGGATGTCAGTCGATTAAAATATTTAATCATGATTAATCACATGATTGCCCATAGTTAATCATGATTAATCGCAATTTAATCACACATTTTTTATCTGTTCAAAATGTAGCTTAACGGGAGACTGTTTGATACTCAAATATATGCAAATACGCGTATTTTCTGCAAATGTTTGTATATATTTATTATTAGAAATCAATTAACACAAAATGACACATATTGTCCAGAAACCGTCGCAAGTACTCCATTTAGCATAAAGCCCAACAGGCAGCAACAGCTGTCAGTGTGTCAGTGTGCTGACTTGACTATGACTTGCCCCAAACTGCATGTGATTATCATAAACTGGGCATGTCTGTAAAGGGGAGACTCGTGGGTACCCATAAAATGAGCAAAACAAAATTTAGCACAAGTTTGGTGAGTTATTTAGCCTCCTTCACGACTAGTATGACATGGTTGGTACCAACGGATTCCTTAAGTTTTCTAGTTTCATATGACACCAGTATCTTCGCTGACTTTAAGACTGAGCCTGTTACAAAAATCACAAGCTGTGTTAATGCATTAAAGAAATTAGTGGCATGTAAACAATTTTACGTTAACACAGTATTATATTAATTTTGACAGCCCTAGTTTTTTCAAACATAAAAAACATTAAAATCACATTTAAATTTGGTATACAAAAAAATATGAGCAAAAAATGGATTTTAAAAATACAGTTTGTTGCACTTATACTGTATTTTAAAGGTTTGTTGTTGCATAATCAGCAACAGAACAGTGCATTTTTCCCCAGTTTTCTATTCACTTTCTATTATCTTAAATCCCCCCTTTTTTTTTACTATTAACCATTTTCTGCTCTTTGCAGGAAAGACTTGTTTACAGTAAACAGGACGCCAGCATTGTCTCATTGCAGCAATTCACACCACAAGCTTTGCAAAGTGACATAAAATTTGCATTAAACTCAATTTAAAGCAGTCTAAAAAGTTTTAGTATTTATCAGTACAGTAAGCACAATAAAATTGAAATATTATGCTTTAAATATTTCCAGTCTTTCCCGTTATCTCTTTACATTAGATGCAATTTTTTAATTAAAGTCGTCCACAGGCAAATTCTGTGAGCCATGCAATTATAAACACACATCATCAGTGACTGGATATATCCTCTACATGCCAGTAAACTGGGATATAAACATACGTCAAATGCAGAACATAAATAAAAAAAATTACCGTACTTGCAATAGTTGAAAAGAAAGAAAAAGGTATCCATCTACATCATTTGACATTAATCACTAATCAGATAAATACTAATTAATACTTTTTTTAGCCTGTTTTTAATGAGATAAGTTGTATTTTCGTCCCTAGATCTGAGTGCATCAACAAGTTTGCATCAGTTTTTGGTACAATGCCTCTGAAGGTGGTGGAACACCGTGCCGACCCGGTGCTCTATAAAGACGACTTCCCAGAGAAGCTAAAGAGCTTCCCCAACATCGGCAGCCTCTGACCAGCCTGTAACAGATGTTTGAACCCGGCCACAGCCTGAACATTTCAACGTGTCTCTCCAACTTTGTCTTTCATATCAAGTCGTCAGTATTCATACATACTCCTTTCGCCTCCACCAAGTGACTTTGGGTGGTAATGACAGTGATCTGTTAATTTGGCTTCAAGTGAAAGATATTTTAAAACATTTACCGTCATGAATGCATAGACTAATGTTACATGAACTGCTGTTTGGAGGGTCACCCTGAGTCTGATGTTTGATAGACAAGATTGTGGTTCCTCACTGTTACTGATCTGGAGCTGGAAACGTTGGGCTCCAGCTGCTCTGGAATCAGCGTGTACAGTGTATATATTTGTATTTTGCAGCAGTGCTGTATAATAGTCATAATTTATGATGCTCAAACTAACTAACTAACTTCTTCTCAAAAGATGACCCAGACCTGATTCTTCTAGCTGTGCTGTATTAACAGTAATACATGTTTAATCTCCGCTTTATCTAATGGTTAATTGAATGTGATAACACAGCAAACACTAACATGATGTACAGTGTATGTTTGACATATGTTCTGTTTTAATGAGATTGGACAAAGCTGGTACCATAAATCTAATATTTAGTGAGTAACTGCTGATTTTAAAAGATTGATGCTAAGCTACTGGAACATCTTGAATTGTAATTTTATACAGACTTAAACACACAGAATTTATATATTTGTTGTTTGCCATGCATTTAAAGACACTTATAGACACTTATAAAGACACTTATTGTACAGTGAATAATAGACCCAGATCCACACTTTTAAAACAGATGTGTATAAACTTTTGATGCGATGCTTTGTTTTTTATTTTCCATTGTACCTGTTGTTTGTTTATATGTTTGTTCTGTTCATCATAGTTGTCCCAGCTGCAGTGTTTAAGATATAACATTTGGAGCCGTGCAGTTTGCCTTGTGCTGGTTTTATTTGCCTTTTTTATGATTATTTTCCTAAGGTCAGTGAAATTGTTTTAAATTTTTTTGACTAAGTTTATGTATCTAAGTGTATATATGACTTTGTAATACACAATGAGTAAAGACAACACTTATATGTCTCACAGCTTTAATGTGCTTTTTTCCATCTATGCATGTATGAGGTGGGAAGAAGATGAAGTAAAACATTTTCCTTCCTCTTCATGTCTGTCTTTACTCTGATCTGTGACCATCCGCAGCAGACCCTCCATGACACGGACGATCCACTGTTCCCTCCAGCCTGTCACCTGTTGTTAATATACGCAGCCTAATCCACTCTGTTCAATGTCAGCAGTTCAAAAGGGCGCAGTTCGTATTTTTGTCAACTTCAATTAGTGTGATACTCTTGCGGGTTGTGCGATCTCATTTCAGCACTTGTGTCCCTTCAAAGGGACTGAAATGTGGGGGATTTCAGAATGTGACTAAAGGGTGACACAATATTTGGCAGGGTGCTGCAGTGCAATAAGACACTGCAAATTCATTGTTTTTTTTAACAATAGCAAACAACTTATTCACAAGTTGTGGCCAACCAGTATCTGTAGCTGATGACTTGAAAGGCTCTGCTTTAAACTGGGAGTGACTTGAGTGACACTCTAATATTAACAGAAAATAGTTGTCTTGATTTTTCTCTGTACTGCGTTATAATTGTCACCGTCTACCCTATATATACTGTCCGTCGCTGTTTTAACCTTGTCAAGCATGGACTACATTTCCTAACAAATTGAATGACAAACAGATTCTGAATAGAAGTGCAATAACTTATTGTACTTTAATCACACAAAATGTAACACAAGCATGAGTAAATTCATACACTCAATTCAAAAGACAGCTTAAAGCCACAAAAACTTAGAGAAAAAACAAACTTTTTAAACTTATAAGAATTACATATCAAGAGAAAAACAAAGTTCAAACACAACTCTGGAAATACAATTTTGCCATCAAATGAAAAAAAAAAAAAAGTGATACACTCAAATACTCGATAAACTGTCTCAAAATAAAACATAACCTCTAATTATTTTTCCAAGAGTCTTATAACACTTCAAATCCATTTTGCATGCACGAAAATGTACATGCACTCAACAGCACGCATATTTGTCTTATATTTACTCCTAGAATGATTGCCTGACTTCAGTAGTATTAGAAAATGAGAAAGATGGACGATGACTTCATCACTCAGGGATGGAGTAATGCAGCATACAGGAGGGAGAGGTTCTGTTGTGATCTTCCTTATGACAAGTAGATTGAGAGTGTTTGAGGAAGACATCGCTGGAGCTGTTTCAGTCTGAGGATAATGCAGCTTAAATTAACAGAAGAGTGAAACCAGTGAGGATGCATTGTGTAAACCTGAGCTACTGAATGCCAGTATATCTGTGTGCACTGTGTCTATGTTAAACCAACAAGACGACAGACGGTCCTGTCTGTCCTGACACACAATACTGCCGTCCACAGCCTCCACATGGCTCAGTGTTAATTAAAAAGCCTTCCTGGGTTGGCCGTGCGGCTGTGCATCGGACCCTGCGAACGGGGGGCTGCAGCTTTTGAGCCAGTGGACATAGTGGTAGTGAGCAAAGGGTGAGGCGTAGAGGAGTGTGTATGTGTGTATTGAGGAGGGGGGAGGATCTTTGAAAGCAGAGCCATGACAGCTGAGGAGGAAGCATGTGTGAGGCATGTTTGTTTTGCATTTACCCCCTGAGCGCAGCTGTGTGCACTGTCCTTTTCCCAGAACACCGGAACACAGCAGACGCCCTCGCGACTCGCCCTCCGTCCAACCCCACAGCTAGAAAACAGGGGGCCCCATGTCCACGTTTGCAAGGACGCCCTCTCAGTTTAAGTCAGAGATATGTACCATATAGTCAGGATTATGCATATGCCATGGATTTGGGTTGGGGAGTAGAACTGGATGTAATTTGTAGGACTCGGGGGTGACCTGATCTGATCATATTACATCCCCACTTCTCTTACCTGCCCAGAAGGACGGTGAATGTGGTTCAGTTTAGACAATTATCTATGGTTGGTCAGCCTCAAGGTGTACTACAAGGTATCAGGTTTGCTTGCTGAAAACTTTTGTTCTACTTAAATCAGGCCTTGCAAACAAAGGAAGAGCCTCATCAGTAAACCTCATCTGCTATTTCTGTCACTGGAGGAGGCAGTTACCAGGGAAGACGCAAGGTTTAGTATTTGAATATGAGGATATGGATATGATTTGGGCTTATTTCTAGCTGGCCCCCTCCTCTCCTATTTCCACAGAGAGACAAACATATTATTCCAAGCCTAGACAGAAGTAAACAGATGGTGAACACAATTTCTGAAGGTGCTTTAACCTGACACATTCGGGGTTTTACTAAAACAGGTCCTGCTCAGATATTACACCAAAAAACTAAGTAGTTTGGGCTCAAACTTTACATTTGATTTTCTGGTTGCACTGAAACTTTGACTATCATGTCTGTGGCTGGATTAACCTGTTCGTTAGCATTAGGTGTCGTGCTCACGTTGCCTTCAAGTTCTAAAGGACAGTACACACCTATACTGGAATACTACCTGATCCCAGGTTTTCTGTGTGTCAGTAAGTTATTTGATTGTACACCATTTTATTTAACATGGCTTTGTTGAATACTCAATTCTGATTGGTCAGTCATGACGTTATTTATAAGTAGACCGTTGCTTTGTACAACCGTTTGGTGCTATGGGTGCAGTTCTTATGTCGGACTGAAACTATTGATCTCTTAAGTACGTAGCCATGTAATAAGCGCGATAGTGTACAGCTGGCAGGTCGTAGTTGTGAAATAAACCCTGACAGAGCGATGCGGCACCCCAACATGGGGGGGTCTTGCATCGCTCTGTCAGCTTGCTGTACATTATCCCTTACTTATACACCCTGTTAGCACAATATGCATTGACACAAGGCTCTTTTACAAGATAAGGCCACAAGATTACGTAACAATGCAGGACCCAGTTGTTATTGCACATTAGCAGTGCAAAATCACAAACAAATTTGTAATTAATCAAATTCACACACAAATAAAAAGCGACACAGTAAATCTTAGAGTTTGAGGTCCTGGGTTAGTTGCTCACTGTGCCTAGTTGATGATGAGGCTTTGCTACCTCAGGCAGCTGAAACATTATTTCTATATGAATGTCCTTGACTCTTCTTGTTGCCTCACTCGCTAAAATTGAATACTGTCACCCAACACTATTTAGAGTTGTGTTAGATGTATATGTGATGAACAGAAGCATGTTTTTTGTGGTAAAATAGGACTTCAGTGTGTCTGAGGATGAAACTGATATTTAATATTCAAACCTGTGCTGAGTCATCTAAGGTGCAGCATCCAACTAAGTCAAATCTCACTGACGACGATAGAGGTTATTCTGCATTAATGTGGTCAATGGCTTCCTTTGTTTGCATTTGATAGAAATAATGACAGAAAAAGAGAAAGAAATACAATAAAGCTTATGCCAGAGCTGCTTCATTACCATTTACCGGTCGGCCAAAGACAGCTTTGTTGAAGTCCAGAAAAGGCTGTTGAACACTGACATCCTTTCAGTGTTTAAACGTGTCAACACACACTGAGTAATCTCCACCAGCCTCCTCTGTTTCAAAGGGGGCTGCTGCTGGTTTCGGTGTTATTTCTGGCAGAATGACTGACTAGTAGGCACTTCTCTCTCTGAAACTCCTGAGACTGGGAATGCAACGGGGGCATAGTCATGTCCACTCGGAGTCTGTCCTCCTGAAAACAGAGCTGGCTCTGTTCGGAGGCTGGCGCTCCCAGGCTCTTCAGCCCTGAGAGCAGCAGGCCTGCTGTGCCCCTCACATACTCCCACACACCACTTCCTCCTCCATCCCTTTCCTCTCTCTGGCCATCAGCACGCTGCGTCGGTGTGGCAGGTGGATCTCTCACCCTGACCACACTAAAACAAACCACATTTCATCTGTTTGACTTTTAAATGTTAGAGGGTGGAGCCACCTATGACGTTTTTGGTAACTGAAATGTTTGCATTGAATCTGAGAGGCTACATAATGTGACAGATATGCTGGATATAAACAGTTTTTCATAGCAACGGTGTGACTGACGTTACACACGTCTGCTTCTGCTAATGCTGGTAATGATTTGCGTTAGAATAATATGAACATTTCATATAACAACTAATTTATAATTTCAGTTTTTAAGGATGCTTGCTGAACTATTTGTCAAAACAAAACCAGTAACAAAATGACTGGAGGCAAGAAAAAAACAATAACACTCAAAATTTAAATAATAAAGTAAGAATAAAACAGCACCTGAACAGAGAACTACAATGGCACTGAAAGCACTGTATAAACACAATTTTCTGTATTTTTAGCAAATAAGTGCATGGATTTGTTTGAAATTATTTTCCTTCGCCTATCATCTGACTACACTGTAACTCCTGTTATACAGTACAGCATCACCTCCCACCAGGCTCTCCACAAAGCTCACTCTCGCTGTGGTTGCTTCCTCCCACCAGAGCGGTTGAGAAACGTGGCAGTGCCACGCCACTTATCTTGTCAAATCTCTTGTTGTTCTCTCTTGGAGTAATCTTCACCCGTCCGTGTATTTGGATAATAATTTTATTGCAACATTTATGAAGGTAGTCACTGTTGCCTTTAAAGTTTTCAATTATCGTGCCCCCTCACCCCATGCTGGGTTTGTGTAGACATCTCTGGGGTCAACAAGGTCCCCCATCCAGCAGGTATCAGCACATCATGTGGCCCAAGATATTGCTGCACTGTGCTCTTTGGCCTTCATGCGCAAAGTGGCGATACTGGAGGACTTGCGGTCAGGGTCCATGTTCAGATCGTACGTGTTGATGCCTGTAGCCATGCCGGGAGGCCCTCCGAACAAGCTGCCCATGTGAGCTTGTCCCACGTGACCTCCGGGGCTGGCCATGCCCAGAAAATCAGACATCCCGCTGGCAGAGTGGGGGTGAGGTGTCATACAGGGGGTCACAGTGTCGCAAGGCACAACACAGCCCGGCACGGGAGATGCTGCACTGCTGCCACCGATCCAAGACGGGTTCTGGATCTGAAACATTGATGGGAAATCAGCGTTGTTAAAGAGTGACAGAACTGTGGCATCAACCCCACTTTTTCCTTTCTTATTATATAAGTAATCAGACACACGGCACTGGCTGTTTAGCCCATTAACTTTTGTGTATAAACTAGATTACTGCTGGCACTTACCAGTTTCCATTTGGTTTCAGTACACAAGAAAACTAAAAATAAATCTTGCTTTGGCTAGGCAATCCATGCCAGTGAGTGGAGTTTGACCTATATGGGTTTTTTTATGGCCAATGCCGATTTTTTACAGAACTGGGACAGCCGATGGCTGGATATACAGTGTGATGCCGATTTTTATTTGCCAATATCTTTGTCTGGTTTTCTTTTTTTCCTCCATCTGATAAAATATAAGAGCTTAATAATAACAAATGATACACACAATTTCTTAACTTAAACTTCATCTATTGAAAAACACTTACGGTCTGTCTCTCTAATCTGCATTTTGTATCTGAACGGTTTCTCCCAGTTAGGATGTTGTTCTTCTCACGCACTCTTGCAAAGGTTAGTAGCCCACTGTGCTACGTCTACTGAGGTCTGCTGGTAGAACAGTAATTTGATTTTTGATTTGATTTTATTTTCTACAGCAACAACAATGGGCTGCCCACAGATGTGCCTGCTTGCTAATGAGCTTAACATGCTCAGGCATCGGCCGATGTCAGTTATGAAAAAACGTCAAAAAATTAGCCCGATAAATTTGTTGATCAATTAATCAGTTGTCGATCTCTACCAATAAGCTTTTACTTGCCTTTTATGTTTTTGACTTAGTCACATTATCATGGTGCTGCCATTGTAAGCAGAAACAAAAACAGCTGTTAGCTGTCAAAAAGCATTTGCATATATTGGTTATAGGTATGTGTAGTAAGTTGTTGGAAAAGCCAACACAAAAGGCAAACAAGGAATAAGTGAAAAAACAGTTAAGAAGTAGCTTGACCTTTGGGATTTACAGTATGCTTCAGTTACTTGCGTTCTTGCTGAGCGTTAAATGTCGGTTGTCAGGCAACCAGTGAAAACTCACTCGTCACAAGTTTTTTTTTACACGTTTGTATGAGGTATAACTATAGAATTTGTCAGCTTTAGGGGTAATTGTAGGCATTTTTTTCACTAAGCTAGCTGTTTCCCCTAATTTCCGGTCTTTATGCTAAGCTAAGCTAACTGCCTGCTGGCTTTAACTTCATAGTAAGTCTCGGAAAGAAAGTGAAAGTGTGTTTCCCAAAATGTACATTATAGACATTTGTTATTGCTTTGTCACATAACTGTCTTTGACTATAAAATGAAGGCTGATAAATGGTCCTTGTAGTGACACACAAGTATCCAGTCTGCAAGTAGAAATGACTGAAACATAGGAATGAAAGACAGTAGAACAATCAACCAATTGTCTTAATGGGCTAAAATATGTATAAAGTACTCTTCCTGTACCTGTGCGTAGTTCTCAGGACGCGTCAGAAGAGGCAGCTCATAAGCTGTTGAGAAATGAGTTCGGACCTGCTGCATCTGACCAAAGCGCTCCCTTTTCCTCCATTTTGCCCTTCGGTTCTGAAACCACACCTGCAGAGAGAAAATGCCTGAATGTCATAAAATTGGCTGGATTGTTAGCATTTTTTTTGTCTGAGAGAACACGGGATGTTTACTTTCATCTAGCAAAGTTTCCACTCTGCGTCTGGGGTCAAGGTGAGGTTTACAATTCAAATAAGGGAAAAGGGAGTGTAGTGATTAGCTTAATCCTTTAACAGGAAGTTTCCCCCAAATCTGAAGGAAATACTTTTCTATAGATACAAGTCTGAGTTCCCTTCAAGATGATCCCAAGCAGAACTGAAAGGCTAAAATATCCAACATGATATCTGCAGCACATCCAACTGAAGTGTGAACTTGCAGCGCAGCAAGACATAAACACAACTCGGAGACAATGGAAGTAAAATAGATGTAAGTCTGCATAGGCTTAGCTAAAGGAGCAAAGAAACTGGAAACTGTAAAAGGAAAAAGGGGAAAATAGCATTTGTGCCTCAGCCTTCACTCCACCGAGGTCCTCAAAACAAAATGTAAACAGATCTCATCCATCTCACCTTTGCTTATTTGTTGTCTGGCAAGAGCGGGACTTTTTCTCATGACTTAAGTTTCTTATAATCATCTTTGACATCTAAATATGACACCGTTGTTTATTGAAAGCATTATTGTGTTTGAATTACCATCAGAGTGTGTGGAAGTGATCTAAAGATGGGGTTTAAAACCTGACATGCTTTTCTTCAAATGTCAGAATGTACAGGTTTGTTATACAACCCTTGACTATCTGGTTGTTTCTCTCTGACGGGACTGATTATCACACATTTAGCAACAAAACTTCTCCCGTCTGACTTGTCCCTGATATGATTTCTCCGATTTCATGTATCTGCTCTTTGCTCATAAATCTAAGGAGGCAATATAGGAAATTGAAAAGTGAGATGGGATTATAACTGGGGTTTGTTTGCATTTTCCTTTTTAATTTCCTGAGGCCGAAAGCTCCTGGCTTTGAGATGATGTCTCCTCCTAAATTAAAGAAGCACACGGACTAGAGGACGTAATCCTTCTCTCCTTGATGATTTCACTCAGCATCCACAACCTCATACAAGATTACTGTGTTTCTTTACATAACTGATTATTATGCATTCAAATATGTGTAAGGTATCTCTAGTGTCACCTCCAGCTCTCATCTGCTCACTGTCTGCTCTGTGCCGAGTCTGTTGGCTATTATATAGGGAGAACATATTTTCGTGTTGCACACACTGCGTTGTGACAGTAATTGGTAAAGACCTTGACAGCTTAAGTAGCTGGTGGACTTTCAATGAGGCTTTATTTATGTTACAGCCCCAGAGAGAAAGAGCAGAGAAATGCCAAACCGGCCCCAGCAGGAGAGCTGTATGGGGCTGAAAACACTTTGAAGTGAGAGACCGGCTCAGACGATTGATAACCCGCCTCTGCTGTCACTCATGTCAGCTTCCATACCAGAGTGAAAAGAAATCTAAGACTGAGCCTGGCTTCGCTTTTCCAACACCCCCAAAGCACTAATAATATCATGGAAACACCTCTGACCACTGTCGTTGCTCATTAAATGGAAGTTTGTTCAATTTTACCCAGAATCCTCTACCACATAATTTCTTATTTCCCTGGTCAATTAAAGGTTAGTGTGGGACATTTGGCTAGTCTTTTTTATGTGGGTACATGGAAGTTTTTGATGGAATGTTTCATTGTCAAGACTTTTTAACTGTTAGAATATTATGCATTTTATCTCAAGCCTTTATGAATTATACATTTAACTGTCAAACTGACTAGATTAAGTGAACAGTTATTTTATAATTAGTGGTAATTCGTTAATTTTTAGTCTTTCACATGTCTGAACACATGGCCACAACAATTTCCGGGAGCCTGTCTTCATAGGTACATACTCAAGCTTCAAAATTAAAAAAATAGTCTGAAAATAGTCTTTACTTATATATTTACTACTATATATATATATATATATATATATATATATATATATATATATATATTGTGTGTGTGTGTGTGTGTGTGTGTGTGTGTGTGTGTGTGTGTGTGTGTGTGTGTGTGTATATGTATATATATATATATATATATATAATTTTATTTATTTTGTATTTATTTATTTATTTATTTATATATCCATACATGCATGCTATATTGTGATATGTGGAAGATTTTGGTCATATCGCCCAGTTTTCTTCTTCTTCTTCTTCTTCTTCTTCTTCTTCTTCTTCTTCTTATTATTATTATTATTATTATTATTATTATTATTAATAATAATAATGACAATAATAATAGGGCTGCAGTGTAGTGGTTAGCGCTGTCGCCTCACAGCAAGAGGGTCGCAGGTTCGAATCCGGGCTTGGGACTCTTCTGTGTGGAGTTTGCATGTTCTCCCCGTGTAAGCGTGGGTTTTCTCCAGGTACTCCGGCTTCCTCCCACCGTCCAAAGACATGCTGTTTAGGTTAATTGATGACTCTAAATTGCCCGTAGGTGTGGATGTGAGCGTGAATGGTTGTCTGTCTATATGTTGTCTGTCTCTATGTGCCCTGCGATGGACTGGCGACCTGTCCAGGGTGTCCCCCGCCTTCGCCCAATGCCAGCTGGGATCGGCTCCAGCCCCCCCGCGACCCCTAACGGGATAAGCGGTTGACGATGGATGGATGGATTGATAATAATAATAAAATAATAATAATAATAATAATAATAATGACAAAGTGGCAAACCCTCGCAATTAAGAAGCTGAAACATGGGACTATTTGGCATTTTTGCTTGTAAAATGACATAAATGATTATTTGATTATTGAAATAGTAGCCTATTTTTTATCCTGTTCATTGATTGATTGATTAAATGACTAATCCCGAAATTTGATCAATGGAAAAATCATGTTTTCAGTTGTTTGTTAAAATGTCAGGATTCCTCACTCTTCTTAGTTTTCTAAATGTTTTTAAATATTTCTAAAGTGACATAAATTACATCTATTCATCTATTATCTACAAGGTGGACTGATCACATTTTGGACTGAACCATCGTCTCCTTCCTAACTGGTCAAATCAGGTTTTCCTGCCGTTTCGTTTTCTGTTTGGATCTATGAACTCATATGGACACCTGTGTTTTCCCGGTGAACTCCACATGTCGGAGGCCATCTCAGCTCTGTGAGCTCTCTGGGCTAACAGAATGGCAAATCTGAGAAATGTGATGTTGTTGAAACCCCGACCTTTGACCCCTGACCTCCCCGTGTATCTGTAGTGCATATGACTCGGATCTGAACTTACTTTCTCCCTTTGAAACCGACACTGAAAAAGCAAACAACTCCAGACCAATGTATTTCAACTGAACGCCCCTTGTTTTTTGTGCGTGAGAACCCTCAGACCATGAGGTGTAATATCGACCCGCCTCAGAATTATATTCACATACTTTAGGCATTTTTTATATTTTATCAAAAATGCTTGTAAATTTTAAGAGTTAAAGTCATTTTTTTCAGCGGCGTTTCTTTCACTCCAGTCTCATGAAGCTGCAGGTCTTTTTGAGTGTGCATGACTTGACTAGAGTACAGAGCCCTGTTCTCTGACTGACTAGGCATCTCATGTCTTTTATCTTTTTTAACTTGAGTGTTTGAAAGGACCACTGGGAGAGCCGAGGGCTGTAAAGCTGCATCCGTCTGAGGCAGGCAGGTCTGTGATAGTATGCACAGCGGACCAGAGCAGAGCGGCATACCTTCAGAGCCTCGGGGCTGAGTTATAACCCTGCGGCTGCACAGACTTCCTGTGTTTCACTGCGAAGCTTTTCTGGTCACTATTCCAGCTTGTCATGTAAAAGATGGCTTTCAATCGAGCTCTCATCTCGTCCCATATACGGTACTGACACATAACAAAGATGTAGCCAAAATATTGTCTTTGCATTTGTTTTAGCAACAGCGGGAATGCGTCATATGTCTAAAAATTGCTCACATTTCAGATATGACTTGAAGTATCAGTCACTAGCTTGCTCAGCGCTCATAGAAAGGGTTTCACACCCACAGCAGGGACACATTCCTTTCTGAACAGGATGTTAATGAAAGAAAAACACAGAAAATCCAGGGGCTTTGGTTGTCCGTGGTGCACATGTACATGCACTCACAAACACACACACATACTGTACACACAACTCTTTCTCTACTCCCCAATGTTGGAATGCATTACAGCAGTCATGAGTGGATTGTATGTAAATCAGGCCAGAAGGTCACTAGAAGGGTTTCAGTCAGAGAGGTCCTGTACGCCTCGGGCTCCACTAATACTTGCAGAATTGAACTCACAAATTCAGGAAACCAAAACAGCTCAGGTACAAAGAAAAAGGACACTGAGTCGATCCCGTCGACACACAGCAGAGTCTCCTCGTATGCTGATGAAAGTCTGCTCTCCTAAAACTGCACATATGAGGCCCAGGCAGCTCCAACCTCAGCCCCATGGGCCCCCTGGCCTCTGTTAGCTCCCACTCCCCCACTCTCTCTCCCCGTGACTCCCACATTACCAGATAAATCTCTCATGTTGTTATGTGAGTGACGTTATCTCTCTGCAGAGCTGCAGATGTTGAAGGATCCATGAGGTTGTGTTGTTAAAACATCCTCTGTTCTGCTGTGACGAAGAGCTCTTTTTTACTCATTGATAGGACAGGCATGTGGTTGCCATGTATTATCCTTAGTCTTTTATTAGAAATCTAATTTGTTTGTGTTTCTGTTGTGTCCTGGGTTACCTGCACACGGGCTTCAGTGAGGTCAGTCCTCAGTGCCAGCTGCTCTCGGGCGTAAACGTCAGGATAGTGCGTCTTCTGGAAAACCTTCTCCAGCTCCTCCAGCTGGTAGCTTGTAAAGGTCGTGCGGTTGCGCCTTTTCTTGCCCTTGTTGCTTTCGCCGCCGTCACCCTTGTCCAGAGGGCTTGACAAGTCTGTGCCCGGTGGCCTATCAGAGGCAGCCTTCACACCCTGATCCTTCACAGCCAGGTAGCTGGTGTCCATTCCAGGTGGGTCGGAGTCCGGTGCCAAGTCAGAGTCTGTCAGACCTGAACTGTCTTTACCTGCAGAGATAGCAAGGAGATGAAAACTGTCAAAACACAGGTGTCTGTTTTCATACTTTGGGCAGGAAAGATGGGCAGATCTTTGTGAAAGTGTTGCCATCTAACTGAAGATGAACGTGAAAATAAAGACATGTAATACGTTATGTTGTACTGCTATTCTATTCTGGCTGAACTGATTTAAGCCATGTGTGCAGATTCTTCAGCTGAATAAGACAATAAAGTACGCAGGGAAAGCTGTTAATATTGAAACTTCAAAGATCTTCAACTCCCTCTTTTTGGTACCTCATTCAAAATATTGAAGCTCGCTTTTTTTTGCCAATACCTTCTATCCATAATGCAACATTTTTCATTAAAAAAACTTCTGGGAAATGGAGTTTTATCACATCTCACATCTCAAAAATGCAAAAGAGGATTTACACTGTGGTCTTGTTCACCTTTCTAGAATGAGTTTGTCATACATTAGGACAAGCTAATTTTTGTTAGTACCTTCAGTAGATTCTACTCAACTCTAATACTCAGTGGCTTGCCTCTAGCAGTACATGCATAATTTATTTGTGGGATCAGTATAATAATTCATGCTGTCTGATAGGGTGGAACAGAGGAATTTCTCACTTTATTTGTGAGGAAATTCTGTGACAGTTGTGAAATCTGGCACACGCCGCTGAGTGTGCCAATTTGTTTGTCTATAGCTGCCTGTGTAATGGATGGCCTGGATCACTGGCTGCTTACAGGATCCAGTTGTAGCCCGTAGATCATCCTGTGATGTGCTGGGGAACAGACACCCTGGCCCATAATTCGAGACTGACAGAAAGTTGCTGCTTTTTTACCGCATACCCTCCCCAACCACCCACGCTACTCTCTCTCTCTTTCACTCAGTCCTTGGTATAGATCTATCTTGTGGCTGCAAAGTCACCTGGCAGCAAGACTGTCGCAATTAATTTTGCAATTTCTTGCCACAAAAAAAGGAGAAAGCCCCATCTTTGTACTCTTTCTCTCTCTTTCACACACTTGCTTTCTCCACGACTGCAGCTTAACTGTAAAACCTCAGGCAGCTCTCTGATCATAAATTTCCATAGCCGTGTCTCTGCCAGTGTTCTTGTCTGAGCTCTTTTTGCCCCGCTGCTGCCCTATACTGAACTATCCAGTTTATACACCCACCTTTGGATTAAAACACATCCACGTCAAGCACCATGTAATAGCTGAAAGTGAGGCCTGTGAGCCTGCTCTTTCTCTCTGGCTCAGTCTAGTGGTGAGTGGCAGCTCTGCACCTTCCTCCATCCCCCCTTGATACCATCTGAGGTGAAGTTATTTTCAGTATCAAGGACGTCTCTGCCCATCGAAGCATTTGTCAGGTTAAAACCAGGAGGTGCGTGTGCGTTCATGCGAGCTCCGAGTGCAATTCTCAGCACTCAGTCAGCACAGAAGATCTCTCACACTCACACCCAGTGACCCGCAACTCACGGCCATGTTGGGTAATGTGCTGCAAGGTGAGGTGAATGGATATCTTGTCACAGACACACAAAAGTGTATATTTCAAGAGCGTCTTTCTTTAATCAGCAATGCACGCAGGGCTGGGTGATAATTCAATATGATGATTTATCATCTTTCAGTGGAATCGTATTGTGATGAAGTCATATATTGAGATATCATGAAACACAATTATGTCTATATTGATAATAACAAGCACATAATAACCCACATTTGTCAGAAAATCATAATTGATATATATTCTGCTTATGTTAATACCCCAGTGTAGTTAAATTAAACTGCTGTCTTAATCTGATTACTCTGTATTTATGTGTATGCTTGTAAACATGGTCAGTGTATATTTTTTATCTATAATTTGCAACGTTTCTGTTTATTTTGCACAAACATTCCTTGTTAAATGAGAAAATATGTTGTACACTTCATTTGTCAAGTGTTTAATTCATACAGGAGTTTACAAGCTTTACCATGTGGTTATTCATATAGACAATTTAGACAATTACCAGAAAACATGCTATATTGTGATATATATCATAATTGAGAGAGACAATTTTGGCCATACTGGCCTAATTACACATCTTACAAGGATAAGTGATGAATTATAGCACAGTAGAGTAGACACAGGGACATTTGAAAAGGTCAAAAGGTTTTCAGATTTCTCCATTAGTTAAGGATTAAAACTACAAATTCTTTAGTGTGCATGTAATACATGAATAGAGTGATATATTTGACCAAACCATTATTTTATGGACATAATTTCCTGTTATTTTTGTTTTATCCTATTCAGGTATGTAAACTCCAATTTCTGTTTTGCAAACAATTTCAGATTTTGTAAAAGAAATATCACCTTCCTGTATAAGTTTTATTAGATTCATTATTGAGAGTTAAGTTATTCATCATGAAGTACAAAAATTGCCTCTGGTGAACTGTCTCTGTAGATTTTGCGGCACATTTCATTTTGTGGATTTATTGAGGACCGAGTATTGTAAAATCTAACGGCTAGAGCTGGGTTTGCTTGAATGTTTTTGATACCAGCGCCAACAGGATGCCCGACTCTCGTCATTGATACCAAAATAATACTTTTATAAAATGCACAATATTTTTCTTTCTTTTAACAAAAGAAGGCAAAGCAAAGATGTGGATTACAAATTTGAGAAAGTTTTCAATACCAGATTTCAATACTTGACAGTCTTTATAAGGGCCTAATGCTACATGTTTGAGTTGGTAGTGCTGAGGTTTGATACCCAGGTCTAGTAATGGGACGTTTTTATTCACTCCAACTGCAACCTTGAGCTGCAAATGAATTTCCCGTATTGATTTTATTTTATCCTATTCAGCCTTGCAAGAAGACATTGTTGTGTTATACAGTCTGCATTATGAAGTTTGGGATCGAAGAACCACGATGCATTTCTGTGGCTCTGGTTGCTGACATGTTTGCCCTACAGTGGTGGAAACGGACTTGGGCAGAGGAGCCATATTTTGTGGCAGACTGCTGCTCACTGGGGGTCTAACGCCAAGGACATTGCCTCGCTGTCCATGAGTAACACATCCTGTTAGGCTTGAAGGGAGCAAATGTGTTTTATCCCAGCATAAATGGTCTTCAGTTATTTCATCATATTTCCCTGGCTGGCACCCACAGTCCCCACAAGGCAAGAGCTGTCAGGCTGTTTGAAATCACGAGGCTTCTCGCTGATCAAAGGCCATTGTTTATATCGCGCGTCACTGATATTTTTTTGGCAGGAGCAGGGTATTGTGACAATCTCCTGCTTGTTATCCATACGATCTGCTGTAGCTGTGAGGCTCTCCAACAGTGCACAAGGTGAACATCAGCAGGCCCTCCTGCAGGGGACACCATATGTATGAAGAACATAGCAAAGTCTTACCGCAAACAATGCCTGTCAGGATATGATCTCTGTGGAAGGAGGCAGGAAGGAGTGACTATGAAAAACATATGCTGCATCCCAACCTCTATCTCAGTGCTCATGAGGGCTTTTTCTTCCACAAAAGACAGCTTACACCTGCACTCCTGCATCAGCACGTATACAGTACGTCCCAACATTAATCCAGCAAACAAACCCAAATTTTTTTTTTCTTTTCATATGAATATGCCATGCAAAACGCTTGAAGTTGCAACCACAGAATGTTCTATTTTCACTGCAGTGGGTCCAGCAGGCAGCATCTGGTCCAATTACTGTGTTACAGAGAGGAGTGAGGAGAGTCTGCAGCTCTGTGTGGTGGACACAGACAACGTTCTGCAGAAATCAAATATACAAAAAGTGCTTCAGAAAGAGTTGAGTGGTAATTTCAGGTTTAGCTCATGTGAATATGTCCACCTGACTACAGATCAACACAGGAGTTTGTACACAAGTCTACATTTTTACATGCAACATACGCCACAGTGGAGTTTAACTACTAGGGCTGTCAGTCGATTAAAATATTTAATCCCTATTAATTGCATGATTGTCCATGATTAATTGTGATTAATCGCAAATCAATCTCACATTTTTTATCTGTTAAAAATGTAACTTGAATTGAGATTTTTCAAGTATTTAATTTAATTATCTGCATGGGAGCGGGCAAATATGCTAACTGTATGTATATATTAATTATTTCAATCAATCAATATCAATAACAATGAAAAAACAAGGACAGATATTAAATATGAATTATATGCTCATTATAAAACCCTCACATACTGCGTTCAGTATAAAATATCTGTTCAAATCATAATATGGCAACAACAGGCAACAACAGCTGTCAGTGTGCAGACCTGACTGTGACTTGCCCCAAACTACATGTGATTAAAGTGGGCATGTCTGTAAAGGGGAGACTCGTTGGTACCCAGAGAACCCATTTTCATTCACATATCATGAGGTCAGAGGTCAAGGGACCCCTTTGAAAATTCCCATGCCAGTTTTTCCTCATCAAAGTTTGGAGTGTTATTTAACCTCCTTCGCAACAAGCTAGTATGACATGGTTTTAAAGCTACTAGCTTTAAAACTAAGCCCCTATATACAACGTAGTATGTCACTGTTGGCATTGATATCAAAATCAAACTAAGGATCGATTTTACCTCTTAAGTCGAACAGACCCAGGGCTGGGTCAAACCAGGTCATACCCTGTGGTGTAGTTAAAAACAAGCTGCGTAAGAAGATGATTGATTCATAGACTATATGCATGTCATACTGAAGCCTGAAGTCTTCAGCTTTCAGAATCTGTACACCAACTATGTGTTGTATTTTAACAATAAAGTTGTACAGAAATAAAAAATAAATAATAAATATAAGATGTGATCAAAAGAGCCTCAATCTTTTCTCACAAGTATTGTTGGAAACTAGAGATTCTGAGCTTGTTGGTGTAGTAAAATACATTCAGTTGCATCATTATCTATGGGATCTTTCGTATAATGTGGATTTTTCCTTTGAAATTAAGATTTTATAGTAGGTAAGGATAAAAATCTTATTTTTTCCTTTATTGCATCTCCATGGTAATATAGTTTAGTTTACTTACAATGGATTCACATTCCCTAAGTTCTTTCCTTTCAAAAGAGACCAGATATATACAGTATATATCTAAGCCTTAAGGTTGAGGAGCTAGTCCTGATTCATTTTGGGCTGTTGCGCCAAAATGACAATGTTCTTGTGGGTCAGACATTCAGCACTGGACGGCTATTAATTCACAGTTGAATGCGAGGGGGCAACATCAAAGTGTGATTTAACTGGCTGTAAAGCGACAGGGCACCTTCACTGCCTCTTTATTGACTGGGATGACTGGGGTCAGCTCACAGTGTTAAGAGGAAACGCTATAAATTACACACCACACGGCGAATGGGAGAGATTAACAACATGTTGCTCAAACTGAAAAAGAAATATCCGAAACAGAGGGAAACACAAACAAGAGAGAGACGAGACATGGAAATGGAAAGAGAGAGTAGAGTTTGTCTAACTAAATGCAGAGAACAGAGAAAAGGAAACATGTCAGCAAAGTATTTATTTGTACGTGTTTCTGGGGTTTGTTTTACTGATTTAAAATATGGACTGAGATTTAACATGAAGATTTGAACAGTGGATAACTCTGATGTCTGTCTTGGCAGCAAACACAGAGGCTGCCTGAGACGCTGATTCTGATGCTGCTCTGACCGTCAAGTCAAGGCCAGAATATGATACGTATAATATATTATATTATATACAGTATATTATATATATATACTGTTGTACTTATCCTTAAGTACCGGTAAGCTTCTAAATATAGGACTTTGTACTTGTAGTTGATGTATTTTTATATTGTAGCATTAGTACTTTTACTTAATGGTGCAACATGTAAGATTTGGCCAGAATTTCAGTTTAAAACATTCAAAAAATTAACTAACAGTATCAAAAGAGTGTGAAGAAGTAACTGAGTAACCAAAGTGATCAAATATGTCTGTGTATTGTGCTGCAGAGATATCTACTGCCAACCAGCAAGGTCCGGCCTGTAGTTCCTTGTATTATCACTTGTTCCTTGAGAGGCGATAGTGAGTCAGTGTAGCATCCAGTCCGCTCTCAGTCCAGAAAACGAAGAAGTAGAGTTGTCCCAAGGGTTTGTCAATAATACAACCACATGCTTATTGGATTAAATCCAAAGTAGCCGAAACGAGAAAGTGACTTGCAGCTTCGCCTCGTCCTCCCTGCTGCTGGGAGGCTGATTTGCCGGGAGAAGAGCGTGCAGCAGCTTCAGGAGACCTACTAGTTAGCAGTTAGCTTGAATTCAGCGAGCGCAAACCCCAGCACCGGGGATCTGATCCTGGGGGACTGCCCCGACTCTCCGGCGGATCAGCAAACTTTCTGTTGCTCCCTTTGCACACTTGTTTGTGCTGCCTGAATTTGAGTTGCTGCAGCCACTGACTGGTGCATCCATGAAAGATAATTTTCCCTTTGGGGATTGATAAAGTTCATCTATTTCTATTTCCCAAAGCTGCTGAGCCCTGACCGCTCTCCTCCCGGTGGGGTGGTCTCTTGCATGGCCACAGGGAGGATGTGATGAAGATGTGGGTTGTTTTCTCATTTCTGCCAGTTTGGATTTAATCCAATAAACAAACTATTAAAGTGTACACAGACCGTACAGCCTCCGGTTAGTTGCACAAACACACAGATGGCTAACGACAACTATGGGCCGAAGCCACACGTGAAGATCATAAGATAGCGATGTTATTTTGACAGTCTCTCTGAGTTTCAGCAGTTTGGTTGAATTCTGCGTATTCTCGCTCTACTGTTAGTAGTTTAATAACTGATGACTGTAATTAAGGCTGTATGGATCCAGTAGTAGAGGTGAAATGCTGACCCATACTTGTGTGGAGCAGGTGGCTGCATGTTACATATTACTCCTTTAAACCTGCATTAATACATTTTTTGGCCACTGAGAGGCAAAAGAAACAAGGTGCGAACACAACATGGACATATCACTATTTAAGTCGATATGTGATCTTGGTATTTACACAGCCAGCAGCTACAGAGCAACATAACATTCATTTGGAGTCTTGGGTAATGTAAGTCAATTATTCACTCTCTTCTTGCTCTGTTTTTGGTCTCTACCATCTCCTGAGGGAAATATCTGGCTCTTTAGCTACTAAATGTTCCACTATGTTCAACAGTTGGTCGCTAACTGAGTCTGTCTGCTGTTTACTGCTGAGCAGGTAGAACGCAACACTGGAAGAGCAGTGAGAGTGAAACAAAAACAGTGAAGTTCAGGGCCGAACGGCTAAACAATGAGCTGAAACTCACTGCAGAGCTCCGTAAAGCCGAGGGGAGCTACAGATCCAGATGATAAGTCTCTGTAGATTCATCACTACGAGTGACCTGTTTCACATTGTCAAATTGTTTGCACATTGTCATTTCATACATTGTTATTACAAAAATAGCTCTTAAAGCCGCTTTAAGTAAAGGATCTTAAAAGTGCTTCCAGGGCTGCTGAAGATAGTCAAAGTTTCTCTGACCGTTTGTTCTTGAAATACAATCTTGTCTCTTTTAGAAGTACAAATAACACGACTATGAATAGCTTGGCACTATACTTGCTTGGTGTGGTGACCGGTGCATTCATCAAAACATTTTGGGACAATACACACGCACACTCACACACACACAAACACACCTTCGTCAACCTTAGACGCCACCGCTGTGATTTGGAAACAGTGAACGCGACTCACAGGCTGAACCTCAGCAAACATCAGCACATTACTTTTTAGTTTTTTTTCTTAAAGTTTTCTTTTGTGACCATGTGATAGGTAGCCATTCACTTTGAAATTCAACTCTGCTGACTGAGCAGAGCAATGAACCACCTCAGCAGGCTGTGCAAAATTCATAGGCAGTGAAAAAAAAAAAAAATCCATAAAGCCGAACACTGATAAATCACCTCTCACGCACTCTTTGTCTTCCTCGCTCGCCCCCCTCTGTGTCTCTCTCCAAATGTTTCTCTCAGACTTTGTCTCTCAGAAACAGAATTTCCTTCATCTCATGTTTTTGTTGTCTGATCGAAGGAGAACATTCCAGCCGAGTGGGAAAAACTCGCTGGAGTACATTTTTGTGTGCACGCACATAAAATGAAAAATACTTTGCTGGGAAACAACATGCACAATCACTTTTTCCTACAGATTCAACTTCTAAAAAAAAAACCCCAAAAACATCCATCCTAACAATGTGCCCTGCAACAATACGCTGGGTTTGGGGGTTCGGTTCATAGGTATGGATAGAAATGATAATTGTCTCACAGCAGAAATACAACCAACAAAATCATATTTAATGATCATTCATTTAAGGCCCATCTGTCCACCAAAC
The DNA here is from genome assembly GCA_947000775.1 of Pterois miles. Lineage (NCBI taxonomy): Eukaryota > Metazoa > Chordata > Actinopteri > Perciformes > Scorpaenidae > Pterois > Pterois miles. Next base: position 1,615,385 of record CAMQGK010000604.1, read on the forward strand.
CTAACCCAAGGAATTACAGTAGGCTTGTAAAGTTTTAAGACATGGAGGCAGACAAACAACTACTGGCAAAACATGACAATTTTTTGGGCCCACCAGTGCAGTTAAATTGTGAGCGTAGTGAATATTGAACAACATAGCAAAAAGTAAGAAAGCAAAATAGCTGCAGGAAACCATTTTGCTGCTGTTGAAGAAAAAACATGAATACATTTTACTGCATTTTTATCCATTTTTAGTAAAAATATATGTTTAAATCCTGCTGTAAGTGGTGAAGTGAATTTCTATTCAATTTTTCAAAAGGAATCAGCGTTTCAAACAAAAATTACTTTCAGTATGTTCAATAAAACCTTTTTTTCTCCTAAAAAACAGAAGTTAGGCGGTATTATGCTAGTTTTTGGTACAACATAGCCAAAGCCGCATGACTACATCAGGAGGCGATACCCCGAAAAACCTTCAAGGTATTACCACGAAAAGGTCGGCCATTACTGCTGAGATTAAACAAAAACTATTCCGCCTTGCAAGTAAATTATAATATAGAAGTTTAAAGTCAAGTCACCTTACTATTCTGACACACAACAGGTAAAAAACAAGTGAATGCAGTCCTCCGCAGTCAGTTCTTCAGTTTACATGAAGCGGTGACTAAGAAACCGAAGGAAGTCCTGGACAGCATGCAGCTTTTTTTTGCCCTCCTGCTCTCACTCGGCCATGCAAACTGAGCCTAATGTAAATTGCCCTGCCAAACTTTAAGCTAAATGGTAAAATGATCCAGAGTCCTTGTCACCTCCACTCATGTCATTGACTTGCTGAAGTGTGCCTCAGTTGTCTGGGCTGCATGGCTGGTTCCCATTACTCCCTGCTTCAACCAATCTACGCAGACGGCCATTAGCTGAAATGGTTGTGTTGGGTTTAAGGATGGTGAGGGAGCAAAAAGGCCAGAGATCGAAGTGACAAAACCTCACAAACCAGAGCAGTCACACCTGAATGTCATTGGAGATAACTGTCATAAAACATTTACACTGGATTGAATTCTTGCTTTGCCCAAAAAATAAATTATGGTTTACGCCGGAATAAACTGCAGTCTTTTATATCTTCAAATTACACTAGCAGTGTTACTGGTGCAACATTACCCTCCAAAATCATTGGCTGTAAAGGACAAATGATTTATAAACTCTACCATAATTAGGCCTGCAATTCAACATGTAACAACAAAGTACCATCTTTTGTCTTGTTGGTGTAGTTAAATGTTTACTGCGTAAAACTAGACTCCATATGTTGCAACACGCTCGACTTGGACACCAGAGTTTCAAACAGAGTTTCAAATGGATTTTCTGCTGTGCGTGCCCAGGGAAGCTCGACCTGCTCTCCTGACAGACGAGGGCAGGACCGCCGAGCTAAAGGTCAGCACCCTCAGACACTGAGGGAGGACACGGACACATCAAAAGAGGAAGTGTGTTGTCTCTGGAGGATCACAATAGCTGACTGTTTTAAGACTATGAAGTCCCGAATTTCCCTCCGGGGATTAATAAAGGTTCATCTTATCTTATCTTATCTTATCTTAAGTGACTCATTGAATCATCCAACTCTTTAAATCAAGTCCAATTTGACCGTTTTACTTTATTTTGATACAGTAAAAGAGTCATTATTTGGTGGCCTGCATGACTTTATATACTTCAAAAACATAGTTAGACTTTTTGATGCATTTCCTTGACTTATTTCCATTTTATGTGACTTAAATCTTCAACAATTCAGAGATAAATATTGTACTTTTTACTTCTTTGCATTTATTTGACAGCTGTATTTACTTGTGGCTTTTCAGATTAAGGTTTTACATGCAAGATCATCTTATAAAATATGTTGAGGTGCTATAGATTAAACTAGTCAGTAGTATATTAACATTAAAATACTGCTTTTGTTACATTTAGTAGATTTTGCTGGTGATATTTCTATACTTTCACTATGTAAAATGTTAAATATGGGACTTTTACTTGTGATACTTGTGTTTTATGTTGCTATTTTCAGCGAAAAGGCCTAAATACATCTTCCGCCACTGCTTTTTTTTTTCTTTTTTTTGTCATTTTAATATCTGCTCATTTTGCTGCTTTTGGCGTGCATCCCTACTGCTGTAGCCTTCAAACAGTCTTTTTAAAACTTCTCACACATATTCTAGCAGTTTCTTTCTGTCAGCTCTCAGCCTGTTCATGCTTCCAGAGCTGCCTTGTTGATTTCATGTAACATGTTGGCAATGGGTTGAGCGGAAACTATATAACTGTGTTGGTAGTGACTCTAATGTATGTTAATGTTTATTAGACAGATATGCTGTGGCCAAAAAAGTCTCAGTCAGAGCTTCAGACAGGCCTGAGACCAGTCTGCAGATCACCTTTGACTGAAGGGACCAAACCACAAATTATAACAACAAAGTCACTCTGACAAGTTGAAACTAGCCTGCCTTTGTGTAAAATACAGGTTTGATTAAAGAAATGACTCAGGGAGTAAAATACACCAGCATTTTCCAATAAACACATCAGGAATCATTTATCGTTTTTCTCCTTTGCTTCAGCATATGTTTCTGCTGCGTTCACTTTATGTCCAGTTAGTGGTGCACAATTCAGTAAAAAGATGGATTAACCAGAATCTGCAGCCAGTGATATTCACAAGGAAAACAGCGACCCCATGAATTTCGATAGTCAAAAGACTGCATAATTTACATCTTTAAAAATACATAGAATGTTTATGAGATAAGGTGATCAAATATTAATTCTACAAATATAAAAACTCCCCTGTCCTACGTCTGAATTTGTGTCTGAGTGCTAAGACACTTTGAGCAGGGAAATAAAGAAGTTTGACATCTGAGTCGCATTAATGCCAGAACTCTGCTTGTCTAGAAGCGCCGGGATGTTTTTTCCTGCCTCGAATCCGCACATTTTATCTAAGTCACCGTGTTGTAAAAAGAAGAGAGCCTAGTGTACGAGTACACCTGATAACATGCACTGATATATGTTTGTATTTGACCTTTAAAGTCTAAAAACAAAACAAACAACAACAAAAAAAAGAATAACAAAAAATATTAAAAGAAGTCAAGAAATGTGTTTAACCAGCTCATCCCCTCTTGCGCATCAACACGATCTGGTATCTCCAAGTTGCGCGTAAAATAATAAGAAAAATCTAAAATCGTAAAATAGCAGGAATTGGAGAGATTTTTTTTTAAAATATATTTTAAAATAATTCGTTTTTTTCCTCGTGTTGGACTGAAATAGTAGTTTACACACAGCCTAATAACTGCGGTTTATTTACAACATTATAACATTTTTATTTCGTCTCGATTTACCGGATCTATGTCAATGTTAATAGGTAATAAAAATTTAATGGCCGTTATAAAAAAGACCAGCAGAGCTCTTGACAAGATTGATCTCTGACATTTTGGAGATGTAAAGACTTTTTTTTTTTCCTGCAGGCCGATTTCCAGAAACTGTCAAAACATCCTTAAACTACCGCACTAAACATTTCAGTCTGATACTGATGGACAAGCAGCTCCAGTAAACCAAAGCTTCGTGCGTAAAAGTGATGCGTAAAAGATTTAGGCCTTTTCAAATACACAAAGTAGAAAAAAAAAAACATTTATTGTAAAAGCCTCTAAAAGTATTATTATTATTATTATTATCTGGGTTATTTTTATTAATTGACCAATCAATTGACTCTATATGATTTATCTAGTTATAAAAATGGGTTTTAACAGATTGTTTGGGGGCCTGCACCTTCAGCACATACAGACCAATTTTAGAAAATTATTGCTCATCTAGTATTTTTGTTTGATGATATTTTTTGAACTATGTATCCATTTCTAACAATACTTCTAATATTTCAGATGTATTCAGAGCACAGCCCTCAGGTTTTGTGACTTTATTCAACACCACATTTCTATTGCACATAATCTCAAAAGTGAAACGCTCAGTGTTTTGTAGGATTTGATAAAATGTGTTGTGTTGTATAATGCGAAGTGTTTATTTTATTCTGATCTTTGACCTCAATAAGCCATTGACGTGATGATAATGAGGCATGTTCCTCTTCAGCATTTACACACAGTAGAAACCTGTTTTTGTTGTCTCCTGATTTGAAACTCACCTATTTACATTTGGATTAAAACGTCCGTCGTGATATCAAATAATCGTCGTCTGTTCGTGTGTGTGGATGTGTGTGTTCTCCTTTATAAGCAGGATTGATGGCAAAACCAGATGAATTCAGTTTATCCCCTTTTTAATTTACCAAAGGCATTTGACGCCTCTAAATCTTTACACTGCAGCTTTTATTATGGTGTCGTGTGTTTCCTGTTAGGGAGGAGAAAGGTTTTGTGTTGGGAGAAAAAAAACAGGAATGAATGCTGCTTCAAAGTGGCCGCCTGCCTAACGAGGGTCAAAGTTTTATTTACACCCTCATCATTCCCCCATTACAGTAGCGTCCCCACACAATTAAATCTAATTGGAGCCAATCAGGCAGAGCAATGAAATGAAAATATTATCAGTTTGGAGCTCACTGGTTGCGCCATCTGAAAACCTGCTAATTCAATTGTCCGACTCAGCTCCAATATTAAGGATTGTAATGCAGATTATCGCATTAAATGCGTCCTAATTTAATTTTGATGGCCAAAGGGACAATTTGATAGTCGGGACGATTATGGCTCTTCTTAACTGTGTTACGCACAGAACTCTTAATGAGCTGAGATGAGATGCGCGCTGCTGCTGCTGCCGCTTGAGAGGCAAATTAGCAGATTGCTCACGGAGGGTTCCCATTTTACAAGACACGGGAAGAAGAAAACGTAAAGGGATTTTAAATAACACCAAACCCGTTGAAATAATTTTGCAGGTGTGATTTATCAGTCAGACATTTAAGAGACAATTTAAGATCAAACACAGCACGACATCTCTGATTTCTGTCAGTTCACACACGGATCCACGATGGCCAGTTTACGCATATGCGCCATTAATTGCGACAGAAACCACTTCGGGCTATATCTGAGAGGTTTGTGGGAACAAACGGAGTAACGATGACGCCGCTGATGACGTTAAAGTTATCTGCACAGGTATTACCGGACACTAGAGAAAACATCCTGACCCTGAATGACTGAAGTGAACTTTGTTGCAGCTGTTATAAAACATTTCTGATGCATAATTTCCTCTATTTTATAAAAAAAACAGCTTCACAAATTCAATTCTGGACTTTCGTCTTGGGAAGCCTCACCTTGCTAAGTGGACGCCTACAACTCTTAAAGTTGTGTGTGTTTTTTTTTCCTCCACTCACCATAGCAGGGGATGAGGGCTCCGTTGTGTCCGCTCTCCTGGTGCAGTTTGCTCTCCTCGGGGGGTGTTTTGCAGGGAGACCTCTGCTGCATGAAGAGGTGGTATTTGCTGAAAGTGCCTTGCCCAGCTGCGGTGGCATCCAATGACTGGCACTCCTGCTGGAAGGGGCTGCGGGACTTTTCTCCGTAAGCCTGACCTTTGTTGGTCAGGAAGGCGGTGGGGCTGTATTTGGTGTCAGTGGCTGCGAATGTCCTAAAGTGGTCCGTCTGGTGATCCCTACCTTGCGCTGCAGAGGGGCTATAATATGAATCCATGGATGTCATATCGCTGTATGAAACGCAGGTCTCGGCGTTCATGCCTAAAAAACAGTGAAGGGGAGAAAAAGACCAAACTTCTCTCTCTCTCTTTCTCTCTCTCTCTCTCTTGGAAAGGGAAGACACCCCCTCCTCTTCCTCTACCTCATACAGACAGATGAACCTACACACACACACACATGCACGCAGAGACTAGAGCGCACACCAGACCGCAGCTGGGTTTGGTTATAAAACGATTCAGATCTTTTCCAGGAACCACTGTCGTTGACCAAACACTCCAAACTCCCCCTCAGGTTTGAGGAGAGTTACACAAACCCGTCTTTCCTCAGAGGATGGGACCCAAATCTGCTCCTGGCTTCAGGACCTCTCCCGGGTGATTATGCTGATGACATGAACGAGTTAGGTCGCTTATTAGCTGAAATAAAAGAAGGGAAAAAAAGGTTGCAAAATAGGGGCGGGTGGGCTTAACACATGACATTAATGCAATTTGGTTATGAATATAGCCCATGAGTGATGGCACTGGGGCGGAGAGGGCACAATTTTACGCTTCATTCGCAATGGTTCATCAAGGGCAAATCATCCATGCTCAGCCGATTGTGTTCCGGCCAACTCTGTGGCTTCTGAATAAAACCGTGATTTAGTTTATAAAAGCTTATAAGAGCTTTTAATGTCTCAGTTATCACTTGGAACGAAATCTATAGTCACATACATCCTGCTTATTTATTTCAGCCATAAAACATGTTGAACTAAAATAAAAAAATAACAAAAAAACAACTTGAAGAACCAAATACTTTATTTTAAATTTGTCGTGATTTTAGGATCCAGAGTCCAGGCTTATTATATTTCACATAATCACATAATTCAAATTGTTTGACACTGATTTTGCATCTTTGTGTTTTGGGGGGAGTAGAATAAACTGCACCGACTGCCAATATGTCAATATAAATTTCAAAATTGTACATAATGTACATATAATCCGAGATGATGGATATTATTTTTCATCATTATTTTAGTCGTGTGTTGTTATTTGTAAATCCTGTTTTCATGTAGCCACTGAAGAAAGGCCAGCTGATCTCTGATCTGTGCAGTGGGTCGTTTTAGAGCCTAAACATCGCGCACACTGTGGAAGATTATAAACTCCCTGTACCGGAAAATCAACGTAGGCCTAATTCCTTAGTGGACAACATTACAGATCATTATATGCTTCTTATTAACTGGAAACCCGTCCATAATAACAATAATAACAATAGCAATGTTTTTTAGAGCCCTGAGTAGTGTATCACTTCTATTACAGCCACTGCAATTACTTGAAATTTGAATAAATACATGATATCATGACATTATTAGTTCTTTACCGTGAAGGTGCTTTATTGGAAATTACATTTGTAATGTATGAAAATCTTTAACACAAAAATTTTTTGTTAAATTCTTCTGAAAAAAGTGTCCTAAACAAAAACATATTTTCCTCTATAAAAACAAACACCTGATCCCAAGTCCTTAATACACCCCTACAATAACAAAAATATATAATGCAATTTATTTCCAATACAGCAAAAATTAATTAAATACAATCCAATTATGTAAGTAATTTACCTGATTTTGTTTGTTTCTAAAAACAGTAAAGTTAAGGATAATATACAGTCAAGCTTTACATTAAGGATGATATAAAACACTAACTATAGACACAGTCATATTATGTTTATTTGTTCCTAAAAGCCATAACATTTTCAACTAAATAATTTCTCAATATTGCAGTTTCCCTTAAGTCCAATTAATTTTTTATATTGCTATTAGATTTGACCATTTCTACGTGTGAGCTGAGTCGCATGAAATTTATAGGTTTTGTTAAATTCTTTACACCAATGTACTGAAACAGTGGAATCAGTGCACAGACAATATTCACCACACTTTATTTTCTGTATAAACACTCCATGATTTTACAATCCTCTGTTTATTAAATGTATTTAAAGAAATAATGCTATGCTCACTCTGTTTATATAATATATATAAATGTAGCCTAAGATAATTTTGAATGGATTTTCAAAAACATGTTGAAAACACATTTTCCTGAACTTGAAAATAATTGACAAAATGAATAGTTTGGTCCATCTTCTGCTGCAGTTTTGACCTTCCTCTCTGCCTATCTGGTCTCCTCAGGGTGCACACCGGCACAAGCTTATAGGCAACCAGCAAAAGAAAGTGACAGACTGGCAGATAGAAACTATACACAGTGTGCACATCCTGCAACAAACACACATTCATACGGCCATGCATGCACATATGAGCACGTGTGAGGAAAGAGGAGTAGAAATCTGCTCCGTTTATATGATTGGATTTCAAATGAAGTGCATCAGGCTGAAAGGTGTCCGTACTTGTACGTATGAGCAAATTCATGCTCTGAAAACCTGACTCACTCTAAACCGACCGTCTCCAGGGGGAACAACAATGACTTTACAACAGTTTATGTTACATCTAATGCAGTCAAACAAATATCAAATGACTTTGAACTCTGTCTGTGTGTGTCGGCAGCATGATCTATGGCAGTGAACCAGACTTAATGATCACTTAGCCACATTTTCAACCTGCTGAAACAGAATACGTCTGTCTGTGCTATTCTTAGCAGCAAGCTGATGTTAGGTAATGATGTCGCAATGTAATAATGTTATAACTTTTACCCTGATTTACAGTGAGACGGTTTCTCTTGTGATTTTTACAATGCAGCATTTTACCTGGTGTGGTTCTACACATTTAAGGACTTTTTGTTCACCACCAGGCACTAGAACCTAAAGGTCATTAACTAATCATTTTGTAGATAAAAAAGTTGTGTTCAGCAGAAAGGACAATAGACACAAGCAGCTATATGTGCCTGAATGTGGTGTTTTTATCTCTAGCTCCAAGAAGTCTGCGACCGCTGTAAATAAAGATGGAATATAGTGTGTTTTATATTTCCATTGGCATGTTTAGAGTGTGGTTCATGCTTTGGCCACAAGCATTATCTGATCTCCTTTTGTTTCACTGGGAAAAGTGTCCAGAGTTTTACTAACTGTAATTGCTTTATTATAAGAACCATGCACCATCTCTATTGTTGGTCGCAGAGAGAGAGAGCGTGTTGGAAGGACTGTGTGCCTCACGGTTGAAAAATTATTTATGTATCTTTTCAGGGCACAGCGACTGAAAGCTTTCCCTTAACAGTAGGCCCACCTGCAGGGAATAAGGGAGCATTAAAACACACACGCACACACACACACACACACACACACACACACACACTAAGGAAAAAGAAAGAAAGCGTCATATTTTACCTCCAGAAACACACGTTTCTTTTGTCTTTATAAGTAAAAATATTTCACCAAATTGTGAGAGAGGAGTCACCATTAATGACAGAAGTTACATATTTAAAGTCAATGATCAAGATTCACATAAAATCCTACATCTGATTTGACTGCAGGTTTTTATTCTCCTGTGGAGAGACAACTGGTCTGAATTGGCTGGTTTATAAGGATCACATGAAGTCTATTATATATCTTATTGCAGTTTATTAAAAAGAAAAACATATTCATTGGCAGCGGAGAGACAAACTGCTCAGCATGAGGACTAACTTATTCTTTGCTTGTGATTTTTTTTTTTTAATATTTTTGCATTTATAAATACAGATCAGATCCTAAAAACAGCTTAGTGGGGAAATGTATGAGAAAATGAAATAAAATCCATCCCTGTTGTTAATTACATACACTGAACATGCACTATTAGAGCATATAATATGGGTAATAATAACATAATATAATAATATGGGGTCAGTAAGTTTAAGGGAATCAAGACTGATAGGCAGAGAAAATGTCAGCAGACAGTCGGCAGCTTCTTAAATATTTCTTGTTGCCGGATACTTCTAAACTAAGCGTCCATTGACTCAGCCGTGACCGATTTTTTAGGAAGCCCTGTGTAATTATGTTTTATTTTCAAAATTGTCCCCTCTCAGTGAGATACATAAAGACATTTGTTCCAGCGGCACAATGAGCAAGACTGTTGTCACAGTCAGTGACCTTGACATGGCCCCTCAGTATGTGCTGTTTTCAGATGCCTTGCTCCACTAAACGGACTTGCGAGATATTTGTGGGGGTTAAAAGAAAACACAAGGACGCGGAAGAGACATGAGCCCACATCCTTGCTGCAACTGACAACATTAAACTTCAGTCTCTCCAGTTTGGCTTTAGCCTGTGGCGAAGCAACTTGATTGAGGCCTTTGATGGGCATTAATACACCGTGGAGAGGCGGCTTTGTTCGGGAATGGAAATGAACATAAAACGGAAAGCGGAACAGGAAGGAGCGAGGCCCACAAGCTGATCTTATTTAATTTCACATAAAAGAGACATTCCATCTTCGCAGAGCCTGTTTGGGCATCTCAGTGTACGAAAACCCAGACTTTGGGATCATATGCTGTGTGTGTTTGTGTGTGTGCGCAGCAGAGATCTGTTCTGAAACCAAAACAGCACAGTCTGGGCCATTTCAAACCATCACATGTGGCAGCGGCACACACTGGTATAACATTTCAGTGGCACTGGCCAAATCAGCACTGAGAGATGTTTTGAGCCACTACCTGGCTTAATGACGGGCAGCCCGGCCCACAGGCAAAACATCTGCTATTAGTCCTGACCACATTCTCTGTCTTTTACAGTGTACAGAATGAGCTAAGCTCTGCTCAACTGTTTCATCTCCGTGACATGCAAATATCTGCCGTGTATCTGACTGAATCGTAGATTACCCTCCTGTCACATCTTATTACTGTGTTTTCAGTGTGGAACAACAGCACTGCACCAGTTAAGTAGTGTGTGGGACTCTTTGGTGGTACTTGACTCAGCCCAGTTCATATATTTTCAATGGTAGTGATGTGAATATTTGGAAAGTTAGTCATTTTTATTTATTTGACATCTTGCATGCTTTTTTTCAGTGAATTACGTGATTTTTAAGCAAACTAAGAGGTAGACTTACACTTTGTTTTGTTGTTCTTTTACAATTAATATTATGCATTATACTGATGCTTCCAATTTTTATGTGTTACTGTACTTTGGCCTGCAGTGTCATAAATAACGTTTTAGGATTTGAAGTTTCATTTTCACATTTACAACCTAGTAGATGCAAGCTCCTAATGACCCACAACTATGGTGCTTATAGCCAATGATGATGAATGAACGCCTATTTAATAGCATCATGATAGTCAAATTGGGTGCAGCTCAATATCCCATACATTGCAATATTATCATTACTTTATCAAAGACAATAGTAAAGATCACTGTGTAAGAGAGCAACGCTGTGAAGGAGGCAGTTGAGCCAGTGGCACTGATTTGGGGATTATGAGATTTAATGACACACAAACAAAACATGGACCCTAATAAGCTTCCTAACTTCCTGATGTGAACACTGCTTATTGTGGGCAGCTCATCAACAGCAGAAATGTTCATGGTAAATGTATTATTTCTCTCAGTGGTGTTCAAAGACTTCTACACTGTAAAACATCATGCAGAAACTTAGTCTCTTTTTAGATATTTTAGAAGATTTTTGTTATATTTGTTAAAATTCAAACTACATCCCTACAGCAATCAATAAACCAAATGCTCAGAGAAGAGACGGAAAAAAATATGGTATCTGTTGCTGTCACAGGACTGTAATAAACCGTCCACATGATTTCATTTAGCTCGAATGAAATGGCTTGGCGGGCTACCTGTCTGTCTACCTGTGCACTCATTGTGCATCACCAGAGTCTGGTGATACCAAGCTGTTAGCTTGACAGCTCTGATGAATGATAATTGGGGGGGGGGGGGGGGAATACCTGAAGGGGTGGACTGTCAACGACTTGGTGGCTTTCTCTCTAGATTTAGTGACTTTTGGAGCTAGTGCTGCTATTTTCATTGAAAAAGAGGGGCTCAGTTTTCAGTTGGATCATTTTTAAACTCTAGCGTACTCTTGCTGGTTTCTCAAGTTAAAGTTCTCTAAATGTCCAGATTACATTTTTAGAACAAATCAAACCATCTGACAGGAAGTCCTTTGACTTGAAATGATGAGTTGAATGAACGGACCACTGTTTTTAAGTTTCTACAGAAACACAAAGAGCATATTAACAGACTTCCCAGCATGCATTGTGAGCATTAAAACTGTTCCATGACCCTTCTCTTTTGTTGTTTAAAGGAATCACAATGTAAATTTACTGTGTAGTGCATGTTAAGTTAAGTCATGGTTGTTTCCTCTGATACTAATGAAAACAATGCTGACCATGATGATTGTTGTTCTGTAAAATTAACAAGTTTCCTGGGTACTTTGGTATGAAAGTGGCTTCAACAGGAACAGCCACAGCTGTAAAACATCTGGAAGGCAAATCTGAAAGAACTGTAATGTGTCCAGTTGATTTCTCAAGTTTGGCACCTTAACAAAGTCAGTTTTACATTACAGTAACACACAAGGCGACTTTAAACCAATTATTCAAGTTTAGTTCGGTTAACTCACATTATTACATGTTGAAGCTGAATTGGCTTTCAGTGTTTTACATGTAACTGAACCTGTTTAACTCCAGCACTGCCTGTTGTAGTGTAAACTTGAAAAAATGTGAAAAATGTGTTGTCATTAAGATAACACATCATAATCACTGTATTATACTTCATATGATAAATGTTCTAGTTGTAGCGCCAGCCAAGTGACACTTTACTGACAGGAAACTATAGGTTTATTGGCACATAAATGCATTTCTGCAGTAGTTTTTATATTTGCATGGTGGTATTATATCATTCAGTTTAACTCTGAGCTCCTGTATGAGTACTCGCTGTGGCTTTTGGCACAACAGACTGTGATAAGACACTGAGTATATTGATGAATGAGTAGAAGGAAATTCTGCACAGATGTATGAATGTTAATGCTCTCTGATTCATAAATCATTGAACAATAGATCACAATAATGATGCTTTTTTCTGTATGTTTCATGATATATTATTGATTAAATGATTCAATGTTTACAATGATAATAATAATAATAGTAATAATAATATTAATACTTTTAGAGGCTTTTAGAATTAAATGTTTTTTCTACTTTGTTTATTTGCAACAAGCACAATATAATATTTTTTTTGCAGACAAATCCAAATTATCATATAAAACTGCAAACTGTTAAAATGAAACATTCAAGTTACCAGGGCTGCCCCCCTTGTAGTCGTTTTAGTATCAGTTGACTAAGATTTCTTTAGTCAATTTTTTTATGCTTTTTAATGCTGAATGATTTCCAGGAAACTGATTTTTGTGCGATTCTTTGTGGAGAAACTCAGTTTTACAGATCTGGAGATTTAATCAACTTAGTTATTAATTGATTGTATGAGATTGTTGATTAAGAATTTCTTTGGTCGAGGACAGACCTACAAATTACTGCCAACAAGCAGAAATGTGACTGTCATTTTCAGTCACTGCCTTTGTGTATTTTCTCCACTCGTTGTCATCAGTGACAATCTGCTGCAATAGAAGAAGAGGGGTCTGCGGTAAAGACGTTGAAGAACTGAACTGTAGTTTTCTGGCAGTGCTTATTAAAGGTCAGCTGACTTACAGTATGTGTACTTTATGGTCTCACACATTGTATGGTTTTCATAAAAACTCAACTCAACTCAAGTAATATGTTTAATGTGTCGTACTGAAATATAGCTATTGGCTGTCTTTTGTCTTTTCATTTTCCTTGACACTGTTGATCCATAAGTAAGTTGGTCATAACCATGTTTTAATTTTGAGATCCATTTTGAGAGCTGTGTGGTGAACCAATGCTGGTATGTGTGTGTATCTGATTGGTGGTCTGGTTTGACTCTCTGTGGCTGCATGTCACAAAACATCAGTTTATGTGATATTGTTAGTCTGCTGAGTTTTCTGAATGTGTGAAACATATTTTTACATGCAGTGTAGCGGTGATAACACACCTGCACGTTCACACGTCTATAGACGATGTCACTGAGGGTCTGCTGTGGCGAGGATGAGATGAACCTCTGCCTGTTTGAAGTGCTGCAGCCGACTTTTATGTGCTGCTGAAATTGGTTTCACATGAGTGGGGGACCAAACTGCATCAGCAGATTTTCTGATTAAATTAAATGAAGAGCCAGGGGAAAGCAAAAGGACCCAGTGGTTGCACTTATCTAGAATTCAATAAAAAAAAAAAAAGCCCAAGGAGTTATAAGATAGAAAAATCATCTGTTCTCGCTTTCTTCGGTCTCACTTTGCGTTTGGTGTTGATGTGTAATCTTGGTGTGCACAGTCAGAGTCAGTCTGCACCTCCACTTCACACAGTGCCGGTGAAACATCTGCTTGACTTCCTGTGGAGGAGCTTTAAACATCTGGCACCTCATGTCTGGCAGGTTCAAAGACAGAGCAGGTAAACTCCAAGTGTTCGGGTTCATAAGCACAGAATTTGATTTCCAAATATGATTTCATGGTTCAATAAATGTACATGTAATTAAAAAAGTGAAGTCACCATTTTTATTTCAAATAAATATAATTTTATAATCATCAGTTCACTTTTCGTGCAGTCTTTTTCCTCAGTCCTTTCTGTTTGTGTGCAGACATATACTGTATTTACTGTACATGTAAGCATTTAAATGTATGTGCATGTAAGTGCTGTACAGTGTGGATTCAGTTCAGGGTTATTATTTTCCATCTGATCTGCCTCCTTTAAAACATTGTGACCTTCAGGCTCTGCAGAGCTTGCGGGAAGCCTGGAGACGGTGCCCGGCCCATCTAGACCCTCTACATAAACAACATCCACAGATGAGAGTTTAATAGGATCTGGAAAAATGTTTTCCATGTGTGACTACCTCCAGAATCTGGTGTTGATCTGGGGATTCCTCCTTTACTGATATGATCAGTTGAGAGAACTATCCTGCTTCATCAAATTCAGAGCACACCCATGTGGCACATACAGCAACGCAGCACAAGGTGGTGTGTGTGAGTGTGTGTGTGTGAAGGGGATTGCAGATCATTACAATTAGATAACCTTTGAGAGATATTACTGATCAAACTGTTTCATTTCACAGTCAGGGTGTGTGTTACTGACCTGAGGGGTTTTCTGTCCACTGTACCATCCTGCTTTGTTGCTGTGTTCATTTGAGGTTGGATGTGAGAAGTTGGTAGTTGAAAAAACGTAATTATTTAATGCGTTTAAGCTCCAAGGGTGAGAAAAACATGGACGCCTGCTGTGAAGGGTTTAGCTGCTTACGAGCTGCTAATTGTTCAGGTTTAACCATGGCCTTACTGTGCTGATTGATTTAAAAGTGTTTCATGCTGCAACTGTAAATGTGTACCATCTTGTCAACGTTGAGAGGCCAGGCGCGTTGGTGTGAAAAGCAGCTTCAGAAAATGAGCACAATTTAGTGATGAAGAACATTTAAGTTATGTTATGTATTTTCTAGCAAAGATCCACAAATTTGGATTTGACTAAAATGACACACAATATTTGCCCATCTCACATTACATTCAGAAGATGCTTTTGTCTAAAGAAACTTACACTTTTTCCTCCTCCGTTGGAGCAAGGTAGGGTTCAGTATCTTGCCAAAGTGGACTGACACTGACTGGGATTGAAACCACCACCTGAGCTATAGCTGCCTTTCCCAGTTTAGGTAACAACAAGTGGACCAGGCCTCACACTGCAGTATACATTGTTGTTTGTGAGTGTATGCTTAACACAAAGTTACAAAGAATGTATGAGGCAGAAAAAGTTGCTGCCATTAATCAGATTCTTGGCTATTTTGCAATAACCCACTGGTATTTAAATGGGTAATGCATGGCATGTTTAGTAACCTCTCTTGCCTAGTGTGCGCCTCTACATTACCTATAATTTAGCTGTACTGGCTTTTCTGGGCAGAAAGCTTTTAGGGAGGTCTTCACTTGGCTTTACGATCTCTGGAAACCACGGCCACAAATATGTCCACAGGCCTCCTCAGAAGATAATGACACTTGAACATGGTGATTGCGCAGCTGACAGCAACAAATATGCAGTATTTTAAAATATGCTACTGTGTGTACTTTCAAGGCCAGGATAACTTATGTAGCCTGCTGTAGGTTGCTGTGCTGTGCAGAGAAAAGAGCAAAGTGTCATTTGAGGAAGAATTTAGAGGCGCATTGATACTTTGGGTAAATGTTTTCATTGTTTATGGGATACAAAAATTGAAATGATGTTCTTCATACCTTGCAGTGTCAAATAAGACAAAGGGCAGCCAATACAACTGAAGTAATGGTGCCTCCAAATGGCACTTGTGAACTTGTGTTCACAACATGGGAAGTCATGAACACAACATGCGTTGCAATCAAGTGGTTAAGTTGTGAAGAACATCGCTGCTCAGCAACGTCAATATTAAGGTTACTGTCTGAGTCTAGAAGCCATAGGGGCTACCATTTTAGAGTATGTAACATAAATGGAGGAAATGCAAAGACATAATGACAAGTGAGGAGAAAGACAAGGTTGTTGATAATATCAACATTTTCCTCAGACAAATACCAAGAAAAAATATATGACTAAAATTATAATATACGGTACTGCACATTATTAACTTATCAAGCATCGATTAATAAACTTCCATGAGCTCCACCATTTGTCACATCAATAAACACGTCCCAAGTTGTGAACTCTGAGCTTTCAGAAACTTTCCATTTACGAGGTCGTGAATACAGCATGAGGGGGGCATTCATATGGGCCTAACTCATAAACACGACCCCATTTGAAAGCACCGAAACACACGTTTTTAAGTTCCACTGCATGGCAAGTGTAATAGGTGGGCCTTTAGGAGATGTAGCTAATTACGAGATGACAGATGAGGGAGTAGGCACAGGTGTATTAGTGGGAAGTGCTTAGGTAAGAAAAGACCAAGCTAGAAGTGTGGTCGGCCTCTGTGGCTGTATCCAAAACCACCTACTACATACTACTGATGAACGCAGTACAGTATGTACTGTATACTGCACGCTGCATTCATCAGTAGTATGTAGTATGGAATGTAAATCGATTTATTTTGTAGTACACTTTGCATTATGGGATACAGTAGGCAAGGTAAACAGGTCTGATGCATACTGGAGATTTTTTCCAAATCAACAAGACATCTGGGTATTTTTGACAAACTGTAGATTTTGCTTTTGTTTGCAGACTATACTACATTTTGGTCAAATCAGTACGTACTAGTATAGTATGCGGTACTGGATACAGCCTTCGTCTTTGGCCTCTTGTTTGAGACACACATTGAGACATGCAGTGACTTTCAAGTGTCATAAGTGAAGTTGGATAGGGAACATACCGTATATCTCTGTTCTTCTCTTAGGAGAGCTGATTTAACACAGCTGTTCCCATTCTAATGTACAGTTGTGGTAAGTCATGGCTCTATACTAATGTCATTATATTTACTATGACTATTGAGAGGTGGTAATGGTAATCTTCCCACATTAAGCGCAATACAAATACAACATTTTCTGCTGATGTATGCCATGAAATGTTAGACTGTATTTACTGAATACTGGTTGTCACTGACCCCATGGCTGCCTTGTTTGTGTGAACTTAAATATCTGGTATTTATTGAGAAATATCTTCAAATCAAGGTATTTTATACTGATGTGCTCCAGTTAAAGGCAGGGTTGGTAATGATTTTAGAAACATTTTTTTGTTATATTTGTTGAAATTCTCGTCACATCCCGACATCGATTAATAAATCAAACGCTCTGACAAAGACTGTATTAAACCCGTCTACCTACCTGCACTCTGCCCGTGCACTCATCGCACGTCACCGGACTCTTTCACAAGATGTGAGTATGAACAACAGCCAAGTTCGTTGTTTACGTTCATTATGATGATTTTGCAGGAGTCGCTTTGGAGGGAGACCTGAAGGGGCAAACAGTGTTGGTGTCAGTGTTGCTATGCTTGTTGCTATTGTTGTGTTTCTTTCCTACTAGATTTAGAGATGTTTGGAGCTAGTAATGCTACATTACATTGGAAAAGACTGGGCTGGGATTTTCATTTGGACCATTTTTAAAACTCTAGTCTACTTTTGCTAGTTTCTCAGGATCATCGACCATGCCCTTAATTTGTCTTTTTAATTCCAGTCAAGCGTTGATTATTATCCATTAGTTTTTGTATATTTGTTTGTTAATGCTGCCTGCTTTTTAATAGTTGGAAAATAAAACTACGCTGATCTCTCTGTCCCTCTGAAGGGTTTCCGGTGGGTTCACTAGGGACAGTTTCATGTGATGTAGCACCTGGATTTGCAGTGACGTAGTGTGGCAGTGGAGCTCATTGCTTGTATATCTGCAGTCCTCAGTCTTCCACTTTCCCTTTTTGAATGACAAACACAGACTATCATGACCTGCTGGTGCAGAGAGTTATTTCATCTCATGCAGGCGCAGAACGTGCTAACTGGTTGTCGGCTGTAGTCTTTCCAGTGCGTTCAAATGCAACTTATCAGCCAAGACAAAAGGCGACGAAACAGTCGGCCTTCATTGCCTCTAGTTGATGTGGGCTTGATGTGTCTGGGCCTGTGGTTTGGGTGTGGTCACCTTAGGGTGGGTGTGTGATTGTAGTGATAGTACCACAGTGTGCTGCCCGCTCTGACTTCTCCCTTCAGGCTCTTCTTTAGAGGATCAGCAGATAGTTTTATTAAATAAAACTAAAGCAAATAAAACTGCTTATAACAGTGCTTGAACTGGATAGTTTGACTGCTGTGTTTATTCAGAACTACATGTAGCTGTATTCATTACATTTTGTTGTCATACCACAGCCTACATAAGTAAAAAAAAAACAAGCAGTAGAGACATGTGATACTAATGTGTACCAGTATGAAGATACTGCAGAATTGCTGCACTGGCACCTCACCCGACTCTAACCACTTCTGAGGGATAATGCTGTGCAAATAGGTTGCAGGCTGCAATCTAGAGGACACTGTATGCTGAATAAATTACACAAATGTCCAGCAATTTGTTGTCTCCTTCCCTACCACACTGTCTTTGTAAATCTCCAGATGCTGAAGTGTTGGTTGATGCTGTCAGCTTTTTTTTGTTCCACTGGTTCTCCTTTCATTATGCAGTTTGTTCTTTCACACACTGTACGTCTTTTTATTCTTTCAAATGTGTACTTATAAAATAGTTAAGGATTTTTTTAGACAGACAAAAATGCTTGGCCTGTGGTGTTGCTGCTTGCAGCTTTGTGGAGAACCGCTCATTCAAACTGCTTCACGCTGGACACTGCACTTCCTTGGGTCCACCTGAGCATGGGTGTATAAAGACAAGTGGGTGCAGCGTTAGAGGCAGGGCCCTTCATTCCTGCTCAGTGAAAGTTTCTCACTGCTGTATGAAGCCAAAGAGGCTTTACAGCCACGTATGACTTACAGGCATATTTTTCCCAATGTAAGTCTATGGGAAAATCTTTTTGTGCCCAATGGCTTCATGTGACTGACCCAAAAGTTGTAATTTCACGGGTTGGCCTCTACAGAAATTGGCGAGAGAGTTCAGCACTCTTCCTGGAGAGTTGGTCCTCAGCAATACACACCATGACATAGTTGACATGACATCCCTGTGCAATACCAGAGTATACACGTCATTTAGCCGCAAAAGCACACACGAAGATCTCAAGAGCGAGTACTCGACATTGCACTGCCTCAGCAATACACCTGCCAAGTGTGAAGTCGGTCAGATGAATGGTTGAAATTTAAGGACACAGAGACAGACACAGTCTACAGTTGGATCGAGAGACACACAGAAAGGGACTCTTTCTATTTCTAGTGAGATGAGGCCAACTGCCTTTAATTTAGATATGTCTAAAGTCACTTACTGAAGATTTCCTGCCTCATACTAATCTCAACCTTGTTTCTAAAATTTCAATACCCTGCCATGAAACTCAAAAATGAAAGCTGACATAAAACTATAATGTTTTGTTTTTTCGAAATGATTAGTTTCAATATCAGATAGCTTATATCAGAAGCTTTTATTGATTTACATAGTCTAGTCATATGACTCTGTGTTTGGATTAAGATTAACCACTGATCTCCATATTTCTCTGATATCTGTAATCTTGTTATGCAACAAAACCCTCAGTGGCTCCCATTTAAAGTTGTAGTGCGCTGATATACTATATCATCCTACTGTACAGTATATGACATATTTATGACTAATGTGTTAGCAAACAATTATGCTTATCCATCTCATGATGGGCGGTGGCCTACAACTAGTCCGAGCTGGTGTGCTGTAACTCATCTGACCCAATTAGTTTATATTAGCAAATGCATTTTTAGCAGAGAATATACATTTTCATCAACTTCAAACTATCTTTACGATTGTTTAAATACAATCTGGAAGATACAAAGAGCTATGGAGATGGTGATTCTCAGTGGGATTGGCAGAACAACACAATCACATGCATGTTATATATAACATTTAACAAAATATTGCACAGTACTGTGCAGTACGGGGACTAGGATCTAAATAAAGATAGACTGATATGTTCTCATACAGGATACTTTCACCTTTTTGAGATCCACAGTGTGCAGTAGTATGTGAGGAGAGAGGAATGCAGGGAGGGGAGCAACGTTGTCTTTCAAGTTGCAGCAATCCTGCCATTTTTCTCTTGTATATGACTGCCATATGGAAGCACTTGTAAAGAAAATTAGGCACAAATAAAAAGACTTGATAGCCCTATTTAAAGTGAGAGCAGCCCAGGTTGTTTCACTCCCTGGGTCATTTCTCAGGTGTTCCCTAGGTTTTTTTTTTTAACTTCTATCCAGTTACTGTACGTTTTCTCAGATCAACAGATCAATTCAATGACAGTGTCGGCTTACTTTATGTTTAATAGAGGGCATTTGTTTATTTCTTGCATGGCACAACTGTGTTTCTAGCTGTTTGGCATAGATGGTTCTCTGTTGGATTGAATTTCAAAATGCCATGAAATCACATTGTCATTTTCAAAAGGGTGGATCTAGTTTTTGATGTGTTTTCTAAGACAGATGTGGACTTGTGTGTATTTCACTTATTTTGGTGTGTGCATATTTAGCTCTTTCTTTGTGCGTTTCTGTCGGAGTAAAGAAAAGAGAAAGACAGGCAGATGGTGGGGAAAAGATCCTCAAACAGGAGTCCAGCAAAGGAAAACAGCCAAAACACTCCCTCCACCAGAGTAAAGCCGCATTCTGTGGAACAATGTCACTGGGATAAAAGTTGACTGTGATCTCTGAGCTCGACCTTTGACCCCGACAGTATTTTGATTAGAGAAGGCAGGATCTGTGCATCCTTGGCGTTTAATCTCTAAGACTCAGTCAGAGCTGGACAGGGGGTGCTGTGGGAGGGCTGGAGCAGAAACCTCCTGTGTTTATTTTGGTGGCCAGATAGGAGTCTCGCAGCAAGGTGCTCGCTGTCATCGCTGTGACCTACGAACTCGGGCCGCCGGACATCACCAAGACTCCAGAGAAGAGGGCCATGGCAGCATGTGGGATGCTCTGTGGAGAGGTCAAAGGGCAGGGCTGCTGCTGAACATGTGCACAGATGTCAAGACATTGCCCCACTGAATTTTCTTTGACTTAGTGCAGTTTGTTCAAAAAGATTTGAGGAGACAGCTAACTGAAAAAGGAGCCTGCCAAGGGGAATACTGAAGGTGAAGAGGACCATAATATCATTATTCTCAAGCATATTTGTACAGAATATACATCTACAGTATATCAACTTCATTAGTTTTTCGAATACAGTTAGAAGATGAATGAAATCCAGGTAATGTTCATATATCTGTGCTCTTTTATGATCATAGCCTTTCCTTGCATGCACTGGGTGGAAATCAGGAAAACAGCATTGTAAAGCTGGACAGAGCATTACATGGTTTACATACACATACAGTACACTGACATGAGAACATACGAATTAACAGTGCTTTGCATTTTAACATTTAAACTCACAGAACCAGCATTGCATTGAGACTGATTCATTTTACAACGACATGAGCTCAAACTTTCTCAATTCTACAGTCAGAGCATTAATATAGCAGCAAACAACTATTTGCTATGTAAAGATATAGAGGAGTAATGTCTACCTGAGCAGAGAATGAAGTCTCTCTCTCTCTGTGTTGTGATCTGAGCTTCTCTGCGTTTTGGTTATGTAGCATGTAAGCATGCTCCACAGGCTAACTTATGGCTGCCGCTCCGCATACTGCGGTTATAGCTGATAACTGCCGTCATCGCAGACGCATAGCTGTTGTTTGCGCTTTTAGCACCATTAGCTGAAACTCGCGGTAGTGTCCACAAGTGAAGAAACTTGCAAGATGGTTAAAGGTAGGTATTGACCTTAAATAGTCGAGGTTAGGATAGGTTGTCAGTCCGCGAGTGTTGCGAGAGTTGTTGGAAAGTTTTAGCCAGAATTTGCTATTTGTGGGTTACTTTCTAGACACGACGCAACCCAGTGGCTCAGCTGTGGCCATGTTGACAACCTTTGAAATGCAATAGATATGCTTGTAATTGACCTTTTAAGAGTGCTTGATTCCAGTATTCAGACAACAGGTCAAAAGTAGTCATGAACTCTAATATGAGGAGGAATAATCGCTACATAGAGGAATGAATGAAATCTGAAAACCTCATGTAACACACCAGTTATTCTACTTCCTGAAATGTCATTCACAGGATACATTTGGCGTTGTTCCTTCATGTATTAAGTGATAAAAAAAACACTCTCACAAAAGGCTGTCTGCATGTACTCAAATGGAAATTTGGTTTCTTGTGTTGCATCATGGGTACTGTTATGGCTGCAGTGGCTGACTGTTGTCTGGCTGCACTAGAGAGACACCACAACATTTTACGACTCAAAGCCAGTAAATGCCATTGTCACAATCAGGAATCATGTTCAGAGCACCATGGCGGAGGACTTGTCTCATAAAACAAAGAGGAACAAATAGCAGTAAAGGGTTGAGGCTTGTATCTCAATAGTTAGAGTGATGGAACTTATGCTGTTTCATAAACATGTCGGTTCAGAAACGTTGCTTACAGCTGTCTCAGGAAATCCTCACATTAGCTCCAGTATGTATGTTTTATCTTCATCTTCTATCATGTTTAAGAGAAAACAATCAATTGATAATAGCCACTGGACTGCAACACTAAATGTTTTAGATTGATTAGATGTTTTTTGTGTACACAAAAAGATGCAACAAAAAGGGACGGGGGCCTTACAGAGTGATCCTCAGGAGGTAAGGAACCTTTTTTTTTTTTAATTAGTAGCAATAATACAAACGTTCTTAGTGTTTAAACATCAAATCAAAGCTTCCACCAAGTTCACAAAGTCTCTCTGTGAGAGTTGTTTATCCTCACCGACATTTCGTCATTGTCTAATAGAGATAAGAAGTTGCATCTGCTCTGTTACAAGAACAAACAAACAATAAATAACTGTTTAAATTTTTAGTAATCTCATTACTTAGAAACAGACCAAATACCAAATTCTAATCAAGGTTTGACATCAGCTGAGTGCTCGTCTATAACAGCAGCAGCAATATAGAGTCTATGGTGAAGATGAGTGATCATGCATTGCTGAGCTATTGAGACGTTAAGCAGTGAAAGAGCATCGATGACCAGCACTGACCCCTTTACCAAAGGTCAGCACCAAGAGAAAACAGAGAGCTCACTCACTGGTCTAATGTCCTGGAATGTCCTGGAAGCTGCAAGGAAAAAGAAGGTCCTTTCAAACAGGATTTTAATCAGAGTCATGTTCTTTATTTAATTGGGAGGATATTGGCACAGACGCAGATGCCCCTTTATTCAGTCATTTATTCACTTAAGTAAATTTAAGGACTCACACAAGAATGAATGGTTACTATTTCTGTGTTCATAAGTCAGTCCTGAGGCCTTTCCTCCTGTTAATGTATTTCCTCAAGATAGATGTGGAGTAGCTAAGGACTGAAAAAAAAAAAAAAACAGATATTTTATCCGTACATCTTCATTGCTCTGACCTTTCTTCTGCACCATATTGCTGCAGTTGTGAGCTTGGTATACGGTATGGTGTGAAGATTTGTGTGGTGTGAAGACTGTTCCTAGTTTGTCTTTGTTTCTCATGAGCACAATGGTACACTTATCAGTTTAAACACAGGTCAGGATGTTCTTATACACCGTTCATAGCTATACCTATGAAAGGTAATGCACTGTGATGTGAATATATCCACAGTAGAGCAGGCGCCCCATGTACCAAGGCCCTGGGTTCAAATCCAGTCTGGGACCCTTTGCTGCATGTCACTCCCTTTCAACACTGTCACTGTCAATAAAATAGAAAATAACCTCCAAAAAAGTAATATAATAATAATAATAATAATAATAATAATAATAATTAAGCAAAGAAACATAGGGAGGAAGTTGTGGTGAGTAGGTAGGATAAAAAAATACCAGCCTTTCACTCAGGAGACCGCCATATGTGTCTATGTATCTTGTGTGATGCCAGAAATCAATGTTGATTTATTTTCCACGTAACTTCCGTACTTAAGTAACACCACTTCCGTAGTTATTTTAAGTCAAACTACAAACTTTTCCAAGACAAGTAGTTTTGTTGCCTAAACCTAACCAAGTTGTTTCCTGTGAAGACAGAAGTTTTATTTTGAAGAGACTGTATGCATGTAATGAGCGTAAATTGACACGTGTTGCTCGACATGTGTAGGAAATCCCAACAAAAAGGAATGAATAACTTTTTTGTAAGATACCATACGAACCGTTGTAGGAGAATATGACGTTGCAGTAGAGCAGCAAGTGATGATCAGCGTGGATACATTATAAGCAGCAACAACAAATAATGTATTAATAAAGCTCACTGCATTTTGTCAATAAGTTCTTTGTGTTTAATAAATGAAATCAAATATTTACATACAAGAGATTAGGGAGTAGTTTATTATCTTTTAAGATAGTTTATAATCACACACCTAAAACACTTTGTATGAAACCTTTGCTGAATCTTGAGATTTTTTTAAAGTATCCCATTTTGATTAAAAAACTAAGTATCAGCTCAGTAAGGAAACATTTCAAAGTAAAAGTCCTCTTGGTAATTTGCAACAAGTGTTTGTAAATTAAAAACATGCCTCTCTGGGGTTATGTCATGGAAATTTGTGTCATTGTGTACTTTTTTTTTTAGTCTGGCATTGCTTTTCCTGGTCTTTGAAAAACATGTAATTGGAATTCTAATTAATCAATTAAATTAATTTCCCCACATGATCACTCAACAACACATTTGTTTTCCTGTTATTCTGAAAATATATCTTATAAATCAGCAACATATTTCAGATGAAATTAGACCAAACAAGGACAAATTAGGGCAACTGACTTGGACACAAGATGAAACTGAAAATTAATGTGAGACAAATAATATCAAAGTAAATAACTGTTACATCATTACTGTCCATTTTGCTATAGGTTTTATCAGTAATACATGTATTATTTGCAGTAGAAGTACTAGCAGCAGCAGCACAGGTTAGGATTTTTGATTGTTTTTTTTGGCATTTGGTTTCTGTGGTGCAGCCAGCTCTGTGGAGATGTGTACGTCAGGTTGTGGGAGCTGCCATGCTGGCAACAAAGCCCTGTTCATCCTGCTTCAGGGTGACCAAGTGATTCCAATTAAATCTGCATGTGTTGTTTACTGAGACTGGGGTTGTGCAAGTCAAACATGAAGGAGTCTGATCTTACAAGTAGAGCGCAGAACCTTGGATCACTCTTACCTGAGTCTGTTCACACAAACACTGAGATACACTGTCTTACTTCTCCAGCTAGGTGGTTAAATCAGTCTGTCTGCCATCTGAGACCTTTAACAGTGTGTTTGATATGCAGCATGCATTCATATGTAACACGTGACAGACTGTATAGTCATGTATGCAGAAATACAGATAATAAGACTGAATTGCTGAACTGAATTGATCAGATTAAATTGGAGGCGAGTAGGAAAAAGCAAGACAAATCAATTAGTTTTAGTAGAATACGACATCCGCTGACTGAGAGAGAGAGGTGACCCGTCAGAGAGGGCAGAGAAAGGAGGAGATAAACGAGGAGTCTCAAGTGCCTGAGGAAAAAAAGAAAACACTCACAGCACTGAGTAATGGGGCTTATTTGTCTTTTAATGCAACAGTTTTATCATCAAGCTTAACTTGTCGGACTTTCATAGTTGTAACCCACAGAAAACAATACCCAAAATGTATCAGCATTTTTCATTTGTGTTGTGTAAAGTCACATCCTGATTTGCAAATACACATAACTTACTCTGTAAACATGTATTTTAATTTCACATAAACTTGGACTATAGGACACTAGTGAAGTTGTGACACTTTTTGTAGCCAAGACAATGAAGTTAAAACTTAACAGGTTTCAAATGTGTAACATGTTATCACTGTGAGTGACAGTGGTGTAAGGTAGTTATGACAGGCCCCAGTGCATGCTAGTTACCTGTTATGAAGCACATACACACACACCACACTTCTGTACTTAAGCACCATTTTTCTTAAACCTAACTACATATTTTGTTGCCCAAACTTAACAAAGTTATTTCCTGTTAAGAGAGAAATTTATTTTGAAAAGACTGGAATGGAAATTGACACATGCGTCACGTGTTGCTTGACATTCGTCGGAAAATGCACAAAATAACTTTTCGTAAGAAATCATAAAAACCATTGTATGAGGTTACGTTGACTTAGGTTGTTGTATTAAGAACAGCTTCCTCTCTACAGGCGCCTGTGCAGCCATGCTGCCTGCACTGTCTATATTTACGCCCCTAGTGAGGGATTACTGACAACAAAAATGACAAAGTAAGCATTACCAAGTTTTTGCTTTTACCACAATGGTATAAAGGAGAATGTGTAGAAGCAGCATATGGTGATCAAAGTCCTGCATTCCTCTTGATATGCCAGCTGTTGGAATATGAAACAGTGCTGAATGGTCAGTGGCAGTGATGTAAAATAAAGCTGCACAGCAATGTTTGTCACATGCACAAGTAAATGCAGTATGGTGTGCTCCTAAATACCGTGCTAAAAGACTTGGAAAAATTAGGATCAGAATGTAAACAATTCAAGATCAAAGCACTCAAGAAATTGTAAATAAATTATATTTTTTTTAAATAAAAATCTACATATGTAACAAGTGTAACTATGCATTGTGCAGGTCAATGCAAAGTATTCAAGACATTGTAGCCTAGATGACTTTGGTTCAGCTCTCCTCTTTTTTTCCCCAAAATAGATTATGGCTATCTTGAAACATACATTTTAGCATATTATTGTACAGCATTGATGGTCATTATGAAAGACTTTCGCAAGGGTGTTTTTCTTAGGCAGTTTAACTCCTGGCCTTAACACTAAAATATAAATGGAATGGCAGCTTGGTGGTTTGTTGCCTCACAATAAAAAGGACCAAAAATCCAACTCCTACACAGCTCGGGCCTTTCTGTACAGAGTTTACATGATTGCAAAGTGAAGAAAGTGAAGAAAGGCCATTGTATTGTTGCATCTACCAAAAATAGAAACTGAATTTGTTATTCTTCTATTTTTTTGGAAGAATTTTCTCCTTAAAGGGACAGTGTGTAACATTTTGGAGGATCTATCAGAAGAAGAAGATATTCCTTTATTAGTCCCACGAGGGGAAATTCAATTTTTTCACTCTGTTGTTAACTTATACACGGTACATGCAGACCCGAACACACACATGCACAAACATGCAACAATGGAGAGGTGTCAGAGTGATGGGGCTGCTCCTGACAAGCGCCCCGAACAGTTGGGGGTTTGGTGTCTTGCTCAGGGGCACCTCGGCAGTGCCCAAGAGGTAAACTGGCACCTCTCCAGCTACCAGTTCACACTCAGTTCTTGGTCCATGGCGGGACTTGAACCAGTGACCCTCCGGTTCCCAAGCCAACTCCCAACAGACTGAGCTACTGCCGCCCCCAGCAGAAATGAGATATAATATTCATAACTATGTTTTCAGTTGTGTATAATCACCTGAAACTAATAATCATTGGGTTTTTAGTTCTCTTACAATGAGCCCTTCATATCTACATAGGGAGCAGGTCCTCTTTAAGGAGTCCTCTATGTTGCTCTGCCATGTTTCTACAGTAGCCCAGAATGGAAAAAACAAACACTGGCTTTAGAGAGACGCTTTCATGTTTTTACATTACCTGGAGACCACCATAGTTCTCAGACACACTTGTGAACTGCGGTAACGTGAGCTGCAGAGTGCAAAACTGTTGCTTCGCCAGCCGTCGTTTAACTTCCATTGCTCCTAAAGTAGTGTTATTATGGTATAGATGGCCTCTGAGCGACGCAAACAGCATTACTACGATCTTGCGGCTCACGTTACTGTAGTCTTAGAAGGGGAGGAGTGAGCGGAGGGGTACTCAGTTGGTTACAATGTGCAACCACACCAGTAGATACCAGCAGATCCTACACACTGTACCTCTGATGTGTCAAGTTCACACTAAATTTACATACAGAAATATGACATAGTTGATAGTTACAAAAAAGAGATTTTAGAAAAGTCTGAGACCGTTGGATACAAAACAAAATGACAGACATACTGAATTAATAGCTTTGCATGTGAGAACATGAAAGGCAGACAGGATAAGTTGATTAAGTCAAATTAAGATGAAGAAAAGAGTGTGTTTGGCTGGACTTCACTCTGAACTGAACAGCAAAGGGCAGACTGTTGGCCGAGTGTCGACATCAACTTGTGACTTACTGACTGTTAAAGTTAGGGACGATGACTGTGTGGAAGGAGGGCTCGCTGAACAAATGTCCTTTTCATTTCATGCTTTGTGTCCATACACTCTGCTCCTCTGCCGCTGATTCAATTACAGCTAATCACCTCAATTGAAATCACATGTATGAGCAAGTAAATAACTATTCCAAGGATTGTGCACAGAAATAACCTTTTATTTTTTTAGATGTCTGACAAAGATTTAGATTCTGGTGCATTCTGTGCAAATCATATAAGTTAGTTTGTAGCTTTTCACGTCTGATCCATTTTGTGGTTTCTCACTGTTATTTTACATAAGTGTTCTCCTCGACTTCAGGACACTACACTACCTATGAGCAAGGAAAGACCCATGATGCAGCTTTGCTTGTGGCAGCTTTTGCCTTCAGAAGAGGAAGTGAAGGAAGGAAATAAGGTTTGGCATGTTGACTCAAGACAGAATTCCCCAGGAGCCCTAAATGGACAGCTATTAAAGTTTAATTGCTCTCTTTGCCTATAGGAAGAGCTGTGAAAGCACCGGTGGACATTTTGGAGCTACTGTGGATATCAGAAAGCTGTATAAGGAGTTCAGCGCTCGACTCACACCTGTTGTTAAAAGGTTAGCAAAGAGAAGCACTGACATATGTCCAACTGTGTCTCAGAAGTTGCATCAAAAGTAAAAGGAAAAAATAATAAAGCAAGATCCAAAGGAAAGGGTGGATGACAGCAATACTTAAAATTTCCAAATGCCAGCCCAATTCCACCCTCATCCAAGAAAAAAAGACAGAGAAAACAGAGAGTATCTGAACTTTGTTTCTCAATTATTTGCATAATACACTTTGATGGGTGGATACTCATCTCAATCCCGGGCTCTTTTGTATCTGCAGATTACAAAAGGCCTGTTTCCAGCGCCGTGCAGGCTACCAACAAGAGACTATCAAAGGGAAGGAATGGGCTTTCAAGTCAGGACCCTTCGATTGTGTTACAGATTGGTTCCAGGTGAGGCAGCTTTGGGAAGTTCAGCCGGAGGAAAATTGCCCCTCCGTGCAGCGCTTGTGAGAGGCAGGGAGGCTTCACGGTTGGCATGGTGCTCCGGAATTCCAATACTACTCACGTTTGGTGGGATTTCTGAGGGATGAACGTTGGGCCTCAAAAATCTTGTTGTGGTTGATTGCAGCTACATTAAAAGCTAAGCCCAGACAAAAAAAGGGGTATACAGAGTGTCTGGCTGTTTCAAAAAAGCATGCTGAATAGCTGGATAGCACCACAGTCCGCAGACAATAATTGCCAACATAATGTTCAAAACATCCCTTTGATTTGCTCATAAGATAAGTCCTGCATGGATTTCTTTTTCAAAACAGACATTTTCCAGTTCCACTATGGTGTTAACGTGATTTTCAAAATGAGCGGTTCTTGTTCTTCTTTTTCACACATGCTATTATGGCAGGAAACTATCTCAAGGACGCCTGGCAGAGATGTAACGTACACATTTCAGCAAACAGGGCTCCTAAAGAATATCATTAACCATTGTTCTTTTACACTGTAACACTGCATCGGTTTATTGTCTTTCTCAGACCACACTCGCTGGAGAAAACTAGCTTTTGATCATTAGGATACTGTGTATATTTCTCCTTTGCTCAACTCATTTCAATGGGGGAAGTAACACACTTCAGTAGATCTCCATCTTTGGAGTTTTAGACAGATTTCCAGAGGATTTCAACCAACAAAAGACTCTGACAAGTTATTCAGTTTGCTGCAATTTAGATACAGCATAGATGCCTGTCATTACATTTGCCAACTGATGTTACCTTGACAACTTCACAGACTCCTCCAGTGGCGTCGTTTATCTTGTAACCGATATCTGCCATCATCATCTTTATCTTCTTTTGATATGCTGGTAGTACTCACCCCACCAGTCTCAAAGACGAGGCCATCTGTACAGTTAAGCACATCTTAAACAAGTCCTCCAGGAGACTCTAAACAGACCCTCGAGTGTTTCACACGTACGCAGTGAGCGATGCTCTGCGTCTGCTGCGCACACTGTGTCAGATCTGATCCGAACCAGGCTATGTGTGGTAAGGACAATTAGACAGAGACAGAGCTGAGCCATGCACAGGCGTGCCAAGCCATGGCATTATGCATCACTCACCTGTCTGGCCAAATAAACCGAGACAGGAAAACATCTGCTCATGTTTTTCAAACTTGGCAAAAAATGTCTGTCCCATTTTGTTCTCTGGGGGTTTTGAAGCTGTGCTGCAAAAAGCTTTCTGTTGCAACATCACATCACTAACATCTGCAAGCATTAGTCACAAAAATAAGGTCTTAATATCATTATTGCTGCTTGTTTATTTTTTACTTTCTGTTTGAAATCACAGTCACTGCAAAAAAAATGTTGCATCTGTGGCTGTCGCAGGACTGTAATAATCCTGTCCAACTATTTCATCCAGCCCCAATGTAATGACTGGATGACCTACCCACCTGTTTACGTACCTGCCTGCATGCACTCTGCATGTGCACTCATTGCACGTCTTCCACAAACTGCTACCTTGAGAGCTGTGAGTACTAACAATAGCCATGTTTGTTGTTTAAGTTCATTATATGTTTTATGTTAATAATGATCATTTTGTGGTTTTGGAGGGAGGCCAGAAGTGAGTAACTGTCAGTGTTGCCACTTTAGGGACTACTGCTGCTACTTTCATTGGAAAATAGTTGTCAACACTGGGCTCAGTTTTCCGGTTGGATCATTTTTAAGATATAGCGTACTTTTGCTATTTTCTTACTACCGACCCTTGCTTTAATTATTCAATTCTTACTGAATTTTTGATAGACTGTACTTTTTAATTTGCAGCATCAGGTGCATGCTTGTGAGCAGTGCACCTGTAAAACCGCAGACAAAAATCAACAGGGCTGTTGGGGTTAAATCTAATTTTACAATGAGTGAAAAGATTGTTTCCACCTCCACCGAGCACTGCGGATCCCTATACATACAGGGCCAAGGCCACACAGAGCAAATAAGCCGTTATTCCACTGTTGTTTGGAAGGATTGTGAAGAGATTGGTCCTGTAATGAAAAGAAAATAGAAGTGATGTTCCCATGACGGATATGGTAAACTAAATTGAGAGAGGCCTCTCTGTCTGCTCGGAGTTCACACCTCTGTTCTCCCCCACTCCCCTTCACGTTCACCCTTCGTCCTTTAACCTCATTGACTCACCCTTTCCAAAGAAACTGATCCGGCCCAGAGGCCCATGCGCTCATGTCCTGTTGAGGATTTGTTGATTTCTCTAATCACTGTTCCAGCTCTGCTTGTCTTTGTTTGTTTAGTAGAACAAGGAGCAAACACAAGAGCTTAAGATGGGGACCTGTGGAACAAAGAGAGGAGAACTGCTTGAGGACACTGAACTCTTGATTGCATCTTTAAGGTTACTGTAATTACTTTGCATGCTTTTGTCCTGGAGTACGCTGCAGCAAAACTATGTCAAGTGTAATTATGGATGAGATTTCCTTCTCTTTTTTAGAAAGATAGTTCTGTCAACATGTGAGTGGACTGTGTTTCTTGTCATTTTAACGAGGTTGTCCACAAGTGGACACACTGTCCTGCCTAATTGGGGGTGTGGGTATATATTTCTGTGTGTTTTTGTCTGTGTAAGATCTGGGAGGAGATGCACGGGCTGGAAGGAAAGTGCTGCTGAGAATGAAAACCATGAGGAGGAGGAGGAAGCGCTGTATTTATGCTTTTCATGGTCTCCTCTCTTTGCTGACAGGGGGAAACAAGCCCTGCTGGCGATCTGCTCCGCTTGGCCTTATTTCACTGACAGGAGAGCCTGCATTCTGTGAAGCTCTCTCTGTTCTTACAGTGTGTTTAAAACAAGAACCACAGCTCTGTTCCTATCCTGAGGAACCCAGACGTGTACCCCCTGACCCCCGAAAATGTTTATTGATATGAACTGAATGGGCATGATGGACGTATTTTTATATTTTACAAATAAAAGAGTTCTTTTTGACTGAGTCAAGCTAAGAAAGAGAAGATGGTAAGGATGATTTCATTTTTAAATAAGATAAGATATTCCTTTATTAGTCCCACAGTGGAGAAATTCACATAAGGAGACAAATATACAGCAAAATACTGGATAAGCAACAAATAATGATTTTTGGGACAAAGGGGCACATGGGACATCAAAGGCCTTGAGCACAAAGCATCACTGCAGTCTCCTTTTCACCATGCAGACACAGAGCTACAGGAGGGATTAGCCACAGCTTGACATAAGTCAAAGCAAGACAAGCCAAACAGATGTTATGTTTGACCACTATACATATACGGTTAGCAAACATGGAGGCTACTGCAGCACCACTACGTGCAGATCAGTGACACAACCAATGGTTTAGCAAGCCAGAAAGTAGGAGCTTTCAATGGCGATTCGACTGTCATCAGGCCATTGAATAGGCATTATCGGCGACCAGAAGCACCATATACGTAGGTCAGTAGAGGCCTACTACCCCTACATTATAAAAGTGAAATTTAAAAGCAACACATTTTAACACATA
The DNA here is from genome assembly GCA_947000775.1 of Pterois miles. Lineage (NCBI taxonomy): Eukaryota > Metazoa > Chordata > Actinopteri > Perciformes > Scorpaenidae > Pterois > Pterois miles. The sequence goes on from CAMQGK010000604.1 coordinate 1,648,205, forward strand.
AAACTGCGTGAAATTGTATGTTTTGAACATAAAAAAGGCTTCTTTAGGTTTAGGCAACAAAAACAGTTTGGTTTCCTACTTTTGGTGATCAACCAATGATAAAACCTACTATTGAGTGTAGTAGGCCCCTGTTGACCCACATCTATGGTGCTTATAGCAACCAGTACTACAGTATTTAATGGCCTGAGTATAATTGTTGAGTTGTGGTCATTTGCTCAGTGAAAACCAGTTTGGAAAGTCTCGCTTGCTTCAATTTTCAGAAGCCTTATTTTTATTCCCACAGTTTAACTCAATCCAAATTCGACAAAGTCACTGCTCACACATGTTGGTACATAACTGCAAGAGTATTTGCGTCAGAGGCAATGTTAGGGATGGGGCTGCCCTTGGTGAATTCTGCCGTTACCATTTTTTTTTTTTTTTTGTCTCAGATTTAATAAAGCAACCTAATTTAATGGTTGACGATGGGAAAGTAGCCAAGCTCAATTTTCTGCGGCCTGTTTTACTCTACCTGATGTAACATAAGGCTGCTTCACAATGAATGCATAGTCACACTACCACCAATACCACTTGATCTGCAGCTTTAACTACATAATGAGCTGGTGCGCCTCAGATGTCAGTCACACACCGTCTCCCTCCCTCTCTGTTCCTCTGCCTGAAGCCTTCTCTCCAATCTTTCCTTGAACTACCATCGGCACACTATTTAACAAATTATGATTTGAAAATATTTCACTTTATCTTCCAAGAAGATTCAAGAAGATGTGGTAGCTATTTTATTTTTTGAACTATAAGAAATAATTTCCTTTTGCCCATTCATGTTTTGTAATTTTGAATTAACAATCCTATATTTCTTCAGAAAGAGGATACGATACCATAGACCATGTTTATTTCTTTTAAAAGTTTTAGAATCAGTGATATGATCAGAATTTACTAATCTAATAGTCTCTGGAAAATTTGTGAGTAGGTAAAAATGCCACAGTGGCCTAATTTAAAATACGCAGTTAAATGCAGGGGTGGTGATCTAGTACACTAGATTTTAAAAATGATCCAACTAAAACAACCCAGCCCAGTATAGCCATTTTTTTCCAGTGAAAGTAGCAAGCAGTAATCTAGCGAGAAAGTCGCCAAGTCTGCAACATGGACAGTCCGTTTCTTCAGACCTCCCTCCAAAGCCAGCCAGAGTTATCATAATGAACATTAACAACCAACATGGCTGTTGTTAGTACTGACAGCTGTCAAGCTAGCAGCTTGTTGAAGACTCTGGTGACATACAGACAGGTAGATAGACAGGCAGGTAGTTACCGTTTAGTACAGTCCTACGACAGCCACAGATACCAGATGTTTTTCTCTCTCTTTTTTTGTCAAAGCATTTGATTTATTGATTTTATTGATTGCTGTCTAGATACGAAGAGAATTTTAACTGATGTAATACAAACTATTTTTAAAAATTTTGCCAACTCTTCCTTTAAATAGAATTACCACTAAAACATTTTGCACGTGAAATACCGTTCAGTGCTAAAAATAATTCAGAAAAAAGTATTGCTGCAACAAATCACACAATATATTTGCACAATAAGGTTGTTTTCCAGCCCAAACTTGATTCAAACTCACGCTGTAAACACTAAACATTAAAATGACGTTCAGTGATTAAACAGTGGGAGTTGTGTGGTTTGAGATGTTTCCATGAGATCGCTGAAAGTGTGCCTTTTTCCTTAATATGCAATGTTACCAAGACACATAAGACACATGTAAACACAGACAGCAAAACATAGCATAGTGTATATACAGTATACTGTTATACCAACATCGTAAAAACACATGACCTCCTGTTCACACGCACATACAGTATAACACAAATGGAGACTTGTTGTGGACTAAACTGGGTCCTGTGGTGTACTCATTGTGCTTCTGGTATTCTTCGTCTCTTCTTAAATGGACGCCACTCTTTGCATGTGTGTGTGTGTGTGTGTGTGTATGTGTGTGTGTGTGTTACTCATGTTGTGGGGACATGAATCTGTTTACACAGATTCACATTGTGGGGACTCGCCTTCCTTTTGAGGACAAAATGCACGTCCCCATAATGTAAAACATTATATTTTGGGGTGAGGACTTGGTTTGGGATTAGGATAAGGTTAGGTTTAGGCTGAGGTTGGGGTAAGGGTTAGGATTAAGCAAGTAGCAGTTACAGTTGGGGTCCTTAAGTCTTAAGGAAATAAATGTAAGTCAGTGTAATGTCCTCGAAAGTCATGGAAACATGACTGTGTGTGTGTGTGTGTGTGTGTGTGTGTGTGTGTGTGTGTGTGTGTGTGTGTGTGTGTGTGTGTGTGTGTGTTTTTGGTGGAGTAAAAAGGTGCTGGTTACTCTGTAGAAATCCACACACTGTGACAGATGCCTGGTGCATAATGTCAAAAGCCTGCCTTTCCTGCCCTCCCCTCTTCAAGCTCAATCCAGAGTCTGACCCCAGATCATCCCCAGAGCACCTGCCACATCGGCCCCTCATCACCGTCACAACGCCCGCTCACTCATCAGCTCCAGACGTGGAGCTCCAATATAGCACTACGACTGTGAGAGATGGGTGGGAATGACAAACACACAGCTCCATGTTATTCCCGTCATTTGAAATAGCAATCAAAGCTGATCTAATTAAGCCAGTCTGTATAATTGAGGTCTTTGGGGGAAACGCTGACAGGGTCCAGATACTCTCTCTTTCTGTGCAAACGCCTTACCAGAAGCACAGGGAATTCTGGGATACAGGGGAGTCATGACAGAGACTTTTGTCGAGGATGTAAACCAGACGACAACCGCCTGTGTGTCCTGATGTTGCTTATATAGGAAACAATCATGCATATATGAGAGCTCTGTGCACGCACTTTTAAAACAGTCATAGCGTTGTCATTGTCCAGGTCTACACTTGTTTGTTTAAGCTCATAGTTGGCATATGATAAATGTGTATTACATTTCTCATTCACGCACTGTGTGTTCCAGACCAGTCGTGTGGGCTTTTTCTGTCCTTTTGGCCTGTCATCTATATACTGTAGACATTAGATTAAAGCTTCAGCTATTGAAGCTCTGTTTATTATATATAGCTTCATTTTATAGCTTTCCTGCCCTTAAAGCTCTGGTTTTATACCTGAAAGTAATTATTTAAGATTTAATAGACTTTTTACTGTTGCAACACAAACTGCTTAATTTGAGCTAATATTCCGACATTTTTGTGGCCAGTCACACAATTGGTGGTTGATACCATCTTCACGGTCAGGCTACGTCCAAGCATGTTTCTAGTTTGACTTGCTTGGATGAAACATGCTGTATTATATCTCCACATCGCTTTTGTTTTGGTTTTTCAGCAGGGATAGATTTCACCCGAGGTAACAGTGGAAGCCCAAAATCTCTTCCATGACTTTGAAATCCACAGACCGACAGTGGAGGTTATTTGGCACCGAGTTTAGGTTTAGGTCATCCAAACTGATTTGAATCTAAACGAAGAGTAAACATGACACACTCCGTCCGCTTTACAGCAAAATGGATTGAGTTTTAACGAAAACCACAGAAGGTTTCAAAGCGATGCACGGCTATGTATTTCAGCTCAGTTCATCTCCTGTCATCTCTGGTGAGGATCTATTAAAATCTACCATCTGCCTGTTTTGACTTGGACTATGTTGATTGTGTGTAGTGTTAATATACCCCTTTAATCTGATCTGCTAAAAATGGGCCTGCTTCTTTTTTTCAGTTACTCCAATATCTATCAATTTGTGTATGTTGGACTAAAATCTTGGCTAAGAAATTGCTCTTAAATAATCTTTTTAAATGTTACATAATTACATTTGTAGCACTTCTATTTTATTTTTAGCTATATATTAGTTCACGAAAATGGTAAAATGCAAACAAACAGAAAATCAGTTAATAAATAATATTTGTGTGGCTGAATTGGTATACTGTAAGGGTGAAAGTTGAGACATTTTCATTGTATAGCTGGAACCAGAGAGCTGGCCTCACCATGTCCATGACTGACAGATGTTATTTCACATCTGTAGTTTCAGAGGTGGTCGAAAGTCTGTGAACCTCTGTTGGTGTTTCATCCCCGAGCCAGCTTCCCAAGAGTTCCCATGATGCCCTCTGGGCCAGGCTCTGTAGGACAGGAGAGCCAGGTCTGCTCTGGTTTCACGCTGTCAGATAAGATCAGTTTGTGTGCTGGATTTCTGTCACTGAGCAGACCAGGTTAGTGCTGACCCAGTGCTGAGGTTTGGGCTTCAGGAGCCAACACTAGTCACGCAATGCAGAGCAAGAGGTCAAAGGTCAGAGTTTACCTTTCCTCCACATCCTCTGTGACGTCATTCCTCACAGTGATAGCTGACTATCTAACAACAACAAAACAAATACGTCTTAACTTCTCTTTGTTCATGGGCGATATATCAATATCATAATATGGGAAGCAAGATTCACAGGTTATAAAGCATGCATGTTGAGGCCTCAAAGGTCTGTCACATGTACAAAATGTGAAACATATATTTTTTAGCTGAGATGTTATGTGGAACACAAATGCAGAACAAAAAAAACAGTAAAAATAAGGATGACTCAGACTGTTGTTGTTGTACACACTCTCATTTTTACCATGTGAACATCATTATCAATTTGTAAATACACTGACACGACAAAGACTGATTTGCATCAAAACAATTTTGCAAAGCTGTTTGCTGTTTTTCTCACAGTGAGTGCTGAATGTGGGTGAGGAGATATGTGAGCACCACACTTACAGCATAACATTGTTGGAGACTTTGTAGATGTGTGGCCTTTTGCTATGTGGCGAATATCATTTGTCTTATACCTGCTGTAATTACTGTCTAATTCAGTGAGCCATTGCTGCTGATAACTTTCATTTGACATAATTTGTCTTTGGCCACAATACATGTTTCATTAAGGTCTGGCCCTTAGACTGGTTTTAATTTTATTAATATCTAGTACTTTGGTTAAGTTTATAGCAATACAATTTAAAGTATGCAAACTGTTCTTGAACTATGTAATATGCAAAGCAGATGTTCTGCACTTTTTAATCGGCTGTCACATCTATCAAATTATGATGTCTTTAATGGGTTGACTGGATTCAGTGACTTCTGTGTGGCTTTCTGATTCAGATTAAGAACTTGTAATGAAAGAAAACCTAAACATGCAAACAAGTGGAAACTGGGAACACTTGCAGCTTGGAGGAGAATCCTCTGCTCTGTCTACCAGAGAAAAGTCGGTAACTTATAAGTCATAAAAGTTACCAACATTGTTTTGCTGTTGTGTATTACCAACTTTTACTTTGAAATAAAAATGTAATATTTTTTAACATCTGGTCCCACCTCAAAAGTAAAAAACAAACAAAACAAAACAATAAGGCATAAAACATGTTTTACTGCTGTCACAATATCAGATTTTCACTGCACGATTATTGTTGCCAAAATTATTAATTCACAATATCTATAGAATTTTAAAAAAAATAATAAAAAGCAATAATAATAATAAATCAGTAAAATGTATCTAGTTTATTATGTTTTGTGCTTTTTTGGTGAACAAATTACACTCTTTTGAGTGTGGGGTGTTAGGGGAGGAAGACAAAGGAAGAACTGAAAGAAATGACTTTTGAAGAAATTCTTTTTTTACACAGTATTATCATATGCGTATCATTAACATGATATCAGTATTTAATTTTTTAAATATCGTGGTTGTTGTCAATACTGGTATATACTGTATATCACAACAGCTCTAATATGTATATACTGTTTATGATATAAATAAATATGTTTCTCTCTTCATTCATCGTAACATGTGACACACCAGCAGTGGATGATAAACAATGACCATCTACTCACACACTACTCTGTACAGACATAAATGTATAGTGTGTGGGGGTCTTCAGTTACATTTGCTTTATAAATATTTAAAGTAAAGGAAGATACTTCTAATAAGAGTTTTAGCTTCACATTTTAAATTTTAAAACTGGGGTACCGTCCAGAATCAGGCCGGGTACCAGACATGGATGGGTGTGCATCTTGATGGATTTTATGGCCATTACCATCAGGATCACCTTTTGAGTTACAATTTTTACATCTACGCAGAAAACAAACAAAATATGGCGCCTTATAGACCATAGGGTCTGGATCCACTGTGCCCTTACCTTAAATTATAAGTGGTAATAAATGGAAAGCATTTTCACAAAAACTCTGTGGACATTTATAAGTAATTCAGCGTCTTTGAAAATACCAACATCACCAAAGGCATCACTGGTATGGGCTTGTGAAAGTGCTGCACTGAGAAAACGTGCATTTGGTTTTCAAATGTGAAGGACTGTAGATGCTAATCATCGTTTGTCCCAAAGGACTGCATTGTAAACAAATCCACCCTTCAACCACAATCCAAAATGAAACCTCAATCGCATGAATCGCAAATTGCAAGATGGTGAATAAAATTCCCCGGCTGTAATAATGATAATGATGGTACTTAAGTGGAGATGCTTGTAATCTGTCTGTAACACATGTGGGCCATGAATTATTAATGTTGTCCAACTAACTAAAGAGAGGCTGTGAGTGGAAAAAGCCCCTCATCCTCCCAAAAACGTCTGGAAATACCAAAGATTATGATTTTTACCTCTGTGTTTCTGGTGACTTATCATAAAATTAAAACATACTTGAGATGACATGGTTAAGATAAACAAAAGTGTGAGAATGGTTAATAACTTGTAAAGATACATAGGTTGAAATGGAGGTAGAAACAGAGAAAAGAGAAGCCAGAGGGGTTGCAGACGAATTCCTGAGCTTGCCTTACACTACAAGTGGTCTGGGGGGGGCGAAGTGTTTGTGGGGCTCTTGTGGTTTTTCAGCCAATAAATCCTCTGCACATATTTAATCTGGTCAGATGTGCTACAGGAGAGGAGCACTGAAGGATGTATGGCCATTACTCAGCTGCCCACATCAGAGAGGGGAGCTAGATATCCACACAACCCCCACCCCACTTATTACAGACGTGGCCGTCATCGGACAGAGAACCAGACACAAGGATCATACAGGAGGTGTGAAAATTGAATGTGAAACTTCATTGGAAGTCTGAGACTCTGAAGGTTTAATAATACTGATGCTCTTGTATGCTGTTATTTTTCTATATGATGCAAATGAGAGATCTAAATCTTCAAAATATAAATATGTTTCTGAATCCTTTATTATACAGACATAATGGAATAAAACTGGAATTGTATGGATAAGTGATGAGAACATAACAACTGCTGAGAAATGTCTAAATGAAAGTGTTTGTTAATCACACATTTTAAATCTGTAAAACTTTCCAGTTTAAAATTTTGATTTGACTTATTAAAACACTGTCTGTTGATTTTAAAACATGAGTATTAAATCAGCACTACTACTGTTAGTACACAAGTGTACTGTGGACTGTGTTTTGGCTCAGTAGTATTGTATGCGGTACAACCTGATCATTACAGTAAATCTGGAATAAAAATCTGATGAAGATCCTACTCTATTCTTTCCACTTCTGTATTTCACTCGCTGCTTATAAAGTGCTTTCATTTCATTTCATTAATACTACTGCGCACATCACAAAATCAGCCTTCTGTACCCACAGAGAAACCAATGTAAAATTTTAACACCATCATGGTGAACACACATCAGGATCAGCTACAGGACTTGGCTTGAGATGGTTTTTCAGCACATTTTAAGTATGATGCCCTTCCAATATATGGGACACCGGCGCCATCTTGTGTCCATGCTTTGCTATAAGGCATATTTTTTTTATGTCTTTGTCCTCCAACATTATCAATTTATAACATCCTGAGATTTAACTTATGATCAAGAAGAGATCGTGGGCTTGGGACAAGAGGACCTCTTTTCTTTTTAACCAGGTTTACACTTGATTTATAACAACAGCAGTTGGGTTCAGATCTTAAACTTTTTGCATGATGCTATACTCAAGTAATTCAGTAAGCCTTTTTGGGATGTTTTGGAAATAAGTGGTTCAAGAATGACAGGAGCCAGTTGAGGTGGTTCGGGCATCTGGTAAGGATGCCTCCTGGGCGCCTCCCTAGGGAGGTGTTCCAGGCACGACCAGCTGGGAGGAGACCCCGGGGACGACCCAGGACTAGATGGAGAGATTATATCTCCACACTGGCCTGGGAACGCCTCGGGATCCCCCAGTCAGAGCTGGTTAATGTGGCCCGGGAAAGGGAAGTTTGGGGTCCCCTGCTGGATCTGTTGCCCCCGCGACCCGACCCCGGATAAGCGGTTGAAGATGAAGATGATGAAGAATGACAGTCTTCCAGCACATTGCAAAAGTGAAATGATGTGTGTAAACCCACTAACAATCAGGGCGGAAAGCCGACATTGACTGAGGTTATGTCTGTATTTACAGTATGTCTGAGAATTTAGGGGGGTTACATTCATTTTTAAAAACTAACAATTAGCGAATATTTTATAGGCTGATTTCAGTATATTTAGCCTGAATATATTTAAAATAGACTGCAACAAAACAACAACAACATCTAAAAATAGATGATAAAAGGATTAATTACTTCCCTCAGTAGCTCAGTCTGTAAGGACTTGGGTTAGGACGCAGACGTCACGGGTTCAAGACCCCCATGGACCAAGACCAACTGGTTGCTGGAGAGGTGCCAGTTTACCTCTTGGGCACTGCCGAGGTGCCCCTGAGCAAGGCACCAAACCCCCAACTGCTCTGGGCGCTTGTCAGGAGCAGCCCCATCACTCTGACATCTCTCCATTAACGCATGTATATGTACTGTGTGTGAAAAACAGAGTGTAAAACTGAATTTCCCCATTGTGGGACTAATAAAGGAATATCTTTCTTTGTATTCTTGGCAGTGTGGAGAAGATTTTGAAACTGAAAAAAATACAGATAAACTACAACAATCTGGGCTCTATGAAGATATTTGTGTCTGTTATTGAGATCAAAAGAAGCATTCAAATCAAAAAGTGCATAACATATAGGACACGCTTTGACATTAATAAGGTGAAATCATTTCTGACATTGAACATTTACATTACATACATATATACATAAAATATAAATAAACACCATTTATTTATTTTATTTTTTAGTTAGTAGTTAGTTAGTTAGTTAGTTAGTTAGTTAGTCAGTCAGTCAGTCTAGTCAGTTAGTTAGTTAGTTAGTTAGTTAGTTGGTAGGTTGGCTAGTTAGCTAGTTAGTTTTTGTCAGGCAATGTAGAGGCCAGCTGAAGGGTCCTTGTAGCTGCTACCGTTAGCCCAGCAGCAGCTAGTCCCAGCCCCCAGCTAGTCAGCCATTGGCCAGTGTGAGCCTGAGCATCCTTCTAGAAAAATACCATTGAAAGTAAAAGACACGGACTGCTCTGATAAAGCTATCGTTAACTCTGACAAAGGAAATCTCTTTGAAGACAAAGAGTATAAAGGTATGGGAGTCATGGCACCACCACCAAATCGCCGTTTAACCTGTAATCTGTTAAATAAATCGTCTTTTGTCATCTTTAGTCGAGACGACTGCACAAAACCAGTTGTCGCAGCGTCCCGAGATGGCCTTTGTTCTTCACAGTTATAAACGCTATTTCGACGACACGTCTTTTGTATGAGCCTACGATAACTGTTTTTATTGATTTAGATTTAACTGACAGCTGGTTACCTCGGGGCATTAGCTAGCGGCCCTTTAACAGGCACGCTAGCTTCTCAGCTAACAATGGGACAGGGGAGATTAGGACCAGTGTTTGCTTATCAAATTTGATTTGATGTAACGTTAGCTAGCTGTTGTTAATCTAGCATTATTGACAGGGTAGCTCGCTAACAAAGCGAAAAAGACAGGTTTCAGCGTTAAGTGACATTGCGTGACTTAGCGTTAGTTGCGTATTGCTAGCATCTGGTAGATAAGGTTAGCCGGTGTCTCCAAGGAAGCTAGGGTTTTTAACTTAAATAGAAGGCCGACATTTTAACTTGTGCTATCTTCCTCTGTCAAATTTGGAGTTTAATTAAGCGTTTTATCAAGTATATATTCCCACCTAACCATGTAAATACTTAGCGAGTAACATGTTATGTCTCATGGTAACATTTACATGTCTGTTTTAGTCGTTCCTTTGCCTAAAATCAAAGACGAGTTGATTTGCCGATAACGTCGGTATCACTTCCCCTGTCCCGGTGATGTGGGTTTCAGTATCCTGATGTCAACCCTAGACGAGATTAAATATGTTAAGATCCTAAATGCAGTGATGGCACTCTTATAAAAATATACCAGCGTTATTTGAAGTAAGTGAATAACATCATCCACATGTGAAGCCTCAGCTCGTCGTCAGGTGGCAGACAGTTGAACTGTTTAATTGACAGTGTTTATAAAAGCTGTAAATGAATGGAAATGGAAAAGGAAAATGTTTCTGTATTAAAGAAGGCGTTATTGGTCAGTGGCTCTTTATCTTCTACCTCACAGACATGCACTGCTCCAACAGAAATGTGTTCAACTGATAATCACGTGATCTTATTGTTACCTTGTACCGGCACAACAAACAGCTTATAAAGTAATAGTATTCCAATATAAATAACTTATACGCTTGTATATTTATACATACCGAAATGAGAGACCTGCCTTATCATTTTAAGTAATTGCAGGATTAGAGGTGCTTTTGTACAACTATAAATTTCTCCATTTTTGCTCCTGCTGTCTGTAGACAGAGAGCACGGCCCAAATCCTCCTGCCTTTATATTAAATCATTTCTTTCACTGCACTGTAACTTTTATTCTCATTATATTTATTATATACCTGTCTTATTCTATTTTTCTTGATTTTAGTTTCTATTCTTTTGGATTTTTAATGACTGTTTAATTGTATTTAACTGCCCTTTTATAATGTGTTTCTTTTGCTATTTGTGTTGATGATGTCGATGTTTTATGTCAAGCAATTTGAATTGCTTTGTTGCTGAAATCTTGTCTTGCTTTGCCTTTTCATTGGTGGTTGAGAACAGAGTGGTCTATGCAATGACTTATGCCTTATAGTTGTTGGAACTATGTACTTCCCTTCAGTGAACTGCATGGTGTTATCTATTGTGTAATCGGCGTGTCCTGTTGTGTCTGTTTGTTGATTTATTTATTTATTTTTTTGTGCATGTGACAAACAAGTTTGGGCAGTACTGAAGTTCATCCTATCCTGCCCTATCATCTCATCTCGTCTGCATTTCTTTCAAAAGACAGACTTCTAAATCGCTGGTCTCTGCTGATGCTCAGGACTGAAAGTGTAAAATCTTTTAATGCATATAATACATTTTCTCTCCGTAGATGCCTTCAGCGATGGTTGGCAACAGTGCTGTCCAGTCTGCCATTCCAGACCTGGGAAATGGAAATCATTCTGAGGCCATGAAACAGGTTCTTGCTGTGATTGAAAAGAAGGTTCGCAATATGGAAAAGAAAAAGGTATCTCGTCCTTTATTTTCTCTTGTTTAATTCAAAGCAGTGTGTGAGGTTTGTGTTTTGTTTTTATGTATGTGATGTTGATGTCATCAGGCTTTCTTTCCATAGCATCGATATGGAATAATTATCCCTTTTACTAATTTGGTAGAACACAGGTGAAGACATCTACTGTAAGCTGAAAAAGTTTAAAGTATGTACTGGGTGTACCAAGTGGACTCTTCTACTAAATTTAAAATGCTAACTGGTGTTAACTGCGCATGAATGAACAGAAACTGATTCTATCCCTAGTCCTGACTTGTCTTTTATTTCACCATGACATTCTACCAATTACTCATTTTAGATTTCAAGAGTCAGAAACTTTGCCATTTGCTGCAGACAGAAGCAGCCAATTAGCTGTCTTTCTTGGTTACAATCCTAGGTCTTGGTCTTAGTTTGTCCTCCTTACTGCCATAACTTGTGTATGGCAACAAAAAGGATCTGTTCTGACTAGATCTACTTCACCTTTAAAATGACCATTTGCATAACAAGTACTCACTACGTGTTACCTTGAATTCTTTGTTTTTCTCACATGCCTCCATGGTGAATGGAGAATCTAAAAACAAAGTAATTCTTGATGAAAAAAGTAAACAGAGGCCAGGTTTAACAACATCAAAACTATATCAAAACATCAGTTCATAAACTCTCACCTAACTCTTGCAGCATAATCTAGTCTTGTTTATCCAGTTGTAGGCTCAGTGCATCCCAAACACATTTTTTTTTTCACCAAATCTTACAATTCCAAACACTCCACACGACCGTGTCATGCAAATACTTGCAGGGTGCGTGAGCAAGCATGAGATGGTAGTGCTTTGCTCAGGGTTGGAAATTAGCATCAGCCACCAGCCAAAAGCTGGTAAAACATGCAAGTAGCTGCTAGGTTTGCTTCACTCACCAGCCAGAAAAACAATGGTAATCTACACACAGTGGCAGATGGACAAAAATGTAGTTTAGTTAGTTTTGCTGGCTTCCATTTACTTCAATTCATCAAGGATTTATTCAGTTTTCATCTGTTTTCGGAGTCTTCATTCACTGTGGAGGCATGCGAGAAAATCACAAGAATTCAAGGTAACACATAGTGAGTAAATGATTTACAAATGGTCATTAAGTTTTTCTCTGTTATGCAGGGTTGGGATTTTTTTTTTTCATGTTTTTTTCATGAATCTGTTTCACTTTTTTCCTCAATATTCTCACAGTCCAAACTTGATGACTGTCAGGCGAGGAAGAGTAAGGGAGAACAACTGAATCAGGATCAGCTGGTAAGATAAGACAATGGCAGTTTGCATACAGCTTTGTTTTGATTGCAGTCTGCTGCAATGTAAATGCAATGTAATCTTAAACACATTTATAATAGTACATGAAAAATAAAAAAAATAAAAATAATTACAAAGCACAAAAACATTCTGAATAACAGAGCATCTTTATCTGTAACTGTAACGTGTTCCATCATTTTTTAAATGATACACAAATCTGAATTTTCTTTCCATGATGTACCTGTAGGATGCCTTGACGAAGTACCAAGAGATTGCCAACAACCTTGACTTTGCTCGAGAACTGCAGAAGAGCTTCTTGGCATTGGGTCAAGAGGTGAGTCGTAAGTTAAGATTGTTCTAATAACTTACTGGCATTTATCAGTGGCTTTTGAGTAACATGTACTGCTTACTCAGTCCCCAGTCATTATAAAACCAAATTCTATACTGAGATCTTGCCTAGAAATATCATCGTTACCATATCCCCTTGTAGCTGACACTTTACTCCAGGGTTAAGACTTGAGGCTGCACATCATAACCAATTCACTGAATACAGACTGCTTCTTATTGGAGATCATTGAGAGAACACTAGAGTGATTGGTATTGATCAGCAATGCTTGTTAGACTCTGATTTGTTTTGGAAAGTTTTTGAAATCAAACGTACGTCTGACTGTGTGTTCAGATTCAAAAGGCAGTGAAGAAGACTGCTAGACGGGAGCAGCTGCAGCGGGAGGAGATGGAACAACGGCGGCTGAAGACAGTGTTGGAGCTTCAGTTTTTACTGGACCAGTTGGGAGATGAGCGTGTCAGGCAGGACCTTAAACGGCCTGATGCCACTGGATCCCCTTTGCTCACTGACGCTGACCTCACGTCTCTTGATGAGTTTTACAAGCTGGTTGGACCTGATAGGAACTATGATGTCAGGTATGAGGTGCCACTAATATTTAAGTGTGCACAAGTTATGTTAGTGCTTACAGTATTTTGTTTAACTGGATAATGGATGAAAGGATATTTAGGGCCCATAGCATAATACCAAATTGTATATTTAACCTGTCGTGTAACTTGCAGGTTGACTGAACAATATGAAGAGGCGTCAGTACACTTGTTGGAACTGCTTGAGGGCCGAGACAAGGCTGTGGCAGGGACCACATGTAAGTATTTTCAAGGCTCTTGATCCCCCACCACATAAACACAGTTCATTAGATAATTAATGTCTATGTATATATATCAGGGGTGTGACTCTATCGGTGTCTCACCATTCAGTTTTAATTCTTAGGGTCACAATTCAATTCAAAATTAATTGTCAGTTCAACTCTTGACTGAGTACATAACTGGGTTTTTCAGGATCTACTCAATTCAGCTGTACGCTAATAAAGGCAATGTGGCAAATTATGGCATGAAAGCAGCTGTGTGTGTGTGTATGTGTATAAGATTATGGAGTTTTTATATTTGAAAAAGTTATATCAACTGATTGCAATAATCTAAACACACAAAGGCAAAACATTTCATTTATTCATTCAAAACCTTTTAAACACGTTTAAGGTATACTAAAAAACAGAAATGCAGCATGTAACATAAGTAAAATTGGTTGCTGTCTTTTTATTTCTGAGAAGCCCCGTGCCATTTTGAGTTGAACTTTTGCCGGACATCCTGTTTCTATTTATTCCTGTTGCTCGCTTTGAAAGCACCGTAATGGACGAGGAACAGCTGGTTCATATATTTGAAATGAGGAGTTACCTGATGCAGTACCTTCTCATTTCACTGTAAAAATCGAAATAAGGTGGCAGCTGGCTGAAAAGAGATTGCCTGAAAGTGTCCCACTTGCTGTCCCTAGTGTGTAGGATTGCTGTCCATTTTGGACACTGGGAATCGATTCAGAATATTAGAAGATAAGAATCTTGATTCTTACCTCAATTTACGCCTAACACGTATCATGAAGCCATTGTTTTGTTTCCTGACTTGTCATGCTGTCTTTGTTCCAGACAAGTCACTGAAGGACACTCTGGACAAAGTACTGCTGAGTGGTTACTTTGACAGAGCACAAACTCATCAGAATGGGACGTGTGAGGAGCAAGAGGAGCAAGAGGAGCAGGCTGTGGTGGCTGAGTCTAAGGCTGGGAAGCAGCCATCAGAACCTGGTAACTAACAACACATTAGCAGATATTTATGGGACATTTATTTGACAAAGCAGGTAAACTGTTGTCACATTTGCCTTTTTTTGCAGAAGGAACAGCTACTGAAAAATATGCAGAGCCAATTCAAGTGGAAACCACAGAGGTGAGATTTCCATAAGTACCGCAGTAATGATGCATAAGAAATCCCACAAATAACAACTTGGCAGTTAAAAGTTGTTTCTTATTTGTTATTTTACATTTTCTTTGTTTTTTTCCTTGTGTTATAGTTTGTAAACAGACAGTTCATTCCAGAAACTGTGTACAGCAGTCCAGACAAAGACCAAGTGGAGGAGTGGACAGTGGAGGCTCAGGTAATACTACACCACTACATCACCACAGTTCTTGAAGCCACTGTGCATACTGTATTGCTACCTTGTGTCTGTGTGTATTGTAATGCGTCTGTCTCGTGTCTGTGTGTTGAATAGGTGGTGAGTTCCCTCCAGCACCAGCCCCCTGCCCAGCTGGCTGCAGAACCAACCGTTACTGTGAACCACGGCACTCCCCCTCCGGCTGCCGACCCAGTGGTCAGGAAGCAGGTCGTGCAGGACCTCATGGCCCAAATGCAGGGCACGTACAACTTCATGCAGGTAAAGAGGTCCAGCATATGTTATAGTGTCCAGCTCAGCGCTGTCGCTGCTCAGACATACTTATGTGGTTCATGTAGGGAAGTTTTTGTCTCCTTTCACTTGGAAGTCAACGTCAAGCAGTCAGGTACAGAGAACATGTTTAAGTACATTTTTTTATGGGACTCTTTTCAAAGACCAAATAATATACAGTATACAAAATACAGTATATAAAATATATAATGTCTCGCATGTGGCATCAAACTTATAAACCTAGATAAAAGTAAATGGAAAATCATAGGTAAAAGATATTTAATGGGACCAGATTAATAATAATATAAGGTCAAACAAATTCCAGTTAAATCTAACTATGAAGCAAAGACTCTGTATGTTCTTTGCATATCTCAAGAACCACTCAGCTGATCTGCTTCACACTTGGCAGGTGTACTGCTGGGGACCCAAGAAGTGCTTTGACAAATTTGTTATAATTTGGACATGTGACATGTTCAGTATTAACAACCTTTGAATAAACAAGCAAACAGTGCTCTGTACAGTAGCGGGGGAGGGGCTTCAGGACTCTGCAGACTGAGTCAAGCCTGTCGTCCACAGCGAGCTCATTGACTTCTTCACATCCTTGGTGTCATCATGAGCGGATAGCCAACTGGAAGCAGAATTGTAAGACTGTGTTTCCCTGATGTAAGAAGTCATATTAACTTATTACACTAATACTGTTACCTCCAGCAAAATACCATTGGTAATTAAATCCACGCTCTGCTTAATAACCGCAGTGGTCCTATCAAAGAAAACGAACAATACGCCTATTAACAAATTTCCTCTGCGTCACCAATCTTTCTGACTGTGAGTAACCCCGATTTGGGTGTGTTTTTCAGGGGTGGATTTAGTGATTTTGGTGCCAAGGCAAACACTGTCTAGTTTTACTTGTCACTCTTTCTCTAACTGGGAATGTGGGTATTAGTAAATTTGAATGTTCAATGTAACCAGTAACATTCCTCTGGCAGGTTAATGTAGTACTACAGTGTTTTCCTCTGAGGAAGACATACACAGTAAGCAGTATACAGTTGAGTTGCATATTTTATATGTGGTAGGGGCTTTTTGTGGCTTAATTCAGGGTTTAGTGATTTAGAATAGCAACATAATTCAATATTTTTCATATCTTAACATCATAATGGCTGATTGGATCCTTTTAGTCGGGCCCCTAGGCCCAGGTTGCCCATCTTGCCTAACAATAAAGTCTGCTCCTGGTGGTTTCTTCTGTGAATCATAATGTATTTCACAGATGTTTTAGACTATGAGTAGCTGCAACTTGGGTGTGTGATGCGTCTACATCACGGCAGTTATTTTGGCTCATGAACCAAAGAAGCACTGTGTCAACTGGGAAGTTATTAGGCCCATTAGAAAGATTTAAAAGAGGATACTGTGTCAGTCAGCCATATTATCTCAGCAGCTCATTTCAAAGCCTTGAGTACGGGAAATGCTTGCTTCCATAAGAGACTGAACCCAGATCTGTCTCATTTCACTTTGTCACTGCACTGCCCCTGCATCTGATCCATGACCCAGCAACTGTTGTTTGGGTTTCGTAGGACTCTATGTTGGAGTTTGACGGCCAGGCTCTGGACCCAGCCATTGTTTCCGCCCAGCCGATGAAGCCTGTGCAGACTGTTGACCTGCAGCAGATGGGCTGCCCCTCAAGTGAGCAGCAGTTAATTTACCCAGACTCTGAACAGATTCTGTCACTGAGGAGGGTCATGTCATTGTTTTGTGATGTGGATATATTATCCTAAAAGCATAATACATCAGTTAGTAACGTTCTTTTTTTTTAATTTTCTTCCAAACAGCCCATTCAGAGTCCAGACTTCCTCAAACAAGTGTGGTGTCTGGACCACAGGAATCCTCACAAGTAAGTAGAGTGGAAGCACAACACTAAGCGGTTGTTTTGATTTGCCTGAAAGAGTGTTAGAAAAGATTATTTCTTGTATTATCTGGACTGTGATTTTCTTTACTGTGTCTAACAGGGAGATATTGGAATCATTTGAATATAATATGGTAGAAGGGAAAATCAAAGATCCGGTCTCTACTACTGACCTCTCCTCAGTCCTTGTTTCCTTGCCTTCTGAATTCCCTCCTTCCCCCCTCCCCAGGCCTTGATGTCTGTGTCGTCTGAGCAGTCCCCCGCCCCATGTTCCCTGTCCCCTGCTTTCCCACCTGTCTCCAAACCCACACACACTGGAGGCATCAATGTCAACGCCGCACCCTTCCAGTCAGTGCAAGCGGTACGCTTTCTATATGGGTCCAAGTGACCACCTTTGGACTTACAATATTTAATACATTCTGATGAAAACCATCAGGTTCCGTACATACCAGGCAGCAGCACACTGTGGCTCACGACAATAATTGCATTTTTCTGCATCCAGGAGGCATATTCATGTGTTTTAGACAGAAAGACATTGTTTTTAACCAAGGTTAGCATATCACAGGAGTCACAGGATCTGTTTACTGATTGGCTGTGGGTCCTCTCTCGCTGCACTTACTTCCAAGTTTAACCATCCTCCACTTTTATTTCGGCCGCACTTTGCTGCAGCGTCAAAGCGGCTGCAGCTCGCTGAGTTCGGAGCAGCCGCCGCAGCTTTCCACAGATGTGGCATGACAGCTCGCCGCAGGCCGCACTACATCGCTGCGATACTGCTATTCAAAGGCCAGTTAAGACAACTTATTAGTAGCAGCAAAAAATGCCTAATTATCAGAACACCTACTAAACAGGCAGCAATTTCACGTCCCCTCATTTTCCAAACCTACAGTACATCTTATTCTACAGAAATTGTAATTGTGATACAGGAAACTTTTCTTTCCCCTTTTAGGTCTTTAATCTGAATGCACCCGTACCTCCACCTACTGATGGCCAAGCAGATCCTCTGAAGCCGCCCAGCCAGTTCCCTGGTGGCTATGGACAGGGCTTTAGCAGCCAGTCAGAGAATACTGTAGACCAGCCAGACATCCCACAAGAGACATTCCAGTCAGGTGAGTGTATAGCTTTGGCTGGTTGCATATCTTGAGACCAAGAAGTTGACATTGTTTATTAAACAGCTTTGTTGAATATTAAGCTGCCTTTTCAGCTTGCAGAAAGTTGTTTTAAACTGTGCAACTAAACACCGACTAGTGCATTATAAATTATCATTATAAATATTATTAAAATCTCCTGTTTTGTTTACTTCTGTCCAGTTGTTGGTGGGTTCCAGCCCCAAGACCAGGTCATACCCTCAGCCGGAGGACATGAAGAGTCCTCTCCAGGCACAGGGTTTGGACAGTCTGGTCAGTCCTTCTACAACAGCAGGGCTGTGCCCAGGGGCGGACCCAGGAACGGTCGTGGCATGATGAACGGATACCGGGGCTCCTCCAATGGATTCAGAGGTAGAAACATCAAACTATGTTTTACAGAGACAATATCATGTGGCCTCATGATTCGCTGTTAATACCAGGGCAGGAATTTCACTGGCAGGCATTGCTGCCTTGGCCCGTCTGTCTGGTCTTGATACCCTTCTGACAACTGTATGCCTCATGGCCACAGTGGCCTTGACCTTGGCCCTGCAGGCACTACCCCAGCTGATATCTCTGTTTTCTGCTCTACCTCTTTCCTGTCAGTATGGTTTTTACACACCAGTGTCTTTTGTTGGCAGCATTAAGTGAAAGGCTGCACACGTAAACAGTGGTGGGTTTGAGTTTGAGGCTGGTATGAACCGATGGAAAAACGGGCTTTTAAGGAAGGGGCACAGCTGCACCATGTTCTGGCTGCGATGCGGCCATCGTAGCTGATCACGGCCACTCTAGACAATGCTTGTGATTCCATCTAACACGGCGCAGCACATCACAGAAGCATCCCAGGCGCCCAAAAGCGGTTCTCCGCTCTGCCCCGCAAAAAATATGCGCTTTTGTGTTGGTGGAGTCGCGGTACGAGTGTCTCCTTCACTGGTGAGAGGATGCACCCAAAGGAGAAAAAAATGCAAGCATTCTCCTCCTGCTAACTGGCAATGTATGTGAAATATAGATACAGCTAAAACACAACCATCTTTGACCCATGTTGTTCATAACTGGACTTTAATGGTAATAATTTTGTATGTAAGCTACAGTACAACAAAGTAGGAAATAACAGTAAACAATTTACAGATGAATTTGTACATAAATACCAAATCATTTTTGTGAAATAAACTGCATTTATTAATCGTGTCTTTCACTGATAATTATACTGTGTATTTGAAATCTATCTTTTAAATCATTGTTTTATTTGATGGCCTGGCTGCCCTGGCATTTGGCCTTTGTATCCTCAAAAAATTGACAACACCAGGCCAAGCCGCCTTGTCCCTAAAATGATGAAATTCCAGGCCCGGTAATGACACAGTACATTTTGTTATGCAAGTCTGCTGTTAATTGTAATGTATTTTGTTAATTGTAATGTATTTTGTCATCAGGGGGATATGAAGGTTACCGCCCTCCTTTCTCAAACGCTCCCGGCAGCGGTTATGGTCAAACCCAATTTAACACGTCTCGGGACTATTCCAATAACACCTACCAGCGGGTAAGGGTTCCTTTCATTATTAACGTCATACACTTGATGTACCAGAAAACTGACATAATATGATTTTCGGTACATTTTCAAACTTGTAAGATGGCCAGTTATTGTAAAATACCTGTTGTTTCTTCAAGGAGGGATATCAACAAAACTACAAGCGGGGAGCTGCCCAAGGACCTCGAGGTTTGTCTAGAGGAAACGCTCAAACAGTGCGATCCTAAAAGATCCTAAGGACCATCAAGTTGCGCCACGTTTAACATTCAGGATTTTTGAATGTGTTCGCCCCAGCTCACTTTTATAACAATGTTTTGTTTCTCATTGGTAATCTTATTTTTTTAACTCTTGGCCTATTTACCCGAGTCAGCCTGTTTTGGTCTGTCTAGATCCTCTTAATGTTCTAACACAAAATGCTGAACTTCACCACATGTAGGATTATCAGCAAGTCTGTGTGATATAAAACAACAAATAGATATTCCTGTAAACTTGAAAGATTTCATTAATTTATTTTTTGTACAAAATAAATGCAAAAAATACCCTGCCACTGTCGATCTGATTCCATGAGAATGATTTTCTCCCGCCCTGTGCTGTCAGACACTTTTTCCTCTTGATCTTATCATTTCCATAAAGGCATTTTTTTGATTACTCCTTTGTCACCTCTCGCGCCAACACCTCTTTGTACGCTGATTATTGGTTGAGACTGTTTCAATAAAGTTGTGTTCTATTACCTTCTGTTTAACGATACTACTTGGCTGCTTTGGTTCTGCTGTTTTAATTCTGTATGCTTTTACATGTCAGATTGGTGTCCTGCCTGTCACTCGGCCCTTCAAACCTATGACAGATTGGAGTACCAGTAGTCTTGTCTTCTGTCAGTGTAATCAAGTAATTAAAGCCACTATGTGTGGACTCATAGATTTTTCAAATTACTGTAATGGCGTAAATTTGTAGAAAAATTAGACAGTACCAGTGAAAAGTGGTGCAGGCTGTGTGTTCGGCCTGTTAACTCAAAGATGTGGCTTGTACTACATGTATACAGGCAGATGAAGCCTGTACAATAGCAGCTCCTGCCTTCACTAGGAATAAACTTGGTAAGAACAAACATTGCTGATTAAATCATACTACAGTGTGAAGTACATTGTTCTACAGTCATACCAAAGCTTTCTGTTGGAACAAAAATGGTGCCATTGCTTTAGATTTAATATATTGTATGTGTGGATTAACCATACTAAACTGTGTACTCTGTACTGTAAGAGTTTAATAGGTCATTCATTAAGTGATAAATCTGTTACACATACTGAAAGGTCATAATAACTGTTTTATTATCTTGAACTGAGGTTGTCAGATGACTTTTATCCAGCAGCAAACGATCGGTAAACGCAATCTGTACATTTTGTGCAAATTATGATGTGGTATTGTCTCAAAGGAACACTTGGCACACAGAAAACAAATGACACCACAAAAAAACAAATGTATTCCATATTTAGATTTTGTATAAAGTAAAACCACAATATGTCAGACCTGTTATCTCACTGGATGCAAATGAAGCCTTCTTCAGTAAAAAGTGGCAATGAGTAAACAGCTGATTGCCACAGCCACACTCTAGACAGCTAGAAGAAACCACAACATCACGTGAAACCACCTGGATAGCACAGCAGTTACACCAAACTGGTCATTTGTGGGGAAATGTACCAAGCCAAGTTGTTCAAATTAGGACCAAGTAATACACATCTGGTGCCAAATACAATGATGTGGACTGAAAGCAAATTCAGAGCTTTTCATGATGTCACACTGACTTAAACAGAAAATATTAATCAGGCAATAATAAGACAGTGGTAAAATCAGACCCAGAGCTCTGCCCTTTTTTTTCCCCGATGACATCTTTGAATTAACCGAACTAATTTACCAAATCCAGCAAAATACTTGGATGCAGAAAATTGTGAAGAAAGACACCAGAGTAAAAGTCTACACCTTAAATCAGCAAAACTTGCTATATTAAAACAAATTAAGAGCTATGAGTAGCTCAAGTAAACATGTCACGTTTTGTGTATGAACAATAGACCAAATCGAAATATCCATCATGTTGTGTATCACAGTAAATGGATTACTTCAGAGGTCTGTACTGTAACCTAAAACTCCCATCATGTAAGCAGGACTGGGGCTGTAATGACATAGGGGAATCAGTTGTTGAATGGAGAGATGTTCCACACCTATCTTTGTTTAAAGAACCTAGCACCTTTATTTATTTTGATATTAAAGTCAGTGGAGAGCAGTTGCAGTGTGGCCCAAAATAGCCAGTTTCTGCAGACCTGTACCCGATGTCTTTTTAGGCAGAGCACGCATTTTCTACAGTTGAGAAAAATCTGATGATGTTTCAAGGTAGGTAAACACCTGACAGGTTACAAAAGCAGCCAGATTAAACATTAAGAAAGTAGCAAAAGTATTGGTAAGTCTTGAAAAGTATAATGTCTCTGAACAGTGGCTTCATGAGGGAGTTTCTGGTTCAAAGATTGGAATATTTTGTCACTGCTAGAGATGATGGTAATAAAATGTTTCCTACAAAGATCGGACTAGACTATTGTAGGTTATCATTACATAATACTATACGTGTTTGCAAGTCCTTAATTTTACTTTTTAGGTGTTCTGGTTTGGATGTCAAGATGCTGCACATTGGGTAGAATTGCCATAGTGTTTTTTTGCTTTTAGGCTCTTAATACTGTAATAGAAAATCTTAAAAATGTCTCTTGCACTCAGTTTCCAAAATGTTTGATGCAGTCCAGTGAAACACATTTCACCATAACACACATGTAAACTAATCTCTTTTTCAAAAAGTGGGGGTATCTTGATAGTCAAGTCATAAAATCTAACTCAAAATGATCAAATTTAAATTACTTTTTACACCAACAGCTGCACTGTACATAACCAACCAGCTCTTAGCTCAGACCTATCTGGTTGTGGAGCCAGTAGTATTGTTAGAAGTTCTGTGCGACAATTATCAGGTAATGAAGGCTCACAAAAATTTAATTTTCGTATAATTGTATTACCAAACATTCTTGATCATTTCTAATGTAGCCAAACACTCCTTGAAATGTAAGTATGCACATCCATGGTTGGTCATTTTACTATTGTAATTCCGTTATGTTATCCAAGGATTACGGTTATTATCAAACACCGGTGCCATTCAGCAGGGATTCCTTTTGTTTTGCTCTCCTTCCTCTCAGGTGTCCTCCAAACCCCTAAGTCATGCTGGTTAAAGAGGCCTAATACGCAGGAGGAAATGCTCCTCTGCGCGCTAGAGTGAAGGTGCTGCGAAAGTCTGGTTGTGGAGCCTCAAGTTCTGACGGCATTGTTATGGCAGGTTATGCTGCTGGCCCTGTGCAGCTTCTTGGTGGCCTGGTGGCAGATCCTGGTGTGTCTGGGGGAGACCGTGCTGGGCCAGGTCTTGCTGTTGTTCATGGTGTTCCTGAGGTGTGTCTTGAGGAACTTGGGGTGCAGGATGATACCCTTGCTGTTGGGCGTCTTGTTCAGGATGCAGCTGGTTGTCAACTACCTGCACTTCTGGGATGGCATTTCCTTCCACTGTAACAAAGAAACAGTTTTACGTTCTCAGAGGTCAGGTGGTAAAATCAAAAGGCAAAATGGTGTGATCGAAACTCACCGTGAACCTCTGGAGGGGGTTCTACTTTCTGTGATTTCAGCCGTTCCATATGCTCGACTGCCTGTAACGAGTTTTCATGTTGTTATCTATGGTGAATGCACACAGCACTACAGATAGTCACAGTAAATTTACGCTTAAATAAAGAGGGAAATAAAGAATTTAATTACAGAGATTTTACCCACAGATTTGGGGTCTTGTTCAGGTGAAACCTCTACAGAACTACATTATCCGATAAACCTATAGCATCAAGTCTGGATGAGAGGTGTTCACGGTTGGAATACAGCTACTGTAGCAACCCTCACCTGCAAATAAACACTGCGTACCTGTTGCAGCTCTACTTTCTGAGCATTCAGCTGCTCCTGCTGTCTCTCCAGCTCCTCTCTCTGTTTCTGGAGGTCAACAGCCTTCTGGTTGAGGTCCTGTTCCTGCTGAGCAAGATGATCCTCAAACTCCCTCATCTCCTCGTCAGTGTAAGCCTGGTTCTGCTCCAGGGTCTGAAGAGCACAGAGTGGACGTGGCACCATTTATTACAGTGCTGCTTCTTTTAAGATGACATTACTGTCGACGTGATAAATATATACAGTAGTGTCTCACCTCCCAGCTATCAGGCTCCAAGAATTCCTTTTTCTTTGTAGCAACCAGGAACTCATCTAAAGAGACCAGTCTGTCTTTGTTTGAATCCACCTATGAGGAAGACAGGAGTGAAGAGCTTTATGCAAAGAAATAAATAAAATACCTTTTACATTTATATACATCTATAACATTTACTGACAGAGTCAAAACTCAATCCATAACAAATGGGAGGCTCTATTTCTGTGCATATGCAAAAAAAACAATTCCATGTATCCATGCA
This sequence comes from Pterois miles, assembly GCA_947000775.1. Taxonomy (NCBI): domain Eukaryota; kingdom Metazoa; phylum Chordata; class Actinopteri; order Perciformes; family Scorpaenidae; genus Pterois; species Pterois miles. The sequence goes on from CAMQGK010000604.1 coordinate 1,672,732, forward strand.
AATTACTGTACCTCGTTCATGACGTGCTCTCTCATACGCAGCCTCTCTTCCTCCATCTCCACCATATCATCCTCTTCATTGGTGGGGTCATAGATTTTCTCAAGCTAAAATCAGAGATCAACTGTCAGTGCAAAGAACATTCACTGAAACGTGCCACTTTTTCAGATGCCATGGCTTTACCTCTTTGGTGAACAATGCCTCCAGTTCCTGGTCATCAAAAAAGCCATCTCCGTTGGTATCTGCAGCATAAACAAAGAAAATTAATAAGACTGTGATGAACACACCATTAGAAGGGAATTCCAGACGTCCCTCTCCACAGCAACGTTCTCCAGGTCTTCCTTGAGGCATTCCCAGGCCAGACGAGATATATAATCTCTCCAGCGTGTTCTGGGTCTACCCCGGGGCCTTTTACCAGTTAGATGTGCCCATAAAACCTCCAAAGGGAGGTGACAAGGAGGCATCCTGATGAGATGCCCAACCCACCTCTGCTGGCCCCTTTCGAAGGAGCAGCAGCTCTACTCCGAGCTCCCTCAGGATGTCTGAGCTCCTCACCCTATCTCTAAGGCTAAGCCTAGCCACCCTATGAAGGACACGCATTTCAGCTACTTGGTCACTACCCAAAGTCCATGACCGTAGATGAGGGCGAGAACATAGATGGACTATGTTGGAAAATAGAGAGCTTTGCCTTCCAGCTCAGTTCCCTCTTCATCACAATGGTTTGGTAAAGCCCCGCTCCATTTTACCCTCCTTCTTGAACAAGACCCTGAGATACTTAAAGATAGATAAGATTGTGTTGCACTGAATAAATGAGCATCATCTCTCCAGCCTTTACAGTTGTCAGTGGATAAAGGTCTCACCATGCAGGTTGAAAAAAGTCTTGGGGTCAAAATCATCAGGGTCCAAGCCATCTGCTTCCTCCCACACCTCCTTCAGTTGATTCTGGCTGCCCTGTAACATGCAAGCAAAATCACATTTGAATTACAGCTGGATAAATAACAACACTTTTCAGCATTCTGGTAGATAGTTCACATGCCAATACTGGACATACACTTCATAGAAACCCAAACCCACCATGTACTCTGGACTTAAGTGTTTCTCTTCATGATACAAAGCACATCATGTCTGTGTGTCAGATTGTGACCTGTGTGAGCACCTGAATTAGACTCACCGGGTGGTTGACTTTAGGGTGGTCAGCATGCTTCTTCTTCATCTCCTCATAATGCTCCTCCTCTTTTTTCCTTTCATCCTCGCCCAGCGTTTTCAGGTGTTCCCGTCTGTCGTGCTCTTTCATCATCTCATACTTCTTGAACTCCTCGTGTCTCTCTTTGTCATAGTTCTCCAGATCTTTAGTGGCCTTGATACATGGGAGAAAAAAATGACAAAAGTTGGACATGAAATTAATAAATTAATAATGTACAATGTCCTGTTTAATAGTTATGGGGCAATTACATTTTGGTCCATCTGGAAACTACATACAGGATTAGGCCTAAACTTTTAAGCTTTGGTAAAACAAAAAACACTTTATGGCATGAAGCCGCAATGAGGTTTACCGATCTGATGAGCCGATCCAGGTCATCCACTTCAAATGTATGTGGGTTCATGTGGTTCAGGTACTCAAACTGTTTGAGCAGAGCCTGGTGGTCCACTGCAATGTCTATTTAGGGAGGAATCAATAACATAAATAACTTATACAGATACATAACACAGACATAACATACTTTCCTTATAATCTATTCACCTCTAATGCACTATGTAAATTATAGCGTCTTACTTCAAATATAGACCAACATGATATATAAATTTTGTAGCACAACTTACCGTTCCCTCCTTCAAGGTCTTGTTTGGCCTTAATCAGAGTTCGGAGTCGGTTTACCTCCTGCCTCTTCAACTCATCCAGCTTTGTTCTGACATGATGGCTGACAAAGTCCAGCTCTTTGGCCAGCTTACCTTGCTGCATTATACATCAATAAATTTGTGTCAGCTTGTGTTAATGAACACTTGGAGTTACAGCAATGCATGTAATAAACAGATGAATTCAGTCTTTCACTAATATAATTCTCTAAACTTGAATAAATGGTACAGTGGACCGAAATTTTAAAAAAGAAGGTTGCATTCTCCCTCCCCCTGTTCCATTGCATCTACTTTACAACAAGTGTTTGCCAAATTTACCGACAATCTCAGCCATTTTTCCATTTTTTCCACACTTACTGATGACAGAGATTCCACAAGATCCCAGTGTTGTTTTACTATTGGTTTAAAAGGCTTGTTAGAAGTGGGAACCAAACATCAGGCATATTCCACATAAATAAACAATGCATTCATTTTGGACCTGCCATCATTTTTAAAAGCATTAATTCACAACCACAACAACTTATTTTCAAGAAAAAATAACTTTTATACAGCACCTTTCTACGGGCCCGGTGGATGTATTATTTTAAAAATATTTTTCTACATAAAAATATGATCAATATGACCATTAACAAATCCATGACAAAGAAAAAGCCCATAATTTACCAGTCAGAGTAATAATTTACAAGTAGTTTACATTTGGCTGGTGGGAACTTCCCACCATGCTGATAAGACTAATCAAAAGACAAGCAGGGTACCTTGATGTCTTCCATGTCTGTATTGTGGAGCTTTTCTCTGAAATGCTGATCTTTCTCGAGAAAATCGATGACTTCCCTGAGGTAGCGGTCATAGTGGAGTCCTGTGTCCTATAAATTGTAAAAAGATCAAATGTCACTTTACTGATATTACTACAGATAACACAGGTAACCCAACAATGATCATCACATTGTTTTGTTTATTATCAGCACTTCTTAAGGAGGTCTGATGTACTGACGACTGTAAGTGAGCGATGGGAAATGCGTCTGCTGACCAACATAACACATCCTCTGTCCAGATGTTTGATGTAGAGATAACAGGTTTTGTTCGAAATGTCTATAAACTGTATTACTGCCTTCTGCAAATTGCCATATGCTGCAGCTGTTCTGTGGTTAAAGACCACGTATTTAATTATCCGTAAAAAAAAGATGTAAATGCGGAGTCCCTACAGAAAGATATTAATAAAAATAAGAAAACCGTCTCCAAAAAATAACCTGCAAAAAAAAAGTAAGTTGCATTTGTATGCATTTCCATCTAAAGACACAGTCTATTTGCAATTTATTTAGCTCTGTTAAGCCAGTAAATCAATATTTATCATGGACAAACTCCTCCTTAGGCAGAAATCAGAGACAAAGCTACAACATCTGAAGCTGTTGTACTGATGATGAAATGGATGTGTGATTTTTTTTGAAGGGAGTGTCTGATTGAGGTAATTTAATTGTAGCACAATGAGACATAAGGCCATCTCTCATTTAACTTAGTTTGAGTGCTGTTACCAGGCTCTCTCGTTTACTAAACAGGTGATAACAGTGGCATAACTGCATAGCACCAGGGCTGTAACTAACAAGTAATTTATGCTGATTATTTCTGAACATTGAATAATCAGTGTGTATATAAAATGAAATAAGGCCTGTCCCAAAATACCAAAGCCTGTATACATTGTGAAATATTCATAATTACACAAAACAGAAAAAAACAATGTCCACACTTCAGAAGCTGTAGATTTGGGATTTAAAGGTGGTAAAAAGGTGGTAACAATTAATTATCAAAGCCAGACCAAAATTTTGGTTTAGACTTTCTAATCTAGTGTTAAATCCATTATTTTTGCAACCAACTATAGCTGTAAGACAGGATAACACGAATGATGATGTGCATTATTATGTGTTTACATCTTGTGTCTCCTTACCACACTAGCTGGAGGCTCTTCGGGTTTTTTCTCTGGCTCTTGGACTTTTGTTTTATCCATACTGATGGGCACTGCCTCTAAACACAACATCTGGACCAGCATCAGAAGCCAGCCGGTGAGAAGGGCCCGGCTCCAACACATCTGGAAATGAAGGCAATTAAGGTCAGAACAAAGCACACAACAGTGTTATTTACGCTATACAGTGTATGAAGTTAGACAGTCAACATGTCCCTGGGCATACATGAGTCGTTGTGTGGCCAGCTTCCTCATTTATCTTTATTAAAATTGCTCCTCTAGCCGGCATAGGTTGCACATTACTGGCTAGCTACTGATACCAAGAGGACGCTGTTGGAGTAGCTTTAGCTCTGCCACTGACAGATTTAGCTAATCAGAATCAAGCACCTAAACTATTCATGTGTGTTGTCAGTCTGAGCGGCGCAGCTCACGTAACATGTTCATCACACTAAACGTAAGGTTACAATCTTCACTACAGAGCGCCACAGATAAGCGTCACCTGTGTACTCACTTTATTATGAATCCTGGACCTCATCTGCTCTGCTTTCCTCCCGTCGCTTCCTCTCAGCTGGAGTTGTGTCGGCAGGCTAGCTCTGTCGCTAGTCAGCAGTTTAGATTGTGTGAGAAGTACCGTTAACCGTATTGGCCAATTGGGCCGTCCGTCAAACGGACTAGCAAGTTACGTTGCAATGAATTGTACGTGGCGAGATGACGACGGAGCAGGTGGGCGGATACTTCTGGTTTCTGATCGAATCGATAAACAGCATTTTGAAAAAGTGAAGGACGGAAACAACACATGATACAGGAAACATGAAACATGAGTGATGCTAAACGATACATCCTGACTCTTTAAACGAGCGCAGGTTTTGTTTCTCATCACAATTTTCGGATAAATTAGTGCTTAATATCTGAGTCCTAAAACTGTCTAATGCAGAACAATATGTGGGCTGCATCTGTCATTTAAAAAAATGTTTCTTTTGAACTGACTTACAGTAAAAAAATGTTTTTAAAATGTGAAAAAATGGATGCACTGAATGTATATATGTATTGTGTATGCATATATATATATATATATATATATATATATATATATATATATATATATACATATATATGTGTATATATATACACATGGATATATGTATATATATATGTATATATTTGTTTTTTTTTTTTTTTTTTTTTTGTGTGTGTGTGTGTGTGTGTGTGTGTGTGTGTGTGTGTTTTTATTTTTTATATATATATATATATATATATATATATATATATACATATACATATATATATATATATATATGTATATATATATATATATATATATATATATATATATATATATATATATATATATATACAAACACTGCACTGCTCTTTTACTTTTAGTTTCTTATCGTGGTGCCAAACTGACAGAATTGCAATCACAAATTTGACATATACTGTATATGATATATAAAAATGTCTTCATTAATTCAAATTTGGTTGTTAATTTTCTTTCTTAAATAACGCTGAACATCCACCTAAAATATTCTGGTTAGCATAACTTTTTCCCTCTTTTTAATCTGTTTAACATAAAATCTGTGGCTCTTCCTTCAGTAATTTGACAGTGAGTTGCTGGAGGCCGGGAAGAGCGGAGTGCCACCACGGTGCTGCTCCAGTTTTGGTTGCTGCCGTTCAAAAACTTGCTTGCTGTCTATGATTGTGTTACGTTTCCATCAGCGAAAATGGCATCCCAAAATATGAGTGCAGGCGATGTTGTGGACGAGGACGACGACAATCCAGCGGGCGAACCGTGTTTACGTTACCATTCCTCCTCACTCGGACAGGTGTGCTGGAGCTGGACCAGCCTTTTAAGGACTAAACTAATTTGGTGAGTTTGATTTTGTTTGACTGAAGAGTGTTTTATGGCGAGTTAACACGGCAATTAAGCCTTAGTTCAGTGGGAGAAACTTGGGGTTTCTCGTAATAATATTCCGTCATTGACATTTTGTGAGTTTATTAGTGAAATCGCCGACACGCACAATGCATCCTGGTACATGTAGTCTCAGGCGGCGCGGCTCGGCAGCAGGATAAACCAGCTTTTTCGATCAATTTAGCATGGACTGGGGGATTTATTTCTTCAGTGGACTATATTTACCATCAGCTCTTGATTGTCCATCTACATAAAAGGTGGTGATTTTTCCCTTTCACTAAAGTAGGTATAAGGTTTCTTCAAATAATTTACTGAAGTGAAAGTAGTAGATTCCAAGTAGTAAATGCTTCATTCAGACTCCTGTAAGTATTATTGTACATTATAATTGTTATACGGGTGCATTTAATTGTTAACAGTATTTAGATGTTGCAGCTGCTAAAAGTGGAGATAATTGTAATAAATTTAGATAATTTTGTTTTGTCAATAACAAGGAGTTGTTGGCATATGTTAGGTAGGCCGATGTTTGTAATATTACTCTGCAGAGCAGCTTGTAACTATAGCTGTCAGATATATGTAGAGGAATAGAAGTGCAAAGCAGCATAAAATGAACTGGAAATACTTGTTTAAAATACCAGTTCCCCAAAATTGCACTGTGAGTGCAGTACTTGAGTAAAGTTAAGTAAAAAAATGTTTACTCAACTCAGGAAGCAGCTTCAGTCTGTGATTAATGGGTCCAAGTGCACCTCTCACCCCACCAGCCTTGCTGACTGTGCTCAAGGGGAGATCTTACATGGGACGTGGTGGCTGTACTTACAGATGGATACACTCCTCTGGATGCACCCTGCAGCCTGCACCGGCTGATGAAACCAGCACATCTGTGAGCGTTCTGGAAACACTCAAAGAAATTGTAAGTACTGTAAGTAATCTGAAAGAAGTCGACACTGTTCTATGCTATTGCTTTATATGCAAAAACCCAGACACAGTGATCCACTAGTGTTATGAGTTATTCACTGTTATGCAGACATCTGTGAATTTCCATCCTTGAAACTCAAGCACTTTTTGTATAATGTGATTATTAAGAGTCATTTTTCAAGTTATTAAGTGCACTAGGTTATTTGTAGGCATATAGCTTTCACTGCCATCAAATGGACCACAATGAAATATACTGCTCTTTCGTTAGTTAGTCATCAGGGAGACGGCGTTTTGACACAGAGCCTGAAAGTTGGTTAACTTACAGCCACATTTTGTAAATGATCAACTGAAACGGATACAGTGGCTCAGGAGGTTGAGAGGGTTGTCCACTCCTCCTACAGCTCCCTCTGCACACATTGCCCCACATTGCTCCTGTCGTCAGACCAGCAGCTTGCACCGTAGCTTACTGCCACTGGTGTGAATGTTTAAAATTGTTGAATAATATAAAATTAGGGCAGCTATTTACCATTTAAAGCTTCAATAGGGAACATTTTTGGCATCACTGGGCAAAAATTACATAATAACCTTTCAGCATATTGAATTGAAGTGTTCTGAGAGAAAACTAGACTTCTGCTCCTCCTCATGGCTGTTTTCAAGCTTCAGAAAATCCAGCCTGTGACGAGAGACTTAGACCAATTACAGGTCATTTCAGAGAGAGAGCGTTCCTATTGGCTGTGCTCCGGACATGTTAGCGGTGCTTGGTATTTCCTCAGCTGATCTCAACATGGCTGCTGGGTCAGAAACTTTCTCATTTTACAGCTAAACAGTAGCTACAAGATGTTTCTGAAAACATTTTGAGGTGAGAAATTACAGTAATAGAATATTGATTCATATTTGATCAGCGCTGCCTAGTTTGACTGATTGGAGTTTGTGAGTGATTGACAGCTGCTCAGAGACAGCTGGACGGCAGACTTCAGATCAGCTCTGGCTGGTTGTTTTCATCCGGTCTGAAATCTTGTAGATGCCATTAGGCACACTGGTGGACAACAGAGAAACTTTTTTTCAGATTACCTTTTTTTAATCATATTTGCTCCAATCTCATCTACTGCAGCATTAAGATAAGATAAGATAAGATAAGATAAGATAAGATAAGATAAGATATTCCTTTATTAGTCCCACAGTGGGGAAATTTACACATTACAGCAGCAAAATACAAATAAAATAAATTAGTATATACATAATAGAAAATAGAAAAGAGTATTAATTAATTAATTAATTAGAGAGATTAATGATTTGATTTGATCACTTCAATATTCATGTTATATGCAGTGTCATATACGGTATACACACATACTGTATGATCCCTGTCTCTCCAACAGAGGGTGGCATTTCGCTGTATTGGCTGAGTTCCAGCATTCCAGTCTGTTTATAGTCTGTAGACCTGAAAGTTCATGATAGTTTAACTGGTCAAATATGCTGGTAGCTGCAGGAGATAGTGAGTACATGGTGAAAATCAACCAGCAGCTATGGTCCTTGTTAGCCCCTGCAATGGTACAGCAGTAGTTGCTATATTTATTGAGTTGTATCAGAAACACTGACAGATTAAAATAGTATGTTATTTAAGATGTGTTCAAATTAGATTCCAGATGACCCTCTTCTTCAGCTTGGATAGAGGGCATACATTAGTTGCCCAGGAGTTGTTTAAACATTGTCTTTCTGCTGGAACGATGAGTGCTTGAATAAAAACCCCAAAAGGCTATTTATGAGTCTTGGCAGGCACAGCAAGACAATGAATCTAATTTTTATCTGGATCGGTTGGCTGATGACTAAATATAACGTCCCTGCCCTGTAGATGTCAGAGTAATAGTTCAATAAGCTGGAAGGTAATTAATCGCTGTCTGAGTTCATAACTAACATAGAAAGTGAAAGAATGCTCGAGCAGATGGGGAAGATCAGCACTTCTTTTTAATCAACAACTATACAATGATTAAGTGTGCCGCATAGTGAACAGGAGACTACTGTCTAAATATTATCATACACAGTGTGTAGTTAATAATTCAGGCATTTTGAGCCACTTGTAAACACTCATTTATATAATATAACCTGCTGAGATTAAGGGATAATTTGAAAAGAAAAAATGTATTTCTTAAAAAGTGTTATTGATTTCCTTTGTGGGCATCTGCCACATCGATTAGGACCCAATCTGCTCTAAACTGAAAGTCAGAACAGAGAATCTTTATTACATTTTCTGCTCAGCACCTTTAGTAAGCTGTGATTCAGCAGGAGGAGACTCTCTGAGGAGAAGACAATAACATTGAGTCACCTTGCTGCATTGTGAGCCTCTGGCAGCCGAGAGGCAGGAATCAGCAGCAGCAGAGACCGTACTACTGCAGAGCTGCACTGGACTGCACATCAGCTATGTGTGTGTTTGTGTATGAAGTCATACGTGTAATGTGTGTGTGTGTGTGTGTGTGTGTGTGTGTGTGTGTGTGTGTGTGTGGTGGGGTTGATGATAAATCATAGCAAGGGCAAATAACAGCAATTGAGTGGGGACAGCCGATGATTACACTGCAGTATGGATAATGTTGCAGCAACTCCATGCTTCATTTTGCAGACTGGTTGAGGAAAACACAAGTTACATAATATTTAAGTACATCCATCCATCCATCGTCAACCGCTTATCCCGTTAGGGGTCGCGGGGGGCTGGAGCCGATCCCAGCTGGCATTGGGCGAAGGCAGGGTTCACCCTGGACAGGTCGCCAGTCCATCGCAGAGCACATAGAGACAGACGACATATAGACAGACAACCATTCACGCTCACATCCACACCTACGGGCAATTTAGAGTAATCAATTAACCTAAACAGCATGTCTTTGGATGGTGGGAGGAAGCCGGAGTACCCGGAGAAAACCCACGCTTACACGGGGAGAACATGCAAACTCCACACAGAAGAGCCGCAAGCTGGAATCGAACCTGCGACCCTCTTGAGGGTCTCTTGAGGCTGGGAGGCGACAGCGCTAACCACTACACCACCGTGCAGCCATATTTAAGTACAGCAATATCAATAATTGTTAGTGATTAATCCACATAATATTTATGCCTATTGCAGATTTCTGCTGGTCTCTGCTTAACCTTATAATGCAGAACACTGGTTCCCCAAAATGCAGCATAGTTTCTTCTTCAGATCACTGGTGTTGCTGTTGTCATATTGTGACCAAAATAATGTTTAGCAATTTACGATTCAGGGCTGCACAGTGGTTAGTGCTGTCGCCTCACAACAAGAGGGTCACAGGTTCAAATCCGGCTTGGGGCTCTTCTGTGTGGAGTTTGCATGTTCTCCCTGTGTTTGCGTGGGTTTTCTCCAGGTTCTCCGGCTTCCTCCCACAGTCCAAAGACATGCAGTTTAGAGTAACTGATGACTCTAAATTGCCAATAGGTGAGGACGTGAGTGTGAATGGTTGTCTGCCCTGCGATGGACTGGCGACCTGTCCAGGGTGTACCCCACCTTCACTCAATGCCAGCTGGGATCAGCTCCATGTCTCCCTTAGGTTTTCAATTGGGATTAGACCTGGTGATTGTAAAAACATGATTCATATCATATTAAAACTCATAAAGCCATTCAATGCCCCCTTGTGCCTCACAACATGTTCTCATACCAACAAAAACATTACAGCTGCCCTTGGCGTCACTTCAGAATTAAGCAACAAAACCACTATAGTTAGGTTTAGGAAAGAAATACATGGTTGGGCTTAAAATTACTGTTTGTACAGTGAAAATTACACAGAATGCTGTGAACAGGGGACATGAATGAACAGCTGATTGTAACGTGATGCACAGGACACAAAACAGCGGTGTCCACCTCAAGGTGTGTCTCTTTTCTAACATATCATACAAAACCCCAGTCTAGAACAGCAGTCTTCTGGTTGCAAGTCCTGTATTTGTAGGACCTATCCACCTCCCCACCCACCCTCCATAATCAGTCTTTCTAGCTTTTTATTCTACGTCACGAGCTCCAATTGTCGCACATTTCCATGGTTTTGCTTAGACACTACATGGCGTACAAATGACATGCCAAAAACAAAGAATGTGTTCTTATTGCATGCTATGAATAAATATGCATATAAATATGACTATGCAATGCTTTGTGCATTATCATGGCATTCATACCAAGCCCCCAAGAAGATCCAAATTTTTGTGGTGGCCAAACAATGGTACTACAATGTCTGTCACATGATGCCATTGGGTCCAAAAAGACTTTTTCCCATAGACTTACATTGGGAATGAGGCGTCTTTAACTCTGCGGATAATTTATTTGAAGTGAATCGACTTCCCAGTATGAACACTTGAATAGCCCTTATTTAAATCATTAATCGTGTAAAATGCACTAATAGCCAAATCCAGAGTTATTTCCCTTCCTCCGTTCATGTGAATGAGACCCAGACAGAGGGTGGAGCTATGGCCGGGAGGCGGAGTTAGCAAGCTGTCACGACACCATGATGGTTGTGATCCCATGACCGAGCCATGTGACTGAGCAGACACAACTGCGCCTGCTCCATGGGCCCAGTGGACGCAGAATACAGGCGGAAGATTTTCAGTTGGAAATTGAGCCATTTTGGCATCATGCGCCCCTGAGCAGCTTTCATAGGAATGAACAGGGCCCCGCCTCCAACGCTGTATCCAGTTCTCGTAATACCCCCATGATTCATATGCCTTTTTCTTGTGAATGGAGTGATTTCTACATATATTCATTTTTTTCATTTAATTTGTCACCCATCTGTAGATTTAATTTACATGATAATTCATTTCTTATGTTTCCCATATGAACCAAATGTAAGGTTACAAACCTATTATAGCAGGGAAAATCATTTTGTTCTTTGAGTTCTCTGTCATGAGCAGATAAGACTCGAAGGTTTACATTGAGCTGGTTTCTGCACAGCAGCTGCACTATATTGCTTTTTTTATTTTTTATTTTGTTAGAGGAAACGTTTTATCTTTCTCTGTCTTTGAAGAACAGCGCCTTAAACCACTGGAGAATGTTTCAACAAAGCGCCCCAAAAGGGAATCAGAGATCAAATATTTATAATGTTGACAGATGCTCTCTACTCACTGATGTGCATCCCATACAGTATTATTTTCCTTTCACAAAGGGCACATAAAGATTACTGTAATCTACACCTCACAGGAAACACAAAGGGAAGGTATCTCTGCATGTCTGTCTATGATTGTTTGACAAGTTTATTGGGATACCTTTTCCTCTTCCCTGTGTGTTTCATCATATTAATGATAATGCAGTTATATAAGAGAACACCTCATGGTGACTTGCTGCTTGTCTGATCGATGCTCAGCAAAATACAGTAACTCGTGCCAACACTACTGTGACTTTGAACATTGCCTGCCCTGACATCGCCCAAGTGAAATTTATGGGCAGTGCTGGTGAATTGGGCAGGTCTGTTTGATGCAGTGTAAGCATTATTGTAATGTGTCATGGTCAGGAAGGCTCTCTGTCCTCAGAGCGTGACTGCAGTGAAGGTGATGTGAGGCTGACGAACTTCATCTAAAGCTTCCATGCATGGACTCACATTCATTCACACATGCAGGCATACTCCGCTCTCAGGACACACACACACCCTCTCTCTCTCTCTCTCTCTCTCTCTCTCACACACACACACACACACACACACACACACAGTTTTACAGAAACCTTGTAGCACTCAAATGCTTTTTATTTTTGTCTCAAGGTAATATGTGTAATTGAAAAATGTGTGCCAGCCTCTCTCTCCATACTCTGGGTCTTAAGCGTGGCTGTGCATTTTTCCATTCTTGTCTTACATGAGGGCACATGAAGGGTATGTAACATTCATTCCTTCAAGGATTCTTGGAGCGTCATTGCAATGGCAGAATATCTGAATCAATAGATAACTTAAGTTCTTTGAACACCATTCATTGTACATTTTCTGCCCAGCACCTTTAGTAAGCTGAGTAGTTTCTTCTTCATCTCAAGAAGAGGGTATATTGTAATGTTTACTTCTGTAACTGTTATATATGTACATATTCTGTTTGTTAATATGTCTAAACTATGGCTGGGTAATATCACGATATACAGTATATTGTCAAAACAATATAAATCCCTTGCATTATTTTTCTATGTTGTTTATATCACAATATAGGCTATATATATATATTTCTTTTTTGTCTATAATTTCACTTTAAATTGTTATGTTCATTTTTCATCTCTCCCACATACACTTGCATCTCCACATGGTGTAGTAGCTTAAAAATAGTTAAATTAAAGGTACCATTGATAACATTGATACCATTCAGCAACAACAGTAGATGTCACACTCTCCTTCCATCATTCCCCTCCATTCACTTCTTAACAAGAGGTTGCCGGTTCGTTGCACAACTTGCACATTTTATGGTTGAGCGAGATTTAGTCATCTCAGGTGATGAATTGCAATATCAATTATTCGACATCAATGTTTTTTTTACTCTAACAGGCAACTGGATCGCTGACACCCATAGAGATACCCTGTGATGCCAACGTTGTTATACAATAGGGAACAGGAACGTGACGTCAGTTTTTGAAGGATAAAGGGTGAGAGTGCCATCCGCTGGTTGTTTACTGGAAGTGTCAAAAGAACTGCTGAACTAACACAAAACACTACATAGTCATATACTGTATTTAGTATACAGTCAGACACACAGGTAGGTTAACTTTATGGGTTTCATTTTGCAAGATACCAGTAGATTAATTATGCCGTAAGAGCCAGCATTTTCTTGGTATTCAGTTAGCATAACGTTAGCCATCTTATCCTTGTCTGTAGGATTATGTACTGTAGTTGGCATTTGGCTTGTAGATCTGAAGGTCCTATACCTGCCTGTCTGTAAATTGGCCTCCAAAGATTTACATATTTTGAACTGCTGACAGATGTTCACTAATGCCAAAACACATCAGTGACCGTAATGGCTGGCAATCTGTCAAGGTCCTCCTAACTCATAAGGATCAATGTCATTAACTAACTTCAAATTTGTAATATATCACCCCTTTGCCTCTGTTAGCTTCTCTCTATATGGGCATTCATCTTTCACACATACTTTTCTACATTTCTGATTAAGAACAATTGACAGACGACCAATGAATAGACTGATGACAGATAACGACAGTTTACCGTAGCGTCGTACGCTACCTTCCAAAAATGGCGATGTGCCCAAAATGCCCCCGACTCCCATTCCCTATTGGCTCACAAGCCTTGTTAGAAGTTGGAATCGAACCTCAGATGTCTTCCACAGAGATTAAAAAAAAAAACATTAATTCACATCATCATATGTTTTTTAGGAAAAGCCATACTTTTATTCAGCCCCTTTCTAAAAACTCTGCAGATGTTTTTTTTTTAAATTATTTGTCTACATAAAAGTAATATCAATATAACCTTTAAAGCTGCAGCGGGTAGAAATGGAGCAAATAATTATTTAAAAAAAGTTATTTTTCTAAGTCACTATATCCTGATAGTGCATGAGACAGACAATCTGACAAAAATCATGTTCCTCTGTGTCCTCCGGTGCTCCTAATGGCATCGTAAGATTTTACAGACTGGAGGAAAACAACCAATCAGAGCTGACCTGGGGTCTGTCGTCTCTGAGCAGCTGTCAGTCACTTGCAAAGTCCAATCAAATGGTCAAACTAGGCAGCGTTGATCAAATATGAATCAGTATTCTGTTACTGTAATGACTATTTTGCACCTCAAATGTTTTCAGAAACATCTTGTAGTGTATTGTGAACTGTGTAGGGAAGAAATGAACAACAGCTCTTCACTTCATTGCAGTTAACAAGCAAGGTTACCCATCAGTCGTTGTTCTTTGCTGGAGCGCTATGCCAGCCGCTAATGTTAGCTACTGTTAGCACTAATGTCACAGCTGGCGTTGCGCTCTGGAGACATCACTGTTCACTATTTACTGAGTTTAATGATAATGTCATTGATATCTAACGATCAATTCAGAGTCCCGCAGGAGAAATTCAATAATTTATTTCAGTGGTGTAAAATTTCCACAGTAGCAGCAACAGGTGTCTGAGGTGTTAACGTTACCAACGCATGGAGGAAGTGATGTCTGCGTTGGTGATGTTGCAGGGTGAATTTTGTCAAGGGAAGTTTGCTTAACTGACATTCCCTGAACAGGCAGTAGGGAATACAGTTTATGCACACTGTGGATCAGAACCATGGATGTATAAAGAGCCGTTGACAAGGTCTGGGTCTCCACGGAGGAGGGGAAATAACTCTGGATTCAACTATTGGTGCGTTTTATAATTTTAGATCCTAATGATTTAAATAAGGGCCATTACAGTGTTTGTACTGGGGAGTTGGTTTGCCTAAAAAAAAAATGTGTCCATTGTGTTACAGACATCTTTTTCTCAATATAAGTCTATGGGAAAAAGTGTTTTTGGGTCCAATGGCATCACGTGACAGACACAAAAGTTGTAGTACCACTATCTGGCCACTACGAACATTAGGATCAATGACCGGTGCTCATCCTGGGGGCGTTATTGGAACACAGCTAAAGTTTGTGACTGGGTCGCCATGTTGAGACCAGGAAGGAAACACCAAGCTCCAATTGGATTGGACAGGAGTTTCTCTCTGAAATGACCTGTGATTGGTCAAAGTCTCCATCACAGGCTAGACTAATTAAAGCCTGAAAACAGCCATGAGGAGGTGCAAAAGTCTCGTTTTCTCTCAGAACACTTGAATTACAACATGCTGAAAGGTTATTATGAAATTGATGCTCAAAAATATTCTGCCTACTTAAGCATGTTACTCTATTTTGGTTTAATATTCCTGTGAACCTTTAATATTTTTGCTACTATAATTAGGATTGCTTGGATATTTTATTATTATTTTGTTTTTGCATGTGCCAAATCATTGTCCTGAAATGTCCCCTACACGCCCGCTTTAATCCACCACACTTGTAGGCTACTACACCCGGGGGGCTACACCCTACTTCTCTCCGCAGTGGGTTTCCGCTTAGAGATATGAGCTTTGTCTCCATCTACCAGACTCGTTTTCAGCCCTTATCGTCAACTCAAATGTCATGAAAACCCGAGTCGTGGAAGAAGTGGTCTCCTGACGAGTTTGGTATTCTTCCCCTTTAAAAACAACTATGCAGCCCTAGCGGTGGTTTTATCTCGGCTCCCTGGAAAAAAAGTGTGCGGAGAGGGAGAGGGGGGACGAGCCGAGGCGGAGAGGAGAGATCATGGCGGCACCTCTCGGACGGGACACCCTACCTGACCACTGGTCCTATGGAGTTTGTAGAGACGGCCGGGTGTTCTTCATTAAGTGAGCGACTTTAACTGTTCAACACTTGGCAGTTTACGTGGCATTATTAAGGTTTTTAGTTGTTTTATTATCGCTCAGTAACAGGTGTCTTTCTTGCAGTGATAAAACTCGTAGCACCACTTGGCTACATCCACGCACTGGTGAACCTGTTAACTCGGGGCACATGATCCGTTCAGGTACGCGGCGAAACTGTATGATTTGTCGGACACCGAGGGGACGTTTTCTTTTGCTGCAGTGTGTGTTCAGTCCGTGGCGGGTCGTTCAATGTGTTTTTGCTCGTGTTATAGATTTACCAAGAGGATGGGAAGAGGGCTTCACGGACGAAGGAGCCAGCTACTTCATCAAGTAAGTCAGCATGGTTTGGGCTGTTATGTACAATCTGATCCCGTTAACTGGTTGTATTAATATGGTGTGTGTCTGTGCAATGCTTTTCATTTCCTTTTCTGTTTCCACTGTGCAGCTCCCATCCGTTTGAATGAGTCAAACTAGACTACAAGGCTGCGCTGTTAACACACTATTTCATCTATAAACACATGTATGCAGCATGCAGGCTTCATGACAAATGACACAGAAACACATCAGTATATGGATTAACACACAGGGGTCCCATCGGGTAGGTGGGAGCAATTATCTCTGCCTGCATTGTTAATGGAAAGTGGCAGTGCCTAGCAGGACAGGAAGAAGGTTATTAAAATTCTCCTCACATCCTCCATGCAGGACCTCTATACTCTCTCCATTAGATAGGTGTACACTTGCGTGTGTGTGTGTGTGTGTGTGTGTGTGTGTGTGATAGAGAGACTGTAAAGGTTGCAGGAGAGGGGTGTGACCATGTGGTGACAGAGATGTATGGCATGATTGTATTATTGAAGCAGAGAGGACAGGATTTACAAAGTCACAGACCAGATTGTTAAGTTTTATTTTTGTCACATTGTCACATGTACATTCAACTAGCAGGAATCGGGTGAAGGTGAAAATCAGCGAAAGGCACTATACCGTCAGTACCACACCAACACATCCGTAATGCAGATAACTCAGAGGATTATGTGCATCACATTAGCATTTCCAGATTCTGCTTTTTAAAGCATATTCATGTGTGTGTGTGGCGGTCAGTGTGTGTCAGATGGCTGCTGTGAAAGAAACAAGCAAAATCATGCTGAAACCAGTCAGATAAGTCAGGCTAACAGTGACACACTGTAAAACAAAGTGGAGATAAATTCTCCATTGGAGCTGGATCATTGTGAATTACAATGACTCCTCCCTCTGTAACTTGTTTAAGGGTTTGTAGTTCCACTACACGTCATCCAGTCGTGGCCCTTTTATTTTGCCCCATTTGTTCCAAACAGAGGGGCTGTATGGAGAGGGTTTATGTCCCCATCGCTGCAGTCTGTCAGAGGTTTGTAGTTACTAATAAGAGCTCTTTACTCAGAGCTATGCAGTGCTCTGCAGACACCAGTTTGCAGCAATGCCTGCTTTACAATGAATATAAAACAGTGTTGAGCCAAACAAACGAATGTCAATGGCATCCAAAGGCTTTGAAAAAAATCATAAAACCATTTCAGCTAACAAATTTGTCGTTGCTGACACTTATAGCCTATTGTGTGCGGGATAAAGGAGGTCTTTGTGTTTCCCTTGTTCACTCTCTTTTTCTCCATAACAAGTGAGAACAATACAGCAGTGAAGTTGTGTGATATATGGTAGTCTGAATGTTAAAGGCTATTAAATCAGCCGTCTACTTGTTGCCCAGTTGGCTTGGTGGAAAGATCCCATTTTGCTCCTGCTCCTTGTTTGTTTCTGTGTTTTCGAGGGATGATTTGTTGGACAGGAACACATCGGGACTGTTCTCTTGTACCATTCAGTTTATCTTGAGCACACTAGACATCGTTCTATGTCCTCTTGGTGTGTGACAGAAAGTCAAGTCATTGTGTGTTTGCCAGACTAGGTGATTATTTTCATTCATGGTATATTTGTATTTTGAGAAATTGCTAAAACAGATATTTTGGTTCACAGACATCGGTTCTGAGTTAGGTGCGGTCACGATATCAGATTTTCACCACACAATCATTGTGGCCAAAATAATTCTCAATAAGGATATTACTGTATAGCAATGTCTATAGAACATTAGAAAACAAATAACAATAATGAAATGAAATGCACTCAAAATATGAGTGCAGGGAGGTGGAGAGTTTGTGTAACCGGAACTGTTCTGTGCAGAAATAATATGAGAGGTGTGTATTTTTAATGTGATATCAATATTATAGATTATGTTATCAATATCATTACACCCCTACTCTGAATAATGACAAGGCAAATTTTACCAAAAGAGGATGAAATCCTAAATACTGAGAATGATCATTATACATTTTTTTTTGAAAGTGTAGAATTTAGGTTTCACTTTGCATTATTCACACTACACAACTTATGTCCTGGTTTTCCACTCGCCGACAGGTTTTGGAACTCCCTGACAAAAGCCCCAGATCAGAGGCAAATCCGTGTTGGATCAGCGCTCGCACGTCGGCGCTGAGGCGCTCTATGTCGAATCGAGCAGCTCGCTGGCGCATCACAGACGCATTCCAGATATCTAGTAGGCCTGTCCTCCTTGACCAAAGAAACTCTTCGTCAACTAACACCCGTATGATTTTGTTGACTAATCGATGAGTTGATTTAATCAACAGATCTGTGCCAATAATCACACAAAAGCACCACTTTAAATCTTGTGTTTACCAGAGATGCACTTGTTATTTTAATTGAAATAAGTCTTTCAGCATGAAAAAAAAGCATAAAACATGACTAATCAACTAAAGAAATCTTAGATGTCTTAGCCCAGAATGACGATCAGGGTTAAGAGGGAACCTGGCATAGCGGTTGCCTGTACCTGTGTGCACTATGTGTTGGATTTGCAACACGGACCAAAGTTGTTGTTGCACCTAGGGTGTTGGATGTTTGCATGAATAAACATAACGCAGTGACTGATCTACATAGAGAAAATAGTGAAGACGTGTGGAAACAGGCTATTATGTGAACATGTGCCAGCGACATCAATGAGCATGACTAAACCTGTGTCACTTCTCATGTGTTTTTGTGACAAAACATAGTTTGGAGACCTCATCGGAGATTTATATATATACTGTATATTCCATACTGTATATAGTTTTCTAATACTTTATATAATCAAAATGAAGATAGATTTGAACTTGTATTAAGCGACTTTGACTTGAATCATATGGATAATAACTTTGAGAGATAACTGATTGGTGTAGAGCTTCTGATGAGCACAACCTTTCCATTACTACTCAGTGGGGGACATCTCACCTATTATGCTCTCTTGATGGAGTACAGTCATTTTCTCATTTTGGCGAGGTTTATTTCTGGTGGTTTATTTGATTTATTGCAGACCTGGATGATGCCAGGTGTCTGTATTTGTCCCATGTGTCTCCAGGGTAATGACAGGAATCGTTGCTTACCTGATTTTAACTCCAGCACTCAGCTATAAGAGCAGATACACAGTCCTGGTTAATTTGTTACTACTTTGTTCTTAAAAACCTTGAATTGGTTTGGCAGATTAAAGGTTAAAAACATCCTACTCTCCATGAGTATGTGAACAGCTTTGGTTATTGATGTGGCATACCTGAAACACTGAAGACGGTGAAGATGGCTCCATCTCAGTGGAATTATTTCTGACATCACATAAAAAGATTGGACATCTTGGACCGCCGCCCTATTTCAGACCATTAAAATCATCACACGTTTTTAACTGGCTACAGCCCAGCATTTTGAAATTCCCACTAATACCACAGAGACATCCCCCATTAGCGCTTAGTTTAGGGGGGTTTGTTTTTCTGCTCCAGGGTGCAAATCATGGTTGTTTATGTGTGATGAAATGTCATCTCACACTTTTTGCTTGAACATCTGACTTTTATGAGAAACTCTGGATGTGGAATCTGATTTTTAGCACAAAGCTAGTAGGCTCTTTGATATAAACCACTGCTCTTCATCACACTTCTCGTCTCTTTGCTGTCCACGAAGCAAACAGCAACAAACCCAAGCAGGACTGAAGTCCGCATGGTGCTGCCGTGACAACGGTCAGTAGATTTGGTTGTGTGTTGGTGGTGGAATTCAGCTGAGATGGAGTACAAAGGAGGGATTGTTCAGACACTGCCACGGTGGCAAAACATTTATTTATACCTCACTGTAGTCCAGCCTGCAGACCTGAAATATCTGATTAATGTTATGTTTGTTGGTATGTGCCAAAAGTGTGAGGTCCTAATCTTTTTCAGAGTCTAAACTCAAACTAAGAAGGATTTATTGGTGATAAAATGCAGTTTAAATCACACAGTTTACAGCTTACATTAACAAATCAATAGATTGAAATTTGGAGATTGGAGGAGGACGAGGTCTGTCGCCATCTGAAACAGACTGAAACAGAGCGTCTCTGGCTCTCATACTTCTGGCAAATCTCCAAGGAAGTGACCCAATTTGAAAATCATCTTTCAAAATCCTCCCTCTTCAATCTTGGAAGATAATACAGTATGCCACAGATGAAACGGGTCTGTGTGTTGAGGCAAACAAATGTAAAGGATGCATATCAATTAAGAAACTGGACAGAAAAAGGCTGAAAAACTGTGCCAATGAGGTGCATATAACGTATTGTATAACTAGATACAGTAGAGCTAAGTTAAGCTTCCTTTTCAAGTTATAATAGAAGGAGGCCTTAATTGTCATGGACTTAAATACATCCCTCATATGGTTAAAGCTGGGGAAACTGAGTTCAGTATGATTAACTCTCCACCACATCACTGGTGCTCACATAGCATAGGAAATGTGCAATTCTATAGCTCTCAGAGGGAAAAAATGACCCCACTGAGGTACAATGGTGTCCTGTCGAGGACACAGTTCACATTGTTGAGTGGGCTTACAATGCTGTGGAAGTGAAGTTCAGGAAGAAGTGTGTGATGTGAAACACACAGATTTCTCTGTCTCAACTTTGTTTGCCCATCAGGTGTGATAACCCCATCAATATTTTATAGTGTTTATCTTCCCATTCTCCTGCTGCTTGTTATGTTTTTAGGTTGTGCTTGCATTTTTTAACAAGCTGATTATTTCAGGACAGTATGAGTTAATTAGCTATGGGATGTGTTGGGAGTTTTGAAGCAGGGCATTTTAATAGGGGAAAAAAGAAGTTTAGTATCCCTACAGGCCCTTATCTTAAGGCTGTTTAATGAGTGTTTCTTTTTCTGCCAACACAGCAAATCCATACCTCATTGCTGAGTTCAAAACATCGTTGCCAAAAAAGATAGAAGAAAAATGAACCACAAGGTCCTTCAAATGACCTTTGCCCTTGTAGATTTTAGATTATTTCAAAATGAAAGACATTTTTGTGTAATTCTAGGGTTACCATTGTGCTCTGTCAAGAAAGACAAATGCTTGCCAGAATTCCTCAAATATTAAAAAAGTGCTTGAGCTATTTGGGAGTATTGTCTCTCTTTAGAACTGTCAAACTGTACTTTGCAAAGAAAGTGATGAGATGTTGGAGCTAAGTACAATTGAATGCTGAATTAGACATTTCTTGGTGATGTTAAAAGGTTCTACTTATCTTTTAATAAACTGAAAGCACACTGTGAAGGGTAAAGGTTGTCAGACAAAAGCACAGAAATCACTCAGACCAGATAATGCTGTGGTAGCAACCTGTCTATTACAAGGTAGCCACGCCCTAAAGCATACCCTACTTTACAGTCTATTTGACTCTGAATGGACCATAATTTACTAAATGAACATCATGCTGTTGTGAAGAAGACTTGAAACTAGTGTTTGAGACCATAACCTCATGTTTACACTGTTTACTGAGGTGATAATTCAAGTGAGAGGTAGGCTCATACTTCATACTTCTGTACTCATACTTCTTTTACTCAGACGACTATACAGTCAGACTTATTTTTGCAACCAGAGGAGTCGCCCCTGGCTGGATATTAGAAAGAATGCAAGTTTAAGGCACTTCAGCATTGACTTCACTTTTTAGACCCGGAGGTTGCTGCCTGCGCTGGACATGACTTTTAAACCTTTGAAGTGAAGTAAATCTGCTTCTTTGTGCAGGGCTATTTCAAGTCTTTTCCGGACTGGGTCCTCCTTTAGGCTCTGGCTGGAAGACAGTCCAGATAGTTTTATTTTCAAAGAGGCAAAGAAGCAGCTGAATCTCACTTGTGACCCCTTTTAGAAATGGTCAGGGCTCAGATTAAGACTCCGAGTGGAACCTCAAACTTCAGCATTAGGTATACAGTATATTGAAGCTTAACATATTTCACTGACATTAGTCTATAATTGTGTTGGGTGTTGTAGGTGAGACCAACTACTCTAAGATTTGCTGTGTAACCTCATGTTTGGACAAAGGGTCTTGTTTGCAAATCTTTGTCAGGTGGCATGGGAATTAATGAAGAAAGATTGAAAACACATCACAGAATACCAATCAGACAGAGGTCTGCTGCCCGCAGGCTGCAGGCAGGGGAAGGATCAGCTAAAATACTTTGTTTCAGCAAAGCTGAAGTGAGAGTGAAAAGAACAGTGAGGCAGTTCATTATCATTCATTACTTAAAGTTACTATGAGGAACTATTAACTGGCTATGAAACAGTCTCAATTTAATACTGATGCCCTCTCCGCTGGGATCCATCACCGACATCACGCTGCCGGAAGCCCAGGCTGTGTTGCTGGGTCTGCTGGAGAGGAGGGAGGCACGGGAGAACCAGAACCAGAACTGCATGTGGTAGACTGTCAGACCCTGCTGCAGTGAAATGAGAGGTTTTCTAAAGGGACTCTGGTGCCTGGATACACCTCCGCTTTGTCCACAGGGTACACCAACATCAACACAAAGTTAAAGTTCCTTGTAGTAGCTTTAAGAAGAGCAGTCCTCTGTGTGTCATAGAAATTGATATCTATAGATCTGTTTGTGCTATCTGAGAGTGCCGGTGTGTAAACTGTGCTTGGATGCTACAGACTAGAAGGTATGGATGAACTGTTATTGGGTTCATCCAGTTGGAACTATTTGTCACAGATATTTCATGTAATAAGATGCCACAACACCCACAGCTCTCCTACTGTGTGTGCTCCAGTGAGCAAATATTAATTACATATTTGTATAGTGTACATGTGCAGGTCTGCCCTCATACTTGCTCATGCTTTGGCCCACCTTGCAGACCGTGTTGCATTTGCCCTACAATTTTATGTCCAAAGCTGTGCCATCTGTGCTTGTTCAACTTGTTCTATAGGGATCAACAGAGTACTGTAGGAAGCATATTTCTTGAAGCGGTGTCTTCAGACTCTTACAGCATCACTTTCAGTGTAGTTTATGGACCTTTTACAGGGTAACTTAGGATCCACATCACCACAAAGCACAAATTTTTACTGAAACTGCTCTTTGGCTGTAACATTTTCATTATGCCTCTTTGTAGGCTCTAAATAACTTTTTTGTCTTAAACGTGATCTCATCCCTGATCGTCATGCTGTTTGGGCAGAAGCAGCATATTGCGTAGTATCTTGACGCAGAACATTTGCGCAGGTTTACCATTATGAAACATTTTCAGCTAATGTGAGATGATAGGTATTGTGATACAGGGGTTATGATTCATCCCCCTCCAACACCGGTGAACATCAGGGATAGACATTGAGATAGTGACATTTATAAATACCTGGGTGTTCACCTGAACAATAAACTGGACTGGACAACAAACTCCTCTGCACTCCATAAAAAAGGCAGAGCAGGCTGTATCTGCTAGGAGACTGAGGTTTTTGGAGTGCAGGGTACACTACTGAAAACTTTTTATGCACCGTGGTGGCATCAGCCATACTTTATGGAGTGGTTAGCTGGGGCAGCAGCATAAGCTGAGACAGGAAGAGGCTGGATAAGATTATAAAAGGGCCAGCTCTGTCCTGGGATGCTCTCTGGACTAGTGCAGGTGGTGGGAGAGAGGAGGATGACGGCTAAGCTGTCATCCATGATGGAGAAGGACTCCCACCCCATGAGAGACACCATCAGAGCTCTGGAGAGCCCTTCAGTGACAGGCTGCTACACCCTAAGTGTACGAAGGAGCGTTACAGAAGGTCCTTCCTGCCTGCAGCTGTTAGACTCCACAACCAGCACTGCTCCCAGTAAACCACAATCACAGTCACATTCACAACAAACTCACCGGACATAAGTGCAATAATGCAATAATGCTTTATGTCAATTTATCATTGATATGATGGACACATTTTTTCTGTCTTTCTTTTTTCTTCTATTTTTCTATTATGTTTACTAATTTATTTTATTGTATTGCTGCTGTAACGTGTAAATTTCCCCACTGTGGGACTAATAAAAGGAATATCTTATCTTATCTTATATATCGCAATATACTAGATATTGAGATTTTTTTAAATCTAATTTTAGGAAAACTCGTAGTATGAAGAACACACCACCATAACACATGGTTAGCGTTCTGAATGGTGAATGGTGGCAGTTTAAACAACAAAACTGCGTTGTCAGGATTACAAAAAAAACCATCATGGTTTGGCTTAAAATAAGTACGCTTGTAACGGATGTGATGTCATGTGACTAAGAGGAGTAGCGTCACATGACATAACAGTAAAAATGATTCAACTTTTAGTTTAACATGAAACCCACATACGTTCATGCTCAGGAGACAAACGCTGGTCGCGTATGGGCTTACATCGGAGTTAGAGGAAAGCCTGGTGTGTCTTGTGTGTCAATATCAAGACGCCAAGGGCTGCTGCCAAAGCATGGTCAGTATTTGACGCCCTGAGAGTGAGACCAGGCTGTTGTCTGACAGGTATTGTGTCTGCAGCAGAGATTCCTGATAAGCACAGGATCAGCATAAGCATCTTAACATTTACATTAACAACCAAGCTGCATTATGATTTAAATTTTTTTATATATTTGCTCATGTGAGCATACAGTCAAAATTGCTTCAACTTAAACACTTAAGCCCAATGAACTATTAGGAATCTAATTTATTTGTACGTATTTGTTGTGTTCTTTAGTTTAATTTTTGCATTTAAAGAAGTCATAAGCCAAATGTAAAACTATACATATCTGTAATATGGACAGAGTCTCAGATGCACTTTACTTCTGTGGACTTTTCAGTGTGAGCTTGCATGTAATCACAGTTCAGTCTCTCCCTTTCTCTTCCTCCCCTCAAGCTGTCTGGTGAGACGGTGACCTTCAGCTGAAAATAGATACTCTGAAATGATGGTGTCATTCTTGACAGGCAAAGTCCTGATGGATCAGATTACTCCTGCCTTATTTCTGAAAATAAATAAATTTGATTTTGGGGGCATTATAACTATGACGGGACTAAAAGGCACTGCACTTGTACACTGTGTTGAAGGAAATGCTTCGTCTAGTGAGACAGACTTCCTCCCTTTATGTTGAAAAATGCCTGCTTGTTGGAGTATGGAGTTATTAGTTATTATTCTATGGTTGAATCGTCAACATGCATTTAACTGTACTTGCTGATGAAATTAGAAAATCATCAAATGATCGATCAACTGAAAACCTAATATATGGTTCTTGGTTGTTGTTATTCCAGCATTAAAGTCCTAGTTTTTGACAAAATACCAGCACCTTAGCTTGCGCTGCCTCATTTTAATTTAAATCCCAGCTTGTTGCGCTTCTCTTCCCACCATTGCACCATGTGTGCCTCGCAGGGAATGAAATTACTGATTGAAAAGGCTTGATGTATTTCAAGGTCAAGAGAATAGCAACATGATGTAGTTCTCTTTTGCACCATTGTAAACGTAGTGCAGAGAATATTGTCTTTATTTTCTTTCTTTTTTTACAGACAAAGAGGAAGATTAGAGCGATTAGAGAACTTGAGCCCCCCCCCACGCGTGCACGCACACACACACACACACACACACACACACACACACTCTACATTACAAACACCTTATTTAATTTGATAACAAATGTGCACTGACACACAAGCTCCCCGAATCATTCACGAATCATTAATCCCATGAAGATGGCAACGGTGCACACGCCAACACAGTCTTTAGCAGCAGTTGCAGGAATACTGAAATTTAAAATTAGCATTCATGGCCGAGGAATTGCAAATGGGGTGTGGATGAGGTAGCACGTCCTCTGACTCCTGTAGTGTGATTTATGTACCGTTTGTCATTATCAGTAGATCCTCATATCATGTTTAAATTGTGTCCAGCTATTATGTTTGTGCATCTATCTTCTCTCCGCGCTTGTTAGGTGATCTTAACCTCCACTGGAGGCCACAGCGTCATATAAACAGGGCTGTGTTGTCAATATCATGTCATTTGGTGACTTATTATAAGGCTTGTGACAGTTAAACAATGCATACTGTACAGTGCTGTCGGGGCCTACAAATAGAGTTGGAGGTTAAAGCAGCGGACTGAATAAAGACGATGAAAACAAAGAGTAGATTGAGAGTCTGGTACAGTGGACATTTGTGTGCTACAGAATACAAAGGAAGCTTTCCATCAGGCCTTGTTTGCGCTTGCAATATTTAACCCGAGACCCTGCAATGAATGAATACATTAAGAGCTGCGGGCCTGAGGTGTGCTGCTCTGTGGGATGATGTACATTATCTTAGAATGAGTCACTCACCGGCCAGACGGCACGAGCAGGTTGACCAGTCAGAGCTAGAGCAGGAGTCAGAGCAGGAACAGGGCAGGGGAGATGCCCGAGCCGGGATGGGGACCTGCTGCTGCAGCTGCCTGCCTCTTGGCCAGGGCACTGATCTGGAAACAGAGGTGGCTGCTGAGCTGGAGCCCTCCAGTTTGGAGGAGGAGAGGCAGATTGAGACAAGGTAACACTGGTTTAATGGTATTCTAACAATTTTGTCTTTTGCTTGGTGTAAATACATAAACGCTACCACAATCTGTAACATGATGTGATAATGTTCAGTAGATGTAAATGGAACTGCCATGCATCAAAAATCTAATCATACAGAAACCAAAACTTTTTCCCTTTTTTTTTTTTTTTGCGTCACTCTTTTCATGTTGTTAAAGCAGGAAGCTCTGCACCTTAGTAAATTCATCTTTCCTTCGGAGAGGAAAGAAAGAGTTTGTGTACCCTCCCTCTGATTGAATTCAGATGACAGATCTTTCTGCCGCATTCTGTCAGAGCCCGAGTGTGACTGGAGCCACTGCAGAGAGAAGCAGGGTCCCACACTGTTCTCATCGCACCAGACGCGTGAGAGGAGAAGTGATTAGTTAGCAGCCAGAAAGGTGGAAGATGGATGAGAGTCTTTCTACAGAGCAAGCTTCCAGTGTTTGATGTGAATGTGATGGACAATAAAATAGGTAATTTAAATGAGAGAAGCTTCCATCACCAGTAGAAAATCTCATACAAAATAGTGTAATGCCATTGATTTTGTGCGAGCATAGAAAATTTGCATTTAGATAAAAAGAGCTTAGGTTCAGTGAAGGTATCCATCTGGTTAAAGTTAAGATACGTTCACTAAGTCGGGAGCAGCCTGGGACTGAAATTCAGCCTTTGAGATGGAAAGACCTTTTAATGTGAGCACCCAGAGGCCCAGTGCAACAACAGCTGTCAGTGTGTCAGTGAGCTGACTTGACTATGACTTGCCCCAAACTGCATGTGATTATCATAAAGTGGGCATGTCTGTAAAGGGGAGACTGGTGGGTACCCATAGAACCCATTTACATTTACATATCTTGAGGTCAGAGGTCAAGGAACCCCTCCTTGCTAATATTTAGTGCAAGTTTTGAGCGTTATTTAACCTCCTTTGCAACAAGTTAGTATGACATGGTTAGTACCAATCGATTCTTTAGATTTTCTAGTTTCATATGATTCCGGTATCTTCAGCTCACTACAACCTTAAAAATGGCAAGTTGCATTAGCGGCACTAAAACAAATTTGCATAAACATATTATTATTGACATGTCACTACCAATATTTTGGGAGGACAGAACTGTCTCTACCAACATTTGAGCGAACTTATTGCCATTATGTTATTAGTCAATACAGTCTAAATATATCTGTACATGAAAAGTTGTAGCTGGCCGGAGATGTATTAAAGCAAAAATCTGATGTCCTGAGTGCAAGTGAATGCAGCAAGAGAAGCTACCTGCTGCCACATGCTATGCAGCCTCGGACCTGGTAGATCACAACGAGTGCTGATGACATTTTTGGCAACTAAATGTGTTTTTAGGGTCGAGAACTTCCACAATGAGAAATGTAGACTGGCTGCAGATGGATAGTGGTGGGTTCTTTTGTTTAGTAATTGTGTTTGATTGTGTGAGGGATGGATTAAAATAGACTAAACTCAAATATTTACTAGTGCCGAGCCAATCAGATTTCAACAAAAACATGGACCAGCCCAAATTGGGAGGGGCTGCTCTCATACCCTCTGAATACTGGAAGTATATTGGCCCAGTCTAACAGGCAGTGTTATGCTCTGCACTGTCTGAGGCTCTGACGGCCAGGCTGGCTCATGCTGGGGTTGTATATGTAAACTTCTTAAATCAATAAAGATCTTTATTTAAAATAAAAAAAGTTCGGCCCTCACAAGACTGGCCCACTGGGAAAATTCCCGAGCTTCCCTAGTCCACCCCTGTACTAACTTCTACAATCAAACTGGTACAGAGTATAGTACATGCTAGTATACATTTTTAGTTAAAGCTGCACTAATTAATATTTTTATATTAACAGTGGATCAGATGAGTAGGTGTAATATGACACTTGTAGTGTCAAACCCACAGAGGATATCATATCAGCTCTGTAATCTTCATCCATCTAAAGGCACACTGACAGTTAGTCACTAGCTGGGGAAAACAGTGGGACACTGAGCTGCTAAACAGAAGCGGATTTCCCTCAGGAGCTGGTGGAGACCAAAAAGAGCTACAAAGAGAGTGAATATTTGACTTAAATTCATCCGGTAGCCAGAAACACAACTGCTAGAGTTTTTCTAGTGTCTGCTGAAATTTCTAGCTAATTTCTCTGTTTACCAACAAGTTTGGCACAACAACTTTATAAGGTGTCAATATTGATTTTTCAGCTTGTTCCACTGAGCTGCACGTTCAAATTATTTCCAGCCATGACAGGTGACAGTGTGTGTGTGTGTGTGTGTGTGTGTGTGTGTGTGTGTGTGTGTGTGTGTGTGTGTGTGTGTGTGTGTGTGTGTGTGTGTGTGTCATCATGGCAAAATGTGGTTCTGGAGAGAGACACCTACTGTAGCAGGAACTACAGAAGCAGGTTTAAGCATTGTTTACATTTCTGTAATTGGACAGATTTTGTCACCATGATAGCATCTGAAACGCAAGATGCAGTCACGACTTTACAGATGTGTAGTTCAGATTGAAATGAAGGTCGAGTTCAAAGATGGGTTTGGTCCGAGCAAGGGCGCCGGAAGTATAGAGGTGGGAAGTGGAGAAGGAGCGACTTGGCATGACGGCTGGTGTGATCACATGGATCTCTAGTTTATTCTGCTTTAACTAAATGCTCAAATAGAATATGACATATTAGCATCTACAGTGTTAACATGCAAATCAACGAACCACAGGAAATCAGAGAACAATCAGACTTATTCAATACAAGATGACCTTGAGCCTAACTGATTCTTCTGTGTCCTGTTATAGAAGGAAATGGTACCATGTCCTGATTGAAAATTAATCATATTTTCTTGGGACCAATAGACCAATAAATTGCAAGTTCTCCTCTGTAGTACTCACACTATTTTTAACCTTTAAGCACCTTGAAGATCTGTACAGATTTGTCTGCTTAATCTGACATTTATTGAGTGGGGTTTGTAGCAATAAAGGTGCTGGTGCTGTGTAGTGTTTTACTCTATACATATTCCTTCAGGCATATTATCTGAAGTCTGAATAACGTAACACTTCAATAAGCTTATGCTCGCCAGCAGATTGTGCATGAGCTCTGAAAAATATTTCTCATTGTGGATTACTTGATTGAATATTGCTGTTCCCATTAATGGAATATTGAGTGTGAAAAAGATGAATGAAAAGGCCCGTCTGGCCGTTGCTAGCGGGAGCAGATCTGGTGGTTAGGCCAATCTCACTCACTGCAGCATTTATTGAACACATTGACCGCACAGCTGCGTGCCTCCTCACAAAGCAGTCCAATTTAATTAGCTTTAGTGCAGTGATGTGAGCCTAATTCCTTATTCATGAGCTGATTGATTCTCCTTTTTAATACTCAAAATCTTTGTGATTTGATGATTTAAGATCGCTGTGATCACTCTTCACCTCCGACCACCCATTGTTTGTAATTTGTTTAGGGAGATGGAGCTTGGATTGTGCAGCAGAGATGTGCTGCTGATTTTAACAGCAACCGTTTGACTCTGTGACGATGAAGCATTGAGACCTGGAGGAGCAGACGTTCAGATATGTTTTTAATGAAGTACTGTTCTGAAGGTGTCCACTAGATAGTGCTATTGAGTCTTTGTCTGTCTGTGTGTCACTTTTATTTCATTTATTATTAACATATGTAATACATGAAGCCTTTCTTATTGTGCAGGCTGGTGTCTACTACTTACCATGTTGAAAAGAGTTTATATTTATTGACTTCATAACTGAGTTTAGCTCTTCAGTTATCATATGATGAGAGGGTAATAATCATTTCTCAGTTATATTACCCTTTTCCTGTATTTGACTGAAATTTTATTGTTTCAGTTCTGCATTGCATACTTCCTTGACAATATTTCCTGCATATGTGAGTATTTTTGTCTCTCACATGTTGTATATTTGCAAAGCCTATTTTGATGGTTTGAGTTTAAGGCTGTAACGAACAATTCTTTTCTCTGCTGATCTGTTGATTATCCTCTCACTTAATCGATTAGTTGTTTGGGCTGTAAAATGTCAGAAAATGGTGAAAAATGTCAATCAAGTTTCAAGTTTCTCAAAGCCTAAGATGACGTCCTCAAATATCTTGTTTCGTCCACAGCTCAAAGATATTCAGTTTACTGTCACAGAGGAGTAAAGAAACCGGAATATAATCACATTTAGCTGTGAATCAGAGAATTTTGACTTTTTTTTCCTAAAAAAAATGATTAGATTAAGATTAATTTAATAGATAACGATTAATCTTTGCAGCTCTTCTGGGATTATTATTATTATTATGGCTTTGTTTTGTTATACAGCCAACAGCTAGGAGGACAACTGTGGAAGCAGATGATAGTGAGGTATGATTGCTGACCTGGCGTCCATCATACGCATCGACCTAAACCACCCTCATCCAGCCCTCTGCTCTCTTATCTATAAGTCTGTCTGTGGATTATTGAGCCAGCACTGCAGCAGCCTGAGCTGGCCACTCAGCTCCAGTCTGCCCTCCATCCTCTCTCCATCTCTCTGACTGACAGGGACGTGATCTGATAAAGAGGACTCGGGGTGAGACTGAAGGCTCCAGTTGCAGTCAGAGACCAAGGTCAGCACTTTACATTGACCGGACAACACAGTGAGGTGAATACTGCTCATCTGTGGTCACCAGAAAGAGTGGAGGCTTCAGGGTTTCTTAACAAGTCGGGCCCTTCCTCTTTCCTCCTCGTCCTCGTCCTCCCTCTTCTTTAATATAGGGGCAGAACAATGGAGCGTTATCATTTTATTTTTCCCTAGAGAGGCTATGTAGAGCTACGTACTGTAAGTGCTGTTACTGAGTGATCCAGAGCAGAGAGAGAGGGCTGAAACAGCAGTTTCACTATCTGACTCCACTCTCTGTTCTCGTTGTAGCACACCCACCTAATATGCACACACAGTTAAAACAGGCTCACTTGAGAGAATAGAAAGGTACACTCCCTATTGGTCGGCTTCAGGATCTGGACAGATTTGGACATTTGAAACTTTTGAATTGGACTTACTGCTTTCCATATCTGGTCACTAACTGGTAAGTAGCAACGTAGCACCATACGACTGAGAGGACTCTGTAGCGATCAGACACATACTAGGAGTATGCTGCTATATGCAAGAAGACAAGGAGGAAGAATCGATTGTATATTTATATTGAGACGTCAAACATTGTTGTTTTGGAAAATCATTAGATGGCTTATCTTACAGTACAAGTTCAGTTTCCTCTTTAAAAAAATATTTTTAAGATTAGATAATCTTTCATTAGTCCCCCAGCGGGGAAATGTGCAGCATTATAACCCCAAAATAGAAAGTCCAAACAACAAGAGGCAACAGTTTAAAAAACAAACAAGATATAATTAAAAATAAGTAAAAATATAAGATATAGAAGTAAGTAAACAGTAATATAAATATATACAAATAAATAAAATAATTGCAGTTTGCTGAAAAAAAATTCTGTTTTATTCTGTTTTATTATATGCATTCAAACGTGTCATTTCTTTGTGATCATAGACAGGTAAAAAGCACATATCTATATTTCATTTATATTTCATTATGGATTTTCATGTCACTTTCTTCAGAGGGTTATGCTATTAGTTGTGGGCAGTGGAAGGAGTAGAAAGATCTAAGTAAGGTCTAATTAAAGTCAAAGTCCTGCATTCAAAATATATTAATAAAAGTGGTTGTTAACAGCAACATGTGCTTGACGTATCAAAGTGTAAGTACTCCTTATGCAGCAGAGACCTCCTCCCTCTCAGTATTATATTATTACCTCCGCCAAGGAGGTTTTGTTTTTGCTCATATACATGTTATTGGATTATTACTGCAATATTATTAGACTACTCTATATATTGTTGGCTAGTTTAACGGTGCATCATACTTAATAAACTAAGCAGATTTTGTTTGTAAAACCTAAATCTGCAAGGTAACTACAGCATATGTGTCAAAAAAAATCTCTCTGAATGTGTAGAAGTATACAGAAACAGGATTGAAATGCCCAAGTAAAGTGCAAGTAACTTATGCGTAACTTATATATGTACAGTATTAACTTCCCACCACTGCGTGAGGGTGGGTATTTATGTCATTTTCGTCCTTGGATCATTCTTTCAGTAACGCAAAATATGCCCCTTTAGGTCATTTTGTCAATATAATTACAAGCATTTGGTTTTCTTTTAAACCCACATTTTATTAGAAAATGAGTTACTACAGTATGCACATCCTTTGTCTCTGCAGACACTTTGGAATAGTTCTGCTCTCTGGCACTTCAGTTGTTTGCCAGCAAATGGCTGTTTTGCATTTGAATGGCATGCATGTTGTAGTTTTTCCATGCAGTGTAATGGATTACTACGATTACTGAGGTGGTGGTGGTGGATAGCCCCAGAGATCTAGCATACTGGTGTCATCTCCACAGCGTTGAAGAGGTCTTTACCTGCAGTGTGAGTGCCTTCGACTCCTGGGGTATGCTAACGAGATGTGAAGGAGAGTGTAGATGGATGAGAGAGACCAGCAGAGGATGAAACTCAGGGGATACGGCCAACAGCAGCTGGATGCACTACCTGCAAGTTTGTGTGTGTTTGTATGTGTGCAGGTGTTATCAGTTTAATCTGAGAGTTGACTTGCTGAGTCCTTAGCTGGAGCAGAAAACATATTTCATCTGCCTTTCACCTCTATTAGCTGATAGAAGGCATTTGTAGCATGGCATAGTCATCAGTCTCTCCAGCTGTTAGGTCATAGCTCAGCCTTCACTTCCATTTCTCATGTTGTGAATTATGTCTCCCAACTCACACTCTCCCTCCTTCATCTGATCTGGCTATTGTTACAGTATTTCCTGTTTAGATTAGGGCTAGGCGATATGGCCAAAACCTTCTATCCCATTATCAGTCATTCCATATCTCGATCATGATATATAGTATATCATGATAAAGCATGTTTTCTGGTAATTCAATAAATAGTCTTCATGAAATAACTACATATTAAAGTGTATTTTTGTATACTCCTGTGTGAAAATATTTGACAATATTGTAAATATTTGATATTTTATAAATATTTGACAAATGAAAAAATAATGAGTATCTTTGCATGTAATAAAGAACTTTCTTGTAAAATGAACAAAACAGTTTAAAGTGAAATTATAGAGAACAATATCAGATATTTCACATCAGATCAGAGAAATTTGTGCTTGTTATTCGAATTTAGACAATGTAACTGTGTATCACGATATCTCGATGTATGATTTAATCACAATAAGATTGCATTAAAAGACACTATCATTATGAATTATCGCCTAGCCCGAATTTAAACTGTTGACAGTCACCCTACATAGTGAAATTACTAATTATTGAGTTTAGATGTTGTTGTCGTTTTAGGACACTGTTGATATTCTATAATGACACTCAGGGCAACGTATAACGGTTCATATGATATCTTACAAAAAGTTATTCCTCATTTTTTTGTGTGTGTTTTCCAACAAATGTCCAGGAACACGTGACACTATCCACTCTTTACATGCACACAGTCTTTTCAAAATAAACTTCCGTCTGCACAGGAAACAACTTGGTTAGGTTGAGGCAACAAAACTACTAAATCAACATTGACTTCTGGTTTCACACAGGGTATGAACACCAGTCTCCTTGGCGAAAGTGTTTTTTTATCCCACCCATCCACCCTGACCTCTCTACGCGGCATTTTTGCTCTTTATTCTTCCTGCTGCACAGTTATGTAGATTATATACAAATTGATATTGTGGTATGTATGTATATACTGTATATAAATTGCATTGCATGATGCATTTTTGGAGTTATAGCTATGGTGTATGAGAACAGCCTGCATGGGGGCAATGTTGTTAAGGTTCAAAATGGCAAAGATGCAAAGATCAACGTATAGTATGTATTTTATGCCATTATCTATCATAATGTAATGTCTAACTTTAAAGCACACTTTCTCTCACTCTTACTCAATCACTTCCTCATCTCTTTCTCTTTTTTCCATACTCCACTACTGTAACTCTTCCTTCTCCCTCCTCATTCCTCTCTTCCTGCTTACTGTCCATGCTGTGTATTGCCTGCATGACTGCGGAGGGAATGGAGCAGAGAGGGCATCCAGGGCTCTGACGGCAGCGCTACGCTGAGGAACGCATATATTAGAAGAGAGCAGAGGAGAGAGAGAGTACCACTACAGGGAGGGAATGTGAGAGAGGAGAATATGATTATGGCTAATGCTTTGTACCTGTGGTTTTACTTGGTGCTCTGGGGCCTCTTACATGATGTATTGGTGAGGTTGGCTGGCTTTAATAATACCCATCACAAGCCTAATGCCCTGGGAGACAGGGGACAGTTCAGTGATTACGTGTATTTTTAGCTCCACCTCAGCAGCGCAACACATAGAGAAGCGGGAAAGAGGATGTTTTGAATGAATCGACGCCACGGTGCACAGCAGAAGACGTCAGCAACAGCAGCACTACCAGCTGAAAGGAGTACACACACACATACACAGGCACCACTGAGGAGAGCACAGCACAGCACAGCACAGCACAGCACAGCACAGACCTGCAGCTAACATGTTGGGCCAACCAGGACAGTCAACTTCACACGTCCCTTACAAGAGGCAGCCAGTGTATCGTGCGACTCACAGGTGTGTATCCCAGTTCGCTATATATGTGGGATTGTATTGCTACGTAGCGACTCAGGAGGTGTGTCTGCTAAAGCTCTCCAGCAGCTGCAGGAGATAAAGTGCGTGGCATTAAGTGTTTGTACAAAGTGTATGTGCAGGCAGGAAGATTTACACGCATGCTGAACGATGTCTGTGTATCGTCCATTTTTTTGTGGCAGAGAAGGCAGCTGGCTGTTTTGCCTTTACAAGTATTTGCATTACCTTTGGGGAGCGCGTATATCAGTGTGGACTAATGGTGCAGTCTCTCCAGGAATGAGAAGTAAGTGGGAGAGATGCTCGCTGCAGTGCCTGATGATCGCAGGTCACTGACCGCCGTGTTGATGTCAGCAGAACTGTGATCTCTCAGGCTGATTATGATGCTCCTCATGGTTATAACGTCCCTATGGGTTAGACTGTAGTGGAGGTTTGATGCAGTCCTCCCCACCTTTCAGTGAGCCTGAGATACACTTCCCAAAGGAATGCTCATGTTTACATGGGTTTGCTTCTCATTCCTTAGCACAGCTGCTTTTAGGGCCCAGCCCAGCCCACACACAGGGAGAACCACAAAGGTAGATTGTATATACAGACATGCTATGTCACATCTGCTGACTATATTGCTCTCTTTTGCCGGAAGTGTATACTGTGTGCATCGCTGACTTAAAAGTACAATGTGTAACATCCTGCAGCATCTGGCGGAGGTTGCAGATTGAAAACTCTGTGTAGGAGAATTACGGTGGCCAATGTGGAAACATGAATGGTCCGATCTAGAGTTCTTGTTGTTGTTGTTGTGTGTGTGTGTGTGTGTGTGTGTGTATCTTGTCACGTGTCAGGTGACCCGTCATTATTGTGAGTCCCGTGACTCATTAGTCACGTGATAAGTTTAATATTGGCGGCCTTGTGAGTCACTAGTCACGAGTCAACCATGACCGTTTCCTAAATCTAACTAACTAGTTGTGTTGCCTAAACCTAACTTCCTCTGAAAACTTTTTGGAATGGATTCTATGAATGTAACAAGTGCATATTGACGCCCTTGGTTTGTCCAAAAGTAATGCAAGAGGGGTACCCTGTGTGTTGGTCTCCGATGCCGAGGGGCACTGACCAAGTGGCGGTAATTGGCGAGCTGGGAGTGAGAATATGTTGGCTCCTTATATGTAGATCCAGTATAAAAGGCTCATTCTAAGGTAATGAAAACACGAGTCATTTTCAGTTCTTTCTTGCCAAAGTGTTTCACCTATCAGCATCAAAGTGAACTGACCATGTATACTGCTGGACTGTATATGGCATGCTATACATTAACATGGTTTGAAAACTATGGTTAGATTTCCAAGTGATTTTTAGCTAATTTGACCTATTTTAATGCGTTGTGACATGGAAACGATGCCATAGATCCATGCACAAGATATCAAGCTTATTATCATTCTGTCAGGGTCTCGATGTCAGCTGCAGCGATAAGGTTACCTAGCCTATTTATCATTCCTGCACGTGCTCCCTAATCGGCCAGCCCTCCTGCTGTGCTCTCTCAGCCACAGAGGCAGTGGGCATCAGACCGCTGAATTTCACCTGCAGCATGGGCCACGGATAATTGAAGATTGGGTCAATATTATTTTCATTGCAGGATATATAGCTATGTTTATAACCTAGCTGTTGTTAAACTAACGTCAACAAGCCTCTTGTGGTGGGTCTGTCCAGTCTTGTGTGGTGGTCTGTTTTTAATGGATTGTGTAATGGTTGTCTCTAGCCTGGTCTGGTTCTACTCAGGGCGTTGGATAAGATCAGTCTGTTCCAGTAATGTTGAGCACAACCCAGTCACACCCAGCCCGGCTCATTCTTCCCCTCGCATCGCTCGGCCACAGGGTGAAACACGGCCAAAAGACAGCACTTCATTAGTATGCTTAGCTCTGATATAGAAGTCATATTTTTAAGTGTGCCTTTGAATAGCTGAACCACTTCAGTCTGAAA
The DNA here is from genome assembly GCA_947000775.1 of Pterois miles. Taxonomy (NCBI): domain Eukaryota; kingdom Metazoa; phylum Chordata; class Actinopteri; order Perciformes; family Scorpaenidae; genus Pterois; species Pterois miles. The sequence goes on from CAMQGK010000604.1 coordinate 1,710,126, forward strand.
AATGACACACCTGTAGTTGTTGCAGGGGACAGAACACCCCTGGACAGAGGGGTGACCTGTCCTTAAACACAGCCGTTCTGCACATTTCCATGGAGACTTAATCCTTCTAAGAATAGACATAATGATTATACCTAACAGGAGGGTGAGGCATTTGAAAAGGGAGTACATTCTCTGTGTATTAAGACCGTGACCTTTTAAATTCCCCAGATTGTGATTTAGATCAGCCTCTGTGAGTGGGATAGAAATACTAGGGATGGGACTGTTCTGGTAAAATCTCCAGCCATAGTTTGAGAGCTGTGCACCAGATGTGGCCTACCTTCCTCTGCTGATGCCTGACTTAATAAGTCTCCTAAGTCCCTACAAGCTCTCCCCACACTCTCAGGATACAGAGATCTAAAAATAGCCTCTAAATTCAGTTACCCTCTGCCAGCCAAGTGGAACCTCACCTAATTCATTTAATCCATCTGTTTAATTTCCTTGATAAAATGATAATGTGATGGTGCTTTAGCAATCAAGAGGGACAGATGGGCCAAAACCAAATTATTAAATCAGTTTTTAGATTTTTTTTAACACTATGTAATGTGTTAAAATAATTATTATTTGATGTCAGATATTTTTTGTCACTTCTGTGTTAGAAAAATGGTGCACTTGTGATCTAAATCAGGGAATACCAGAGAATAAATAGACAGTTTAGTGTGAACAGATTGTGAGAGAAACCTGCAGTGCTTTGATAGCTTTGTTTTCAGCATGATGATGCAGAACAGATGTGAAGACACAATTATTGTTCTGCATAATATAACAAGACATTGACACTAAAAAAAAAAAAAAAAAAAAATCAGTTTGCATCCTAGTAGATGTCGTGTTTACTGGGGCCTTTGTGTGTGGTGGTGGTGGTGCCTGCGTGTTGTTCATTCATTGCCACTGAGCATTGCAGTCATGGAGTAGCTGTGTTGTCTTAACCCGGTGTATCACTGTAATGTAACTCCCCAGTGGGAGAGTGTTCAGTGGCTGCCTTTGCTCTGCGGCGTGTGTCTGCTCAGATTCTGTAATGAGAACTGCAGGAGAGACGTCCCTCCAGGCCTGGAGCCAGTCTGGACACAGTTAGCTCACAGCAGACAACAGATATCACATACACAGTCGACAGGTCCCGCAAAGAGGGACTGAGTGTGGAGAAGGTATTTGCCAATCTTAATGAGAAGTCAGACATATCTTTGTTTTCCTGTTATAGATATACGGCACACACTGAAGCAAACACTGTTTAGTGTAAAGACAGGTCTGCTGCAGTAAAATGTGCTGCGCTATACAAGCCTGGACACCCTCAGGGCAAAGATTCTCTGCAGCAAAATTTACCAGACTAATCAAATTTCTCCTATATAGTACCTCCTGTATTTTTGCTTGAATGTGATGACTTTATCATTTACCATTGTACCAAACCCCAAAGAGTAATGTAATGTAATCAAGGGTCTGAACAATAGATTTGTCTAGCACTGTCTCCCAGTATGCTTTACAGAGCAGTTTTCAGCAGTTGGATAATTTGATATAGTCCTCCACTGTCATACTGCTGACTAAAGCTCCCTGATGTTAAAACACATCTTTGTTTTTTAATGTGTGTGTGTGTGTGTGTGTTTTAGGACTGTGCAGTTAATCAAATTTCATTTTCAATTGCATATTTGGCTTCCAACGATTATGAAAACAAGATTGATTATGATTATTGTGCTTGCTGTGCCCTCGCTGCCTGCGAGGAGGGACAACAGAGCTCCCGTCTCCCGGTGTGACTGTCAACTGGGGTGAACTGTCCTCAGTGAGGCGACGTCGGCAAACATGTGACGTGTAAATGTGTTGTTTACCATGCTTTGTGGGTGTGACCTTGCAGAGGGCCAGCCCTACAAAGCAGAGGTCTATCACTGAGTGACTGACTGAGTGATGAAGCTACACGATTGGTCAGCTGAGTGTTGAAGTTTCCTCATTGGCCGTTGCTCTTTCAAACCTAAAAGACAGGAACAGTCCTTTATGCAAATGAGCCATCCAGCACGATGTTTCCGGCTCTTGAATCTTTGACCAAGCTGTTGAACTAGACGATCTAGTACTAAAATGAAATGAGAATCAGCAGTGGCATAGCCTATTTCTCACTTAAAATGTTTTTCAGAAGTAGATTTTTGTGGATTGTTTGAATGGATAACAGCAAGTTTATGAGCAGGGTGCCATGTTGCAAGCAGGAAACCAGGAACCAATCAGGTGCATTCGACGACAGGGTACGTCACCGCTTGAATGGCTGATTCAGTGGAGCAGTGCATCCCCTCGTGTCCTCACCAGACCTGATGGACATGTACCGCTGGATTTAATGTTATAGACATGATAACTGACTCTCTGTGTAACAAATTAGCCATGAATTCAGACTGTCCAGTCTAGCCATATACTCAGCTTTAACTGAGTCTTATTTTGTCACCATTTATATCTTTAAGACCAATGTGTTTATGTTTACTACAGCAAAAAGCTCTTCATACAGTAGATCTAGCCTCTTCATTTTGCTCTCAAAGTGAACCAGAATGATGCAGTTAACTTTAAATTGTAGGCTCCAACATTGTCTTTCCAAATGCATGATGTTTCCAAACTAAAGTAATCATGTTTGTGATCTCAGTATTTCCCAAAATAATCATGATTATGATTTTTGCTCTAATTAAGTCTTAGTATGCTTTGTGTGTGTGTGTGTGTGTGTGTGTGTGTGTGTGTGTGTGTGTGTGTGTGTGTGTGTGTGTGTGTGTGTGTGTGGTGAACGAGCGCTGGGTGTAAAAGGAGGGTATTTAGTGTTTAAATGACATAATAATGCCTCTGACATGATTGTGTAAGAGATTTAGACATATTTCACAGCATGAGGGTTAGCTCAATCCGATTGTTAAAAGATCCAGTGGCTGTTTATCTGCCCCTCTGCATTTGGACAAAAGCACTGGCAAGTGACCTGGCTTTCATGAAACGGTATTAGAAAACAGGGATTACCCTGGTTCAGATAATGTAATCCGTAAGGACACAATGAAACTCAACTACGCCTGTCCTGTTTTGTTTCTCTACAGTATATAGAGCATATTGTAAAACAGCATGAAGATACTGTATCTTAGCATACTGCCAGGCCTTGGGTTGGACGATCTTAGTTATTACATTATTATATAATGATATAATTTCATCATATTTAAAGAAGAGATACATGAGAACAGTTGTGTGTGAAGTGCTGAACTTAATTATTCTGACATCCAGCTCTTAAGAGGCGTCTCCTGAGAGCATATTATTGATGTACAAATATTGTTCCACAGAATAAGCTGTGCTGCCATGTTCACCTGTGTGCTGGCCCTCATTGGATAATTTACTTGCAGCATTTTCACCCATGGGATGTCATTAATCTACCTAGCTAGCGACCCACCTACATACCTGCCATTTCCATCATTTCACCGGATGGACATCAGTTCCATTACAGCAGGGGTCGGCAACCTTTTTGATTTGAAGTGCCATATCAACATGACACCACCTTAAAATTGAAATCTTCAACGGATTTACAATTTTATTCCATCCATATAGGAAATGTGCATAGCAACATTAAAAAAAACATTTTATAGGCTCTTTGAGAGCACTATACATGAAGGCTGCCATCCTCATGAAAACATCCACAACTGAGATGAAATCGTTGATAGGGATGTAAATGATTAACCAATCACCAGCTTTATCAGTCATTTTTTGTGTAAATCCCTAGATTTTAGTTTAAACAGCAAACGGTGAACTGGAATTTCTGTCTCTTTAATCTGATGTAGTCGTATGTTGTTTGTACAAACATATTTAGAGTAGCCGTCTCTGCCTATTTTTGCCATGCTTGTCTGATGTTTGATTTATTTTTGATGTTGCGGGATTATGGGGTTTAGAGATCAAACGGATAATCTGATCATGAACATATGCAATTTTGTGTGCGTGTGTGCGCCTCGCTGTGTGTGCTCAGGGGAGTGTGTATGTAGTATGACAGATTGCCTAACTTTGGCTGAATCAGACAGTCACACTGCGGGTCGTTCATTTGGCACTGCTGGAAGCAGACAGACGTTTTAAACTTGAAGACGAAGAAAAATGCTTGGAGATACTCAAGCAAATGACTGCTGCTGCTGCATGGGGCTTGCATTGATAACCTGCAGGTAGGCCATCTTTGTTTTGATACACTTGCTCTATGCATTGTATCAGTTTGTGACTGATAGGACTGTATTTGGAAGGTGCATGTGGCAAGGTATAGATGTTGACAGTTTGGTCCTTTTAACAGTACTGCAGCTGTTTTACTGCATGATGCTTAGACCTGATACAGAGTGAGGGCCTCTATCCGGGTCTGCTCTCTTGTAAAAGCTCTTCGGACTAGTAACTAGGTTGTCTTTTATCAGAACAAAAAGCTGACTATAACGTTCTTCACTTTTGTTTTGCAACCTGGCATACTAAGCTTTTCTTTTGCTTTAAATGATTGGTGAGGGTGATTTATCGTGTTACTCTACAGACAAAGCTGTCATCTCCGACTGCCACTTTGCTGCAGGATTACTGCAGAATTCAGGACAAGCTGCCTCACCATAAATTGTCTTTAAGACCTAAACAGGTGCATAAGTAGACACTTCACATGGATGTACACATGCATCTATAGGAAGATGGCTAAGACGCTGTGTGCAGTGATCCACCATCTCCATGCAGAATCAGTTTTATCACAGGGAGGATGCTGTGGCAGTTCTGACAGTGTACTTTGTATGAATATCAAATGATAAATGCAGTTACACGGAAGTATGATAGAGAGGCTGTTTTCCCAGAATCCTCTCCTGTCTCCTCTCCTCTTCTGATTTTGCTTGGCACTCATCAGAGAAATAGTTGAGAAACATATTTAATCAGATAGGATGAGCAGTCTACTCTGTAAATGCATGTGTGAGTGTGTATGTGTGTGAATATTGAATAATCTCCCTCCGTTGTAAACGTAGATGGTGATTTGTCGTCACGTGATACTGATACTACTGCACTGATAGGAACAAAGCATACCACCGCTATTTGTGATCATCAGTTTTGTTTGTAAATGCCACCGATTAAACTAGTAGATGCACACTGACTATATTAATGACTGCTTTCTACATTAAATTGGTGCAAATGTCAACATTTTCATAACAAACAATCATTTAGTTTTTTTCTTTTAGGTATAAAGTATTTCCACTAACATTTTGCTTCTACCCTTCAGATGCACTGACTGCAATCTAGGCTGCTTTTTGACAGATCTCTGCTTTTTAAATCTCATCATCATTAGAGCTAGATTTTTAACCTTTGCTCTGCTGTCCTTTAGGATATGTTACACTATGTATTTATCATCTCTCCTCATATTTAAAGGACCAATATGTAATATATTTACTCTTTAATCTTAAAATGACTATGATATGTCATCAGAGATAAAGAAAATGTGCTAAATTGAAATACTGGCTTTTCTGACAACAATGCTACAGCCAGTATGTTCTCCACATATGAAACAAACAGACACGCAAACAGGACTTTCTGCAGCCATGAATGCCAAATGAACTGGATCAACAGAGATACTATTAAATGGAAATATGGCGTACAAACCCCATATTTCAAAGGATGTCTCTGACCTTGGAGGAATTATGTATTGGGTTCATAAGTTAGATTGTTAAGTGGGAGGAGAGATGGCCCAACATCTCTTTATCTTGTCTGAATCTTTCTTTGTTGAACCTCAAGCTCTCTAGTAGTTTTCATTTTTAATCTGCTGACAGTGCGATGATAATTTTGCTAGTCAAGCCTCCTATACATGGGTGGAGCTCCCTGAAGGGATTCAAGGGTGAGTCGGTCAAATTCAAATGACTTACTACTTAAATCTCTTTCTTGTGGATGTTAATAAAAGTTTAATTAGTTGCCACCATTTCACACTACAATAACAACCTTCATGGGTGCTTTTTATTAGTGATGAAACTTTTTAGATATTTGGTGATATTGTTGCCTGTGAAAGAGATATTCTCAGTACAGGACAGTGTTTTATATCCTGTATAAGGTTTTGTTTTGCAGTAACGTCTCTTGGTGGTTTCGTTTTGTTTAGCCTCATATGACAGCTCTATCAACAGGGCTTGCTGCACACCATTCCCACTGGTCCATCCTGACTGGAACAGGCAGTTTCCAATTCCTCCGTCTATCTCCTGCCTGAAATTTTCAGTTTCAACGTTCCCCCGCACTTCACATCCCCTCCTGTCCTGCATTGCACAGCTAAGTGATTAGCTTTGCAATGTGGGTTAGGCTTTGCATTTTTACACTCAAGCAGATGTTCTAGCTGTTTAGCCACAGGCAAGAGTGTGCAGTGTCAGCTTGTAAAAGAAACACATTTAATCCACTTTGGCAGTTTTAGAGGTGATACTTGATATTTGATTTAATTATTTTGGGTAGATTTGAAAGGGCCATTTTTGTGTGATGGTTATGATTCCTGTGTCTACAGCAGTCTCAGTCCTCATTAGACTGCCAAATGAAGACTGTGCTTCAGCGCATCTGAATGGCTGGTCATAGCACACAAATTATATTTTGGAAATCTTCCACGATGCAGATGCAGTGGAATGAGCTGGGATGTCTTCCTGGCTGCCTGCCCATCATTTCATCATGTCAGTAAGAGAAGAGCTGTGTCAGCGTGGGAAAGGCAAGGCAAGAAATTAATTTTGGGTTTAGACGAAACATAATTACATGCATTTGATTACATTCATTCTAATTAGCAACCATTGCAGATCATCCAGCCTGCTGTGCTGGCTGGCAGTTGCCCATCATGCTTCATTCTAGTCAGGTTCCCTCTCATTTGTGAGACTGTTTCTGTCAAGACCTCCTTCATCAGGACTGACTACCGTTTACCTGACCTGGAATCATTTGCTTGAACCCAGAGACCTCATTCTGCTCTCCCTGGACTGCCAGGCCAACTAACTTGTCTATCGCATACAGTAGGTACAGCTTGGTTGCCGATGCTTGTCTACCGCAAAGGTCAGTTAGTAGAGACGGGCTAGAGCTTTCTGTTCAACAGTGCACATATTGATAGTCATTTTATTATTTGAGAAATTTGACACTTTGACACTGGGTTTCTGCCACTGTGTTGCAAGTCTGCCAGTCCTCCAAGCCTATGTTGACTCCCCCTGGGCCTAAGCATCAGGGAATTCATTATTTTAAGATGTTTTTTAAACTAAGATGTGTTTTTCAAGTAGTAAACTCCTTAAAAGGAATATAGACTCTTACACACCAGGGGCCTGACATACTGAATAAACAACACAAATACGAACTACCCCTGCAAATAAAATGTCTAGGGCTTTTACTGTGAAAGGTAAGACCGCAAGGAGTGGATCTAGTCCGATTTGCATTTGCCAAGGTTGAAAGGAGTAATAAAGTTTGCCATCTTGGTTCAGTCTACGTAGGTGCGTCTCAGCCCATACCTCACATCCTGATTGGTTAATATCTTTATTGGCGGTGCAAAAGCTATTTGTTTGGAAACAGGTGACACTTTCTCAGAGTAATATTCACTTTATGTGTGAACACCAGCCCTAACAACGTTTTTGGTGGAAACCCTGCTCCATGCACTACACAGTCAGGATATGAACGACATAAACAACAAAAAACTGGATATTTGTGCAGCAACAGAGCTAATTTTCCTGTGTCCAGTAGGAAGTGAATAACTGAGGCCGTCTTCTTGGCTTTCTTGGATTGGTGATGTTACCTATACACACCTCTGCCTCCATCCTTAAACCGTTTATCACTCCACCTTAAGATTTATTACCAGTGACAGTTATTCTAGTCACCATTGCATTTTGTATAAAAAGGTTTGGTGAGCCTCTTTAACTTGATTTGAGAACACTGGTTTCTATTTATTTATAAAGCCCCGGATGACAACGTGCCATCAAATATCACCTCCCCCCTAATTAAATTGGTCTTGTAGTCATTATTTGACTCGTTCAAGTGATTGTCTAATGCTTGAAGCCCCGTGTTTGAACACAAAAATTTGGGGGAAACTGCTTTTATTGTTTGTGCTGCACACACTTGGAGCATTTTATATGTTAAAACGTTACAATTATACCTAACCCGACTAAAACCATGATTACGCACTACTTGTTTTCTCATTTATTTTCTTGTGTGTATTTATTCTGTTTTAATTGTACTCTCAACATCACTGAAAATAAGGGCATGCCCTCAGTGAGTCCTTGAAATTCAAATAAAGGTTGAGTGAATGAATCAACTACTGTTACAAAGACTGAACAGCAAAGGCCTTGGCTGAATGACAACAAGGGTACCAGTAGAACATAACAATTTGGGAAGCTCTTGTTCTTTAAATCCACTTTAAATCAGGATTTGCTGTTTATTCTTAAGGTATCACAGGAGTTAACTACTTGGCAAAAACAGAATCATATTTTTTTGCCATAAAAGGTGTATATGCAACTTCTCCTTGTTCCTCCTCTTGTATTTTTCTTTATCATCCATTATCTACCATAGTTTGGTCTTTGCTGTCAAATATGATTTGCAACCTCATATTTTCAGTAAGTGGGGCCTGGTAGGTATCACTGTTTGTGAGAGTGTGTCGGTGTGATGACATTAATAGCACAAATATGCTTAGTTCAGCTAAGCATATTTGTTGGAAAAGTGCTACGACAGTAAATAAGCTTTTACACTGATGAAAATGCATGCTTTAGGTGGGAATTTGAGCACTCAATTGTCCGATGCCTACAGTGTAAGATGACACGTAGGCAGTTGGCTACCTCTGGGTCTGAAAAGTGAAGTCAGAAGTACCTTAAATGTGTATTCTTTCTAACAGCCAGCAGGGGGCAACTCGTCTGGTTGCATAAAGAAGTGTGATTGAATAGAAGTCTATAAGAAAATGTGCCTACTTCTCACTTGATTTATTACCTTAGAAAACATTGTAAACATGAGTTTATGGTTTCAATCACTAGTTTCAAGTCTTCTTCAAAACAGCATGATCTTCGTTTAGTAAGTTATGGTCCAATTTAGAGTCAAATAGACCATAAAGCAGGGGATGCTTTAGGGCGTGGCTAACTTGTGATTGACAGGTTGCTACAAAGGCGATATCCAGTCTGGGAGTTGTCCGTGTTTTTGTCTTAACTTCAACCCTCTCACGGTGTGTTTTCAGTTCATTAAAGTTAATTATAAGATTTCGGTCACCTAAAAACGTCTTATTCAGCGTTCCGTTGTACTTAGCTCCATCCTGTTGTGTCACTTCTGGTTGCAAAAAAACAAGATGATGACATTTTAGGCTTCAATATGGCAGTGCAACTAATGGGTGATACAGACAAGCAAGAAAACCCTGCAACAAGATAATAGGTGAGAAATTACGGATTCTGTTTATACACCATTCAACACTTGATTCTTGACTTTATTTATGCAAGGGTTTCAGTTTTATTTTGTTTTTGTAGACTAAAATGTTACCATTTTTCTTAGGGCCACGTTGTTGCTATGACTGTAGAAGAAGAATAAAAAGAGGGTTTTAAATTTAAAAAAACTGCTATATCAGCCTATAGAGCAGCACTGCAGAGTGGGCAGTAACAGGATGGGCAGCTGTTGTCCTGCTGAGTGCTGACACGTTGTTTTACACTGTGATGACCTACCTATGCTTCATCTTTAATGGTCAAATCCCCTAGTGTCAGTCACTTACGTACATCTCCTTCTGAACTACAGTGGCTGAAAGCTATGCATAGCTCTGCAGAGCCTCTGCAGAATGGAGGTGAAAGGTCACCATGTTTCTTCTTATTAAGCTGTGTTCCCAAAGCGAGTGGCTCATATTGTCATGTCGTCTGAGGTCGGCTCAGACCTTTGATGATAAAGCTTGACTCAGTGTTGAGGAGATGTGTCTGTATGTTTGTGTGTCAGTGAAGGGAAGCAAAGTGCCTTTGAGCCTCTGCTATTGATGTGCTGATCACAGTGAGGGAAAGACTGTGGCATGAGAGAAAAGAGACATCGACTATTTTCATTTCATGTGTTTCAGAGTTGGCTTGAGGAAAGATTTGAATCGTTTCCTGTCAGCTTATCAACTTGTGTAATTGATTAGACATTTTAAGATGGTCCAGTTATCAGAAGTTTATCAGTAGTTGAGCTCCATGAACATCCATGTGCCAGTAAAGGCTTACAACTGAGATTAACAGCATGCCTTGATGTGCTTAGTAGACTGTGTCTCATCTCTTTTGCACTGTCAGGTATGGGGTGCTTTTGCTGATTCTGTGGTTTTTGGCTTGGTAAGAGATAGTTTGCTTTGCAAAACTTTCCCTCCCGCAGCGTTTCTGTGCCCCAAGAAGAGACTTGCCAAGCTAGATGAAATGTCAGAACTTTCAAACCAACTATGCTGATGTGATGTTTAGAATTACACAAGGTAAGATTGTTATATATGAGTATATGTGAAGGTTTATCAGATAGAGAAGAGCATCTCACTCACTATATCCAGATAGTAGTGCATGAGACAGGTAATTGAAAAACACATGTTCCTGTGTCCACTGATGCTCCTAATGACATCTGCCGTCTCTGAGCAGCCGTCAGTCACTCGTGAACTCTGATCAGTCAAATTAAGCAGTGCTGATCAAATATGAATCAATATTCTGTTACTGTAATGACTATTTCTTGTCTCAAATGTTTTCAGAAACATCTTTTAGTGTACTGTTTATCTGTAAAATGAGAGAGTTTGTGATCCGGCTGCCCTGATGAGATCAGTTGACAAAATACCAAGCATCGCCCACCAACCGGAGCAAACTTTCTCATTTTACAGCTAAACAGTAACGACAAGATGTTTCTGAAAACATTTTACTCAAGAAATAGTCATTACAGTAACAGAATATTGATTCATATTTGATCAGTGCTGCCTAGTTTGACCGTTTGATTGGAGTCTATGGGCGATTGACAGCTGCCTCCGTTGAGCTAATAGGACCGCTCTCTCTCTGAAATGACCTGTGACTGGTCGGTGTCTCCCGGCACAGGCTGGATTCTTTCAAGCCTTAAAACAGAGCGATGAGGAGGTGCAGAAGTCCAGTTTTCTCTCAGAACACAAAAAAATATTTCTTCCCACTGAAGCTTTAACTGAGAGCTTTTACATTTGCCCCTTTTACTCCATTTTTCAGGTGTAGACATCATCTTTAAAAATAGGGTCAAAACTATGTTTTCTATTGAGTTATATGATCGTATTACTTTTGGTCTTTTCCCTTTGTTTTGTCTAGCTTTCATGTGAGCTTCCTGTTTGCTAAAATTAGATTCAACGCAATGTTTTAAGGCTGTTATTCACTCTCATAATTGACTTTACGCCCATGAAAAAGCTGCTGCAGATGGTTGTTTTTCAAAACTAAATCTATTGATAGGTTGAGATTATACACTTATGAATAAAGGGAAGTTTTTGGTAAAGCCTAGGTTGAAAACCAGTGAGGCTATTTTTACTTTCTATTTTCGATTAAGTGTGCAACAGTATCAAACATCTTATATCCTTTTCCCCCTCCTCACACACACTCAGACATTTCCACACTTCAGATTATGACAGTCCTTGTTAGCACAAATGAAAAGATGAAATAAAGATGGCTCCCGGTTGCTCTGGGTCATCATTATTCAGTGAGTAAGGTGCAGGATAAATCGGTGGTATTAAATATTGACCTGAAGCTGCAGGGACCCTTCATTGATTTATTCTCCAGAGTAATGCTCTCGCCTCAGAAAACTTCCTAACTTTTTTCTTTGTCGCAGCATGTCCCTGTTGCTATTGATCCCTAAGATAAGTGCTTTTGAAAGTCACTTTATTGTCATGGTTGGAGGCATTATAAAACTACAATTTCTTTGATGAATTACTTCAAATCACCCTTTATAAATATTTATCAGTCAGCTAAATTTGTGCCAGTTGAGCAAAGGAAGTGCTGATGCGCTCACAGTCCTGTAGGGATGCATGTCTCGCTGAGGCCATTTTCTCTCTCGCTGCAGGCAACTGCTGGAACAATTTCAGGTTTTAACAAGTTTATACAGTAACAGTGCAACCTAGAGCAAACCTTCCTGTCTAAAAGATAATGATTTCAGTTTTGGGTTTTTGTGTTTATACTCTGGAGTTAACCCTCTGAGACCCACTTGGACTAGTTTTTATCTGTTTTAGTGGCAGATAGCAGGTCAACAGTAGACATCTGATAGAAATGGTGTACATCATCTGAAAGCTGGGAACCTGAAGATTAATTTAAGGTCCAGCTCAGCACTGTATCAAGTTTTTTAGTCACAAATCTGTAATAAAGATCCATCCATCTTCAACTACTTATCCCATTGGGGCTCGTGGAGGGGCTGGAGCCGATCCTACCTAGCATTGGGCAAAAGCGGTGTACAACCTGGATAGGTCATCAGTCCATCTCAGGGCACATTGAGACTTTTTGATATTTGGAGATTTTAGCAAGAATTGCATTTTTGTGGCAATTGGATGTAAAGTCTGATAAAGTTTGTGGCTGTAAAGTCTGATGAGGCTGTGATTAGCTTAGAGGTCACCGCAGGTCATTTTATACAGTGAGGTCAAGTTTCAAAAAATGGGCTCACTACAATGAAATGGCTGGTATGGGGACTAACATCATGACACGTGAATACAACTGAGCTCATTGGATCCACAAGAGTCTCAGCTTTACAACGATATCCAATTTATGTAATTCAAGACTGATTAGGGACCCCAGTATGCAGAAATATTCAAACACTCCATTTTCCTAATTTGTAAAAATAACTATACTGCATGCAAATTAATGCATGTTTTGTTGCCCCAAACTGCATGTGATTATCATAAAGTGGACATGTCTATAAAGTCTCGTTGGTACCCATAGAACCCATTTTCATTTGTGTATCATGAGGTCAGAGGTCATGGGACCCCTTTGAAAATCGCCTTGACCGTTTTTCCCTACCAAAATTGACCTAATTGACCAATTAGAACTTGTCAGGAAAAACTGTCTTTCCAACAAGCTAGTATGACATGGATGTTACTAATGGAGTCCTCAGGTTTGGTAGTTTCATATCATTTCAGTAACTTCTAGCTCTAAAACTGAACCTGCTACAGCCTCATAATATACTGTAATTCTAATAAATATATAATTGTTGCCCACTTATAGTTTGTTAAATATAATTTCCAATTGAGCAGGCATGAAATGAGATGTAACGGATGAGCAACAGCTATTTTTATATACTTAAGTGTCTCGACCAGAAACCAGGATATCAATATTTTGCTCTCAGAGCTGTGTTTTTTTGTTTTTCTGTTTTTCAGAATTAGTTTCTGTGCATGGCGAGTAGTGTTTCCTTGCATCCTAATTCTGTGTTATTGGTCCAACACAGGCCTTTCTTGCATTCATTGCAATGCAATTAGCTGTTGCCTCGCTTATGTTTTGGAACGGCGTGGCCTAAAGGACCATTGTGACTACAATGAAATGTGTCAGAACTGTGTGTGCGTTGAATGTTAATGAGGTAACAGCTCTTTCAATTTGTGCCAAACCTTCTGTCTGACAGGGTTTACAGAACACTGGCAAGTCCTCGCACCTGTGTCTGCTCTCCATCGGGCCTGTTTGAGCCTGCCTTTGACGCTCTTTGCCCAGTGCTGTTTGAGTGGTTTGCTGGATGGCTATAAAAGAAGTTTCTACCAGCATTTTCCTGTTTCATTGATATTGGTATTTTATACTATGCATGTGTGGAGAGGCACAACTGTTCTCCAGTAGGGCTGTAATCACTGTGTCCTACTGAACTCAGCTTGGCGTTTCTGCAGTTGTAAACAATGAAGATGATGATGATGATTGTAGTCAATGAGTGCAATCACTGGGAAAAGCCAGTCAGTCAGTGTGATATTTGTTTCCCTCATTTCCATACGGTGTGATGGTGGAATCTCCTCATAACTCTGCCGGGATAATTCACAAATGTCAGGGAAATGAAGTGGAGCGAGGCTGCTGCAGTGCTCTGCTATGAAACTGATAAAGGTCAGTCAACATGTGCAAATCCTGCTGCAGAATGGTTATCTCCTTAATGGCTCCCTGTGTCTGGATACTGAGCACAAACTGCTGTTATTAAGGCGTAATTAATTTTGCCTGCCAGGCCTGGGATGCGACAGGGTGCTGCAGGTTCATGATATCTCTCTCTCTCTCGATGTAATATCCTGTCACACATGGGTGGGGTGTCATTACAGAGTTCAATATCAGTTCATGGTGCCTCATTTAACCTCTCATATGTTGCAGACCTTCTTCAATTTGCTTTTGTCTTAGTCTTTGGCTTTTGCAGAAGCATATCATCTAAGTATTAACAGCTTGCTGATATTAATGAGACATTCGTTACAGATAATTGGTCTGGAAATGAAGTCAGCAGCCCGACTAAAATAAATGATTTCCATTGTGCACAACATTGATTTGGGTTTTAGCTACAATGTAAGGCCATATTCAGGCTACTATATGACATTTATGACACCAAACTGTTTCAAGAGATGAGATTGTGTTCAGCTGCACAGACTAACCCTCATCAGTCAGTTGGTGCTTGAATCATCAACTCAACATGAACCTTAATGTTTCTCTTAAATAGATCATACAGGCTAGAAGAGTTGTCTTGATTGGGAATGTTAATAATTAAGCCTTTAACCATTAACCAACATTTTAACAGATGGTTAAACAGTTAAAAGAAATTTAATAATTAATTAAGGCTTCAGAGAGTTGGTGCCTTCAAATGGGGTTGTTTACCATGTTTACGAGATGCATGGCGTTCAAGTGGTAAAGTCGTGAAGAACATCGCTGCTAAGCAACAGCAATATTAAAGCTGCAACAATTATTTTCATTTTCAATTAATCTGTTGATTACTTTCTCGATTCATTGATTAGTTATTTGGTCCGTAAATGTCCAAAAATAGTAAAAATGTTGATCAGTGTTCCCCAGTCTTCAGATGTCTTGTTTTGTCCACAACTCAAAGATGTTCAGTTTACTGTCATAGAGGAGTAAAGAAACCAGAAATTATTCACAATTAAGAAGCTGAAATCAGCGAATTCTTGTGCAGTTTTTTACAATCAGCTGATTTAAAAAAATGTATATATCATTATGTATCAGTATAAATACAGTATGTGCCAGTTAATAATTTTTAAAATCCTTTGTCAAATGTTCAATACTATTCTTCTTCTTCTTCAGTGCATTTTTTTTTATAATTTTATTTTTTATTTGTATTTTTTCATTCTGCCGTGAAGGGAATATTAAATTCATGTTGTGCCCACAGAGCAGTAACAGGCACTCTCACTGGCTGGTTCTTGGCTTTGCATGATTCCTCCTGTTTGTTGAGCTTTCAGACACATCATTGATGCTGTGACGCTTATTACGAAGGCCACATAAAGGGAGACAAGAGGCTGTGTTCACAGTGTTCACAGTACTGAAAATAATTGGTTGCTATAAGAACACCTGTTTCTGTGCTTCCCTGTGGGTTGAAACTTTTGATTTTCAGTGTATCACATTGTGTGGATGCTTTTCAAGAGGTGTCATTCAATTAAACTGCTTACAAATTAAATATGTGTGGAAGCGGAATGAAACATAAGTCGGGGTGAAATGGCAAACTGCTGCTTTTCTAGCTCCCCAATCCTTGGTTGAAGAAGAAGAAGAAGAAGAAGAAGATAGTTTTTTATTAGTCCCATAGGGGAAATTCAATTTACCTCTGTTGTTAACTTATACACAGTACATGCAGACCCGAAACACACACATGCACAAACATGCAACAATGGAGAGATGTCAGAGTGATGGGGCTGCTCCTGACAAGCGCCCCGAGCAGTTGGGGGTTTGGTGCCTTGCTCAGGGGCACCTCGGCAGTGCCCAAGAGGTAAACTGGCACCTCTCCAGCTACCAGTTCACACTCAGTTCTTAGTCCATGTCGGGACTTGAACCGGTGACCCTCCGGTTCCCAAGCCAACTCCCTACAGACTGAGTTACTGCCGCCCCCAACTGCCGCCCGTCTGTCAGATTCAGTATTTGTGCCACATGCCTACAGTATGTTGGTATCACCTAAAGACCTAAAGTGGGTGAATGATTTGAACCACTACTTTAACAGGTTCAATGAGTCACCTACCCCTCCCCCGGCCCAATCCACCCTGCTGCAGCCCCCTTCATCTGCCACCTCAAGACAGGGCCCCTCCTCCTTCTTCGTCACCTTCAGCTCAACAAAAGCACCCCCACTGACATCAACACCTCCATCGACACCTACGGCTCCAGCTCTACCCTCAGCAGACCCGTCCCACAGTCAACCCCCCTCTGCTTCACTACTCAGCCCTGCCCCCCCACCACCCCCCTCCACTGCCTCTGACACACAGCCCCCCTGCTCCAGTTTGTCCTTCACAACCCTTCAGGTGAAGAACCAGTTCAAGAGGATGAATGTAAGAAAGGCTACGGGTCCAGATAGCATCAGCTCCAGGCTCCTGAAGTCCTGCGCAGACCAGCTGTGTGGGACTTTTGGACACCTATTCAACCTGAGCCTGAAGCTGAGGAAGGCACCACAATTGTGGAAGACATCCTGCGTGGTACCTGTGCCTAAGACCCCACACCCCAAGGACCCCAGCAGCTTCAGGCCGGTGGCATTAACATCCCACCTGATGAAGGCCCTGGAGCGCCTGGTCCTCCAACATCTCCGCCCTGTGGTGAGTCCATCCATGGACCCACTACAGTTTGCTTATCAACCTGGCATTGGGGTGGACGATGCCGTCATCTTCCTTGTGGACCGAGCTCTGTCTCACCTGGAGAAACCTGGCAGCACTGTGAGGATCATGTTCTTTGATTTCTCCAGTGCTTTCAACACCATCCAGCCGACACTTCTGGGGGACAAACTGGAGACTGCAGGGGTAGATCAACATCTTACATCCTGGGATACTGGACTACCTCACAAACCGCCCACAGTTTGTGAGGACACAGGACTTCACTTCAGACACGGTGGTCTGCAGTGTGGGGGCCCCACAGGGAACGGTTCTGGCTCCGTTCCTCTTCACGCTCTACACTGCAGACTTCACTTACAACTCACCAACCTGTCACCTGCAGAAGTTCTCTGATGACTCTGCTATCGTCGGCCTCATCACTGATGGGGACGATGGAGAGTACAGAGAACTTTCCCAGGACTTCGTGGACTGGTGCCTGCGGAACCACCTCCAGATCAACGCAGGGAAAACTAAAGAGCTGGTGGTGGATTTCCGCAGGCAAACTCATCCCCCTCCAACACCGGTGAACATCCAGGGATCAGACATTGAGATGGTGACATCTTATAAATACCTGGGTGTTCACCTGAACAATAAACTGGAGTGGACTACAAATTCCTCTGGACTCCATAAAAAAGGCCAGAGCAGACTGTATCTGCTCAGGAGACTGAGGTCTTTTGGAGTGCAGGGGACACTCCTGAAAACATTTTATGACACCGTGGTGGCATCAGCCATATTTTATGGAGTGGTTTGCTGGGGCAGCAGCATCACAGCTGCAGACAGGAAGAGGCTGGATAAGATTATCAAAAGGGCCAGCTCTGTCCTGGGATGCTCTCTGGACTCAGTGCAGGTGGTGGGAGAGAGGAGGATGACGGCTAAGCTGTCATCCATGATGGAGAAGGACTCCCATCCCATTAGAGACACCATCAGAGCTCTGGAGAGCTCCTTCACTGACAGGGTGCTACACCCTAAGTGTACGAAGGAGCGTTACAGAAGGTCCTTCCTGCCTGCAGCTGTTAGACTCCACAACCAGCACTGCTCACTAGTAAACCACAATCACAGTCACATTCACAACAAACTGACCGGACACAAGTGCAATAACAACACAAATGTGCAATCATATCATCTGTGCAATTATAGCAACTGGACAATTATATTTTTTGAATACGCTGGACATATTCTTAGCTCTACTTCTCTTTTATGTATATATTGTTTTATTTATTTGTATTAATACTCTTTTAAAACCTATGCTTCTTTTTTACTGTACTATCCACATTGCTGCTGTAACATGTAAATTTCTCCACTGTGGGACAAATAAAGGAATATGTTATCTTATCTTATCTTATCTTATCTTATCCTTTGGGTCACATTCCTCAGGATTAGTGCCAAATATGCCAATTAGTGCCCTGTAAGCACAGGTCACAGGTCAATGTCACTGTTAAACCAGCGCTTCTAAAAGCAGACAGCAACGACCTTCAGGTGCCCATGAAGAAGTTTGAGTGTTTTAGCTGTTTAACAAGTTACAATATATTTCTGTATCCTGTATAAATACTCAAACTAAATTAATTGGCATTGTAGAGTGTGGATGACTTGGCCTGTCAAAGGAGGTTATACTGATCGAGGAAAAAGCTAAATTACCAACATGCCCTGTTGTCATTACTTTAGTTGAAATGCTGCCACTCAGAGGATGCCAGTGGTACACCTGTGTGACAACCACTTTCCAAAGTCCATCTAGGCATGGCAGCTTCATTGGTAAAGGAGTTTTACAGTAGTTGCAAGCCCCGACTTGAATTGAGTAAATAAAAATATGCTTTTCACACATTAATGACTTAAGTACAGGGTGTCCACTTCAGCAGCAGCTACGTAACTTACTATTTCCTTGAAAGAGATACTGTTTAGCAAATTCTGGGAAAGAGGGAGTGACAGGTAGAGAGAGGTACGTAGAAAGTGGAAAGGGAGGAGGATCTGATAAGCCTGCTGAGGTATTCCCCTGATGGGAGGGAGTTAGATCTCTACCATCCACCCAGCAACTCTCAGACTGCACACTTTGAGCAGGAGAAAGCATAAAGAGCTCCCCCTTCCTACTCTCACCCTGCTGGATCCACTTTACTCAGCTTTTTGCGGATGCCAGCTGCTATGAGAGATCCTGTATGTGTCCTCCTCCTGCCCTGATAATGCCAGGAGGGTTTCCATGACCTGCAGCAGCACAGCGAGTCTAGCAGCTGATTCACTCTCACAGCAGGCGGGACTGTCTCCACTGTGTGCGTGATACAGCAGAGCACAGTAAGTAGCAGAGGCAGAGCGATCTGCGCTTGTAGTGGGTAGTTGGGGGTTTTCTTTTACTCCTAAAGGAAGACTGTAAGGTGTGATCTCTGTCTTTGATGTGTGCTGTGGAGCAGTTTGTGAGTTTCTATTCGTGTGAGAAAGAGAGAGAGGCGTTCCTGCCCCTGGTGCCACTGGTGCCCCCGCTGCCAAGACTTAGCCCCTGTGTTGGACAGGGATTACTCTGAGCCTCTTGTTTTGCTGAAAAAAAAAAAAACCTGGTATGGCGTGCCAGGGCTGCAGCGTGGACTCTAGTGGTTGCAGCACTGAGAGAGAGGGAGCATGTTGTCATGATTTGAACTGAGGTGTTACTAGGGGTGTAAGAAAATACTGAAAAATCAAATATCGTGATATTATGTTTTGTGATACTGTATTCCCAGAAAACAGTTTTAACAGTTAACTCAGTCAATACTTTGAAGAAGAAGAAGAAGTCACCTTTTTGTCCCCAGTGGGGAATTCAATTTCCTCTGTTTTTACTTTCATGGTCATGCACACAACCCCCAGGTTGGGAGATGTAGAGTGTGGGGCTGCTCCTGACAAGCGCCCGAGCAGTTGGGGGTTTGGTGCCTTGCTAGGGGCACCTCGGCAGTGCCAAGAGGTAACTGGCACCTCTCCAGCTCCATTTCCACTCAATTTTTGGTCCTGTCGGGCTTGAACCGGTGACCCTCCGGTTCCCAGCCCTCCCTCAGCTGGCTCTGCCGCCCCCATTTAATTAATTTAATTAATTTATTTAATTAGCAAAGAGATGGTCTAAAAGTAGTGCTATGAAATCTCACTGTACTGATTGCATTAAAAAAGGAAAGTTTTTTTTACTCAAATTGTCTGCATATAGTGGTGGATTATTACACTCGACAGTTTTCCTAAAATTTAAGAATCACAGTATAAAGCCTTACTTACAGTATCACAGTATATTGAATCGCAAGTCCTCTATCATGATGCGTATCGTATGGCCAGAATCTCGCCAGTACATTAAATGCTACTGTTGAAGAAGAAGAAGAAAGATGCTTTTTATTCCGGAGGGAAATTGGGAAAATTGTGCTGTAGAAGTGGGATTCGAACCCACGCCTCCAGGGGAGACTGCGACCTGAACGCAGCGCCTTAGACCGCTCGGCCATCCTGACATTGGGGGCGGCAGTAGCTCAGTCTGTAGGGAGTTGGCTTGGGAACCGGAGGGTTACCGGTTCAAGTCCCGACATGGACAAAAACTGAGTGTGAACTGGTAGCTGGAGAGGTGCCAGTTTACCTCTTGGGCACTGCCGAGGTGCCCCTGAGCAAGGCACCAAACCCCCACTGCTCGGGGCGCTTGTCTGGAGCAGCCCCATCACTCTGACACCTCTCCATTACTGATGTGTGTGTGTGTTTGTGTGATGTACCATGTATAAGTTAAACAGAGTGTAAATTGAATTTCCCCACTGTGGGACTAATAAAGGTAGATCTTCTTCTTCTTCTTCTTGTTCCTACACATTTCCTCAGCAAAGCTTTGGCTGAAATCAGACCTCAGGTTACGTCTCTATTCTCAGGTTACTCACTATTCACAGTCAAGTTTGCTCACTTTATATATTCATAAATATTAGGTATCGCGATATTATGTTCTGTGATACTGTATTGAGTCATAAAAACAGTGTATTGATTTTTTTTTAAATAAATAGCTTACATGCAAAGATTAAATGCAGAGGTGTCCCCTCTCAGTGTTTCCTTTAAAAGTAGTGCTATGATGTTGGATGTTACGGGGACTGTGATAAATGCAAATGGAGTATATTGAATTGCATCCCCTGAATCATGATATGTATTGTATTGCCAGTTTCTTGCTAACTGAAAAGCCCTAATTTACATCAAACTCAACTCAGTTTATAGAAAGTAGCAGTTTAACCGATAACCAATATTAAGCATTTTAACTAATGCTGATGTAAGGTTCTATAGATAAGGACAAACTGGGTTTTTACTTTGCATATGGTAGTTTTTACCGAACAGCCACCTCTTATCAGCCAAGGTTGAACTCAGTTGTGTTTACATCGTGGTAGCACTTTTACTGTACATGTAAACACTTGCTGCATTGAGGAAAGCCCTCTTGAGCCTCTCCACGTTTAGAGATGCCAGTCATTCTTTCTCTTCTTTATCTGGCCTGATGGAAGCAGAAACTCTGCTTGACCTGATGATGGTTAGTGTTGTGGGGCCCTGTTACATGCTGGTGATGAGAGGCAGCGCCTGTTATTGGAATGAATGTTTTATTTCCCTGAACATTGAACTGAGTCTAACATACAACCTCTCTCAGGATAAGTGTCGTACTGTGGCACAAATGTGTCTGCTGAGAGTGACATATGTTGTTGATTCTTCCATCTTTTGGTCTGCTGAATTGTTGTATTGAATAATTGTCAGCGTATGCTACCAAAGAACACATATTTACGCTTGTGCCTCACTGCTATATTGCTGTATGAGACTACTTATGGTGGCAGTAGTTTTTTTTTTTTTTACATTTGGTAACATTACAGTATGTAGTCTAAGAATGTGGAGTAAGTTTTGTGATAAACTAGAGCGAACTAGAGTTATTCTTCTCAAAGTGGGATTCAGGGACCTCCAGGGGTCCATAGCTCTATTATTTGTGCCAATAAAACAAGCATGTTGTGTCCATTACCGCCACCCACATTAGCTTTAGGCTGATAGAAACAGACAGCACTAAATTCCTTATTTTTTTAGTTGAAGCACTTACTGAAAGTCAGCCTAGTAGGCTTAAACATCTGGATTTATTAGGACTATACCAGTTTTGATACTAATAATTTTCTGAAAGTTTTTAAGATGAATTACTTGAAAAGCATAAGTTACATGAAAAGCAAAATCGAGTCCATAATGCAATTTGAATAAAATCACCCTTAACTGATAACCAATATTAAGCATTTTAACCAATTAACGCTGTGAGTTAAACGTTTTAAAGAATATTGTTAATTAGTTAAAAAGCTGAGAAAAACGCAGAGGAGGCTCATCATCATAAGGAATAAAGCTGGTCCACATTAAGAGAGAGCTGGCACAGATACAGGAAGTTGGCTCTGGACTTCCAGCTGAGGAGTTGTAGCTTGTAACTGTGTAGCATTTATTCACCGACAAATAAACTGTACACAGACTGTCTGCTACAGCTATGATGCCACCAAAAAACCTACATTCGCAGCCGCCACACACACGGTCTGTCAGAAACCCATTGAAGTTATGCTACAGCGGGCACAAAGCCACTGGCAACAAACACACAGAGTTATCAGACAGTCGCTGTCGTTAATCCAGGCAGATAGAGCATCATTACGCCAGGGAGACGCACAGCTGACAACCTCCTAAACTAAACTAAACGTGTGGTGGAGACTGCTAAGGCTCTCGGATGGTGAACTGGAGACAGTGAATGCAGCACCGTGGCTACTAACGCACCGGGATGGTGAACTGGAGACAGTGAACGCAGCACCGTGGCTGCTACAGCAGCTCTTCTGATGGTGAACTGTTGACTCAGTTGTCTGTTGTGCTCATATACTGCAGCTGGCACACTGCTGCATGTGATGCATTAATCATTAATCTTATTGGTTAACAGTTTAGTTGTAAATTTCCCCACTGTGGGACTAATAAAGGAATATCTTATCTTATCTTATCTTAATAATCAGTTAATGAGGGTCGGTTATCAGTTAAGAAAATTTTTCAAAATTAGCATCCCTAAGTATGATCATATTTATTTGGAAATTGAAGGTAAATTACTTGAATAAAATCTACACGAATGTTGGTCTCATTCGATTTATTTACATATTAACAAATAAATATCTGCTTTGGAGAATGATATGTGAGTAATAAACACAAGAAACACAAGTTATTGATTAGATCTGCTGTGACTGTTAATGATTTAGAGCGCTCAAATAAATGTGCAAAGTGAAGATGAACTTCAACAGAGTTGTTGTGATCTAAACCATCTTTCAGAAAAAAGAAGAGGTGACTGTGAGGTGTTTTTGTTTTTGTTTACCTTGAATAATGTGTTATATGATGAGTCACTCCACAGAATCGTATTTGGGAGATTTTAGCCACTACATCTGGCTGGCTCTGACAACAACACTGTTTCTCCTCCAGTACATAATGCAGAAGGCCGTGTGTGCTACAGCAGCTCTGCAGCAGTTCATTTTCTCCTTTGGGACAATATTGTCACAAGCGTTGATGGAGGCTAGTTTTCGGCAAACAAATGGGCCTACTGTGCTGCAGTGTTTGTACTCCAACCGGGGATGCTGCAAATTCTGTGACAAATAGTTCAGAAGTAATGCGGCTAAAACAAAAGCCTCAAAGAATGCAGAATCCTAATTAACAGGGGATGCTGGTGCAGTGCTGTATGTGCCCAGTGCAGCTCAGCAAATTAGGAGTTGTTACCAGCAACAAGCCTCACCAAGCCTCTGTGTGTGTATGTGTATGTATATGTGCTGTTTTTACATGAATGTAATAATTGTTTATGTTTGATAATATGTTTGTGCAGAATCACTCAGCATCACTCCTGTTCAATACACCTTCTGAACTTTTCTCAAATGTCAACTCATAAATCTTTCCACCCAGTTGGTCTCCCTTCCCTTTGCTGCATGGTGATGCAGTGAGGCACCACTTTCTGTTTGGATCATTCTGCACCTTTATAATACCAAATGTTTGCAGCTGAGCTCCAGAGGATTCACCCCTTACTGCTGGATATATAGTAATTTATTTACCCATGGCACGCTTTAAGTTAGGATAGTGTAAACATGCTTATCTTCTTTATATGTACCCGTGTGTGTGTTTATGAAAAAGGAGCATATGGATTTAGCGTCTGTACAGCTGCAGTATTTACTCTATGGTTTTATTGCACGCTTGTGCACAGTATTTCACAGCTTCTGTTGAAGAATGGTGGTGTGATTTTTTTTTCTGCTGAAACAGATTGTGTATGATGGTGATGGGAGAAGATAAAAAAGGGTTATAGGGAATGAAATACAACACTAGCAAAGGGCAGGAAAGCATAATGCAGTTCAGTGTGTTATCACACACGGTCACTGGAACAAAGACGCCAGCAAATACATTTATATCTGTAATGCTCATGCTGCAACCTGATATCACATCAAAGGTCTTTTGTCTCTTTGAGGTGTGAATATGCCACATGTATGAAGGTGTAGTACCAGCAGGGGGCATCAAAAACTATGAGTTAGGTTTAGGAAATACATCATGATTGGCCTTATAACAAGTATGTAAACTAAGTAAAATAGCTACGGAAACAACATAACATAAGTGAGAAAAAAAACACCAACACCACTAAAGTAGCTTACAAAATAAATCACTGGTCTCTTATGTTTGTTGGACCCATCCACCTCTTTCTTGCTTTTTATTAGGGCTGTCACAAATAATGCATTAATGCAAATTTGTTACACCACAAATTTCTTCAAAGCATTAACTCAGCTTGCTCTCAGGGTAGATATTGGTATCAAACTAGAAAACTTAAGGAACCTTTTGGTACCAACCATGTCGTACTAGCTTGTCAAGAAGGAGGTTAAATAATGTTCCAAACTTGAAAAAAACAACAAAAAAAACATGGCATTGCCATTTTCAAAGGGGTCCCTTGACCTGAAAATGGGTTCTCTGGGTACCCACGAGTCTCCCCTTTACAGACATGCCCACTCTATGATAATCACATGCAGTTTGGGGCAAGTCAGAGTCAAGTCAGCACACTGACACACTGACAGCTGTTGTTGTCTGTTGGGCTGCAGTTGGCTTGTCACTAGCTTGGTATTGCAATATTGTGTTTATTGCGACAGCTATCATACAGTGTGTGTAGATACTAAATATTTTCTAGGATTTTGTTTTATTTTGTTGTTGAACTGCAAATGAAATAGCTCTTGTCCTTGACTAGTCCCAAATAAATATACGATAGACTACAACAACAGTCATCGCATAATATCTCAGTCCTCTTGACGCCAGCACTACGAGTCACTTGTCTGTTTCTTATTCTATCCCATGACAGTAACATGCGTTTATGCTCTAGTTAAAGCAGTGAATGGCCCCATCTAACTGAAATCAATAAAGCCTGGTGAGCTGGCTAAGGGAGAGTGCTGAGCCTTACACTTTGTGTAAAAGAATATGTGGTTCGTGACCCGGTTGCTGCAGTGTTACAACAGATTTCTGTTTTACAGTTGACTGAGGCATTCATTGTACGCTAAACATTATGTTCTGTTGTAACAACCAGCAGCCAAATAGAAGTATAGACATGCAGGAATATGAATAATGACTTGATACTATTATTTTCTTATTGATGTTGTTTTCTCTCCATCCTCCCTCACTTCCATCTCTGTCCTGCAGCCACAACCTGAGGGCTACATCGTTTCGGCACCCTGTAACCGGACAGATATCCCCTGAAAACACAGAATACACACTACAAGACAGGTGAGTAGGATGTTTATTTCCTGGGAATGATGCATGTACTGCGTGCTTAAATGTGAAGATAGGTTAGTTCAAGGTCATGCAGTGGCAGTCCAGAAATAGTCTTGGAAATAGCCTGTCACCCTGACTGATGAAGCATATCACGAGCTGGGGGAGAAAAGTGGAGGAGTCTTTTGTCTAAAGCAAAAACAGTTTCAGTTAAGTGTTCATCAGGAAAATGAGCTGCGACAGTCATAGTCAGAACACACAGTAATAATTTTCATCAAATTGAATGTATTCATTACCATCATGGCATTCATAAGTGACAGCACTCACTTTGGTGCCTGGAGACTCTGAAGTATTATTGTTAAGATAGCCTTAATAGGAGTTATGGTAATTGCTTGGATGGCACTCACATATGCTATTGACTGTGTTAATATCACATCTGGAGTTATGAATCTGTCTCATCCATCAGCAGAATTATTTATTCACTTTTCTCTGGTCCATTCAGGCCGTTTTTGTCAGTGTAGTTGAAGTCATAAAAATGGAAATCTGACTGTGTGTTTCTAACTTCTAACTACCTAACTTATACTGACATTGACAGAATGTCCCCAAGGTTTGTCTGTGCCAAATAGGTAGATGACGGTCGGCACGCCCTCAGTTTGGAGAAGCAGACAGGATTTACCACACAGAACCAAAGCAACATACCGCTGTGGACAGGTCGGCAGCAAAACATGTTTTAGCCACTTAAAAGAAAGGCTCACCTGAAAAAATCTATATCAGTTTAAGTTTATACTATATTTAGAATATTTCCACCACTTAAACTGGTGTAGATTTTTTAGGTGAGCCTTTCTTTGAGGTGGCTAAAATACATTTTGCTGCTGGTCTCATCCATGGCAGAACATTACTTTGCTTCCATGCGGTAACTCCTGTCTGTTTCTCCAAACTGGGGGCGTGCTGACCGTCATCTACTGTAGGTAATACACTGACTATGGATAAGTAGCTCATAAAACCCCACTTCAAAACGTCCAAACTATCACTTTAAGAATGATTCTTTCTTGACATAAATATTATATGTTAAATACCAACAAGTTTGTGAAATTTTGAGAGCTGTAATTGTACAGTAACACTGCATTGTTTTCATTCACTGCTATATCTGGCCTTGGCAAGGCAGTTGGAGTTATTGTCATTGTTTTATGTCATTATGTGAATCTCATTCTGTGAAACCATCAAAGCTGTACGGCAGCTTTAGATCACAGTATAGGGCAGCAGGTGTCTGATCATATTTAATCTGGCTGGTGTAAGATGATCATGCAAAGCGCAGATTCGACTTTAGGCAGAAGCAGGTTCAGAGACAAGCATGTGACCTTTACATTCCCACTAATTAAAAGATGTTCTGTTAAAGCAACGCAAAACTGCTTGTGGTTCATCTGCATCCTTCACTGTCATTCATTTCCCGAAACTCTCCATTATCCCTCATTCAGCTCTGTTGAGCCATGGATTTATATACCATCAAAGGGCTTTAAAGTTTAAAGTAAGTAGCCTTACTTGCATATTTTCAATGGTGATAGACCAGATAGATTCTTTTACTTGGAAATACCAGCCATAATCTCAAGCTACGGTAAAAATAGCATCAGTTTTATGACCCCCTCAGGATGTCATGAAAGAGGCAGGACAAGGTTCAGAAACCTGAAGCCTCGTTACCACCAGACGTTCCTGGTAATTTTAGTCCCAGGACTACTTTTCAAGGAACTGAAAAGATTCCTTCAGCCTATTGCTGTGTGTGTTCCCATAGTGGTCTAATGACCTGCAAAGATTAGGCAAATTAGTCTGCTGACTTATGAAAACGCAACATGATGTGATGAGGGCTGCTGGTGGTCGCAGAGGTAAACACACTCAGCAGCTGGCAGTTGTGAATGCCCGTCAGTTTCAACTTAAAAGACAAGTTGAAAAAATAATCACAAAAAATATTCTCCCCTTGTCCTAACCGTCTTACATTGATACTAGACTTTCTTGTTTGTGAATGGAGCAGTACACAAGTTGAAGCCGTAGAAGCGGCTATACTGTGTGTGGTTAACTAATCACCAACTGTGATTTCCGCAAATCTCAACCAAAAGTTATGATACTTTTAGAAAGTACTACCCCTCGACCTGGACTGTGTTTGGGGGTAAAAAGGCCCTGTAAAATGTCCCCATGTGGTTGAAACACTATGAGGTTCCTAGTTCTGGGGAAAGTCCCTGCAGTGGAAACAGGGCTCTAGTCTCAGCATGTAGAGTAAGCATAATAATCCTGTATATGTTATTCTTAATATGTATGCATACTGTCTATCCCACTGCCCATATGAACTCTTCAGCAATCACCTTTGTGTTGACAACTACTGTATAGTTGTGCTCTCAGCAAACAGGCTGAAGGAGTTTCTAAATCCTATGTTGATGTGGTGGATGACACATCCCGCAGTTTTGAGCATGTATCCACTTTACACTTTAACCTCCACTCATTGTGCTAACCTAGGCCACAGTAAACACATCCCATAAATGTAAAATAATTCTGTTGTGACATGCTTTCTTTGTTTATTGTTTAAGTGCATAAGTCACTTTCTGTCTTCATCAGAGAAATTACTGACCGAGAAAGATCAGTTGACACTTGTGGAGTGATGCCACATCAGTAAGTAAGCAGTCTGTCAAACAGCAGCCTTAAACACTGATTACATGCACTACAGTATTTCACGAGGTACGTTATCCTTCTTACCATTAATCTTCAAGCTGCTTTTAGTAATAGAATTAGGTTTGTGGCTTGTTCTAGGTTTTGCTCAGTCTTAATGTAAGATTATGTAAAGTTATCTGGAAGAGGAGAGATGTGGAAAAGGCAGGTTTAGTGCAGATGTAGGTCAGTTCAAGTGTGAATTTGAATTAGCTACTTTAACGCCAGCATATATGCACACTGCTAACTGCTGTGTGATACTCTTCCTTCTAAACCAACATCTATTTACTTCATTGTTGTATTTTTGCGCCTCTCTTGCTGCCTTCTTTTCGTAACGCTGCTGTAAAGTTTAGTGGAGAGCGTGACAGCCGGGGTGCAGTCATGGCATCAACGACACACTTCGCTGTGGCTACAAAATGTTGCTTCTGTTCACTGACACGGTGATGTTATGGGCTTCTTTCTGCGTGTAATGGTATCTGAAAAGGAAGTCGGTTTGTTCCATGAATCATTGACTGCCTTCCGAGTACGGAGAACCTCAATGTCTTCCCCCGGAGACCCGTATCGGATTGAGGACAGAGCAGGAAAAAGAGCTTCAGGAAGCACCTCCCCATGGAGGGGTCGATCAGCCTTTTGCTCTGATGGCCTGGAGGCTTTGACTTTGTTATAGATTATCACACCATGATCAATTCGTCAACTCTCCCCATGTGCACCAACTGCCTTAAAGGATTAAAAAAAGGCAAATATGCCCTCATTTCCATCATACAGTGGCAAGAGAATCAGAGAGAGATGGAGCTTAGTGTCTTTCCCCTTTTTACACCACGTGATATAGTGCTTCTCTCTGCCACATGCCACAACAAATCTCCTGGGGAACTGTTGCAATGACAGTGGTGGTAAACAGTATGAAAGCTTCACATAAAACAGAAGAGCCCCCTTGATACGACAGAAACATCCTGTAAAAATGCTGGCTGCAGTCCAAGCTGTGAGTGCAGATACTGTATGTTTCATTCCACTGTGGTCTCTCTCTTTTCCCGCTTGTTCTACCAGCTCATCTTCTTTTCTTTGGCTTCAGTGTAGTGCAGCAACACAAAGCAGGAATAAAAACAACAGGGTTAGTGCCGCTTTTAACCCATTTTGCAGAACAATGCAGAGACAGGTCACACATTGTTTCCTATTGTAATTTCACTGCTGCTGTCAGGAAGAGGCTCTACCAAGTTCTGGACAGTTGCATGTCAATTATACTGGTTGAGTGGCTGCAGATGATGATGATGTTGACACCTTACCATGTACCCTCAGGGATACTTTGGGTGTTTTGAAGTGAGGTTGTATAATGCACTTATCCATAGTCAGCATATTACCTACAGTAGACGACAGTCGGCGGAGAAACAGACAGTTACCGGCCAGAAGCAAAGCAATGTACTGCTGTGGACAGGGGCAGCAAAGCATAACCTAAAAACCCACTTAAAAAAAAGCGGTATCAGTTTAAATGTACGCTATATGTGGAATATATCTGCTGGTTTACGTTGCCATTACACAGCTAAGCTATACAGTCTATGTTTCTGATGGGAAACTGAAGCCATTATCTATGCTCTCACCAAAAAAACATATTTTTATTCCCAGACCACAGTTTTTAGTAACACAAACTAACTGATCGAGGCAGCCATAGACCAGCAAGTGTCAATTACTCATTGGAAACACAGATTTTATAGCTTGGCATGGCAAGGTAAACCAGTGAAAATGTTCCCAATATAGTGTACACTTAAACTGATATAGATTTTTTTTTTAGTTGAGCCTTTCTTTAGGTGGCTAAAATATATTTGCTGCTGGCCTCATCCATGGCGGTACTTTACTTTACTTCTATGCGATAACTCCTGTTTGTTTCTCCAAAATGGGGGCGTGCTGACCATCATCTGCTGTAGGTAATACACTGACTATGGACAAGTACGTCATACAACCCCACTTCAAAACACCTGAACTATCCCTTTAAGAAGTGATATCTGTTATTTTCTAGGCCTGCGAGAGGCCTTACTAAGAATAGTGCAATTGAACAGTCATAATCTCAGGATGATTCCAGGGGCATGTCAGTGACTTCCTTTTAAGCCAGTGATCTGCACAGTCCTCTGATATAAACCTAACAGTGCACCTTTAAAATGTGATTTAACAGGAGGTCTACAGTATTTGTGGATGAAAAATATGCTGGAACTGCATGTTATTACTTAATTGGCACAGACTAAAATTCCTAAGAGACGTTTCTCGGACCTCGTTAAATCAAACTGGTCAAAAGCAGCAACAGCCTGGAAAAAAGTCCTTGCTATTGTGGGAGTGAATACTGATTAAGTCATCACTGCCAGTTTACCTTCTGGGTGATATTTCATTGATGGATTTGCCATTGCAGCAAATCACTCCAAGGGCGGGTTCATTATTGTTATTATTATTTGTAGGATTTTATATCATGCAGTAGTTTCACAGTGATGTTC
This sequence comes from Pterois miles, assembly GCA_947000775.1. Classification (NCBI taxonomy): domain Eukaryota; kingdom Metazoa; phylum Chordata; class Actinopteri; order Perciformes; family Scorpaenidae; genus Pterois; species Pterois miles. The sequence continues at coordinate 1,740,690 of CAMQGK010000604.1, forward strand.
CTTATGTATTCAAAAATAAACATTCAAAGTTTGGTCAAAGTATTTTCCCAGACTTTCTAAAAACTTTTTCCAGTGTGACCTTACGTACTGTAGGTTTCTGCATGTTAACGCTGCTACATGTACAGTCAGTGTATTAATATTACAAACAGTAACTTATATGGCGGTCGGCATGCTCCCAGGAGGAGCATTGGAGTACTGACACAGAAGCGAAGCATTGTACCGCTGTGGACGTCACATTAGTTCGAATCTGAAAGTCACACAATAACACATCAAACTAGCTGATCGATGTAGCGGTGGACCAGCAACTCTTGAGTTCTGCGAGGTAAAATGACTTGTTCTGGTCTGGTCTTGAAGACCACCATATAATGTCGTCAGTTCCCCATCGGAAAGGGCTGTCTGATGGCAAGGTGAAGTGTTGAAAATATTCTAACATCACCGGCAGGGTGATGTGACCCCTCCGCTTCAGGTTTCTTTCACAACAATGACTGTCTGGCTGTGCATTATCCCTTACTGGTTGATTGAGTATCAGAAGATGCTGTTTAACTCTTTTTAATAATGTAGTCTGCAATAGAAAAAGGTGTTATTTGACACCATCCAGACACTAAAACTGTATGAGCTGTGCTGTAGTTCTCCATAGCAATATGATGATGTCATGAGGAAATGTGAGGTGGGATGTGGAAGCTGTCCAGAGATGGATGGCTTTGTTTCTTTTTTGTTTGCTTTGTTATATGGGTATGTGCACGATGTGCGCCCCAAGGGGTGTGTCAGACCAAGTGTCAGTGTTTGGCACACAAAGCTCCCACTGTTAACTCATCCACCTCAGGGCCATGGCTGTGACAGGTCGCATGGCGGTGTCAGGAAATAGTCATATCCTTTATATGTGAAAGCTCAGCACAGGGCTGTGCTCCGTTTCCCTGCCTGTCTGTAGTTTGTCAGAGGAATTAAGAGGGGATATCACATATCCAATGCTTCTCATCACATCTGTGTTACTGATCTTCTCCTACGCTGCCTTTTCTGTTGTAGGATAGAAGCCCGTATGTCCAAGTCAGCGGCCAATCAGAGATCCCCGAGCATGGTCACAGAGTCCTCCAAGACTGTGACCTCAGCAGCAGTGGAGGCCACCTCTGGGTCAAAGGTGAGTGTCAGTGTTTGTCTCCACGGAGACTGTTAACATTGAGCATGTTTTATTTGTGTTAGTCAGTTTTACTGTAAGAAGAGGAAAATTAATCCTAAAACACAGTCAAAATGTTTTTTTTTCAGGTTTTCTTATTTGACGTTTATTGTAACCGACCGAGCATTTCTTTTTGGAGTAGCGAATTTATGAGCTCATGTTGATAAACTGGTTTAATTAACTCTAGAAGACATTATCTCATTCTGATTAACGACCACAGAGAGCAATAACCTAGTCATTTTTCAAGCATAATAAAACTCAAGTACACATCCTCTGGACAGGGGTGCGGTGCACAGTATGCATCTTTGTGATAGAGTTGTTTCCACAGTGATCGTGGAAACTTTTGCTGCAAACATGTTTTGTCACTGAATCTGGGACACACCACAGAAGTACAGGATGGATAAAATGACAGAAAAATGATCAGTTTCAGTACAACTTAATATTAGAGGCACATATTACTCTGGATGTGAATGTGTGAATACTTGCTGATTGAAAATGATGTGGGATTTTTTTGTTTCTTTGAATCTGAATATGAAAATACACTAAATATCTTTGGGTGCACTGTTGATCTTACAAAATGTTATGTTGGGCTCTTGTAGCTTGTGAGGGACATTCTTAACTAATGAATTTATTTAATACACCAAATAATTGAGAAATTGACGAGCAGATTGACATAAAGAATACTACTTTTTCCGCATGATGATTGTTCTCTGTGACTGACTCATCTTGTCTATTTAAGACTCTGTATGAGGAATTGGATGTGCATATTTGTCCCCTTAACATTTGTGACCTCTTTTTATCCAGCTGGTCAACCTGATAACTCCTGGAATTTCTTTAGAGAAGCATCTGAGAAAAAGTGCCATGGGATTTTTACAGAGAAAAAGAAGTCTGAAATGACCTTGTCTAAAAATACGCCTGATTATAAATGGATGCACGCATCCACAGGAATAGCCAGTTGGTATTTCCTCTTTTCATACTGGGTGTTATAAGAAGGAAGTTCCAGGAAATTAGTTATTTTTCTCTTTCCAAAACCCTTCTCCCACTGGGCAAAAAACCCCACAAACACTCACTAATATCTGGCTTTTATCTTTAGTGTGAAATGTTAATCGACATTTATTCCCGGAACAAATAACTGTAGCAGTCACACATATTTATCGGCTCCAGCTCCAATCACCAGTGATGAAAACATAACGCGTGTTAATAAAGAAAATCATTAGGAATTTGGACAGTTATTTTAATTTATGAACATACAAAATATATGATTAATATGCTCTCCTTAGAGCCACCAGGCATCAGTCAGACAACAGTCATTTTACCTCATTGATCTTTGTAAAACTTGATAGAAACAAAATAAGTCATCAAAACCATCTTTGTCAGTCTTTCCACTGTTCCAACAATCATCAACTCTGGTTTCAGAGTTTGAAAGTGAGACTGAATAAGTAATGGATAAAAAAAGTGAAGTAACCACCATATCATTTTCACTGTTTACTAACCCTGTGTCAAACAGCGTGTCCGTGATGTCAAACGTGACACAGTAGGGAAAAAAATCCCCAAAACCCCAGAAAGGCCAATGCAACAACACGGCACACTCACAAGGGGAAAGGAGTCTATTGCCTATGTATAGCAGGTTTTGCCATGTTTAACATATTTGCATATTTCTGGTGGGGAAAGGGTAGAAGTAACTTAATTTTGCAGGTGTATTCCCTCTGCATGGTGGAGGGTAATGTCATGTATACACCAGTAGTTCTCAGGATTTTTCTGTCATGGCCCTTTCTGATGTAAAAACAAATTTATTGTCTCCCTTACTCAAGTAAACTGATTTAATTTATCAGTCTTTAACAATATTAGGGAAAGTACGGGTAAAACAAGCCAAGTTGAATTTAATATAAACCACATTCATTCAACAACATTTTGTTTCTCACTTCATCTCCACACAATACTAGATCCACAACTTCTCAGTTTGAGACTGCTGGTATCTACAATACTCCTCACTATTGATTACTGTATGTTACGTCTGGTGAACAGAGTAAATTTGCTTTCTGTTCTTCAGCAAAGCCACCGCATAATCAAGTCTTTTGGTTTTTTCTTTGCTCTCTACAGGGCACCAGAGGTACGGGGAAAGTACACAGTTTTGGCAAGAGGGATCATGCTATTAAAAGAAACCTCAACATCCCCGTGGTGGTGAGAGGCTGGCTCTATAAACAGGTGAGCTGGGCTTCCTCTGCTTGGGAGTCTGAAAGCAAGACCCTACCTGTCACATATTAAGAGCGCATGTTGAAGTGTAAGATCTAGAGCTCTCAATTGAAAAGCCACAGTGCATTTGATTATCATAGTGGGCATATCTATAAAGGGGAGACTCGTGGGTACCCATAGAACCCATTTTCATTCACATATCTTGAGGTCAGAGGTCAAGGGACCCCTTTGAAAATGCCCTTGCCAGTTTTTCCTCGTGAAAATTTAGCATAAGTTTGGAGCGTTACATGGCCTCCTTCCTGACAAGCTAGTATGACGCGGTTGGTACCAATGGATTGGGCGCTACAATTTAAAAATCAATGCAAGTTGCGTTAAGGCATTAAGGAAATTAGTGGCATTAAAACAAATTTGTGTTAAGAAAGAAAAGAAAGAAAGATATTGAACTTTATTAGTCCCACAGTGGGGAAATTCAGTTTTACACTCTGTTGTTCACAGTACAAGTCATAGTCATATCATGTCAATGGAGAGATGTCAGAGTGAGGGGGCTGCTCCTGACAAGCGCCCAGGCGTTGGGGGTTTGGTGCCTTGCTCAGGGGCACCTCGGCAGTGCCCAAAAGGTTAACTTGCACCTCTCCAGCAACCTTGGTCCATGGGGGATTTGAACCCGGGTCCTCCACATCCTAACCCAAGTCCTTACGGACTGAGCTACTGCCGTTAACGCCTCATTATTGCATTAACTTAGACAGCCCTAGTAAAATCATGTTCTATGAATTGTAACATTTACAAAATGAATGCTCATACTGCCCTTACAAAACCATTTTAATGTGGAGTGTTTTATGAGAGCACATGATCTTACAGCGCTGAGTTAAATGCAGAGGCTGCAGCTTTGTGCCAAGCACTGCAAGTAGAAAATAAACGTATTAATTCACTTATTGTTCTAATCATATGTGTAAAGCCTTCTCTCCTTCGATTGGTCGCTGCTAAGCAGCTCCGTATTCCCAAACTACATTTTTTTTTATTAAAAAGTGGATGACAATGTGTTCCTGTAAGGAGGATTTCTAAGCACAGTGTGTTGCGTTTCTCCCTTCACCTCCAGGACAGCTCTGGAATGCGACTGTGGAAAAGGAAGTGGTTTGTTTTGTCAGACTACTGCTTGTTTTACTACAAAGGTGAGTCTATGAAAAGTGCACTTGGCCAAAGTTTAACGGACAAGAACCAAAATGGTCTCACAATCATGCATGTTCCCCTCTGAGGGAAGGTTAATTTCTTAATTAATGACCGCTTATAATTAGTTGTGTGACATATCTTGCTATCTCTTCCTCCCACTTCTCCTTCCTTATTAACTTGAGTGTTTTATTATGGGATGTAATCTGTGCTTGTGTTGCCAGAGCATCCACTTCCTCTCCTCCATTAATCATACTGAATAATAGATAAGCCACATGTCACCTAGTGCCACATGCAGCCACATGGCCTCGACCAGACAGGAGTTACCCATGAATTATGCCTCGCTAATTTTCCTGCTGTTCATAAATCTGCTGTAAACATCGTAAAAGTCCTTGGCAGGATTAAATGTAGTTGATTTGGATGTTTCAATACTCTGTGTGTGTGTTCTTGCTTCACAGACAGCCGAGAAGAAACAGTGCTCGGTAGCATCCCGCTGCCCAGTTACGTCATCGCACCAGTTGAGCCTGATGACCACATAAACCGCAAATACGCTTTCAAGGTAACACTGAAGTGGCATTTAATCAGATTTATGACAGTAGTTATGAAGTCTATGTGTAACCAGCAAAACTTGTTTACCACTTAGCTAGAATAATCATTACTGCATCACTGTTTGGTAGCAATCCTCGCTTACTGTGGTCTCTGTAACACAGGAAGGGTATTACTTTAATGCAAATCTCCTTTTTTTTGTTTTCTTCAGATTTGATTGATGATTTACTGTTAGGTAAATCAGGTGGGTGTTGAACTTGAGTACCAACTGAAAAGTGTCTGTTACATCAAAAACAGTCAAGATGGAATCAGGTCATATAGTTTGTTTATTGTTTAGTGAGATGTTTTCTTATTTAAAGGGGACCTGTAGGGTAATGTGATGATGTCACCAAGTAACGCAACTGCATAATACCTGCCTAGCGGCTAGTTTGATACACCCTCAAACAAAGCTAGTTAGAGCGGAGCTGTAGCAGAGTATGAAGAGTTTGGTTTGATTGACCAATCACAACAGAGAGGGCCAGCTGACCAATCAGAGCAGAGTGGGCTTTTTGGGGAGTATGCACCTGAAAAAGAGCACAAAAGGTCCTCTTTAAATTCTAACCTTTCTCTTTATAGATCGTTTCATTCATGCAAATGTTTATGGCTGCTTGTATAACAGTAAGAAAACAAACACTGATGTGTTAAAGAGGTTCGGCTTATTTTGGTGTTTGTTGGTTTTGTTGAAATTCAAACTCAAAGTAAGTTAGGGCGGAAAGTATTGTTTTGTTGAAGCAGGTATTGTTTTGCATTTCTTTTTGGAAAATTTTAACTTGATAAGATTTTGCATGCAACTCAGCTTTTGATATTCATGCAGACTTCTTTATGAAGTCCAGTTGTGTGGAGTCTGATGGAACGTCTGACCTCCTGGTCGCTGGTCCTTTTTAAACACAAACCCAGTAGTGTTACAGTGGATGGCTACAGTGCAACCCTTTATGTATTCTGTTCACTTGTGCGTGGTCTGAGTTTATTAACCTACTGTGAGAAGGGTCAGACGTACATTTCCCTCTGTGTTTCTGTAGCCCTACCAGTGTGCTGCAGAGGCTGCATCAGTGCAGTCTTCAACGTGGTGTGCACAGTCCAAGAGCTTTTCATTCATTGAAATCTGAATGGCACATCCAGTAGCTCCCATGTTATACTGCACCCAACAGAGCCAGCTCGCATTTGAAAATAGTGTATTTTGTATTTAAAAACCTGCGACAGAACTTTTCCTTGCATGTGGCAACGTCTTTTCTCTCTTTTCCATCTGTGAATTCTGCCAGAGGACAGCAGGGATTTATGTCTTTTGGTTACAGCAAGAGTGTTACCATTATCCAGCTCCTCCTTTGTGGAAACACAGAGCTTGTTGCAAAGAACAATAGTGCCTGAATGTTTGATGCACCACTGCAGCTTCAGGGCATTCTGTTGCAATCCTTTCAGCTCCTTTGTACTTGGGCTTTTGTTCTTGGATTCTGTGCGTGTGAGTGCGAATGTGTGGTACATGTCTCCTGTGTTTTAAATATCATATTACATACAATGGAATTTGTATGATAATTGTGCTGCTAGAGTTATTAATTATGCATTCAGCCTGTTCACCGTCTCCTCCCACCACTTGCTGGGGAGTATGCAGTATGTAAGGTTAGGTGAGCTCTGCTGTACCACCCTGTATTTAAGAGCTCTCTATTCCCACCATGCATTAAAGAGCAGCAGATTTCATTAAGCGTATCTGAGGTGCTTTGGAAATTTTCCGTTACTGCTGATTAAGCATGACAGCAGCTCAGTAGATCAACAACAGGATGTTTCAGCCTGTTGGAGATGCTGACAGACTACAGTTTGTATTGAAATAATGAGAGATTGTGACACTAAAATTATTCTCTAAGTCAATTTCATTAGCAATTGAATGGAGAAGATATAAGAAAACAGGTTGTGTAAGTCAGTAGAGGTGGGAGAAAAAAATTCATACAGCATAGTCTCGGGATAGTCTGTGAGGCAATATTGTGTCAATACACAGATGTCAATATGGATATTTTATTATATAAACTATTAACCTCTTAACAATCTGACAGTGAGCCCAGCCGCTAGTCTCGCTCAGGTTGTTGCAGGTTCAATCTTAAAGCTAAAGTGAAGCTGTTATCATATGAAACTAGAAATTCTGAAGAATCGATTGGAACCAAACATGTCATTGTTTGCTTGTCATGAAGAATGCTAAATAATGCTCCAAAACTATGCTTAATTTTGGTGAGGAAAAACTGGCCACTTGACTTCAAGATATGTGAATGAAAACTCTTGAGATGATTGAGGTGAAAACTGTATCTCATTAGATAAAACAGATGTTTGGCAAACTGCATAATTTGCAGTTGAAAAAAGGTAATAAATCACAATATATCTTACTCAGCTTGCAAAATGTTTAAAATCACAATAAGATCGTATCGTGACATAAACCAACAGTAGGCAGAATGTTTTTGGCATCATTGGGCAAAAACTCCATAATAAAACTTTCAGCATATTATAACTCAAGTGCTCTGAGAGAAAACTAAACTTCTGCAACTCCTCATGGCTGTTTTCAGGCTTTAAAAAATCTAGCCCGTGACAGAAGACTTTGACCAATCACAAGTCATTTCAGAGAGAGAACATTTCTATTGGCTGTGCTCTGGCTGGTGGGCGGTGCTTGGTATTTCCTCAACTGATCTCAACATGGCTTCCGAGTCACAAACTTTCTCATTTTACAGCTAAACAGTAACTAGAAGATGTTTATAAAAACATTTAGAAAGAAAGAAAAGAAAGATATTCCTTTATTAGTCCCACAGTGGGGAAATTCAGTTTTACACTCTGTTGTTCACACACAGAGGGGGAGAAATAATCATTACATTACATCATTTAAGGGGAGAAATAATCATTACAGTAACAGAATATTGATTCATATTTGATTGATTCATATTTGATTCCAGTCTGACCGCTTGATTGGAGTGTGTTAGTGATTGACAGCTGCTCAGAGACAGCAGGCTCCAGCTCGGCTCTGATTGGTTATTTTCCTCCGGTCTGTGAAATCTTGTAGATGCCATTAGGAGAACCAGAGGACACAGAGGAACATGATTTTTTTCAGATTACTTGTCTCATGCACTACTCTCAGGATATAGTGACTGTACTGCAGGTTTAAGTATCGTGATGATATCGTATTACTGGGCCACTGGTGATTCTCATCCCTATAAGTCAGTGCAGTACTTCTCTGAAGTATTTATATAAATTTTTTTCACCTTCTCTGAAGCACCAAAGCCGCGATGCCACAACGATGTGTCTGATTGAAGTGTCACAGCATTTTCGATGCTGCCACTGTTACTCCCTACTCCTTGTTTCTGTGATGACTCTACAGCCATAAGATCACAGATCTGCGCTTTCTTATTGAGTCAGCAACTTCCTGTTGTTTTCTGTTGTACTCTTTTTCTCATTTTTGCTCATCTCACTGTGTTTCTTTCATTCCCTGTTGGTCAATTGCCTCCCATTGTGACCCGGTGTGTGTGCACGGGCGGAGTGAGTACTGTTCTCTGCGGCCGGGCGTCCTCAGTCACGCTGGCTTCCTGTCTTGCATGAATAGGTATTTGATTTCACTCTAGCCTCATCAGTGGACTGCCATCCTCAGCTCATTTTGTTTCACATCATGCTAGCAGCTGCTGAATGCACATTTTCTAAATGTGCATCAAAAGCTCATCATGTACAGATGTGACTGCAGTCAATGCCAGAGCACACAGGGAGCCATTAGTTTTAGTAAACAGCTTTAATGTGATTTTTTTTTTTGGGACAGAACTGAACTTTTGTTGTACATGTACAGTACAGTCAAGTATTTGGACAGTGACATATTTATTGTTGTTTTTACACAGTACTTCAGCAAAATGGACCCATTTTGGGTGAACAGTGTAGGTCCTACACAACGGCACATTAGCCAGTTAATCATTTTTATAAATGTGGTCAATGGGTAGAACAAGACACATGGCCATGGTCACTCTTTTGATCAGTGTCATAGCTGTGTATGCTCAGTGGCTCTGGTATTTGTCTTGTCAAGCTGCGCATCAGTTATCACATCCTCATCCTCATCAGAGTGGAGGGATGACAGGGTTTCACACTCTTCCCTGATTTCATCGCATTTCTTTGGATGTTTGTTTCCATTAGTAATCTGCCTCCTACTGTACATGCATTTATTTTACATTGTTTTACAAAAGAAAATACAATATGAACTGTTAACTTGTTTGTCTACATCTGTTTTGAAGCAGGTCCCTTGTTGGGGACTTTGCACAACTTGCCTAAAGATTAAAGATTTTTTTATTGGAGTGATACGTTCACTTTACAGTCTTCAGAACGGATAAATCACGGTGATGATTTGCTGGTAACGGCCTTTTATTTTGAGAGGTTTTAAGAAATGAAAGAGGTCAAAGGCTGTATAAAGTTTATTCACTTTGAAGTTCAAAACTGACGGTGTGCAGAGCTGTAGTGATAAGTTGACTAATCAATCAGTCAGTCAACAGAAAAATAATCGGCAACTAGTTTGATAATCGATTAATTAAGTAATTTTTCTTGCAAAATTATCCGAAAATGCCATTTTCAGCCTCTAAAATATGGAGAGTTCCTGCTTTGCTCTGTTTTATTTCATATTGAAGTGAATACATTTGGATATTGATCTGACAAAACAAGGTATATAAAGACATCACCTTGGACTTTAAGAAACTGGGATGGACATTTTTTACTATTTTCTGACATTTTATAGACCAAACTGGTAGAGCTCTATTTGTGAGGATAAATATGATAAATCAGAGTTGCATTTCCATAATTACTAAGACTTTTTTCTTTGTCATTGGATATATTCTTGCAGATTTTGTTTATTAAGCATGTTGTGGTTTTGAACTTGGTGAAGATTATGCTCTTTCCACATATATGATGCAGCTTAGTCTTGTGTTGCGGATGCTCTTCTGGTACTGTTGGCAGCTGTTCATGAAATTTGTTATGGTGAAGTTACAAATAATGTAAAATAATTTTAACAATAATAACTTCATTTGTACAGCATTAAAAAAATCACAAATGTTAAAACAAACTCAAGAAGACAGTAAAGAGACAGTAAAATACAGCACACAGTTACAAGGTGAACTTATAATTAGGTGGTTGTACAGCGGACACCCACTGTCAGGTGAAAAGGCATTTCTGTAAAATGTGTCTCATGACAGGATTTAAAAGCAGAAACAGTGTCAGCAGATCAAATACTAACTGGAAGACTGTTCCAAAGCTGAGGTGCCAGTACAGCAAAAGCTTGATCACCCTTTGACCTCAACCTGGACTCTGGAACAGCTAGCAGGCCTAAACCAGCAGATCTGAGAGGCCTTTTTGGACAGCAAGGAATTAAAAGTTCACTGATGTACGATACTCTGTCGCCCGGCCATGTCGAGCCATGTAAGTCATAAGTATTATAGATTTTAAAGGAGTTCTGCATAGTCTGAAGTTTAGCTGTATCTCAAGCTCTGAGGCACGAAACAGCATGCATCTTACACAAAAACATTGATTGTGAATATACTCTATGCAGCATGTTTAAACATTTTTTGCAGATTTAAAATGAGAAGCATGAATGTGAGGTAAGAGGAATTTTTCATTTGTGGTGTAAACAATAGGAGATAAAATACTCAATAGCTGTGAAACTGTCCAAAAAGGTGCTGAATGCTCCTTTACTATGGTACAGACATCAAGCTGTTAGGACAGATTCACACCACCACATAGAAATAACAAAGCATAAGCTAATGTTTATGGTGTGTGGTTATTATGTGTATCCTGATCAAAGTGATGACAGATGCCTTTTCGTTGCTGCTGTACAGCTTTCTGCAGTTGCTGTTTAATTACTGTGTGCTAAAGATTGTATATTTTTGCTGAAGCTTTTTTTTTTAAAAAAGCAGCTTGAAAACATAACCTGTGCTGTGCTGTTTTTCTTGCCAGAAACAGCACAATGTTCACATTGTTTCTGCTGCAGCACTTTGCTCCCTCCCTTTTCTTTGTTTCCAGTAAAATGCTGCTGTAAACTTTGTCCTCACTGAGTCGACAGCTGTCAGTCTCGGTGAACAAGAAAGCAAAGTTTTTCACTCATGGCAGCTTTTTCCTGTCATCATTAAGAAGTTCTCACATCCTTCCTCTGTCTCCATCTCTTTCTCTTTGATAGGCGAGCCATACAGGAATGCGCTCCTACATTTACAATAAGAACTCTGTGATTGGCTCACAGGCAGAACACTGCGGGATGCGGACATATTTCTTCAGTGCAGACACACAGGAGGACATGAATGGCTGGATCCGGGCCATGAACCAGGCTGCGCTGATGCAGCAGAGTCACACTATAAAGAGGTTGGTCTCGCTCTACAGAATAGGATTCATTACTCCTATTGGCTCCTACCTTCCACTGGTAACAGCATCTCGCCTTCTCTGAAGCACAGCTCCGTCCATGAACTGGATATGTCTTGAGATAGTATTAAGGGAAACTGGGTGTCACAGTAATCACCTGTTTTGCTAGAGCATCATGTGTTGAGGTTTTATGCATCAACTACATTTGTCTACCACATTAATATCAGCTTCATAACTGAAATTTGTTCCCTTTTTTTGCCTTCATGTGCTTTATTTTAATGATATGAACAGCCCTTCACAGCTTGTTCTTCCCTGTATATATTGTGTGTGTGTGTGTGTGTGTGTGTGTGTGTGTGTGTGTGTGTGTGTGTGTGTGTGTGTGTGTGTGTTGCAGGCCACCGCCAGCTTTCTACAGCAGTAATCACAGTGTGCAAAGCAGATTTGTCAGTGGCAGAAATAGTCTGCAATACAGTCTGATACTCTGTGACTGTGCATCTGCGGTAAACACATTTAGACATCATAGATTAGCTGGATGTGCTGCATGGATTGAATGCTCTGTGCAATAATGCCACCTAGAGGCCAATGTAAGTCAGCACTCATGAAAGTTTTATTTGGAAAGCACTCATTGTTCCATGTGATGGTTTTAGTTTGTTCCGTAGGAGTGAAACATGAATTATATGAAATGCTTTGCAGTAATGAAGTAATGATAAATGCTAACAGTAAGCAATTTGTGTCAGTTCTGTGCAAGGTGATCGCTAAACTGAATCTACCATGAGAACATGTACCTCAATCAGCTTAAACTTATTTAATCAGCTTTAACTCATAAAAATTAGGGTTGTCATTTTATTAAAATAGGTAAGCGCTAATTTATCATGCATGTTTTTGGTTTTATCTGTTCAAAATGTACCTTCAAGGGAGATTTTTCAAGTATTTAATATTCTTATCAACATGGGAGTGGGCAAATATGCTGCTTTATGCAAATGTATGTATATATTTATTATTGGAAATCAATTAACAATACAAAACAGTGACAAATATTGTCCATAAATCCTGATAGATACTGCATTTAGCATAAAAATATAAAAAGAAATAAAGAGTGGCATACTACCCGAAGCAGAAGACAGAAGTCGTTTCTGTTCCCTGGGGATTCACTCTGCAAGCATTGTTCAGAAACTTTACTCTCTATTGAAAACTACAGATGGAAAGTTATTGAATAACTCCCCACGGTCTCTGAGCTTTTCTGAGAGACACGCCGTAATGAATCTGACCGCATGCTCTCTGTAAATGAAATGGGGAATTACCTTTAGGGTCACATAAAGTTAATTTGCTTGTCCATTGTGTTTTTTATCCACCACTTAATTCTATGTAATTCCTTGTTTCAAAATAGTGCTGCATTTCATCATAATATACGGTAAAGAGGGGGGATTAGATGATGGTTTAAATAACTGAACGGGTGTGTAGTAGTTGAAAGATGAGGTACTTAAACGCTTCACTGCATACTCCTCGTCTGCTGTATAAAGCCATTTATTTCAATTGTCTACACACAGGACCAAGTTGTGTTGATATATTTAATCATCTTGTCTCCTTTTTTCAGAGAGGTGGAGAATCCAAAGAAGGCTGTGCAGCAGGCTGTCCCACAGACCAACCATGTCCACAGCAACCAGAACTCTTCTCAGCCAGAAAGCCTTCGCAGGACAGACAGAGAAGATCCTCCAGATATCCAACTGGCTCACAGAGACGAGGTGAGGTGTGGATTAGAGGTCCAAGGGAGGCCCAGCCAGTCAGCTGCAGAAGAAAGACTAGAAAGACTCTCTCCAGACTCTGTCGACAGTACTGCCCACAAGAACGGACAGCCGGCTGTAATCCAAGTGGCTCTGCCACCAGAGCAGAATGGAAATCTTGTCTATCAGAGGGGCTTTGTTTCACGGGCAGATACTGAGAAACATGTGCAGAGGAAGAATACGCTGGCGCAGGTGGAGCAGTGGGTCAAAGTTCATAAAGGCGACCCACCAAAGAGGTCAGTTTGAATCTTTAACAGCAGCATGAATGATGAGTAAATGCCTCCCTCTAGTGGCTAATGTGAGGACTTATGGAAATATGATATTGTTTATATGAAAGTAAAAGACATCCATGTGTTTTGTGTCGCAGTGCTCCCTCTGCTGAGTACAACCTCCCTTGGCGGACTCCTCCATTAAAGCCCAAAGCCAGCACAGCAGACGCCACCTATCAGTCGTTGCCAAAGTCTCCCCGTCTCCCGTCTGGCAGCAACTCTCCTCCAGCAACATGCAACCTGCCCAGTGACTACAAGTACGCCCACGACCGGCTCAGCCACTTCCGCATGTCCACTGATGAGCGCATGGCCACCAAGGAGGGGATGGTGTGGCAGCTGTACGAGTGGCAGCAGCGGCAGCAGTTCCGTCACGGCAGCCCCACCGCTCCTATCTACACCGGTCCTAACTTCACAGACTCTTCGTCTTTTAGAGTTACCGTGGAGATGCCACGCTCCATTTCTGTCCCTCCGTCCCCGTGCGAAGTCCCACCGTCAGTCCCCTCATCTTTCAAACCCCTGTCACCTCGCAGGCCACACACTCCTTCAGACAGACGCACAGTCAGGCCCCTGGATGAAGTGGCACCCGGGGACAGCACAAGATCCAGCTCCCCCGGCCATATTTGTGCTCATCTTTCTCAGGTAATCTTCCCCAGGCAATTAACCTTATTGTTGTAATATGAAATACAAAACAGCATTTACTTTTTCCCCAAAGTCTGAGAAGGAGAGTATTATATGTAGTTATAAATACTCTATAAATTGCTCAAATACTGTGCAGTATACTGTAGTGTCAGAGAGATATATTGAAAGAATGACATTAATGCATTTTGTTATTAATCACTTTGATGTTTTATATTATGTATTATAGCTAGGATAGCAAACATGCAGCCTTGTCTAGGAGTAAGTTATCCATGTAGATCAACAAGTCAGCATTACTCTCTGTAAAACTGTTGTGTACTGATTACCTTGATGTTAAGACATTTTTATGTCCATTCAAGCATTTTAGCACCATTTTACAAATAATTTTCCATACTAATGCCTGAAAATGCTTATCACATGACCATTCACGTACACTGGGCATGCATGCTGATGTAAACAGGAAACAGATTAGTCTACTCTGTGTGGTTGCTTAGTTACAGAATAATGCCTTGCCTCCTGTGCATGCAGGCAGTAGTATCATTATATTGTATAGTGCAGCATTTAACTGGACAACAGCTCCATTTCAGGCGTTCTAAAATGCCAGAGTAGTGTGAACATTAGGCGTAAAGGTAGCAAAAGGAAGGCATTTTAAAACTAAAACCTATTAATGTGGATGCAGCCTTCGAGGATAATGCTAGACTTATTTCATATTTAGTAAATATCAACAAGTACCATGAAAATCATCCTACTAAGAAGTATTGTCCATGTAGCCACAGGCCGGCTGATGTATTTATTCAGTATGATGAGCATGGTCAGTGTAGTTAACTCCTTTTAGGAAATACAGTAAAAGAAGTTTTTTATTTAAACTACATTTACAGGACATTGGCCAAGTCAGTGGTGACTGAATACTGGTGAGCTGTCCTGATTAACCCTAGTGCTGAAATGACTTGTCAATTAATCCATTACTCAATTGACAGAAGATTTATCAGCAACTATTTTGCTAATTGATAATTTTTTTGCATCCATTGTCAACCAAAACCAAATTATTCTGTGATTTAAGATTCACCAAATTGATGCTTTTCTTAGTTTTTATGCCTCTGCGCTGGCAATAGCCATGGCCAGGGGCATTATGTTGTCATGTTGTCTGTCTGGTACATTCTGGTGAACACGATATCTCAGAAACACTGGAGGGAACTTCAAATATGACATAAATGTCTACTTAGACTCAAGGATGCGCTGATTTGATTTTGATGGTCAAAGGTCAATGGTTGAGCTCACAAAACAGGTTTTTGGCCTCACTTCAAGAAAGCATATGCTAATTATGGGAATTTCACACAAATGTCTAACAGGATAAAAGGATTAAGTGATGACATGTTGGACAGACATGGATGTAAACTGCAACTTGATTGGTTGGTGGAGGCATGCAGCCGTTAGATGGTAGTTCTAGTTTTTCTGTTGGAGTTCTGTTATTTTACTAATGGGTCAAGGGTGAAACCTGTAGGATAAAGGGTTTGGATAATGGAGGGATGGGAGTCTCACCCTTGATGAATTTCTGCGCTGATACTCAGTCGGTGGTGCTCTAACACTGTAATACTGGCACCCAGTAAATGTCATTGGCATAGGACTGAAGCAAAATGTGATGATTCACATGTAGTGAGCCAAATGACAAAGGTCTCATTCTCAGGGGAGGTTTGGATAGTGGATGTGAGGTATCTATTGATGTCGACTGAAAAGGATGTTGTGAGCTCACAGGGACGCCATGGGAAGATTAGCACGAGGAGCTTGAGAAGGCTCTGACTTCACACACTTTGATGCTCATGTGAATCATTCGCAGATTCACACAGTCCACACCCAGGCCCTCTCCACAGGTGGTGCAAGCGTGTGTGAGTAAAAGCTTGCTACTCCGCCGTTCCCCAATCCGTCGTAGCGCTCAGACAGCACCACCGCCGCCGCAGGAGACGGAGCGAGGGGCCGTCCTGTCATCCACTCCCGGCGCTGTCTTCCCACCACACCCTCCACATGTGAAAAGATCTCCCTCCAAACCATCACCACATTTGCCAACACACACAGGCCTCACAACCGACCCGATGGCCTTGCACAAGTAAACAAAGTGTCACAGATGCGCCATCATTCACATCAGTGTCAAGACACTAATTATAACCATAAAATACAGTGCCGCACAATTATGGAAAACCCTTCAGAAGAAGATACATTTTTAACAAAGGGAGCCACAGTGACAATGTTTATGGGAACTAAATTTAGTGTGCAGTGAACTTAGTTTTGGTGCATCCAGCATCTTTGAGGCTGATGGTGCTCTCTGGCTGGAGTGCGCTTAAGTAATAGCGATCTGTATACCTCTGTGGAATATCATTAAGAAGTATGTTTTATTAGTAGCTAATCCAATTTGCCCAGGGCTCCTCAGCACCCTATAAACATCTCTACTGTATCTCAAACATCAGCAGCGGTCTCTTTCTTCTGATCTCGCATTTAAATAAAAAACCTATTATACAGCAAAAAAATAGTGGCATGGGAATCTCAAAGGGAATGGCTTACAGTGCTTCTCTTGCTGGTAGCAAACAAATGTTATTTTAAGAAAGCAGGTTTAGTATAATTTATGTGTAGTTAATTAAATCTCTTGTTGTTTGTGTCCTTTTAAGGTTCGGTGGTGGGCCTGGTTTTCACTAATTCTGTGTGTTAAGCAAAAACGTCAGATTTCCCAAGCCCTGTAGCGTCTCAAACTCAGGGCTCACCTTGTTTAGGATAAGAGTAGGAGTGATGAAAGGGAGAAAAGGATAGATGAAAAAAATAAATCTGCTGTGTAGTCAAATTTGTTTGCAGACTCTGAGGCAATGGTTTAACTTTGATTCAGTGTGATAAAGTGGTTTATCTTTCACTTCCAACACTTGCATATTGAAGATTAGTTCATTGAATTAGACATTCTGTTTGATTTGACTCTGTAAGATCAGTAATAACAAGTTGATGAATATTGTTTCTCCGCAGGCCTCCCAAATAGAGAGAAGGTCCATGCCAGCCATGGGCTACATCACACACACTGTCAGTGCGCCCAGCTTACACGGCAAAACGGTATGATCCTGTTTATTATGTTCACAACATAACTCGGTTTCATTATTAAAGATATCTGTCATATACTGTAATTTTAACTAGGGCTGTCAAAGTTAACACGATAATAATGTGGTAACACATTAAGGCAACTTGGGATTTTCAGGTTGTAGCGAGCTCAGTTTTGAAACTTGAAGGAAGTTAGAGAAGGCTCCAAACTCATGCTACATGTTGGCAAGTTAAAACTGGCAAGGCCATTTTCAAAGGGGTCCCTTGACCTCAGAGCTCAAGATAAGTGAATGAAAATGGTCACCACACTGACACGCTGACAACAGTTGGTGCCTGTTGGGCTGCAGGTTGCCATGTATGATTTGAGCATATTTTTTTTTATGCTATATGCAGTATCTGTGAGGGTTTCTCATTGACAATATTTGTCAATGTTTTGTGTTATTAATTGATTTCCAATAATACATACATACATTTGCATAAAGCAGCATATTTGTTCACTCCCATGTCAATAACAGTATTAAATACTTGACAAATCTCCCTTTAAGGTTCATTTTAAACAGATAAAAATGTGCAATTAATTGTCGTTAACTATGGACAATCGTGCAATTAATCGCAATAAAATATTTTAATTGATTGACAGCCCTAGCATTAACATAGTCCAGTATTCTCGGAGAGGAATAGCTAAGGCTCATCTTGGTGACGGTATCAAGATGTGGAATCTGGAGCTGACCGGCTCCTGTAAAACTGGTTTAAATGTTATGCCATTCGATGTTTGTTTTGGTGTTATCAGCTCTGATAACCCTTATCTTCCAATAGCACAATAAATCATCCTCCCAGCTACTGTAGTTCAGCTACTGTACTGCCCAGATGGTTCTCAAGTATTTTCTCTCATCCCGCCGGCCCCCTAAACCCGGGCTTGGCTGCAGCCAGAGGAGCTGACTCTGCTCCTCATTCAGCTTCGGAGGCACCAGGCCAAGATGGCTGCCGTGCATAGCCCCAGCGACGCATTTGCTCACCTGCAGCACCACCAGCACAACGGCCTTCTAGGCCCCAGCATGCAGGTCAGGGGCCATCGTACTTCCCTAACCTCCTCTGCGGCACACTGCCACAACCCCTGCCAGTGCATCGTGGTCCCGCTGTCCCCAGCCAATCCCACACATTACCTCCCTGTCATTCATAAGACTGTGCGATCTGTTGGCGTTACTTGGTTGTCTTGTTCATTCAACCATTTTGGCATGGGCTATATTTCACCTCAGACTGTCCAGATTGCCTTTTACCAGCTTTATAGTTGTTGTCACTCATCCACTGTGTTTAAAAGCTTCCAGGAGCTTGTGTTATACTATTTGTAAAAGTAATTTGCCATATTTGAAGCATGTTGCTTGTCAACTGTGCCTGAATTTTATACTTTCCTTTGTTTGACACACATCTAAGCCTGTACAGCCACAAAAAGCACATGTGTTAATATTACATTTCTGTATACTCTGGTATATCTTTGGTGTTGTCATTCTGAAGAAGCCATCAGTCTCGCTTAGCAGCCTGTTCACAGAGCTTTGCTGTGAGACTGGAAGACCACAGTGAAGTTGCAGCGCTGCTCAGTAATGACAACTCCACCCAGTTTTTAACATCCAACTCTTCTCTGACCATCATCCATGCTTATGAAAAAACGTAAACACTTGGTTTGACCACATGTCATGCACAAGACCTGTGCATGAGGTCAAACACGAGGCATTAAACCAGTCCAACAATTACACCATTACTTAATTACAGTTTGGCTTTACTAATTATAGCTACAAATTCAGAGGTAGGAAAGTATACTGTAATTGGGACCAAGTTAATTAAAGTTCTGTTAGCAGAGCCTGAACAGCAAGAAGACTCCTTATAGGAGTCATGTGGTCACCCATTCTCCTTTGCAGCTTCATTTCAAATGATTTATCTCTCCACTGCTCATTTAAAGGCTGATGATACTTACATACAACTGAAGAAGGACCTGGAGTATCTAGATCTGAAGGTGGGCCCCAACAAAGTAAATGCCACTTTATCCTTTTCATCCTCTTCTCCATCTCCCTTCTCTGGACTGCAATCTTGTTCTCCTGCTGCTGCCTCCAACATCTGCCTCCCTGTTTTCCCTCCTCCTGTCTTTCCTCTGTTCTGCACTGTGCTTTCTACTGGCTCCTTATGATGGAATTAACATGTATTTTAACCTTTTATTTTTGTTATGAAAATTATCTGTGTGAGGATAACAAATAGTCCAATGTGATAGCAGTGTTTGGTTTCTTGCTTAAAAGCTTCAATTGATAACTTTGTTATAAATATTGTTATAAACCTGTCACTATATGCTGACAGTAGTGCATAATCCGTGAAAAAAAACTTTCTCTGTGCCCTCCTAGTGTTCCTAATGGCATTTGCAAGATTTCACAGCACCTGAATAAAAACTACCAATCAGGACTAAGGAGTCTCCAGGCAGCTGTCAATCACTGCTCATGAAACTCGCAAACTCCGATCAAACTGTGAAACTAGACTGCGTTGATCAAATATGAATCAATATTCTGTTACTGTAATGCCTATTTCTCACCTCAGATGTTTTGAGAAGCATCTTGTAGTTACTGTTTAGTTGTAAAATGAGAATGTTTGTGACCTGGCAGCCATGTTGAAAACCAAACTCCGCCCACCACCTGGAGCAAACTTCCTCGTTTTTCAACTGAACAGTAGACTAAAACATATTTGTGAAAACACACAGAAATTGGCATTACAGTAACATCATCCTGAACTATATTTTCTTTAGCACAGTTTAATGTGATGGTGTTAACAGTGAACAGTGATTGGCAGCTGTTTTAGAGACTGCTTAGCTCTGATTGGTTGTTTTCCTTCAGGGTGGTGAAATCTTACAAATGTCATTAGAAGCAAAGGAAGACACATGTTTTCATAGATTATCTGTCTCATGCACTACTGTCAGGATATAATGACCTTATTGGCTCAAAGTCACCGACTGCAGCTTTAAGTAGAATTTCTGATGTTCAGTCTGCCACAGTATTTTTCCATTGGATCATAGTGCTGTACTTTCAGATGCGGTTAGGTCATCCTAACATGTGTTGTGTGAAGCTCATTGTGATGGGAATTGAAGTTTTTACAAGTACATGGCTGAATTGAGTCATGTGAACTCCAATTCCTGTGTGAATGTTACAAATCGTCTAATTGCGAAGGCCTATTACTGCTGTATCTGAGCAATCTGTCTCATTTAGCTCGCTACTGGCATATATTCCATTCACACCTATGCAAAGCATTTGATCCTAATTGATTTGTATGTTTAAACACCACAGTGCATTATGATAAATCTGGGTTGTGTTTTGGAGTGGAGGGAGGTCATCTGACCGTCCTGTAACTCCTCTCCATTTCCTGTTTCAAAACAGATCCAAAGTATTGACCCGATGATCGTTTCAGTACACAATGTGTTTGAAAACTCCACTCCACAGAGTTTTGGGTACTGTTGGAATGTAAGGACGGTGTGCATACAAACTGAATCAGACCATCCCACTGCTTTTCAAAAGGAATGCAATTCATCCCTGGAAATTATGCAGGATTTTGCAAATGGATACCTTGATCTGATCATTCACTGTGTGATATGACTGCCTTGAGACTTGAGATGATGGGAAGGAAGTTGTAATGGCAAAGGGCTTCCTGGCATGCTCCCAAGCGTTTGGGAATGTTCTGAATGTCTGTTTGATACCTTCAGTTTGCTATTGCTTTGCTTGTTAGAGTATAAGAGATGACCCAATGGTGCTCTTTAAGAAATATACTGGCAATGTCACACCTCATGTCTTAGGGCCTCTGGTTTCATCGTTGTTACTGGCACAAACAGACGATAACATGCATTGCGTGCTGTGTGTCCACCTTGGTCTGGAAAGAGTGCTACAGAAACTTAGTTTTATAATTGCAACGATGAACTGATTTTTTGGCAACTATAAAATTAATTGCCAACTATTCTGATAAATGATTAGCTGTTTTGAGTAATTTTTAAAGGAAAAAAAAGTCCAAATTCTCTAATTCCAGCTTCTTAAATGTGAATATTTTCTGGTTTCTTTACTCCTCTGTAACAGCAAACTGAATAACTTTGAGTTGTGGAAAAAACAAGACATTTGAGGACGTCATCTTTGGCTTTGGGAAACACATTTTTGACCGTATTCTGACATTTTGTTGACCAAACAACTAATCAATTAATCAACAGATTAATTTACAATAAAAATGCTCAGTTGCTGCAGCCTTATTTAGTATTGCAGTTACTTGCAAAAGACATTACAGAAAAGTTCAAAATTTGACTTTAAAGTTGACTTTCAACTTGTTGTTTGTTTTTTTCGGTTAACCCTCCCTGACTGGTAAACACCTGCGTCTTTCAAACCCAATGCATGAGAATGAGAATATAACAGGCTCCCTCCAGAACCACAGCATACATTTTAAAGCTGTTCTCAGGCTGTGTAGTACCCAACATGACTGGTAATTGCTTTTGACATGTAAAATAGGTGGAATGCCCCTTTAACTGAGTCTCCCATTTGCACTTTTCCATACAGCTGCGCTGGGTGTGGTGATGCTGATGTGGGTGTGGGTGAATATTCCACCCACACATTTCAGCTTCATGCATTACTAACAGTGAGATAATTATCTGGAGAAGCTCTGGATAGGACGCCCACACTGAGTCCCTGTATTATTATACTGATAGCAAAACAGAGACATATCATGAAGTCACTTTTAACTTCAATAAAACTGATTACGAAAGTATAGTAAACTGTATTAATGTCTCTGTAAAGACAGCAAACTCAACCAGAGAGTCCATATAGGGATATAATAGGCATATACAGGACCTAAAATAATGAAGTAAGTAAATAAGCACTCCAAATTTCATTTTTTTTTTTATTGGAACCCATTGGCTTAGTCTGACAATAGATAAGCCTCTAGCCAAAGTCCTCTGGGGTCTACGTGACATAAATTTTGTCATCAGCTGGTGTACACGTAGGCTCTATGCTATGTTTCATCCCTATGGAAGTTGCTAAATGGCGTCTGAAGCAAAAAACAAAACTTGACTACAAGTGATTTTGTACCCAGATCGCATCCATTGGGCCCATAGAGCAGGTGCAATAGCTTTTCCTTTAGCTCTGCCTCCCAGCCCTCAGATCAGGTGCAGTTTTGGGCTCATTCACATGAACTGAGGAAGGAAGTAAATCTGGATTCAGCAATTAGTGCATTTTACAACTTTTAAGACCTAATGATTTAAATAAGAGATAATCAAATGTTGGTATTGGAAAGTTCATTTACCTAAAAAAAATTAGCCACTAATTTACAAATATCTTTCTCAATGTAAGCCCACAGGAAAAAGGCTTTTTTGGCCCAATAGCATCACGTGACAAACACTTGAAGTACCACTGTTTGGCTGCTACTGTATGTAAAATTTGTTTTAAAGCCCAGCGCTCTTTGTATTTCTGGGGTTCCAGAAACCAGAACTCTTGTGATACCAAATATATTAATGCAGAATCTGATAATATTTTTTTATTATAGAGATTAGATTTTTATCCATATGGAAATGGGATTAGTTAAAAAGATATTAAATACAGTTTTATCTGTATAGGAGAGATCTCGATATTTTTGGTCATGCTGGTGGCTCTAGACTTAGCAACGTCTGTCTGTATGTTGGTCGACCACCTTGATCCAGACTGAATTATCTCACCAGCTACACGGTGGAATTTGGTGCATACATTCATGCCACCCTCAGCAAAACAATGTAGTCACTTTGGTGAGTCTACATGTAGCATCCAGTACTTGGGTTTATTACCAAAGACCTGAACCTGCCAAACATCATGCCTAACATCAGCGTGTCAGAATTGTTATCATAATGATGTTTGCATTTAACTCGAAGTACAGCCTCACAGAGTCGCTAGCATGGCTGTAGACTCAAAGCTGCAGACAGTTATGATTTGTCTGTTGAACTGAAATTTTACAGAAACAATGTTAAACTGGTATGAGGTCTGTTACATCCATAACACCATGGCTAGTGCAGGAACACACATGGAGCTCATTATTTTTCATTATTCCCACCTTTTAGTCTGCTATAAAGTCGTTCTGTAAAGGACAGAGGGTGTTGTATCCTGTACAGATTGTAAAACCCCCAGAGGCAAAATTGTGATTTGTGATTTTGGGCTATACAAAAATAAATTGGCTTGACTTGACTAGATACTGCCTTACCCCACCGCTATGAAACTAGAGGCCCTACAGTTGGACATTTATCAAGGTGATACAGCTTTTTGTAGTAGAAATAATGAAATAAAAGTTTACTTCAACCTTAAATCATTCCAATATAAATCAATATGTTTGAATTTGAATTATAAAATCATCATATATAAAGGAGTTTACTTAGCCAGTAAAGAGCAGCTTTGGGGTTTTTAGGGCTTCTCTGAACACAAAGATGCAGAAACTCACTCTGCATCGATGTTTTTGTGCTTCACAACGTTTTATTGTTTTTTTTTTTTTTTTTTTTGGTCGTGTGTTGTTGTTTTTTTTTCTTCATCATTTTATCTACTTCAGATCCATCCAGCTTGATTTGTCTAACAGGCCCACTGTATGCTGACACACAGCTGTTATTTGTTTCCTGGAAGTATTCAAGTAAAGGTTTTCAAAATATGTCATTTGATTACTGATATTAAACCCTTTATTTCATTTGGGAATTTCAGGTTAGTGGACGTGAGAGTTTGAAAGCGGAAAGACCACCGAGGCCTGTGAAGATAGCAGAAAGCGATGCTGACGTAAGTGAATCATTTTGTTCCCAAGATTTAAAGAGACAGTCCGACATCCACCCTGTTTACCCATCTCTTCCTTTTCTTTAAGATCTCCATTTCCGACTTCTTACAATCCACTACAGAGAAGCAGCTGACTAGTCTGACTTTACTGTGTGTTTTAGTGTGGTTTGTGTGTGTGAGTGTGTGTTCTTATGCTGTGGTAAACAGAGGCGGCGAAGGGAAGGGAACGTATGTACATTGCAACACTGTGGGGACACCCATCCACACTGCACAGTGAGGGCCTGAGAGTATCGACCACAGCTTTTAT
The DNA here is from genome assembly GCA_947000775.1 of Pterois miles. Lineage (NCBI taxonomy): Eukaryota > Metazoa > Chordata > Actinopteri > Perciformes > Scorpaenidae > Pterois > Pterois miles. Next base: position 1,764,983 of record CAMQGK010000604.1, read on the forward strand.
TTTCCTCCCTGCAATTTAAAGGGAAAAATACATGTAATGGGAGTTTTAGATGTTGAGCTGTTAAATTTTTCAGTTTGATTTGCCTGACCCTGCTTTTCTCATTCTTTGTTTTCTGCTGAATGGAGGTAAATAAGATGGATGTCCTGGCTTTTCATCATTAGCATTGTTCCACTTTAACAATTTATAAGAAATTGCCAGTAAATTGTCTGAACAATGAATATTTCATGCAATTAAAAACAACAATATACGGCAGCAAAAATAAAAACAGCTTAATTATTAATTGAACAGAATGATAAATAGATCTGAGGAAAAAATCACTGTGTGAGAAAGACTGTGAACTAGGCAGTCTTATGTTGTTTTCATAAACACATAACCCATTTCTGGGAAAACAAATCTGTCACTCTCAATAAACACGGTTTTCTCCAAAAGTGAATGTGAAAATATGGATTTTTGATTATGATTACTCATAATGGGTATTACCAGATCTCTCCCCCAAACTAGACAGTACGGAGCCTTTTGATATTTCTCTCTGCGCTGATGAGAGGAATTCCTCTGGGCTTTTCACATAGATGAGCCTTATTGACATATTTACAGACAGCGAAGACGGCAGCAGACGATCAATTCGTCTTATCTGGCTGCGTTGTTAGAATATAGTTGAACGAAGACTAGAATAAAACAACCTCTGTTGTAAACAGATACTGTATCACACTGTTTTATCTCTCTCCTGTTTTTCTGTTGCATCACTGTCCATACTCTATACATGACTCTATTAGAAGTAATTAGAAGTTTCAGTATGTTTGTCCTTCAGGTGAAATTAAGTCGACTATGTGAGCAAGACAAGATCCTACAGGAGCTAGAGGCCAGGATACGCACTTTGAAGGAGGACAAGGTTTTTCTTTTACGCATAACATAGAATACTCTTTTGTATGTATAGTATTTATATGTGTCAGTTTGTATTGGTGTGGTCTAAATGCTTCTTGTGGTATGACGGCGTCTCTCTTGTCCGTATGTAGGACAAGCTGGAGTCTGTGCTGGATGTTTCCCACCAGCAGATGGAGCAGTACAGAGATCAACCGGCCCACGCCGAGAAGATCGCCTATCAGCAGAAATTACTACAAGAGGATGTGGTTCACATCAGGGCCGAGATATCTCAAGTCTCCACAGTAAGACACAAGCTGCACTCACAAGTCCACAATGCTCATAATGGAAAATGCGGCAATTTTATAGGGCTTCCCCCTCTTAATCGACTAGTCCAGTGGTTTCCAACCTATTTTGTTTGAATCTCCTCCAATTTTCTGATGTCATCATCAAAAAAAAATCAAAATCCACAAACAAAATCCTCAATTTGAATAAAGTGATTCACTGTATTAAATGAGTTAGTCTTTATAGCGAGACATGTTGTGAATTTTGGAAAGACTACATATATCTTCTTTCAATAAATTTTGACTTTTGGACTTAACAACGCTCTGGAGTTATTTGAAATGTTTGGATCACACAAACAATCCTAAGCAGCCTGGAATCTAATTCTACAAACTGCATAATACTAATAATATTAGTGTAACCTCATCTTTATTTGCAGCTGTGCAGAAATACCAGGTTTAAACTGAATGTGATCCATAAGCTAGCAAAAAAAAAATGTAGATTGTTTTTATACAGACTTTTGTATAAATTATCCAGTAAGTGTATTTTTTGTGATTTTAGTTTACATGTGACAACAGCAAACAAATCCTTACCCCAGGTTGGGAACCACTCGACTAGTTAGTCTTCTTGGTCTTAGTCAGGACCTCAGGAGGAACTTAAGAGCACATCTCTGGTAAACACAAGATTTAAAGTGGTGCTTTTGCTTGATTCTTTGTGGAGAAACTAACAGATCTGTTCATTAAATCAACTAATCGAGAGTCAACAAAATCCTATGAGTCGACTAAGAATTTATTTGATCGAGGGCAGACCTATTTTCATTTACGCTTGGCAGGTAAGATACTCTGAATCAAACTATTCAGACTGTCTCCACTGGTACATGCTACCACCTGCGGTATTTTTTTATTGGCTGAAAACAAGAGCACTTCTATTTTTAGTTGTTCTCTTTTTATGGTTTCTGCAACTGCCACCGTGTTTCAGATTGACTGTGACTATCAAGATGAATGCTCGCGGACAAACCTGAGGCTACAAAGAAACTCGTGGGTAACATTTCTCCATCGTTCTGAGTAAATGCTTTAGTTCAAATGTTTAATGATGTTGAAAATATTCAACTTTAAAATGACAGATAAGCTTCAAAGGAACATTTACAGATAAACGGCAAGATTACGCAAGAGTAAACAAGACTATTTTTGTCTCCCAGCGTCAAAGACATTTCCAACCAACACTTTTGATGCTCACATTGGATGCCTTAGGTGTAAAATAAGACTGACTGAACAATGGAAGCAACAGATCAAATCCTAGTGATTCAGATTCAGAAGTTTTCTTTTGTCGATTAGTCGTTCTTTTTTCCAGCAATGGCGTTAAACAAAAAGTCATAATCTTCACAATAATGCTGAATTATTTCCAAGGAACTCTCTGGTAACCACAAGATCTAAAGTGGTGCTTTTGCGTGATTCATTGTGGAGAAACTCATTTTCACAGATCTGTCGATTAAATCAACTAACTGGTTAGTTGACAAAACAGTATTGAGTGTTGATCGATTAAGAATTTCTTTGGTCGCGGACAGCCCTAAATTTCAAGTGAGAAATCATGATAAAACTGAGGTAACTCAACACACCAGCTCTCTCCTACACCCAACTGCATCTCACCACACATGGGCTCACAATATGTGTGGTGTCACCAAAATTGGAAACTCTGAACCATGAAAGAAGCGTTGGCTCGTGAGATGAAGACAGTATCTGGAAGTCTCATGAGAGCATGGAGGGTGTTTTGTTTTGCAGGAGATGGAGAACGCGTGGAACGAGTACAGTCGGCTGGAGAGAGACGTGGACTGGCTGAAGTCAGCTCTGCAGGGCCAGATGAACCGCAGTGACCTCTCTCAGGTCTGTGGATCAGAGATTTCTGTTAACACCAGTGCTGTAGCCAAGACCACATCAACATAGAGTCATGACCAAGACCAGACCAGTGCAAGTCTCACACTGCATAACACATAGGCCAACCATAGGCACTCTTCAAATTGACCTGAAAGATCTACATTCCCATAAAAGCAACCACAGAAAACAAATGAATAGTCCTCTTTTTTCTCTTTCTCTCTTTTTTTCCCTCTTTTTTTCCTCTTTAATTGCAACATATATATAGTATAGACACTTGTAGTGGGTCATTAGTGATGACTGAGAGGGATTATTTTTGTATTTTCTTATGTTTTGAGTCTATTCTTGTTTAATTCCTGCATATTATCCTTTTAAAGATGGAGAGGGTAGATTGGAGCAAATATGATTTAAAAAAGAGTTATTTTTATAAACCGGTCACTATATCCTGACAGCAAGAAATGAGACAGGTAATCTGAAAAAAAAAAAATCATGTTCCTCTGTTTCCTCCAGCGTTCTTAATAACATCTGCAAGATTTCACAGACCGGAGGAAAACAACCAATCAGAGCCAAGCTGGATCCTGCCGTCTCTGAGCAGCTGTCAATCTATAATCTATAAATATGTCCATGTAAACATGTGTGTTTCTGTGTTTCTCTGTGAGCAGCAAGAGAAAGTCCAGATCAGAAAAGAGCTGTGGAGGATTGAGGATGTCATTGCAGGCCTCAGCAGCAGTAAAGCCAACTACAAAGTCACTATCTCCTCTGTTACCAACCCAGGTGAGACACCTGGAGCTTTCATGTGAACAAAGCAAAAGATATTTTCTGTCTATGCAATGCAGTACAAGCCACATGGTCATGCTACTGTGTCTCACCATTAAAGCTCTTAATCATATATTCGATACTAATGCCTTGAACAATTCCCATGGGAAGAGAGAGCACTGTCTTTACAGCATGTGTGTATTCATGTTACATGTTCATATACATCCAATTCCCCAGAGAGGAAATTTGTGCCTTCAGTGTCGGCGTCATCAGTGCCTTCTGTGTCTGGGAGCCCGTCTGCTATGGAGATGAGATTGTCCCAGCAGCAGCAGCACAGCCCCCACCTCAGCCCCAGTAGCCACACCCCCACCCTTTCCTCCAGCCCCAGCCAGCAGCCCTTACACCACTGGATGGATACAGCCACCACCAGTGGGCTTAAATGGGTGAGTGACCCCTGCGACATTTTTGTATGAAAAACATCAAGTCTTGTGTTATGCAGTTTGTGCAGATTTGGTGACTAAACAAATCACACTTCTTATCTTATCTTATCTTATCTTATCTTCTTCAGTTCACTTAAATGTGCCTTAAACACACAGTATGTACACTCTATCTAGCCTCTGTGGCTGAATTAACATTGGTGTGGGTGTGCCATTTTTGCCTTCATTGGATAGCAGATAGTATAGAGGGGAGAGAGTATCCCCAGATGTGTTTGTAGCATCAGATAATCATTAATGACTGATGTCACAGAGCAATGTGACAAAGATGCTTGTTTGTCATTTCAAGTGTTTAGCAATATTTAATAGTTGTTGTGTGTGCAGGGTGAGGAAGATGTGCCTCCCAGACCTCCTCTACCTCAGCTCTACAGTCCTGATGAGCATCCCCCTGCTGTGCCCCCGTTGCCCCGGGAGACGACGGTCATCAGACACACTTCTGTACGTGGCCTCAAACGACAGTCAGATGAACGCAAAAGGGACAGAGAGATCGGCCAGTACACTAATGGAGACAGTAAGGTACATACAGTATGTGTGTTTTTGTGTGTTTGAGCTGCTTAACTGCGAAATTTCAGTTTCTCATCTGTGTCTAATCTCTGTCTGGGAATCTCAGGTTGAACTCAGGCCTTTCCTGAGCGATCCAGAGCTTATGGGAGCTGGGGATGGCTCCAGTCACGTCAGTGTATTAGCACCTGGACATGGCGGTTACCAGACGTTACCTAGCAGAGGTACATGGATGAGCCAGCAGAATTGGTTTATTTAGGTGTAGCATAGTTTTTGATTACATTGACAAGTGGAGAATCGTGTTTTAATGTTTGTTGACTTTCCCTCAGGAGTGGCTGGCTCCTCACTTAGGCTAAATCAGTCTTCCAGCATCTCTTCATATGTGACCATCCGAAGAGCAGCTTCAGCTGCTGGCATGAAGGTGAGGCTCAGAATCAAATTGTATAGCATGAATCAAAAGTGAGTATCCAAAGTAGACAGTGTGTGTATATATATATATATATATATATATATATATATATATATATATATATATATATATATATATATATATATATATATATATATATATATATACACACACACACACACACAATACTGTATCTGTTGATGATCTCTGTCTGTCTCTCTGTCTGTCCTTCGCTTATCTCGAGAACCATTCATCTGATCCACCATACACTTGGTGGGTGTGTTATAGGGGACCCAAGGGAGTGCAGTGTCGAATTCAATGTAATTTGGACAAGCGACACAATCACTGTTGATGGCAAAAAATTGAATCGAAGGCAACTGGACTTAGATTTGTCCCTGAAGACGTTTCTAGTCTAGTCAGACTAGTGGGGACTAGTCAGACTGCAGTGTTCGAACTGATGAAGCCACTTGGATAAGGGGCGAAACGTCTTCAGGGACAAATCTAAGTCCAGTTGCCTTCGATTCAATTTTTTGCCAGAATGAATATGACCTGGATGAATGAGAACATTCACAGAATCACTGTTGATAAACTTTGAATTAAAAAGTAAACACCACTGGCGGTGGGCTTCAGGGCTCTGCAGGCTGAGTACAGCACGTCATCCACAGCAGGACTTTAAAGGCTGTGGCTCACTGACTGCATCTCACTTTTGCTGTTGGATGCTGGATGTACTAACATTACAACCAAACTCCTCTTCACTTCCCTGGAGCAGAGTGATGAGCGGTTTTAGACAATGCTGTAAACAGCAATTCCAGAGCCAAGCAATCGGCCTGCTCCACTACTACACTAGTCTAAGAAATTCTTGCATTAATTAATCGAGAGTGAAATATTTTGATGTTTTGAGCTCATATTAATACTTCTGGCTCACCCAAGTCCTCCTCCTGGATGGTATTATTTGAGTTAATGATTTTTTTTAAGCCAAGAAGACTAAATGTAGCAGCATTTTAAAAATAGTTTTACAGCATTATCTTCAGATTCAGATCTTGATATTTATATTTTCCAGTATTCAAAAATCACATGGTAAAAAAAATCCTTCCTTTTCAAAAAGTATGTTTTTAATCCTTCAGACATTGGACAGCGTTCAAATCTTGATCTATCATATCTTGTTGTGAGAACTTTGAAGCTACAATGTTATGGATAGATGATAAATAATTATGTTGAATAACTGCCCAAACCTAATAACCATCAAATAAATTTATTCAAATTGCTTACAAATCAGGATTATTCTGGAGAAGTAAAATAATATTTCGTGGGACTGGACACTTTTTTGTTTATGTGATTCTTTCTCTTTGCTCAAATTTTAACCTCAGAAACGTCTCTGTTGTGAAAACTGCCTTGTTCCTTTTTCGTTCCTCATGACATTAGCTTTTACCTTCACGTTAGGTTTGTTTTTATGTTCTTCCACTTCTTTGCCTTCTGCTGCACCTTTTTCTCGTGTTATCAACTCTGTTTCCTCCCACTCCTCTCAGGAGAGACCAAAAAGTGCCTTGGAGCGTCTGTACTCTGGGGACCCGGCGCAGCAGCAGCAGCAGAGAGGGAAGATGAGTGCCGATGAGCAGCTGGAGAGGATGAAGAGGCACCAGAAGGCCCTCGTCCGCCAGCGCAAACGCACCCTGAGCCACGGAGACCGCCACGCCTCTTCATCGTCACGCACCTCGTCCTCATCCTCATCCTCGCGCCCGCTTTCAGCAGACTTGGGATCAGTATGTTACTAGAACAGTATCACATGTCACACTCTCATGCATGACTACAACCAAACCGAGAGTGGCGGTCTACAGTAGTAATGCGTGCATTTACTCTGCGTAGTCTGTCGTTTCTCAGTTCCTGACATTACTGAGTTGATGAGTAATACAATAGATTAGTGCAGTATGCGATTCGTTGCATGTGCTTAATCCATGCATGTTGTTCTCAGACTTAAATGGGCCTTTTTCACAGCAGATATTTTACAGTTACCAGGACCCTGAAGCAGGTAAATGGAGTTCGGTCATCATTGCTTTTGCTACTGTAACTAGGCGGTATCCTCTGGGTCTGAAAAGTGAAGCCAATGTGGAAGTGCCTTAAACTTGCATCCTTTCTAACAGCCAGCAGGGGGCGACTCCTCTGGTTGCAAAAAGAAGTCTGATTGTATAAAAGGCTATGAAAAATGAGCCTACTTCTCACTTGATTTATTACCTCAGCAAACAATGTAAAGTTTATAGACTCAATCAATTATAGTCTCAATCACTAGTTTCAAGTCTTCATTAATACAGCATGATGTTCATTCAGTAAACTATAGTCCCATTTAGAGTCAAATAGGCCGTAAAGCAGGGGATGCTTTAGGGCGGGGCTACATTGTGATAGACAGGTTGCTACAAAGGCAATGTCTAGTCTGGGAATTGTCCATGTTTTCATAATAGAACTTCAACCCTCAGTTCATGAAAGTTAACGGTAATATTTTGGTCACCTGAAAATGTCTTATTCAGTGTTCGGTTGTATTTGGCTCCACCCTCTCGTGTCACTTCTGGTTGCAACAACAAACAAGATGGCGACGGCCAAATACCAAGATGGCCATGGCCAAATACCAAGATGGCCATGGCCAAAATGCCAAACTCAAGGCTTCAAAACGGCAGTTCACAAACCAGTGGGAGATGTCACTGTGACTATGCCCACTTTACCCTTTATGCCTGCGACATGTCAAAATGTCTTCCATGAAAAAGGCCTTTACGGATAAGCAGATAACAGTTTCTATTTTACCATTAACTGTTGCACAAAAAGTGTGTACAAGTCAGTGTTCATTATGAAGTGGAAATAATGAAATTCACAACGAATAGGGATGGTATTCTTGCTCAAAAGCTTTACATACAATATATCTTGCCTCTCAGACACATAACACACTAATTACCTCAGACACAGGCCCTCAATGCCATCCATCCCTCACATTCATGGGTATTTTTTTTCACATTATTACATGTTAGAGACCCTAACATTCATCCATTTTCACCTCTCCTCACTGATCTTTCCTTTTCTCCGCTATGGTTGCTTTCACTCTGACAATTTATTTTTACCATACTACCATAGTTTTTTCTACCCTTTAGCAGAGGTTTGTACTTTCAGCCCTGTCTCTCTTCACTTAGATATCAATGCATGCTGTTCAATTAAGTGTTGTTGCTGTCTATAAGCAGTCTCTCTCTGTGTGTGTGTGTGTGTGTGTGTGTGTGTGTGTGTGTGTGTGTGTGTGTGTGTGTGTGGAGAGAGAGAGAGAGAGAGAAAGAAAGTGCCTACTTATTTTCTACTGACCAAATCATTGACATACACTGAGCAATGCCTATTTAAGCCCATTCATCTCAGCCTATTCACAGCATTTTTCTTGTTTTTTTTTTTTTTTTTTTTTAGTCAAATGAAGATAAAGATGTTCTGAGTGTTTATGGATGGGGGACTATTGTTGTCCCATCTCCAGATCTTTGTGAAAGGAAGCTTTTTATTTAGACAATACTAGTCAAGTGTATGACATCCATTTCATATGAAAACATAGCTTCTAAGTGATTTCAGTGTTTGCTCAGTGTCTTTATCTGCTAGTTAATTGTTACTTATAAGAATGCTGTGAATGTTTGCAAATAAATAAACATTCTTTTCTAATGGACTCATATTGCCATGTTTTCTGTTTATTATTATTTTTTCTCTGAATATATACAGTATTATGTGTTTGGTGAAACTGTTATCAGTATGAGTGAAGTGATATTTCCGGTTTGTGTCAGTGTTGTGTTGTCTTCTTTGTCAATGTTGTAGAGAATTCACAGCATGCTGATAGCATAAGCATGCATACTTTATCATTGCATGCTCCCTCTTTTTTCCCTTTTTCATCTGTATACATTCACTCTCTCTCTCTCTCTCTCTCTCTCTCTCGCTCTCGCTCTCTCTCTCGCTCTCTCTCTCTCTCTGCAGCCTTTAAATTCATATTGGCATACCAGTGATAACCAGTATGTTGTACAGTACTTGTTACATAAAATTATGTGTGAAGGCAAATGAAACAACATATGTCCTTGTTGGCAGCATGCTGAAATTTGATTCACTGTCTATTTTTTTTTTTTTGCTTTGTCCAGTGGAAGAGAGAGCAGGAGTTTGACCTGCAGTTGCTGGAGAGGGCTGTCCAGGGGGAGGAGGCGCAGGGAGTAAGGAGCGTTCAGGGGGAGGAAAGACCCCCCGAGCACAAAGAGAGACCCCGCTCGCACTCTGACGAATGGCTGACCCTGCGCTCCGCCACCACAACTCCTCCTGCCCTTGAGGTCGACCTGGAACCACTAGACTATGACCTGGACCTTAACAAAGAGGTAAGTTATCTCATGAGTGTAATGTTAATACATAAATATGATGAAGATCGACGAAAATACAGCACGCTCAACCAAGAAAGAGCTGGAGTGTATAATATTTTCAAATATACTTTCTAAGTGCAGAAATTCAACAAAAGACCTCAAAAGCTTTGAGCTGATCACCTTGTCCTCAACCAAGCCAGAGAGTAAAGTTAAAAGAAAAACAGCTTATTCAAATTGTTAAACTCGAGTTCAGACCACAACCTCTCATCAAAGGGTTTTATCAGGAATACAGAGCAGGGCTGAGTTGAGTTGAATAGCAGAGGAGCAACAACAGCTGCAGCAGCAAATGCAGCATAAAGTCAGTCATTTCTTCCAGTGTGTCATGCTGCATGATATACATCGACTCTCCGCCTGAACTCGATCGCAGGTTGTACTCAGAGGCGTGTTGTGGAGGGAACAAAGACGTTTGCTGACTACACAGTGAATACATTTCTGGCACATTTTCTGTTTGAAATTAGGGGATTGCTTGTTTTGTTCTCACAAAGATCGAGGTATCACCACCCTCCTTTTTGTTCGGTGGTGTAAAAACAAATTGACTGGTGCTTACTCTGAGAGGCAGACAAATTATTTAAAAGAAGACAGACAGAATTCTACCATTACTTAAAACTAACTTACAAAAAATGATCTGTTTAATAAAATACAGTTGAAATCAAGTGCTTACAGCTCTGACCTATGAGCCGACATGTGCAGCTACCGTCTGGTCTGTGTTGTTTGATCAAATATTCTTTGCAGGTAAATGTCCAAGAAGAGTTTAACTCCTTGTTGTGGGCTTAGTTTAGTGAAGGTTCTATATCCCACTTACAGTACATCCGTCTTCGTATCTTTCATCTGTGTAAGTGGACCAATTATTATTTTTGGGGTGCGACCTGATAGCAAGGATGATGATAAAGCAGCTTAGACCTCAACACACACTATATCTGTTCTGTGTAGCTTTCCAAGCCTCAGAAAGTGTTGATCCCGGAGCGCTATGTGGATTCAGAGCCTGAGGAGCCTCTCAGTCCGCAGGAGGTGGAGGATCGTCATCGTAAGGTGGAGCGCATCAAGAGCATCTTGGCGAAGTCCAGGTACATAATGCCCCATTGAGATCAAAGATCTCTATTACAAGGGAGACCATGGCCAAGAACAGCAGCAACACAGAGTTTCTATAATTAACATGAACATTTAACATAAAAGCACATAGAGCTGAGTAACATTGAAACCTATCAGATAAAACATTTGCATACCGACATCTTTGACTCAATAGATTTCACCATAGCTTTGAACTTGCTCAGGATTGTTACATGTTGAAGCTTAAGATCTAAAAACTTTCTTTTCCAGTTCAGTCCTGATTTTGGAAACAACAAAATGCAAAAAAAAAAAAAAAAAAAAAAATATTCCCACCACTTTCAAAGGCTTCTCTCCTGCAATCGGGCATATGGAAAGAGAGCATCCTCACAGCAATCAATGCATTTCCACCAGGACAGTCAATCAATTAAGATCTTTAATTGTGATTAATTGCATGATTATCCATAGTTAGTTGGGATTAATCACAAATTGATCACATTTTTTCAGTCTGTTCAAAATGTACCTAAAAGGAAGATTTGTCAAGTATTTAATACTCGTATCGACATTGGAGTGGACAAACATGCTGCTTTATGCAAATGTATGTATATATGTATTATTGGACGTCAATTAACAACACAAAACAATGAGAAAAATATTGTCCAGAAACCCTCACAGGTACTTTAGCATGAAGAATATGCTCAAATCATAACATGGCAAATTCAAGCCCAACAGGCAACAACAGCTGTGAGTGTTTCAGTGTGCTGACTTGACTATGACTTGCCACAAACTGCATGTGATTATCATAAAGTGGGCATGTCTGTTAAGGGGAGATTTACCCATAGAACCCATTTTCAGTCATATTGTGAGGTCAGAGCCATGCCAGTTTTTCCTCATCAAAATTTAGCACAAGTTTGGAGCATTATTTAACCAATGTACCAATGGATTAATTATGTTTTCTAGTTTCAGATGATTCACTTTAGCTTAAAAACTGTTGCATTAATACGTTAAGGAAAGTGGTGGTTAAAACAAGTTTGCACTGATGTATTGTTATTGCGTTAACTTTGACAGTCACACTAATTACCACATTATTACCAATGCATCACGTTTTGTCAATTTGGTGTTCAATTACTTTGTGCATGGGACAGTGTGCAAAACCTTACACCCACCGTGACCGTGGACAAGCCGGAGGTCGGACTGGGGGCACTGGACTCAGCTCTGCAGGAGCAGGAGAGGATCATCACCATGTCCTACGCTCTCGCCTCAGAGGCTTCGCTCAAGAGCAAACTAGTCACAGGTTGGTCATTTATACAATCTGAAATCATTTTTTGCTCATGTGAGCCTGTAGGTTGTTGTAGGTTATATGTCTTTGCTTTATAAAGAATCTAAAAATCATAATTCCACAGAAACACTTAGAGAAATAATAAGCTCACCCGCACTGACAGTTTCTGTAAAATTTCTCCCAACATCAAATTGACATCTTTTGGTTGAAGAAAGCATAAAGAGCGGGAAGCAGCCTTTCAAGAATGCTGGATTGATGGAGTGGAGATGAGAAGAGTGTAAGGTGCAGAGTCAAGCAATAAGGCTGTTCATTTCCTAATAACTGAACATTATTCCTTCTTAGGAGCTCAGATAGTCTCTAATTGCAGTCCGTGTAGAATCTTTCAGACAGGGGAGGAATAGCTTGATGAGGCCATTTTGTGTGCTGATCAATGACCCAGTCAAACTCTGCTCTGCTTCTGCATACCGTTGCTGCTGCTTTGAACGCAGCTCTGAACCTGCATAAAAGACACTGCACTCACTTTTCATCTCTTTCATACTCTACAGCAGACAGGCAAGTTCGTTTTCACTGGAGCTGCAGCAGATTGTCAGCCTGTCTGCCTCACACACACACTCACACACATATGCACACATACATCTGTCACACACAGTAACACTCAAGCTGTCAGTGTGTGTGGAGGCTTAATATGCACAGTGAGGCAAAGTCAACAATTATAACATTATTTCCAGCATAGAGAAATGTCAGAGAATATAACTGGTGGCATCTTGTCAGCAGAGACTGAATCAATGACTTTCTCTCCCTTTGGTGTTAAAGTAAGGTATGCTGCTTCACTTTCAAATCCCTGAATTAAACCACCATATTATGCATGAGACACTTCAATAATGCCGGCATAAAAGCAGGAATATGTAGTGCTGCAGTTACGTACAGTATATATTAAAAAGGTGTTTTTGATTGTTGAATTTGTTATTCTAAAATGTTAAATTATTTGGTATTTTTGTAATTACTTGTCAGGGATATTGAAAGGAATCTCTTTAATTTGGTGATGGAAAAAATTATCTACAACATCAGCTTCCTCGTGTAGTACCTCTCCAACTATTCATTGCTTTCTTGTCTTTTTAAGGTGATGAAATATTAAAATGATGGAAAAATAAAGCACACATCACATGCCACTGCGTACAGATCACAATAAAACGACTGACGGTGCAGGAGATATTAACCATCAACCTTTAACATCCGGATGACTTTCTTCTTATCAAATCATTCAGTGTTTGGGATTCTGAAGGAAAACTAAAACTATTTTATTAGCACACACCTGAAACCTGGTAAAAGAGCTACCTTGGTAATCAATGAGCCAATTAAGATATTTTTCAAGCAAAAGTGCCAAATTTTTGCTGGTTCAAGCTTTTCAAATACTTAATGTTTTTCTTTGTCATATATGATAGCAAACTTAATATTTTGGTGTTTTGAACTGATGGTCTAACAAACAAGACGTTTGAAGATGCCACGTCATTTATCTATAACAGGTATTTTCACTATATTCTGACATTTTATCAATAAAACTATGAGCTGATTTGAGACTGGTGGCAGATTAGTCTATAATGAAAATAATTGTTAGTTGCAGCCCTAACCTCCATACATCCTGGTTTTGATGGTTTATTACAGTTATGCAATTATTACAGTTATGCAATTAAGTGACAAGAAAATCAGCAAAACCTCACATTGGTGTTCTGGGTTTGGCCTCATTGTTGACTGAAATTGACAATTAATCAAGATCATTTTCAGTTGACTGATTAATTGACAATCATTATAGTGTATGGCGTGATAGCGATCCCTTTAATGTGTCCAGTTGTTTCAGGCCATTGTGGGCAACGCTGCAGATCATGGAGCAGGACTACTTCATGACAGCATTGGATTTACTAAGGGCTCCAACTAACGATTATTTTCATTATCAATTATTCTGTTGATTATTTTCTGGATTAATCGATCAGTTGTTTGGTTTATAAAAGTGTCGATCAGTAGATGACGTCAGAAAATGTCTCGTTTTGTCCACAACTCAAAGATATTCAGTTTACCGTCATAGAGGAGTAAAGAATCCAGAAAATATTCACATTTAAGAAGCTAGAATCAGAGAATTTTGACATTTTTTTAATAGCGATATGAAAACAAGTGATTTTTAAGTGTAAATGTAATAATTTCCTAAACCAACTCCAGCTTTCATTGTGGCCTTAAACTATCCCAGAACTGACCATTTGACTAACAAACCAACGTGGTTTTCTCCCTCTCTGTTTTCCTTCTGTCCTCCATAGTTCCACCACAGGTTAACATCCCCCCTCCTCCCCCACCTCCTCCTCCTCCACCTCCTCCTCTTCCTCCTCATCCTCCTGCTCCTCCTGTATCTCTGGCGCCTCCCTCTCCTCTAAGCAACGGAATTCACTACACGTTTGTCTAATCCGAGAACTACAGTAAGGCCCGACTGCATGTGTTTTACGGTGCTAACGTGTTGGAGGCCTCACTAATTCCCTCTAGCGCGGAGCTCCTGTGTGCCTTGCACCTCGCTGCATGCTCGCTGCTCTGTTGTGATTGTAGGAAACACATCTTGTCTAGGTTAGGGAAGCCCTGCCTCTGCTCCCATTATAATCAAAACAAACATCTGCAGGCAGTCTGCTCATCCCACTGTGATAATTGTGTGTAAATTGTTTTTCTTTTTCTTTTTTTCTTTTTGTACCACTGCCAAAATATTTATGGATGGTTGAGGAAAGAAAGGGCTCAAAGGAACATGACTGTTTGTAGCATTGTGTGTAATTAACAAAAGAGACACCTTTTGATTTAGCACCTTGACAGTTCGGTAGTCAGCACAGCTGCATTCACAGCACCAATTAGCTCCCCATCTGTAGCCTGGCAGCGAGAAGTCAGAAAAAAACATCAGTGTTGTTACTGTTAACACGAGAAGGGGGTTTTACTACCTTATTAAAAAAAAAAACTTCCATCCGTCAGCCAATAATGGCAAATATTTGATTACTGAATTAAGTTTCAGATTTTTTGATGATTTGGTGATTTATTGTCATGACCATTAGCCCACCATGGACCGGTAGAAAATATGTTTCCAGATGGAGATTAGAAAATGTGCCACACATGGGCACATATAATTATCAGATGTTGATAAATGAACACACAATGACAACATCTAGCTGCATTAGACCTTTGACCATATGTCATGTCAGAGGAAGTAAAAGCATGAAATGACTGCTGTCAGCTTGGCATGACTTGAATCTTCATTCCTTGAGAACGTGTGTGGCTGCATGCTTTGCTGTGTATTGTGACTGTTTTTTACTTTAACTGTCTCCTTCCATGTTCAGGTCTGATGTGCAGTTGGTTTGTAACAGTCACTTAACCGTTGTGTGTTCATCGCTAATGATCACAATGACATAGAGGATGTACTAATTGGATTTAATTTAAAGGGTTAATTTGGGTGTTTTGAAGTGGGGCTGTGTGAAGTACTTATTTTATTGTATTACTTACAGTAGATGATGGTCGGCACACCCCCAGTTTGGAGAAACAGACAGGACTGCCAGCACCGGAGCAAAGCATTACAGTGTTGTGGACGGGGACGGCAGCAAAACATTTATTTAGAGAGGCTAACCTAAAAAATCAATATCAGTTTAAGTGTATGCTATATTTAGAATATTTTCCAACAGGGACCTGAGCTGATACTGTGTTTGTCATCTGAGCCTGCTGGGTTTGGAGAGAGTATAGATAAGTAGATGGAAACAGCTGTCTGACAGCAAGATAAAGCTGTGAAAATAATCAATATGTAGCGTATGCTTGTATGCGTATGCAAATATCAGTTTTCTTTAGATAGGCTTTTCTTTTAGGTGGCTAAAATACGTTACATGCCAGCTTCGTCCACGGCAGTACATTGAATAGAATAGAATAGATATACTTATTATCATTGCACAGAATACAACGAAAGTAAATAGCAATCCTGATGGTGCGCACACATCTGTTAAACAGTAGTACAAATAAAGAGGAGTAAAAAAAAAAAAAAAAGATTATAAATAGAAAAAATATGTATTTGCTTGACCTATTAAAAAAATGGATTTCACATTGCTGTCTTGTATTGCTCTATATACAAGTAATAAATAAATAAATACAGGAGTAAATTGTACAAAGGAATAAACTAAGGTGTGTAAACATCTGTAGTTCTATATACAGTATATACAGTATACACAAAGGGTGCAGTTGAAATGTAAAAAAGTAATGTAAAGGGGTAATACACGGACTATGGATAAGTACCTCATACAATCCTACTTCAAAACACCTGAGCTATCCATCCATCCATCGTCAACCGCTTATCCCATTAGGGGTCGCGGGGGGGCTGGAGCCGATACCAGCTAGCATTGGGCGAAGGCGGGGTTCACCCTGGACAGGTCGCCAGTCCATCGCAGGGCACATAGAGACAGAAACAATACAGTTGTGTTCAAAATTATTCAACCCCCACAGTAGATAAGTGTTTTTGCAAGTTTGACATTTATTTTTCATCTTGTTTATAATCACATTAAATAATGACATCAAATAGACAAATACGACTGAAATTACAACAAAAATGTTTGTAATATACCAATTAATGGCCTTTCTGTGATTACTTCGTTGACAAAATTATTCAACCCCTTAGGTATGTACAACTTTAGTACAACATCCTTTTGCAACAATAACATCCTTTAGACGTGAAGCATAGTTTGACACAAGTTTCTTGCAGCGATCCACAGGTATCTTTGCTCATTCCTCATGGGCAAAGGCCTCCAGTTCATTAACATTTTTTGGCTTGCGTGCTGCAACTGCCTTCTTCAAGTCCCACCAGAGATTTTCAATGGGATTTAAGTCTGGTGATTGTGATGGCCACTCCAGAATCTTCCAGCCCTTCTTTTGCAACCAAGCTGTGGTAGATTTTGAGGTATGCTTAGGATCATTGTCCTGTTGGAAGGTCCAACGTCTCCCAAGCCTCAGCTTTGTCACTGACTGCATGACATTTGCATCCAAGATCTCCTGGTAGTGAACTGAATTCATAATACCTTGCACACGCTGAAGATTCCCTGTACCTGAAGAAGCAAAACAACCCCAGAGCATGACTGACCCCCCACCGTGCTTCACAGTAGACAGGGTGTTCTTTTCTTGATAGGCATCATTCCTTCTCCTCCACACGTACCGTTGATCCATTGGCCCAAAAAGTTCCAGTTTGGTCTCATCACTCCAGAGAACAGTATCCCAAAACCTTTGTGGTTTGTCCACATGGTTTTTGGCATACTGGAGTCGACTCTTCTTGTGCGCCTGGGAGTTCTTGCATGGAAGCCATCATTTCGCAGTGTGCGTCTTATTGTCTGGGCAGAAACCTGAATACCTCCCTTTGACATGTCCTGTCGTAGTTCCTCAGCTGTCACCCGGGGATTTTTCTCCACCTTTCGCCTCAGGTATCGCACAGCAGTTGCAGACAGTAACCTCTTTCTACCACGCCCAGGTAGCGTTTCCACTGTGCCTTTAGCTTTAAACTTGCGGACTATGCTCCCAATTGTGTCTCTTGAAATGTTTAGCCTCTTTGCCATCTTTTTATATCCGTATATATGAAGTGAAATGACCTCCTCTCTGAACGTTTTTGACCGTTCCTTGGACTTCACCATGTTGCAAAGATGTCATTAACTGCCACGAAGAGCCATGTGTCACAGTCCTTTTAAAACTGCTTAATTGCTGCTCATTAGGGTTCCGTTCACATCTACAGGTGTTTTCATCAGCTGTTTGACAACACCTGATGGAAACCTCTGTTCTTAAGAGTGGTGGACTAGTGGGGTTGAATAATTTAGTCAATGAGGTAATCACAGAAAGGCCATTAATTGGAATATTCCAAAAAATATTTTTGTTATTTCAGTTGTATTTGTCTATTTGACATGTCATTATTTAATGTGATTATAAACAAGATGAAAAATAAATGTCAAACTTGCAAAAACACTTATCTACTGTGGAGGTTGAATAATTTTGAACACAACTGTATAGACAGACAACCATTCACGCTCACATTCACACCTACAGGCAATTTAGAGTCATCAATTAACCTAAACAGCATGTCTTTGGACTCTGGGAGGAAGCCGGAGTACCCGGAGAAAACGCACGCTTACGCGGGGAGAACATGCACACACAGAAGAGCCC
The DNA here is from genome assembly GCA_947000775.1 of Pterois miles. NCBI lineage: Eukaryota > Metazoa > Chordata > Actinopteri > Perciformes > Scorpaenidae > Pterois > Pterois miles. The sequence goes on from CAMQGK010000604.1 coordinate 1,783,075, forward strand.
CAAGCCGGAATCGAACCTGCGACCCTAATTCAGAACCACAGTGTACAGATGTCCCTGTCAGTGGTTATCCAGTTACTGTATTGATAACAATTGCACCGTAATGCATTTGCATAACTGTTCACCAACCAGTAGCAGTGCAACCTTGACACACTGTAAAACGTTGTTGTTTTCACTGAGAATTTGTACACAGAAGAAAATGACAGGAGTTTTCTGCGTACGCAATGAATGCATCAGTACAGAACGTAGAAAGTACTGTTCACTCATTCTTCGATCCATCCATCATCAACCGCTTTCTTCGATTTACTATATTATATTATTTGGCTTTCACATCTGTGTGGCAGCTGTTAATTGCATTTTGTGTGATGTCTAAAAATGATTGTTCTTCACTGCCCTTTTTAGTATTTTAGCTTTAGTTTTTAGTTTAAATCTTTAGTGCCCTCTGAGACCCACAATAGACCTTTTTTTTGTCTTTTTTAGGGGGTCAGGGGGTCTTTATTGGGAGATAGCAGGTGAACGGTAGATGTCATATAGAAGTGGTGTACATAATCTGAAAGCTGGAAACGTGAAGATTAATTTAAGATGCTGCACTAAGTGACAAATCCTGATTATTGATTATCCTAGAGGTCACCACAGGTCATTTTATACAGTGAGGTCAAATTTTAAAAAATGGTCTCCATACAATGTAATGGGTAATATGGGGACTAACATCATAACGCATGAATACAATTGGGCTCATTGGATCCACAAGAGTCTCAGCTTTACAGTGATAACCATTCGTGTAATTCAAGACTGTTTAGGGACCCCAGTATGCAGAAATATTCAAATACACCATTTTAAAAAATAACCCATTTATACTTTATTTGCCCAAAACTGGATGTGATTATCATAAAGTGAGCATGTCTGCAAAAAGGAGACTCGTGCGTACCCATAGAACCCATTTTCATTCACATGTCTTGAGGTCAGAGGTCGACCAGGATCACCCACAATCCCACAGGTCTCAGGGGTCATTAATGTGGTTGGTTGAATGAGCTAATGTTTACTTGTCTTTTACGTTCTCTATGTCAAGGGAAAAGAAAAAAGATTGTTGCATGTGTGTTTTCGGCCGTGGGGCTTGGCGGGAACAACCTCTTTAAAGGCAGCGAGAGAGCTTTTTGGGGGATTCATTCATATGTGGCTCCAAAACATAACAGCAAGAAAAATTCTGGTATTATTTCATTTGGATAGATTTGAACAGGATATTAGTGTTTTCTGATATTTACTTTGTCTTTCTCTCTTATTACTTCTCAGCTCAAGCAATTTCTGGACACTAAGGTGCTATCCCACAGTGACAATAAACAACTGCATTCTGCGAGAAAAGAGGACATTTACACCTTTCCAGGCAGCAGTACAAGAACTGTACTAAACATGTAACCTGCTCTCTGAGGCTCACGCAGCATTCACTGTTTGACGTGTTTCTAGTTGCTGAAAAGCAACTTTGCAACGGGAGCTGCTGCGCTTATTAACCAGGGAAGTGTCTCACAAATGTTAATCTCATAAAAATATTTTCCACATTATTGCACTTTGAATTGTACACTGTATCATGTGTTCACGGTATGACTGACTTGCTTCTACCTGCAGTGTGATCTCAACTGGGAAACTTTGTTTTTGTCAGGTACAGAAAGAACAAAAGGTACTAAATGTGTCATGATGGTAGTATTTTTGTCAAAACTCAGATAATATTCTTACACCAAACCACTTGAAATATCATATGTATGTACCTGTAGCACTGCCAGTCTCCTTTTAGCTTGCCAAAATGAATTTTATTTTTGCTTACATCAGGATGAAATTAACCTTTAACATATTTTCTGTGTGACTGGGGAAGGTTGCACAATGGAAATTTATAAAAATGTGAATATTAAAGATATTAACACAATATCTGGTTCACTGCATATGTATTTTTTAAAATTATTTTATTTAATTTTTATTTGTATCAGTTGAATAGTATATAGGCTCTGCTGTCACATCAACCAAAAGTTAAAAAAAAAAAATCTGTGATATTTGAAGGGGAATTCAATAATATGACCTTAAGACACAACTTACACTGCCTTGTAATTGACTTGATCTGAGAAATTAGTATAAGAAAGGCAGCTTTAACTTAAATGATTAACTTTTAACCTAAAATAGCCTTGGCTCCTGATTGTAGTTCAGTGATGCGTTCATCGACCGTATCTTTATTCTAATCATGTACAAAGGAAAAGTACAAAATGTGCACTCATCACAGCTCCAAGATTCTCTTTGAACCTCCACATTGATTGCCTTGACCCATTAAACTTCGTTCTATTATTTGAAAAGGGAACCAAACTATGGCATGCTCAAAGGAGGTGAACTTTTAATACAAAAAAAGAGAGGCTTCTTGAAATGTTTCTTAAGTTCAAAGCTTTTTCCATCTCAAAAGGGCATTTTTAATTCCGTGTATTTTCACCCAAGAAGGTGGATACTAATAACTCTGGATTCTGAAGTACAGAACTCATATCTTTAAATCATGAACTATGTCTCCATTGCAATTGTAAAAGAAACCTCTGAGAAATACATGTATTGACCTTCTGATTCATAAAGAAAAGAGAAAAATGTGTTTTATTAGAAAGCGGTGCCGTTATTACCACAATTCTGCAGTTTTCAACCCAAATATTTATCATGCTATCATGAATCCCTGTGGGACTGATGGGACGCAGCGCCCACGCCTTCCTTCGCCTGTCTGAGCCGTTGTGCTGCCGATCCCTCCCAAGTGACATCTTTATCTTTAATGGGAGAGTAATCACTTTCACTCGTCTGCATCGCAGCGCTCTTTGAAAGCACCTGAGAGAGGAGGCTGCACCTCCCTCAGCAGCCACATCCTCCTCTCTGCCTCCGCCTCTTCTCCTCCAGGATCGGGGGCCCCACAGCGCCTGCTGGCCCTGGTGGCTCGGAGACCCATCGCATCCTCTGTTTTGCTTATTCTGCAATAAAATGGGATGTTTTTTCCCTCCTCCTGCAAAAAAATTCACCCAACACCCTCCACTGAGGATTGTGGCATTTCCATGTATTGACGTTTGGCTGGTGGTTCATATACATTTGCTATTCTATGCTCTGGACTTCAAAGAGAATGAACGAGGGCCTATTATGCTAATTGGGTCCTGTTCTGTTAAACGCAATCAAGGCCTCCTGCATTAATCCTTAACTAAATACTAGCTGGATTCAGAGATGCTTTTTTTCAGACACATTCTGCTCAGTTTCCTGACAGGGATGTTTGTTAGAGAAGAGTTTTTGTAGAAGTAAATAAAACAGAATAAGTAAGCAGCACTAAATGAAAAGTTAAAGTGGCTCATGCCATGATAAAAGTGACACTGGTCAGATTAAAGCTGATTTTTTTTTTTTTTTGTCAGGTTTCCTTCTCTCTGTTGAAAGGAGGAGCCCGTTGAGACCCTGCCGAGGAGCCTGACCTTGTTCTCAGGTCTATATTTTTCACCGCTGTGTGTAACATATTCACAGTTTCCCCCTGATAGGGGAAGAGAAAGGAGAGATTCCCACTGATACATATTTCCATCACATATATATTATTGTTACTCGCCATGAATGTTGGATTACAGTGGAAACACAGCCGGGCGCCTCCTTTGCGCACCATGGGAATCCAGATTGTACTCCAATTGTACAAATACAAAACCAAGGAAGCCAATGCAATAGGTGCTTTGATTTCAAAATAGTATTTTATGCTGTTTTATCGTTTCTGAGCTCCATGCACGGTACATTTTTTAATATGTAAGAAATGGAATGGTGATTTGTTGAATAATTGAAGAGTTAGGAATCACTGAATATTCCTCTGAACGTGCGTACATGCTATAAAAAGAATAGAGAGGAGGCTGAGTTACAGTCATGCTGCTGCACCACATTGACCTCGCTATTTGCTTTAACTAAAACAATGCCTTTGTGTAATCTTTTATTTCAAAGGTTTTTACAATTGCGCTATCATTTGGGAGATGATGCAAATATGAAATCTATTAAATATTGAATAATACGTTTACCGGCTTAACATATTAAACAGTAAGAGAACACAATTCCTTCAACATAAATGATTAAGTGCTGTGTTACATTAAACAATGAATTAATCTCACATCCCTTAAACGGAAGGCTTTTACAATACCTACAGTGAATTGGGCTTTTTGTACATAAAAGCAATTGCTTTGTAAATGAACCAAATGCCCCTGGGCCTCCTCTTTAATCTAGCAGCTCCGTGCACACACACACACTGATCTAAGAGAAATTTACTATGTTCAGCGACTCAAGTGAAAAGGCTACAAATGCATCTACAGTGCACTATCACGGTGATGCATCAGTCTTTTTCCATCATTTTAGATATGTCAGTAATAAATTAATACAGAAAATTCATGTGGTGGCTGTCAGATTAGACCATAACTTGAGATGCACTTTGATGAAATACTTAAAGTGTTATTGATAACATTGGAAACATCCACTAGAGGTCTCATTCTCCCTCAACCACTCCATTCACTTGACAATAAGTCCTTGCCAGGTTTACCATCAATCTCAGCCACTTATCCATTTTTTTCCCCACACTGACTTGCGACCCAGAGATGCCACGTGATACCGACGTCGTTTTATGTTGATTGTCTTTGTGTCAACGTCACCACGGTTTTAGCTGGAGGCAAAACGAAAGAAAGACTGGAGGAGCACACTAGCAGTGGGCTAAAGGTACACATCGATGTAATGTCATCTTGCTGTGTTGTTGGGTGACAGAATCGAGATACCACTTGAGATGAGAAACTCTGATTCGATGGTGAGCTACAGTTTTGAAGAAAAGTTTCAGAGACTGAGTGAAAATGTAGCTAATATAGTGTAGGTGTCCACTAAACTGGTCCTGTTGGTTAATATTAACTTTCTCAACTAACACTCGCAGTCCTGGAGAGTGAGTGACAACATATATTGAGAGAAACTAGAATTTTCTTCAGCTGTTGTTAAAAAAAAAAAAAAAGAAAAGCCAACAAAACTTGATAGCCAGTGTTAACTAACGTGTTCAGAGACTTATTCTGCCTCCACTTAACGCTCTGCCCACAAAATAAATCACCATGTTTACTAAGAGAGAAGGGGTCTATTGGCTTACAAGAACCAAAAGTTAGATATCTTCCACAGAAATAAATAAAACATTTATTTTGGACCCGCCAAATTTTTTTAAATCATCATCATTGACAGTTTTCAGCACCTTTCTAAAAGCTCTGCGGATGTTTTTTCTTTTTTTCTTTTAAATATTTGTCTACATGAAAATAATATCAATAATAACACCTGTAAAAACATAAAGTTGTAGCTGCAGAACAAAAACCAAATCATACTTAAGCGTTGATTGTGTAAGAAGAAGAAGAGGTTTTCACCTAACCAGATGACATAATGCAGGTAATGCATTTAGAAATACAGTATGAGAGCATGCGTACTAGATTTAAACTGTACTCATGAGTACTACGGAGTTGATATTTGTAGTACTGCTGGCACAGGCGGTATGATGGTGTCCTTGATAAGTATATAATTAGAATTGGCATGTTGCACTCCTTATTTCAACACGATTAATCAGTGGTTCTCTGTTAACTTGAAAGGAAATATTAGATCCTGACTAAACTTTGATGAAATCCAGAGTTACAAGTAAGAGATTTGGGTCAACTAATGAGAACAGAGCGTCCCACTTTGCAAGTCCAATTGGGAGAGAGGCGATTTCCATGTATGCAAATAGTGTTTGAGTTAATTGCATAACTTGGCATTTGATAATGACTAAGTTGTGCTTGTGGATGTCGGTCCTGGACTGTGTCAGCGGTTGTGACAAGAATCACCTCACTGATGGCAGGTCAGGGTGTCCACAGAAGTTTGTGTCATGTCTTGTTCTTCTTACAGTGTGTTTATACATTTATGCTTCTTATGTAGCACACAACAGAAAATCAGCACAAAGCTTCGACATGGGTAACTGTTTACACAGCAACATCAACATCTCCTGTATTTATATTCAGAAATGACACATTTAAAACATAGATGTATCTCTAATAATATAATACACTGCTCATCAGCACATTTTCTAAAGTCAGGTTACATAATGTATATAGTGGGTTATTCTACGTTTATAGTTTAGATTTTTACGTTAGTTGTAGTAGTCAGTTATATTTATAGTGTATTCCAATATCCTTTATATTTTGTATTCTACAGATATATTTCTTTACTGTTGACATGTACATTTTATGTACTGTTCCTGTGCAATGCCTGGAAATCCTGCTGCTGTAACACAATAATTTCCCAGTCTGGGATCAATAAAGTACATCCATCCATCCATCTATCCATCTATCTATCTATCTTATAAAGCACTTATCAGGTGAGACTTAGAGGGACGTAAGTGACATTTGACTAACTTTATAGGAGAGCCAAATAAATGAATAAATAAATACCACAGTTTGTGCTGACTTTATGTCTTAACATATTTCATAATAGAACTTCATAAACATGTGGATGATGAATTTACTTAATGAACAATATTTTGACAGTCATTAAAAAAATATACTTTCTAAGTGCATTTAACACCCTTTTTGGCCCCCAAATAGTTCAGTGTGTTCAGTGGTTTCTGATTAAGACTTCACATGTAGTAGGAAGAAAGAGCTCATCAAGAGCTTTCACTTGAATATATACTGTATAATATAACACGTCATCCCTCTTTATTAACCATTTGTTCACAGCAGCTTCACAACTGTTTATAAATGTATTTAAAACTACTGAAGACACGATTATATGTTATATGACTAAACTATATTAAATGTTGTTATCAAACATATATCTGTTTATACACCAGGTAGTTGTAGACATCAAAGACAGAGACATCAATAAACACTTAAATAATATCCTTGTATCTACTGACTACTGGGCTATCTCATGACTGTTTTATTAGGCTTAATTGGTTTAACGTCACGCTCAAAGGTTTAAAGTAGGGCTGCCATGATATCAGATTTCCACATGATCGTGGCCAACGATAACAATATTATTGTGATATCTATAAAAAAAAGAACAAAAGATTAATCTTTATTTTGTTTTATTATTGTGTTTTGTTTGTTTCTGACAAATGAATTACATTCAAAATACACATGTAGAGAGGTGGAGAGAGTGTATTATTTACATGACATCAATATTTAATTTTTAAATATCATGGTAATTGTCAATACTGGTGTATTATAAGACCCCTAGTTTAAAATAGTATGTATTCCTGTAATACAGCATACCTGTATTCCTATAATGAATCAGCTGCACACCTCTGAAACCTGCTCTGGCTGCACTGTAATCAGACCACTCTTCCTCCTCCTCATCCTCATCCTCACTCACTGACTGAATGCTGCTCTCTAATTAACCATGCAGAACAGGAGAAGAACACATGTTAATTTAATGTAACAAAAATGTTGATTTTCATGCACTCTCCTTTTAAAATATTTATGGGCTAGACTTGAATTTCAAGATGCATCAAAGACTCACATGGGTATGCAAATGAGTCTGCCTTACCCCCCAACAAGTTGGACTGTCTTTTGCTCCTCTTGCAGGCGTCATGCACTCCACCATCTGAGCCATAAAGAGGAAGCCATTACAGTCACCACCTCTCTATAGAAACATTTTAGTCTGTTTGCTTTTTGAGAAGTATCTGCCGGCACAGCTGCACCCAGAAGAACGATAAAGTCTGGTGATATATACCACTATAAGCAAATATAAGGAGCCATTTTGCATCATTTTTTTTCCAAAAACAGGATAAGATAAGATACAATAAAACATGACAAGCTAAGTTAAGATACAATAAGATACAATAAAAAAATAAGATACAATAACATAAGGTAAGATAAAATACATAAAATACAATAAGCTAAGTTAAGATAAGATACAATAACATAAGATACAATATGATACAATAACATAAGATACAATAACATAAGATGCAATATGATACAATAAAATAAGATACAATAAGATACAATAAGATAAGATAAGATACAATAAGATAAGATACAATAACAAGATACAATATGATACAATAAGATAAGTTAAGATAAGATACAATAACATAAGATCCAATATGATCAATGATAAGATCAATAAATAAGATGCAAAGATCAAAGATAAGATAAGATATAATAAATAAGATAATAGATAAATAAGAAAGAAAGAAAATAACATAAGATGCAATATGATACAATAAGATAAGATAAGATATAATAACATAAGATGCAATATGATACAATAAGATAAGATACAATACAATAAGCTACAATATGATACCAAACCATACAAGACAAGATAAAATAATCCTTTATTAGTCCCACAGTGAGTAAATTTTGCAGTATTACAGCAACAGAGGTCCTCTAGTGTAAAGAGCAAGAGGCATCAATATAAATCAAAACAATATATCACAAACAAGTAAGTAAACGATAAAGAATAAATAAGTAAACCGTTAAAAACAAAATGTATAATATATAAAATATAAGTAAATTATAGTAGTAGACGGACTGAATGAATGGCTGAGTTCAAAAAGAGAAAGCTCAGTGTTAAAAGGAAATGATTTCACTGTTAAGATGCGCTCTTCAGAGTGAACCTGTGTCGTGGTTTACCATATTAAACATCATGTCAGGCAGCAGACATTAACCTTAGAGTAGGCTGAATGTTGTGGCCCATATGCTCTGACGTTTCTCCAATACGGTCATCTGACTTGTGCGGCTGGAGGACATCTGTAGGCGATTCCCTCAGTAGCCAAAAGGTGGCGCATGAGACACGTGCAACCCGCGTTTCGGTCCCGGTGAGACCACTCCTGAGGAGACTACACACACACACACACACACACACACACACACACAGATATGAATCATCGCGCATGGATCTGAAAAACTACTAAGATTGTTGCATGATTATTTATAATTTCACAACGCTCCCTGAGTTTTTGTTGGTAAAATGGGTGACAGGGTTTAACAGCTCAGGAGACGGTCGAAGTGCGCACAGAACTGCAGAAAAAGTTTCTCTCTGAAAGGTAAGTATTTCTGTCTTTTTCTTTTCTTTCTTTCTCATTTCAGCAGGGAAATTTACACATAGACGCTGCAGGAAAAACAAACTTACACCAAAAAGGGAAATTAATTGAAATGTATTGAACACTGAGTGATGCTCCTTGATGGAGATGTGATGCGTTTAACTTCACCTTGAACAAAAAAAGAGAGGGAAAGAGGGAGCTGATACCATGTTGTGGATGAGTTTCTCTCTCTCTCTCTCTCTCTCTCTCTCTCTCTCTCTCTCTGCCTCTCCTCCCTCTTGTATCTCTCTCTGTGACTGCAGTTAACAATCAGATTTTCCTCCTGCTGTCTCCTCTCTTTGTAAGTATAACTTCCTTATTTCTGTGATGTGATCCATGATCTGTTGCTGATAAGACACTTGAGGCTTGTTGAATTGCGGACTCAGCGGGTGAACGCTGTTGATATATTTGATATATATTTTTAGTGCTTGTCACAAAAGGCTGCTGCTGATATTTTATATTACAACTTTATCCATCAGTTGTCTTTCTATTCTGACTCTTCTCCGGTTCGTGCACGTTCATATTGTCGTTTATTTAGTGTGTTTGACATCTTCGGGCCTCCTCCGAGCTCAGCTGATCATTTCAAACACATGTTCATTCAATACAGATAAGTGACTCATTGTAAAAGAGGCTGTTTTGACCTGTGGGTTGGCTGTCATGTCGCTGGACATTTGCTTTCATTTCAGATGTCAAACGGCTTAATCTGCTATAAAACACAATACGGGATTTATTTAAATGAATGCAATCGGTTTAACATAACAGTATTATAGAATATATAGTATGCATTAACGTGCTGATGCAACAGTGACTATTTTAGTTATAATTTACTGTTAAAATCCCTTTGTGGGATTTTATACAAAAATGAAATGAAATGTATCAGAAGATATAAAGTTAAATGTGATGCTGGAAAATAACATTTTCTGTCGTGCCATCACACATATTACATATTTGTTTTTAAGCAATTTTTAAGCAATTACACATTCATAATTTTTATTTCTAAAATCGGTCTATTAATCTTTACTGAATAACTCAAAATTGTCACGAAGATAAGTTTTATTTTCGACATTTTCTTTGGATGTAATAATTTATTTATGTAATGATAAATAGGCGGCGTGAAAATAAATCTAGAGCGCTCTGCAGGACGAGAGGAATGTATATGTTGGACGCACTTTTCATAGGATAATCTGCCAAAAATTATTATCTATAATTTGAGAAAAGCTAGTGTAACTTCCAGTCCGTGAAATGTGCAAATATTAGAAGAGAAGCAGGGAGACCTCTGGGTGGTGTATGAATCAAAATGTCTTGTTTTTTAAGTATAAAAAATAAAGTCATAAGAAAGAACAAGATTATGCATATTTTAGGTGTTGATTTAATTTATGCAAATAAATGCTGTTGTATCACACGGGTCTAAAGTGGTCATCTTACAAGGTTTCTCTCATTATCTCATGAACCCCGTTTTCCTCTGAAGAAACGATGATTTTGAAACAATTCCACTGAAGAAGGAGAGGTTATTTGTACTCCAACAAATATACAAAACGTTTCACTAAAAGTAAAAAAGTGGAGCATCTCTAGACGGGATCGCTGCACCTGTAAGTGATGGTCATTTAAGTAAGCTTATTAAACGGACTAAACTGCGGCCAGTTACAACCATCCTCCCTGTCTCCACTTTTATTTCGCCACAAACTCTCTCTCTCTCTCTCTCTCTCTCTCTCTCTCTCTCTCTCTCTCTCTCTCTCTCTCTCTCGCATCTCTTGTCTGGGAGGAGGAGGAGGAGGAGGGAGGAGGAGGAGGGGGGGAGTCCTGCCTCTTTGCCTTCCTCAGATCAATGCCCTGGCCACTCACTTTCTGATGTTGCACGACGGGAAATGCTTTGAATACTTGCGACATGGCTGCGCGCATTGATTGCCAAGATTGACAGCAACTCTCTACCCATCGGCTTCTCTTGTCTGAGTGTGGAGAGAGAGAGAGAGAGAGAGAGAGAAAGAGAGAGGGAGAGATAAAGAACAGATAGGCGAACAACAAAAGCTACTTGTAGTTGTGGACAGCTGAACTTCACAGAGAGTGTACGGGATCCCCTCATATGGCCCCGTGTGAGCACACTTAAGTTTTCGCTCAACAGATAGCTCAGTGCTCGTTTTCTACAAAGTGTAGCCTGTAGTCTGCTAGTGTTTACGCACGGGAGAGGACGCACAGATATCTCCACGGCTCAGATAATCAAGGTAAACACTTTTCAACATGTTCTATCTGTGTTCTCCTGATATCTTCACCTTGTGCTTTACTGCTGCTTCCTAAAAGTCGAGCGCGCTGTCAGTGAGCTGTTCCGGCACAGTGCGCGCAGTATTTCGCTTTAAAACAATTCTTCAGAAAGTTATTTACGTGTTATTCTTACACGGCTTTGCGCATTTTGCAACCAGGTGAATGACTGTCAGACTTTCAGTATTGGTTTTATTATTTGCCGCGTCGCTTTCACCAAAACAAGCGGAGTTCACACGCGAGACGAGAGAGAGAGAGCGAGAGAGAGAGAGAGAGGAGAGAGAGAGAGGCGCGATGCTGCTCGGCTCCGAGGCGCTCCGGTTCAACACACAATCAGTGATTCCGCGTTAAATTCCAACGTCTAACTTCACCACAAGTAAACTCCAAGACAACCTGGACCATATTTGAAGGTCTGAAATCACATTTTATTCTTTGTTTATTTCAGCAGCGTGAGGCGAGCGGACGCAGTTGAGTGGAAACTGCAGCGCTGAGATCGAGCCGGACCGCTGGCACCGATAAACACGTTCACCAAACGGCACAAACAAATGGCGAATCTTACTTTATTGTGTGATATTTAAAGGTTGACAGCGCTATAGTGTTTGTGTTTACATGTCTCGTAACTTTCTTGTGCTGGTGGCAGTTTCTCTTCTGTCCACACAGCGGTACTATTCATTGACAGCGACGTGCGCCCTCGGTACGTTTCCCCTCACTGTCTGCATGTGAAGTTCACGTGAAGCTTTCGCTCCTGTCTCATTACACCTTTACATCCCGGGGCTCTTTGCCTCCAAACTGCCGCTCCCTTGCACATCTTTGTCAGAGTTTTTAATGCGAGAAACCCAATTTGTGGCCCCCGTGCAGCCTGGGAATTTGCTCTTCCTTAACTTTCACGGGAGGTCAGGGGAATTGACCTCTAAAGAATGCATAAGCCATAAATTAAATTCAACAATCGCACGGCTTCTCCATTTAGAGAAGATGCACTTGAACAGACAGTTTTCCATTTAAGTCTCTGAAAGCTCGGAGCTGAACACACACTCACACACACACACACACACACACACACACACACACACACACACACACACACACACACAGAGCTCCCCTTGTGAAAATGTACTTAATAATGATGAATTGTTTGCTTACATTTAGACATATTTTAGATAAGACAATTCAGAAAATTAATCATCTGGCCTATAAAAAGAATAATAACAGTTTAAATATTTTTAGAGCTTAATATAAACTTTTCTTCTAGTGTTGGGAAATCACTTTTTAAAATATTATTATCCATCAGGAAATATTCATGTTGCACAAACTTTAAATTGTTTTCAAGGTTTATTATACATATGAGATTAAGTGAAATATCAGCATGGTGCTGGCAGCGCGGAGATGGACCGTCATTTTAAGATGTTTGCCAAATTTACGTTCAAAAATGAGCACAACAGTCCCACAAGAAGACAATCAGCTTTTGACAACACTGGAAACACTGGACTTTCTTAAATTGAATCGTCCACTTGTCTCTTCTTCTATTTGTCAAACACCGAGAGCACGTGCGTTTCGTGGCCACACAAATAACGCACCTGTGGCCAATTAATGACAGCCATGTCTCCTTAAACTTCCTGAAACAAAAGCACGTTGTCGGGTCCTCCGCGGTGAAGTCGCAGTAAAGTTTTTACCCCGGTGCTATTTTGTCTAACTGTGGCTGCGAGCGCAGGTTTCCTCATAAGGTAAGGCGGTTCTGGAGACCAAACGCGAGTCTAAATGGCACATTTATAATTAGACTGCCCATTCAGCACATTGTCCTGATCGCTATACAGGGACACTCGGCTCTGTCTCCACAAGAGTTTGTCTTGTGCAGCTCAACGTGTCGCTGAGGGGAACCAGTGAAAAGCGGCGTTGATGCCACACAACCGCACTCAGCTCCTATTTCACAAATCTCACTTATTTTTACGCATGACAGAATTCTCAACCGGCATCTTAATTAAGCACCTTCCTTTCTACACTTGTTCGCAGTTGTTACAGCTTAAATGTGCATTTTAATAATTGGAGAAATGCTCCTATAATTTAGACATCCCTTCAGATAATTCCTGCTGTTTAATCACTGCTGCCCGGGACAGATGTGCTTTTATTTCGCAGTAATTGTCGCTTATTTAAACATTAATCAAAAACTAAAGACTGGCAATTTGTTGGTACGTGATGCTTAAACAGAACTGCAGGGCAATAATATCATATTTCACACTGACTGGCCTTGCACATTTTCTGTATTTTCAAGGACTAATCTGCGGGTGGATCTTGAGCTTTTTGCAAGACTGAGAAAGGCAGCATTTCCAACCTGGAGTCAGCGTAAAGATATAGACTCGCTGAGTAAGTTCAAACATTTTTTTTTAGGATTTTTTCATTTTTTGGCATGAAGGGAGAAGCCACCTGGCTCACTTGTCTAAACACATCCTGCACTCTGTCCAAGTCCAATGTCTCCCGTGTTGCAACTTTGCTGCTGGGAATCTTTTTTTTTTTATCATCATACATTGAGATTACAGCCTTTCATTATAATTTCTCTTAGAAATATTGTAGATGAACCCGTCTTAAAGTTAGTTTAGACTGAGATCCATGAACTAAACTGAGGTATAGCTCTGCTTTTAACTGTGCTCATCATGTAAAGGAAGGATTTGTTTAAACTGAGCTCTTTGGTGGGATCAAAGAAAAGGTAGGAGAGAGGGATTCAGAGAGAAAACTACTTTATGTGATATTGTAATGTTTTTCTATAACTAACCTTGCATGTGCTCATTGATTATTGATTATGCTTTTGGTTGATGCTATTTACACAGAAGGCGAATCTGATAATTTAACAGCAGACATTTTCTACCTACTGGGAATTTTATTACAACTCAAAAGTAAAAAGTCCCTTCATCCGTATCGAGCTCGCAGATCTATATTTGTAAAGTGCTGCCTAATTTCTTTGCTAAAGCTCAAATGTTATTTCTCTTAACGCCACACAGTGATGTGAAATGAAAGTGCTGCTTTCTGTAAGTGTCTTTCCAACATTTTTTTTTTCACGCTGCTTAACAAAAATTGTTGAAATTACAACCAATTCCAGCTCATGATGAGTTGATTTCACAGACATAATTCTGCAATGGGATTATAGATAATAGTGATGTGTTGTCAGTTGCAGATAGAGACACAAGCAATATTAATAACATGTGTAATATTGTAGATTATTTCATACAAAGTTCTGTCAGTCGCTCCAGACCTCCTAGATATTTAAAGTGTGTGTGTGTGTATATGTGTGTGTGTGTGTGTGTGTGTATGTGTGTGTGTGTCAGCTTGGCGTGTGTGCATGCATGAGTGATACTTTCCCGCTCAGATATTTTGCAAGACGTCTTCGTTCTTCACACAGATAAACACTACAGTTGTTTTTGATTTGAAACATCAAAATCCAAGAAGCCACTCTGTCTCTTAGACCGCATAACTGAGACCTTACACATGGCCTTATTTCTCCCACATATCTTGTGTATATATACTGTGTTCTGCAGAAAGACAGATATTTTGTTCCAAGTGACAGGACGCTGCTGGGATGCGGGCAGGGAGAGTGGAGCTATAGAAGGAGGGTGGAGAAGGGGTGACTGAGGGGTGCACAGGTACTAGTCTCCCTCTCTCCGTGGTCGTGGAGGGAACGGCTGAAACCTGATGATAAACAAGATGAGAGGAGGTAAACAACAGCAGGCCTGGTAAAGGTAGAGGAGGGAGGCAGCAGAAGGGTGGAGGACTGCAGGAGATAATAAATGTGGCAGCACATGTTGTGACATCTGTCTTTCTAAGTGTTATCTAATTTGCTGGAGAATATTTCAACAATGATCAAAACTGATGGGAACATGCCATAGCTTTCTTTTTTTCTTTTTGCAATTTGTCCCCTTCAACAATTAGTTTCTGACAAGTTAGCAACATGATCTGTCACGATGCTTAATTTTCCTTCATGTGACACTATGTTTAGGCGTTACACGGTGTTCTATATAATGCGCGCCTTCTCGGTAGATTTGGTTTTTCTCTTTGTGGCTTAAAGAAAGCCGGTATGGTGCAGATGTCTTCTGTTTGGATAAAGTGGATATGTGCTTGCACAGGAGGAAATTTAGTCTTTTCTCAGTTTGCACCATTGTCACTTGTCGTAGAGGAGAGATGGTGATGAAATCAGTGGTCGACTGAGTCATCAGGAACAGACGGTGGGGCATCACCTCCACCAAGTCACCGTCTGACATCAAAAGCTGTAAGCAAGTGGAGCCACACAGATTAATAATAGGAGATGGTGTGAGCTGTTTGAATCTCAAGCATCTATATTTGAATTTCATCCAGTTTCCTCTAATGTCAAAGGTCAAGCTTGAGTACATTTTATTTAGAAACAAATAGCACCTATGTGCACCAGCACTTACTGAACATCGACAAGGACGGGGCAGTTTTTTCCTGCTCTATTAGCTCTCTGTGTCCCTCTGGCTGCTGTAAGTGAACAGTATTGCTGACATTAGGATTACAGATGAAGGGGGAAAAAAAAACTTAATATGTGTATCTTCACAGGAACTGCATAATTGCACAAGTAACCTAAGTGGCCCATTTTGATCTGTATCATTCCCTCTCCCACTGAAAATGTTTTTCTCAAAATAATTGGACATTTTCTTTTAGTCCATAGCATAGTTGTGCATAATTAACTTTGACTTCAAAATGCAACAGTCCAGGCTATGGTAAGTAGCCTCTGTTGATTTTTTTTTTTTTTTTTTTTTTTTTTAAATCACACATAAATATGTAGAATTAATTGGCAGAGCCTTGGTGGCCACGCGTTTCATGACACAGGTCTGGGACTGTAATCAGGTGGAGGAATTAGTCAGGCTCATTGTTTTTTATGAATCAGATGAAGATTTGTACAGTGGCTGTGTGAAGACGGTTGCCTTTATTTCCATATCAAAGAGGCACACAGTGCAGCCGGGCAGTAATTAAAATGTGGTGGATTTTAGTCCCTGCACATGTACACACAGAGACACACATTTTCTCCCTCCCTCACACAGGCATGGGGACGCAAGCATGAGCCACACACACACACACACACACACACACACACACACACACACACACACACACACACACACACACACACACACACACACACACACACACACACAGCATATGGACCGAGGCTGAGAACTGTCAGGTTGTGTGAAAAGAGTGCAGGTGGTTGAAACTGAATTTTAAACAAACACTCATGTCGGTCCATGTTCCTTCTGCAGACATTTGAGTACACAATCTGACGTTAGGTTTTTTTTCTTTCTTTTTTGCGGCAACCATTTTGTAGCTACAGTTTGAGAGAGCCGTGCATTAATTATTATTTTTTCCACTTTGACTTGGTAGCTGCTTTCACTGACTGCAGTCACACTATCCCCCTATTTAAGTCACAGATAAATGATGCTTATTTATTACCTTTTCATAGATTGATAGATATACAGCCTACGCATGTTTGTTTCGGTGACCTTGCTGCTCAATGATGGGATTATTTGTTTTAAAAAGAAAAGAGGAAGAAGCTGTGATCTTTTGCCCCGAGTGATTTCCGTCCTACTTGAATTGAAGAAGCTCTGAAGACCTGAGATTGTGTCTTGTGAGTGAACAAGGGAAAAGAGATTAGTGTAATGTGGGCTTTTGCGCTGCTGTGACACAAAAGTGTTACAACAAGCCTTTTCCTTGTGATCCCCCCCCCCATTGCCCCCATTGTGCTTGGATCAGGTCCTCCCATGGGCAAGCCGCTGCCTTGGAGGAAGCGTTAAAGGACTCTCTTGAGCCAACACGACATAATGTGAAAGAAGGCCTTAAAACCCCTCATCCTCTCATGAGGGAGAAGAAGAATTATGGCCTGGAGCACATACCGTATTTGAATTTCCTATTTGTTATGAATAACCCTGTTGAAGGCAGCAGTTATTTTTGTATCCAATGTTATACAGGTCTCCACTGTCTGAAAGCTGAACGATTAGACATTATCCAGTTGGTGGAGGTTGACAGCCGGCTCGCTATCTGCCAGCTTGATCTGACATGAGATGTAAAATATGCTCCATAGTTGTGACTAAGCCAACCACTCTGTTTTACTCTGTGCTCCGGAGCCGTTTTGTTGGCGCTCGCCTGTTTTCAGATCAGATTGGTAACACCGTTCCTACGTGCTTGTACATAGTGTGTATAATGTCCACACTCTTGAGATGTGTGATTTGAACACATGATATGGTGTCGTCTTTAGCATGCATGGAAGTGAAGTAACACGCCCATGATGAGCTATTTAGGCTGGTCCAGATATGCATATGAATATCATACCAGAGATTTGACTTCAAGAGAACCTTCGCCATGTAATTGCATAAATGCAAAGATTGGTCCGAGACACCATAGCTTCCATATTTCAACTAATTCTAAATGTTGATTTCGAAACCTCAGATCAGCTTTAACTTGGTGATTTCATTACATTGTTTAAGACAGGCCTCAAAACAAAAACACTTTGTCTTGAATTCCTAGCTCTTTCCAGATAATGTGTGTGTGTCTGTCCTCTTTGGATGGAAACAAATGCCGATCAACCACTTGCATCATGGAGCGGCTACTGTGACATCTAAAACAGGCGAGGAAGTTATGGAAAAGAGAGGATGTATTGGGCCAAAAATCAGATTCCCGACAGTTTTTCCTGTGGAAAAATGCTAATACACGATGCCAAAAATAAATCATAGTGACAAAGATGTAGGGTGGAGGGTGGTGGGTGTGTGTGGAGCGGGGAGATGGAAAGGTTCTTGTGGCTAAAGTTTTGATGAAGTTAACCATAGTGTCTCTTGTTAGGTCTTTTGTTTCCTCTCTGAATAATGTCTTTTTACACTGACTTGGATGTGTTACAAGACTTTGCCCTTAATGTGCATTATGAGAAAATGGCTTCAGCAGACCTGACCACAAGTGCTCTCTCGCTCTCTGTCTGTCTTTGTTATCCTCTCTCTCTCTGAGTAAAGGGAGGGGGTGTTTAGACCCTGTTGGTGAAAGGATGGGTTAAGAGCAGACTTTTTGAGACTCAAGACTCTGCACAAATAATGATGTTAGTGTTCATGTTGCCTCAGACCCATCTGATGATGTGTAAGGAGATCAAACTCAATTGATTTTGTGCCTGACCCGCACACAGCGAACACACGTGTATTTTCAAGGTGGTTGAGAATACTTATTGTACTTACTGGGTGGAAATATACGCTGTAGTAGCATCGAAGCAGCGGCTGACTGTTCCCCTTTCATTTCTTTCCAAATGGCACATTTTCCTTCTCTCACTCTCTGGTGCATGGTGGGTACTGGAGCAACTTTATCCATCACTTGTACCGTAATATAACCACAACAGAGTCGCTAATGTTGGAAAATATGAACTTTCGGCTTAAACCAAATTTGAATTAACAGCCATCCGTTCGCTCTTTGAGGGTTTGTGAATTAACACAGATGCTTTAGAAACAGTGGAAACATTTTGCAGGGTCTAAAACTGGTCGGCTCAGCTGCACATTTTATAAGCAAAGTGCAGCTACAGCAAGGGAAGCCCAGAGAGCTCGACTCACAGCACAAAGAATAAAGTACCGTCTGTGATAATCACTTTCTTGAATGGGACTAAAAAAGAGAAATCTGCTGAAATGATAGAGAAAGCCTGTGGTTTGGCCCGTGCAGTAAATTTCCCATGAGCCTCTTTGGCAATCTGAGGGGATAGCCACTCTGGCACACGCCACCCGCCCACATACACACACACACACACACACACACACACACACACACACACACACACACACACACACACACACACACACACACACATTACCAGGCAGTAGGGGTGGAGGAACCTCTGGGAGGAGGCTTGTCTGAGTGACAGGAGGTGGGTGAGCGCTGGGCTGAGGGGGACCAGAGGATGATGGGAGGGGTCGTCCCGTCTGAGCAACAGTCACACTCTCTCTTTTTTCCACTAGACAAGACAATCTGTAAAATCTACAAAAAACTTTGCTGAGGAAAGTGGAATGACATTGTGGAACAAGTATTAAGGACCAAAAAAATGTTTAGATTTAGAGAGAGATGAATCTTCTTTGCTTTTGCTGGAATATGATACAACCACAATTAATGACCCTGCAGACTGCATACAAATATATATATATACAAATGACCTCAAAACTCTAACCCTCCTGCAATTATGTTCATATGTAGTTAATTTGCAATGGCAATTTACGTTCACTGTCAAAGCTTGTTGTTCGCAGAGTTACGTTCTTGTGCCGCGGTGTAAAGTCCCAGGGAGGAGGCCATGTAGGCACGTGACTTCTACGCTGGGGTTTTGGGTCCCGTCACAGTTGACTTTTTGAATATTTACCATACTCATGATGTGTTGCTGCCAACCTTAACAAAGTGTTTTAGTTTCCCAACCTTAACCATAATGTGCTTACCATGACCACAGTGTTTCTCTAACTCAAACCAAGTGCTTTTAGTTGCCTAAACATAACCATAAAAAATGTAATAATGCTTTTAGTTGCAAGGAGCAGCGAAAACCAATGAGGATCGTCGACAATAAACTCTGCAACATTCAATGTAAATGTTTTATGCTAATAAAAAAAATGAAAAATTTCTCAAGATGGAATAAAAAAAAAATGAATCTGACAGCCTGACATTTCCTCAAACATAACTGCACATAAACTAGAAGACACTGTTGTTAGTACATATGCATGTGCAGCTGGGCTATGGCTGCATTTTTTTTTTGTGTGTGTTAGCGAGGAGAAAGGCTTTATGTCCTTGGTTAGGGGTGGGGTTGAGGGTTAAACTGGGGAGGTGCAATGTTCCTCCTCATCCTCAGCAAAGCTAAATTTATTGGTTACCATCTGCAGGGTGGAGGAGTTTGGGTTGCGGCCAGGCCAAAGAAAGGCTTCTAATTAAACAGTCATCATTATCAACTTGTGGTCAGTGATCATCATCCCTAACACTGGTTCTCCAAGATGAACATGGAATCATTGAGGCTTTCTCTGAAGACCGGTGCTGGACTGAATTAGAATAGGAGAAGAAGAAACGGAGGAGAAAAGTGCTAGCAAGAGTTTTTTTTTCCTTCTTCTCTTGGCAGAACAGGCAGCATGAGGCCCTGTGCCATATCCACTCAGGTTTAAACAATTACCCGACATCAGAGAACGCAGTAGAGCCTCGGCACTGGCACAACCGTCATGCTTTCGACTGCTCTACTGCAGGCCACGGTTTCAGACACGGCCAAGTGTCACATGTAAGCGGAGCTTTCGATAATTTCAATTAGTGTAAGAGGGTGTGCCTGCAGTATCTGTATCGCCGCTGCTGGAGGAGCTTTCCTTTGAGCTTGACAGCCCCCTTAATGTAGTATTTCTTGGTTTGATGTGTGAGTGACACCGAGGCGCTCTGAGAGGATGGCAAAATGGTTTATTAGGACCTAATTAGAGCCCTGTGATTAAAGGGGAAGTGACTGTGATTAGGAGACCTGCAGATGATGTGGAAACATGGATGAATATTCAGACAGTATGTATTAGCCTGTGTGTGTGTTTTGCGTGTGCGTGTATGCCTTTTGTAGAATATGTGAGCACTACGGAGTTGGGGCTGCCTCAGAGCAGTCGTGTTACGATATCATCTTTACAGCAGAGGAGCTTTACAACTTGAGCTATTAGGCAGAAAATGCACAAATGAGTATGCTGCTGTAACCCTACAGCTGCTGTTTTTTTGAGCTTGCTTCATGTAGGACTTCAGAAATTTGATGAGCAGCCAAAACATAATTAAAAAATGAAGATGACTTCAGTGTTGTTGTTTTTTTTTATGGTTTCTGTCCAGCATGTAATGCTGCAGACTTTCACAGCCAATTGAACTTGAAACCATGAGGAATGTTCTGCAAAGCCAGGTCTGCTTCAGGAAGCTTAGGGCACGAGTGAAGAATCCCACATTCTTGTGAACTTCAGTGCTGTTTAATCAAACTGAGTCGTTATTGTTAGTCTCCATCCATTGTGTGAGATTAGCATTCTTTCTTTTCACCTCACAAACTTATAACTTTTTCTGATATGTGATAGCCACTGCCATTAGAAATCATTTATGGGAGTGTTCTGAGGGCAGGAGATTGTCAGCAGGGCCTTTGCGATTTTACAATTTCACAACTGACTTCCTCCTTAAAATGACACAGGCTTACCTGCCTATTACTCCCTTTGATTTCTACAGTACATGCTTCTGCGCTCTGAGAGGTATTCATAATAAGCTTAAACCCCACTGGCTTCATTGCTAAAGGGTGCTTATCTCTCGGCTATTCAAGAGAAAGAAGGGTAATATTTTTTCCAATTTCAACATTTTACTGTGAGGCTACATTCGGCCCAAAAACCCACATTTAGGGGGCTGTTGTGGAGAGCAGTCATGCACCCACACATGGATATATGGACATACATGCGCGCCACACACACACACACACACACACACTAGCAGTGCTTTGAAAATATTATTTTGCCATTTAAAAACTGAAGTGGTACAGCTGTAGATTTTTTTTAGCTGGATGGAAGTCCCATATTTCAGCACATTTATTTATATGTTTTATTCAGCGAACATTTTAACTCACATTTCTAAAGGTTGTGGGAACCAGTTTTATTTAAAAGTCTGCTGGGCTCACTCAGTTGAAATTTACGTCTGTTATAGTCCGAGAAAAAGAATCCTGAAATGTGTTTTTCTTTTTATTACATAGATCATACTTACCTTGCAGCACTTATTGCATGTTTGGACACGCAACTTAATCTATTTACATTTTCATTTTGTCCCAGTGGAACGTTCAAAGCATGCTCAGCTTCAAAATGTATATGCGCATGTAATGTAAGATACACTTGAAAACTAGTTTGCGGTGAGCGGTAGTGGCCGTGGAGGGCCTTCTTTTCTTTTGCTTGGAGCAATGTCAGGTTTTCTTGTAGAATAATGAGAAGCATGTGCCAGGCAAGTGAAGAAAACAGTGATTTTTCATATGACCCACCTGTTGTGTTTTCGGCACAGCTAACATCAACCTTGTGTTATTATTGTCTGGACAGCAACACTAAAGAGTTTCTTCCTCCTGCTCTTCTGCTGCCTTCTCTTCCTCATTATTTTTTTAGAGGCTCTGCAAAGACACCTGAAGGTGCTCGGCCTAATGGTAGCACATGGAAGCCAACTAACCAACAGCCACCAACACTTGAAGGGGAGAAGTAAACCTTAATGACTATCAGGATTTAAATACACATAATCTGTTGGTGCAAATTGTTTGTTTGAAAAACAGTGTGCAGTAGGTTTGTGCTGTGAGTCTAAGTGCCTGTAGCCTCAGGCCGCTGAGCTTCTCACTTTTACCGTTGCTGGTGCCATGCTGTAATGGGCTCCCAGGACATGATGGGAATATAATAACTGCTTGACGATGTTTTCCTTACCCCCCTCATTCTTCACTAAATGTAAAAATGTGCCCAGAAACATGGCATATATGGCACAGGTTGTGATGTCAGTTGTTATTGCTGGACATGCGAACCAGTAAATTTTGGATTATTTTCCACAATCTGCTGTGCAGAGTGCATTATGTCACAAAGGCCACATTGTAGCTGGTTGGGTGTAGAGCAGTGTTGTCTCTCTCTCTCTCTCTCTCTCTCTCTTTCCCTTGTTCTGTGCATTGCTCAGCCACCTTCTGTGCCTCCAGTCCAGACTGCAGCCGTACTTTATGCACATTTTCTTTCCTTGAGCTGCAATTAATGGACAAAGGGCCTATAGAGAACATGCATTAAAAAGTGTGCAAAAAAAGGATGCACCAATTTGACTTTTTCAGTCCCGATAGCTATACCTGGGGCTTTGGGTATCGGCCAATCCCGAGTAACGATCTGATACCAGTGTTTGATTAATAAGCTGTATCTCTCGCTGTGTGGAAGGGACTGGGATCATTCTGTTATGTGTAAGGTGACATCAGGCTTGATTTAAATATTGCTTTCCTAACTTTGTAAAACAAAATGTGACCTATATATATATATATATATATATATATATATATATATATATATATATATATATATATATATATATATATATATATATATATATATATATTATGTAAGAAGAATCTTCAGAATTAACAGGAATTTCAACTCAACTTTAAATGCAACCACAACTTGGTCAAAACATAAACAGGAATTGAAATATATAACCGATCCATCCAGTGTTAGTGCATCCCGAGTACAGACAGAATGTTATCCAGACTCAAGATTTTACCCCCAATTTGATTATTTGCAAAATTGCAGATGAAATAAAGTATTGATTGAGTTAATCTTTGCATTTTAACTATTAATTAAAAATTTGTTATGTTTTTGAGAATCAATACAGTATCAAAAGACAATATTTTCTCATACTCCTATACATTCACACCGATGAAGTAAGTTAGATGCATGCTCTGTGAGTTTAAACGATGAGATTAAGTGATATATTCCTTTGCTACTGTGACGCCGCTTTTGTTCAGTGCAGTATGGGATGGAAGAGCCTCCTGTTTTTCCTGCTAATTAAATTTGCCACTAACATATGCTGGCAGGAGCCTCTTACCTTGTTTGACTTATTTATTGCCTGACTGTAGAGGTAATTTGACCTTTCATTTGAAAGGCTTTTTTTTAAATCCAGAAAAGGAGTGTTAAACTCAATTATACCAGTGATCAGTTGCTCAAACACTACATTTGTTTTCTCTGAGGGGGACAAGCCAAGCAGAGCCCTGCTCTCGGCTCCTTGTCCCTTCACTCCTGGCCCTTCCACCCCTATAGGGCAACTGGGGGAGAGGTAAATTAGGAGGAGAGAGAAATGTGGTTTGGGGGGGGGGGTGAATGAGATGAGAAAATGGAGAATGGAGAGAGAGAGAGAGAGAGAGAGAGAGGAAAGTGCCTTACAGTTCCTGCCATGTCACTGGAGATTTGTGTCCTCCTTTTAAATCATTTCCCTCTTAAGAAGATTAAGAAGGCAGAAATATTCTCAAACTGATCATTTTCCCTCCCCCTAAATGGACTCATTTGCATTTGCAAATGCTGCTATTAATTGTGGGTTTCAAAAAAAGACAAATGACCTCTGCAACTGTAAATAAAAAGAAAAAAACAGAGGTTATAATGTTAATTGTTAAAATGGCTGTACAGGGGCCTGTGAAGCCGAAGCAAAGCATGTGCACCCACCGGTACCAGATTTACACCATGGCCACTCACACTACAGCACAGTTTCTTTTCTTTACATCACCATTAAATCTTAGTCAAGATTTCAGCCATTTTTTCCAAAGTAAATTGAGTTGCTGGTGTTAAATATTTCACCAGAGAAGAAAGACTACAAATTGGATCGCTTTTTATATATCATTTTTTAGCAGGATGCAGAGAAACATGCAGTGCAGTGCTCTTATACTGTAGAGTACAGTGTTGAGATAAAGATCGTAACCCTCGAAATTGTCCAATTTTGACGTATTTGACGTGTAAGAATCTGACAATACAATATGTATCGTGATACAGGGGTCACGATTCGGTATATTGTGATACACTGCAATACTGTAGGCATGGCGATATAGAGCATTTTTTACATCAAATTTTAGGAAAACTGACCTCAGGGTTGGGAACCACTGAACTAAACTACTCATAATATATGATATAATATAAATATAACAATACTTTAAAGTACAAAACTTTAAGTACATTTTTATTATAATACTTCCGTACTTTTACTTGCAAAATGAACGACTTTTACTTGTAATGGAGTACTTGTACATCGTGGCATTGGTCCGATCTGAGTACGCCTTCCACCTCTGGGTTTTGCACATGGCCTTAGTTAAAGTCGTCAGCCGGTATTGTGCTGAGCTCCCTTTTAAAACAATTATTTGCCAACTTAAGCCTGCGTCTGCAAATCGAAAATCGTGCGATGGTAATAAAAGTCATTGGTGGAAAAGGCCACTATCAAACGGTGCGTCCCCGCTTCTCCTCCAACAAGGAAAACCCTGAATAATTTGCGGACACCAATGCCTTGTTGTAACCTGATCATTTATGGATCAGTCGTTTCCTTTCTGGTTTAATTTACCATGTGATTGATTTTCAGTGCGGTACTGTTGGAAAATATCCACACTAAACCGTGCCTGAAATGGGGAATCATTTGAATACAGATGCTTACGGCTTAGGGCCTTGTCACTGGAAACCACTCGGAGCCAGGAGACAATTGCAGGTTGATTATGTTGCTTCTGACAGAAGTTGCAACTCCTTTTGTACAAGGCAGAGATATTTGCATCTAAATGCTTATTGTAGACATCTAAACAGCATAAAGACTGATTGTAAATGCCAGCTGTTGGGCTGTACTCGGGGGATAAAAAAAAGGATTTCAATAAGGAAAATTGGGATGGAAATGAGGGAATTATTTTCAAACAGTGGAGCTGAAATCAATAAGTAGGAAACGGCGGCGTTTGTTGCGCTGGTTTGTATTTGTCATCTTTATTGAGCATGTTTGTACAATCACATATGAATCTATTTACAGTTAGCTACTGTATGTTGTGTTTTATTCAGATGGATTATTCTTTGGTTACTGCTGCAGGCTGTTAGATTTTCATATGCAGGTGTTAGAGATGGTTAATTTATCAGATAGGAAATGTAATACTACTGTTCTGACATACAGTATTAGACGTGCCCATTTGAGATAGTTGGAACATGCCATTCCAACCTTTTTGTAATATTTGTGTGAGTGCATGTGTGAGTGCATGTGTTCGTATGTGCGCTCCGTACGCAGTCATACAGTATATGTGGGTGTACATGTGTGTGTCTGCCCGAAGCAGAGTGATGCCCCTGCTGATTCTGCTCCTCTAGCTCTTTGTCCTGCAGCACTCAGTGTGTCTGCCTCCTCGGGAGACTGGCAGCCTTCTCTAGTGTGGCTCCACAAAGGCCCAGCCTCCTTTTGAGGTGTTAAAAACTTCCATTTATGCATCTCCCTGGACAAAAAAAAAAAAAAAAAAATGCACCAAGCCCATTTGAGTCCAGTAGCAACACAGGCAGACATTGTGGCCACGCTTCTCTAGCACTCATTTCACAGATTCTAAAACCAGTATGTGGTGAACAGGATTTGAGGGGCTAAAGTGCCCCGTGAGGGCCCAGGCGATAAGAGGGGAGAAACGCCACCACGCAGTAAACTAGAAGATGGGTCCAGGAAAATAAACACATTACCTGGGAGAGAGGGAGAGACTTGTTTTCATACCCACTGCCCCCAACATACACAAATCCCACACTGAATAAGAAACACACAGAGAAAAATATGTGTGTATGTATCTTAAGAAAAGAGGTATCATCAGTGTGCCAAAAGACAGGCCTATTCTGTGTTCTCTGTCTTTGGAGTGAAGAATATTTGAGAGGAATCAAAGAGAATTGATAGGTTGCACGCCTGCCTGTTAGGAGCGCTGTGGACCGAACGCCGTCCGCCGTGGAGGAAAAACATTCTATTTGCTGGTCGTCTCTTTTTTTCCTTTTTCACCCGGCCTCAACCCAGACGCTCAGTAAATAGACTTTTATTCTTGTTATTTGACGCAGAGGAAATGGCAGATAATGTGAGCAGCACATGAAAGCCAGAGCACTGTATCTGTATCAGGCTTGTAACAAACTGAGTGAAATAGCTGCCGCTTTATCTGACACTACTGCACTTCAGCTCTGCCAAAATACAGGCCACTGTTTCACTCCCCCAACAAAGATATTTTAATCGGGGTGATGCTCTAGTAGTCATTCCTCCTGACACGTTGGTGCTAGACATTTTGTGTGAGTGTCTCGTCTCGCTGTAGTTCAGCATCAGGGCAGCATCAGCCAGACACAGAGGAGAAAAAAGGGCAGTTTGAGAGAGACAGAGGGTAAAGATAAAAAGAGGAGAAGAGAGAGATTTGTAAGGCTGTGACAGTTAACGGTGTGCTGGAGCATGAAACAGCTGTTTGCACGTGATTGACCCGTTTCCAACACCAAATAACTCAATGATACTCTTGTAGAAATACAGCTTGTCTTTCTGACAACAAAGTACTGGACCTCTTATTTTTCTTTTTTTAAGTCTACTGCTGTCTGTAGTTTATTTCTGCGATAGGAAGTGACTAAATCCTTGAGCTAACAATGATTCCCCAAACAGTCTGTGCCAAAGTGTCCACCACAGTCTACCTGAACACTCACACTGTAGCTGTTTCCTGACCAGCGACGTCCTCTCATTCCCCCCTATATGGTGATTACTCACTGCGTGGAAGCTGTCGTTTCATATTTCACAGATGATGCTGCCGCAGAGAGGATTGACTTTATGGTACTGGATATTTAACAGACAATCACATGTGTTCAATTACTATATCTGTGCCAGAATGTTCTGAGCTTCACCCCCTTTGCCCTCCACACTACACCCCTCCTCTTC
Organism: Pterois miles; assembly: GCA_947000775.1. Classification (NCBI taxonomy): domain Eukaryota; kingdom Metazoa; phylum Chordata; class Actinopteri; order Perciformes; family Scorpaenidae; genus Pterois; species Pterois miles. The sequence continues at coordinate 1,810,817 of CAMQGK010000604.1, forward strand.
CTCCCATTTCCCTATTTCCCCTGGGACCACTGTTATAGCCTCACCTCATTGCATCCCAAACTCCCCCATGCAGTCCCCGGCCTTACTGGCTGTGTGGCTGCTGCTTCTGCAGAGATAACCACACAGCATCCAGGTAGGGAGCAGCCTGCTGATGGCATAGATTACCTCTATTGTCAAAATAACTAACTCGGCAGAATTCCTACTTTAGCGTGTTTGGACGCAGGAGAGAGTGAGGATTTGGAGCGGAGGATTTAACATGTTGCAGATCTGGATGAATTCCAAACAGAAGTTGAAGCATAAGTTTTGGCTTGCCTCATGCATATCCACACAAAACTACACACGGTGAAACATGCATTTACATGCATGTGCGCAGCAGCAGGCACGTAAACGATTTAAACATATCCCACATTTAGGAGTCTTAATAGTATATAAAGTACATGAAACATTAAACCTGGATTTGGTCGGGACAGCGGTGTCGTGGTTGGTCTCCCCTGTGCTGTATACAGATGTGGTGATGTTGTCTATTGATACTGAGCCACTGTCACATGACGGTTGAAAAACACAACGCTCTGTTAGGGTCAGGGGAAATTAAATCAAGCGTATAGCCTGCGCTGTACGTGAACACGTCTGGAATTTGAAGGTTCAGTTGATTTGAAAGTAAATCTTTCTGAGCTGTGACTGTAAAACAGCTTTCCTTCCATTTACCGTACATGAGGCTTCATCTCAAATGGCAATTCCAGCAGACATACAGTATGTTTGATGTGTAGGCCTGACCTCTGCATAGAGTGATACACAAGCAGCTTCTGGGAGGTTTAAGTACAAGTGAGTGGGTTAACCTGATATTGTACCCACTGTAGAAATGTGGAATTTCAATCGTGTGTGTGTACAGGGATGGTGTATATTTGTAGGCTGACCAGGAAGTTAGCATCCTCTTGGTTCCCTCGACAAAAAGCCAATGGGATCTTTCAATTGGGTCTTGCATTATTGCAGAAAATAAGCCCTGTGGCAAACGGTTACTTACATGCTTTGTTCAGCAAGACAATCTCCACAAATGAACACCACTTTTATGATTTTGAGTGAAGAGTGAATGCAATCGCTGGAGCTAATGTTAGGCTACAGCGAACGACACAGTCTCATGAACGTGAGTAGAAACGGGGCTGTAAAGAAGATGTGTCGGCGTGATGACGTTTAGTGGTCTCATTTAGCCACTTGTTAGCAACTGCCTCTTTAAAGACACATAAAGGCTTCAAAATTTGAAGTATTATTATAAGTATTTAATGATGTATTTTATGTTGTAGAACAAAACATTAAAATCTCTTCAGCTTGTGTTAACCAGACACCTCATTTCACTCATCTGACTAAAAACCAATTAAAAAAATCCACTCACCTCCAGACGAGGGAACCGGAAGAGCTAAAATGCTGACTCATTTCGTGGTTTTAGGATTCCTGTAGCACTCTATCAGCAACACATTATGCAAATTTGTTTTAATGCCACTAATTTCTTTAACACATTAATGCAATCAATCTTTCAGAAGATACTGTGGACTTTTTAAAGCTTCAGTGAAGCATCTTGTATTATATGAAAGTAGAAAACTTAAGGAATCCACTGGGGCCAACCATGTACACTAACTTGAGCGTGGAGGTTAAATAACAATCCAAAGTTGGGCTAAATGTTGACAAGGAAAAATGGGCATGGCCTTTTTTTTCAAATAGTCCCTTGACTTTAGGCCTCAAGAAATGTGAATGTAAATGGGTTCTATGGGTACCCACCAGTCTCCCCTTTACAGACATGCCCACTTTGTGATAATCACATGCAGTTTGGGGGATGTCAAACTAACTGAATTTGCCATGTTGTGATTTGAGCATATTTTCTATGTTAAATGTGGTACCTGTGAGGGTTTCTGGACAATATTTGTCATTTTTTAACTGATTTCCAATAAAATATACATACATTTACATAGAGCAGCATATTTGTCCACTCCCATGTTGATAATAGTATTAAATACTTGACAAAACTCCTTTTAAGATAATTGATTAATCGTTGCATCTCTAGTCGTCACTAAGTTTAAGTACTCTCTGTGTGTGTGTGTGTGTGTGTGTGTGTGTGTGTGTGTGTGTGTGTGTGTGTGTGTGTGTGTGTGTGTGTGTGTGTGTGTGTGTGTGTGTGTGAGCTATGACCAGCCAACTCTAGAGAAAAGGCCACTCTTTGACAGAAATGCCACAGGTGGCTGTGAGCTCTCTGTCGCCACTCCTTTGATGTTCAGCTCCATCAGTCAGTTTGGATTCTTCGTCTGAGAGCTAAACCTCCTGTATTTTCAGTGTTACGACTGTTCACTTGTGGCCTAATGGGGCCAAATTTTCCTTTTCCTCTCACCCTCACAGTTTCACTAAAAAAAATAATGGAAAATATACAGTATGTCATTTTTAAGTGTATTGATAATTTGTGTAAAAAAACTGACAAAACTAATAATTAGAGTTTAGGCTCGACTGAAATTGTGTTTAATAAGTCCCAGATCCTCTAATTAAGAGTGGGTGGGTGCCTGTTTTATGTTTCCTGCCTGTAGGTCAAATTCACAGCAGGAAAGATGCCGCTACATGTAGCTACAATAGGCCAGTTAACACTGGCTCTTATTACACCGCAGGGATTGTTGTATTTGCCTCATTATAATATCATTTGGGTTCTCTCATTATTTGCAATTATAAATTCCTTTGTGCTTTTTCTCCCTCAGAAAATAATTAATTTAAATAACCAAAGAAAAAGGAATATATCTCCCCATTTATTTACCTCATTGTTCCCAATTAACATCAGATTATGGATTCAAAGGTCTGTTAATGTCTACACTGTGTAATTATAAGAGCTCTCATTTATTGAAGCACAACAGGAATTAAGTCTATAGTCAGATGTTTGACAAAGACTGTTTTCATAAATTACCATCCATGTAATATGTGGTTTATCCAGCAGGCAGGGATTGTTGTGTTGAGTGAATAGCTACTAATACAAGATATAGATGTGTGTGTGTGCGTGTGTGTGTGTACATACAGGAGTGGGTGGTTGCAGCTGGAGCATAGTTCAAAACACTGGAATATTGTGTGTTTAGCGTCATTGGAGAGGCAGGAGTAGACTAAACTCCGAGGTGCTATTCATGTAACAGCTCTCCATTCAGGCAGGGTCACCTGGGTCCCCTCTCCTCCATTGTCACCTCCAGCCTCAAGGCTGCCACATTCAGACCCGTCTGTAACTCTTGCCTTTATCTGGCTCATTCTGTTAGCCCTCCAGCCTCCCACGTAGACTCTGTGCTGCACTCCGGCAACAATGCAGTGGCAGTCGGCACATTTATCTGGTCTTGTTGATGGTAGTTTTATTGGCCCCGGTGATGGGGAGACTGAGGTGCTGCGGTGCAAATTAGTGACAGATCAGTTAAGCGTGACCTTAAAAAACCCTTGGCCTTGTTTAATTGGCAGTGCTGAGGCGGACTAATTGTGTAAATCAGCTGGTAATGAGATCTTGGCTTATTGTGAAAAACAAGATAATGTGAGAAAATGAACATGATGAGCTTCTAGCGTCCCCTCCCCTGGAGCTAGTGAGTGGTTATCTCTCTATTGTCATTTCTTCTGTTTGAATTTGGTGGCAAAAACACTTCTGTTGGAGTTATTTCTGCATTCTCTAAAGAAAGAAAGAAAGAAAGAAAGAAAGAAATTCCTTTATTAGTCCCAAAGGGGGGAAATTAAGTTTTTACACTGTTTTGTTCAGAACAAGAATATAAAATATATATATTAGGGGGGGTGGGGGGGGGGGGGGGTGCTTGAGAGGCGGAGGCAGTGGGGGTTGGTGCCTTCTCAGGGGGACCTCGGGAGTGCCCAAGGGGAAAAATGCACCTCCCCAAAAAAGTGGTTTATGGGGATATAAACCCTCCCTCTCTAACCAAGCCCTCAGGAGGCTACTGCCGCCCTTAAGTTGCGTCACTTCAGCAAACATGCTGAAACTAGCAGAGCATGGCCCCCTAAATAAATCATTAGCAGTCAGTGCCTGAAGAAAGAAAGCAAAATTAAATAAAACAACCACTTTATGTGAAAGCTGTTTATTAGTGGAATCCGCCAACTGGAAGACAGATTAATGAGGTAGCAGAGAAGCAGATTTTAAACATTGTCTAGGACGGATTCCCATTGGTGACAGCTGTGAGGACTGGAGGTCAGACACTAACAAAGCTGTTTTACATTAGCTCAGCTGTGGAGACTCTGACCCTCAGCCAACAGCCACTATGGCCTCAATTCTCTTCCTCTTCTCTCTCTCCGTTTGTCCTGATGTAGGTAAACACAGTTATCTAACACCGTGTTGATTTTATTCATGTTTCAAATTCCCTTCTGTTTATTTTCTAATGACAGAACATCATTAATAATCATATTTAATTTAAACATTTTTTTTAACCCATTTGTGCCCAAAGGAAGGAGGGAAAAATGTCACAATATTTGTTCTGATTGTCTTCAGAATTTTTAGATCACATGAAAAATCATTCATCATTAGTAGCCAAAGTCAGGATTTTGGAAAAAAGAAAGCACTAACATCGTGTTTATTAAATATTTTCTGTATAATAGCTTTGATATTAAACTTGTTATGAATTCATAGATACCATGCTTCTTGTAGTTTCTGAGATACAGCCATCTTCTCATCATACTATATCTAGTATTTGGGCCCATGGGACTACTGTTGTTTCCTTAAATATAATAAAATATATTGCAAAAAGATGTGCCCGAATACTAGATATACTATAATAAGAAAACCACTTTGACTTTTTTGGAAAATGGCTTCACATTTGTGCTTATGCGAACACTTCCAATTCAGTTTTCAGTTGCGGGCACAAATGGTTTAATCAAATGCAAGATATCTATACAGGAGTTATTAATAAAAATGATGTGATGCTGTAGACACATTTAAAAACAACCTTCTTCTGTCCTCATTTTGCTTTCAGGTTTTTACATGAATTCAAAATCAGCCGACCAGTGATCGCTGGGAGCTGGGGATTGAGTCTTTCAGTTTTTGTAAGTATCAATTTGCCTCTTCAGCTGTTTCCGTCTCGTACACCCCCGCTGTCTCTCACCCACACTGAACACCTGCATCAAATGAGGTGGACAATCGAATAGGCACACAATGTATGCACAATTAGACAGTTATATAGGCACAAAGTTACTGACAGGCCTTTCAAACATTACCGCCAACTTAATTTTCTTGCATTTTGTTTTGCTTCAATATGGTGCTGTGTGATTCTTTTTTCCTTTATCCTTTTACATGTTATTACTCCTGGTGTGATACAATCCACTCTCTTTGTGTGTGTGTGTGTGTGTGTGTGTGTGTGTGTGTGTGTGTGAGTTAGTTGCAATTAGTTAAAATCAGGCTTTTTAGGGTTTAATATTTAATACTAAGCAGCTTAATGGCTATTACACCTATGCACTTTTTCGTACTCTAGAGGAAATAAGAAAAGTCTTTTGGAATTTATTTACAGGTGTGAAACCTTGAATGTTATTAGCTGAAATAATATTGGAAGATCTGTTGAACAAATATCTTTCCTGTGGTGACAAAAGTCGTGTTTCCATTCATATATTTTTTATTCGCATTTTGCAGTATTATATTAGAAAAGCTGTATGGAAACAGTAAAAGTCTATAAAACTTTCTCAACTGCGAAAAAAAAGTTTTTATACTTGTGTGAGGTGTTTCTTATCAAAAAAGAGTTGATGCATTAGATGGACTATTAAAACACCTTTGCAGAATAAATTCTGAAGTAGTGACCATTTAACTCAGGTGACTGATCAGTCGTTTCCGCTGTTGCTGTCTTCTCGAATATTCCCATAACGTGTGAATGCTTTTCTTCGTCTCCGGACAGCATGACACATGGCCAGTACTAGCTGACATGAAAGAACAAACTGAGACAAGTCCCTGAAGACCTCTCTCCATTTTTCTGTTGTGCACAGATTAGACTTGTTTTGTTTCCAGCTCTCAACCTCTACTTCTTCTACTGGCAGATTACAGCTGTGCGAAGCCTATAGTGCCAACTTCTGACCAAACAACGCTGTAGCCAACAAGCCAAATTTAGTCACTCCAGTTAATGGAAACAGGCCTAATTTGCAGTTCTCTCAACAATTGAACGGAAACACAACTAATGTGGAGTAAACTCCATTAAAGTATCCAAACATCTCGATCTCCATCATATTTCTGAATGCCCAAAACTCATTTTAATCCTTGATGACTACAGTGTTTCCACTATCGCACACTTTCATGTTGTCATGGGTTAACCCCTGATTGTCAACAAAATTCAATAAATTGGAAGTCTGTTTGGTCTCATTATGAAAAATTAATAGTACTTATCAACTAATTACTAGTGTATAGTAAAGCATCCTCTTCCACCATTGCGGTATGAGAGCTACGTTTAGCCCCGGGTCAGTCACAGATCAGGCTTTGTATAACTCTGGTCAACCAATATACTGTATGTCAGTTTAAATTTCAAAGAAATATAATAAAACAGTTGCAATGAAATGTGGCATTTTGCTTTAAAAAAGAAAGCAGAATAGAGAATACTTCAGTCCTCTCTGCATCTATAAAAATATCACTTAGACAATCTTTGCTCAGCTGCTGCTCATGCAGGTTTTCTTATAAGAATGTATCTCAGATATTAGGCAAATAAAGGCGAGGACCTTCATTGATATTATTCTCTTTTTCCAAATGTCAGTTGGAGTTATCATGGGAGTCATATTAATGTGGTTGAGGAGCTCTTCAATAACAGCTGTGAAATGTCTCCCTGAATTCAAAGTTCATGGCCGTTTACTATTGTTTAATCACACCACACTGTCTCCCGTCTACCAGCGCTGCTGCACGCTAGTTTAGTTGAGTTTGCTGTGAATGGCTTGTAAAATGGTCTTACTATGTCATCATCAGTCAAATGAACACAAACAGAGCATCTAATTAATCACACAAAGTTATTAAAAGCAGTGTGGGCACATCAATACAAGACAGAAATGAGATGGAAGAGGGTTAATGTGGTTTGCGGAAAATCAGTGCAAAAATTTCTATAGTGCTCAATGCTTGAAGTGTTTAAAGTTTAAGTGCTGCATCAATGTTGTTGTCAAAACGAGCTACAGCGAAAACATCCTCGCACAGCAAGAAACAAACTAACATCTAGAGCCACTGCTAAACAAAAACTGCAAATATTTAACAGGATATAAATAATCTTGTGCTCGTAGCCAGCAGTGGGCAACCTCCAGTATGAAACGTGAAGTCAACGCTGAAGTGGCTTAAACTTTTATTCTTTCTAACAGCCAGCAGGAGGCGACTCCTCTGGTTGCAAAAAAAAAGTCTGATTGTATAGAAGTCTATGAGAAAATGAGCCTACTTCTCACTTGATTTATTTCCTCAGTAAACACTGTAAACATGAGTTTATGGTCTCAATCGCTAGTTTTAAGTCTTCTTCAATACAGCATGATGTTCATTTAGTAAATTATGGTCCCATTTAGAGTCAAATAGACCATAAAGCAGAGTAGGGTTTAGGGTATGGCTACCTTGTGATTGACAGGCAACTACCATGGCGTTGTCCGGACTGGGAGTTGTCCATGGTTTCGTCTTAGATACTTAACCCTTTCAGTGTGCCTCGTGTTTATGAAAGTTAATTGTAACAATTTTGTCACCTAAAATGTCTTATTCTTTTGTACTTAGCTCCATCCTCTCATGTCACTTCTGGTAACATATAACCATGATGACGATGGCCAAAAAATAAAATGCAACAGCAAAATGACAAACTAAATGCTTCAAAACATCACTCTGTAAACCAATGGGTGATGTCACGGTGATTACGTCTTATATACAGTCCCACACTATGTCTACTGGCCCTGCTGGTCCAGCTAAAAATACTCCTCCTCAGGTAGCTAATAAATTGCCCCCTGAAGTTTTGATAATACAGACTGGTTACTACAGTTTTAATGATTGTTATTAAGTTACTGTAATGTTATTAGGCACCTGTCAGTATTTGTTAGAAAACAAAATAATGCATGAAGCCTTAGTGGACTGGCATTTTTCGCCATCCCGCTCCTCTGAGACATTGAGTTAGAGCCTCATACAATCCGAAGTCTAGATCCTTTGACCTACAGGTTTAATTAATCTCAAAACACGACAACAAGTAATTTAGTTTGTGTCTGGAGCACTTATAGAGCAAGTTTAATTACACGCCTGCAATTTAATGTGGAAACACCTGAGAATATGTTGGACCATCGGAAAAGGCCATATACACTCTTTGTTAACGTGTCCCATTTATCTAATGATCAACAGCCTCATGGTCTCACCACTCTGAGCCCGCTATCGATGGCACCACTCAAGGGGAGGACGCGGGGGACACATTCTGTCAGAAATTAAATAAACAGCACTTCACCATAAAATGACAATGAATAACCTTTGAATGGTTATTCATCATCTATTATTTATCAAATGGGCCTCTTCGGCCCACTGACCCTGCAGTGATTATGGTCAATATGTTGCTGAACGGAGACCGCTTGACAAAGAGCACCTAACAAAGATTTTAATTTCATCAGCCTCGATTACCTCTGAGGATCCCACCGCGAATCTGGAAAACTAATTGTTGCACATGTCATTCATTACCTGGCAAAAATGTGGAAATCCCCGCCTGAACTTTTATCCATCATCCTAAACTGCATTCAATTAATAGCTTGTATTACTCATGAATGACCACATTTTGAAGTGCTTAATGTGCTTTTAGTGTTGGCCATTTGATTAGGAGAGTTGTTGTCTGTGCTCTCTTTACAGTGGGTGACTGAATATGGTCTATATTTAATTACATGAAAAGGAGCTAACCTCTGAGTTTTTTATTATTATTATTATTATTATTATTATTATCATTTAATGGTTTGAAGGTTTGATGGACTTTATTTCATTCTCAGAAGAATAAAAACCTAATATGGACTTGGCTGCTGTCCTGCTTCTCAAGGTATGTTCTCTCGTACCGTAGGACAGAGTTTCACCTAGCAGCTATATACGGCAGAAAACAGGACCAAAGAACGTGCCATTAATCTTCTTGCTACCCCAGCTGTGGAAAGTAATGCATAACTAAAAGTCCGGTAAAATGAATTAATGATTTCAACCATGAACTTTTCTCCCAAAACGCCATGAATCGTCTCCAACTGATAATGCACCGCGACCCTGGAGTGTGAAATCCTTGTTGCGTCGAGAGTAGCCAGTTAATTGATTCGCAAATTATTTAAAGTTTGTGGTGCCCAGGGGAGTGCTAGACTCTAATGACGGCCCATTTTGAAAGAGTTGAAAAACTCTTCCAAGGCAAGCTTGTATTAAATTGTAACAAGTCTAATCTGAGCCGCAAGAAGAGACATGTCCGGTATTGTGTAGTTAGACAGGGCCTAAATGAATGAATGTGCTTTTTAAATTAGGATAAATGTCACCCTAAATAGAAGATCGAATTAGATTTATCCTTTTAGTCCTCTTTTGAAAAGCTTTGTTTTTTCCTTCATGGTGCTTTTAACCTTTCTGGGAAAGCATACAATATGAAGGATAATCTGTTTTTATGCTATTATGCTATTATGCTTATTTTCAGGTGCATACTTGTTTTGGGGTTTTTTACTTGAACTTGTTTACACACTTATATGTTGAAAAAAACTTCATTTTTCTCATACCAGCTGTGCTGCAGCATCTCTTTTTACCCTATGTCAGTCTGAAACACTCTGTCACCCCCCCCCCCCCCCCCCCCCAAAAAAGCCCAGTCTGCTCTGATTGGTCAGCTGACCCGCCTTGTTGTGATTAGTCAACTGAACTAAAGTCTTTGGACTTTGCTCCAGCTCCGCTCTAATTAACTTTATGAGGGCGTGCCAAACTAGCTGTTATGCAAATGTGTTACTTGGTGACATCATCATGTTACAGAAGAAAAGGTGGGCTTCAAGCGAGGCATTTCAGGCAGTGTTTCTGTGGGAGAGTAACTCCCTTTAACCTGGACTTTGGGTTTTGTAACTTTGCAGACCTTTTACATGCACAAAAACGATATAACACACTAAAGGAAAGGGTAAAAGCACGAAAGCATAAAAGGTCCCCTTTAATACAGATACAAAGGTACATGTTTCCATATAGCATCAGTTTCTACACTTGGCATTTGTGTCATTTGTGTATCAGTATGATACTCAATGAATGGGGTCTGACTGAACTGGACACCTCTCAAACAGGCTGATATATATAATATTTAAAATAAAAGCTGAATATGTGAGTCAGAAATCAGTGAACAAAGAAAAATAAATACAGAATGCTTTGTTGTGATAAGACATACAGTAAATCAAGCAATAGCTGCTCATGCTGTGCAGAACAGGCTCATCTAGTAGCACAGACACTCGATGTTCTGTTGCTTTTTAGTAAAATTTGTTTGATCTCTGTGTTAATATCAAGAAGCCTCTAATCTCGACCCATTAGCAACCGCTGTCATTCAGACACACGGTGTCGGCCTGATTTAAATAAAATGAAATGAAGATAGTTGTTTCTGGTCCCTTGGCTTCACTCATTGCCATAAACATATGCTCTGTGCCCCGCTTCTTTCCATCTTATTTATGACTTTAATTTGTTGTGTGGGCTGCGCAAGAAATCAAATTTAATCCAATCCTCCCAGGGACCCTGTCATATAATAACATGGTAATTTCTGTGTATCCTTTTGAAAAATGAGGAAATTAATTCTTCCTGACATGTTCTAATTATTCCAGTGTGAACGGCGGATGGGCTCCCCTCCCCCTCCCCCACCCAGCCCCCTAAGTGTCAGTTGCCGACGGGTGGCGAGGTGCTAATGCTGACCAGCAGCGCGTTTAATTTGAAACATGAGCAGACACCTTTCAACACACCTTCCTAATGTTGGAGTGGCTCACACAAATTAATTCACTACTCATCTGGCAGCTCTGACTGAGGGGGTGTGTGTGTGTGTGTGTGTGTGTGTGTGTGTGTGTGTGTGTGTGTGTGTGTGTGTGTGTGTGTGTGTGTGTGTGTGTGTGTGTGTGTGTGTGCATGCAAGCGTATGTATATGTACAGGTGTGTGTGTGTGTGTGTGTGTGTGTGGGTTAGGGGATGGGGGAGGGGGTCAATGGGACACTACTGCCATTAGTAAAGGTAACATAAGGTGTGTCTGTGTGTGTGCATGCATGGCAACTACACTAGGTGTGAATGCAAATATGTCAGTGTGTGTGGACACGTGCCGGACCAGGTATCACCATATTTCATGCGACTGGGTGTTGAGTTGGCGTAAAGCTGTCTGCTGGGATGTTGGGATTGCTTGGACAGCTTTTTTTCCCCCCTCTCTGGATCTCCCTCCTCCTAAACCAGCAGTACCTTTTCACACATCCCATTGCTCCGCTGAGAATATTGAAAGGCTTATTTAATTAGACTGTCATCAGGCAGTCTTTAGCTTATCACTTCAGTTTGCATAGGGACACGACTGGCAGAGACGTTGTGGAACACTGATCTATATGTTTCATGTTCAAGAGTTAATAACATAAGATATATAAATGTGTTGTAGTTGTAAGGGCAGTGTTGTTTTTTTGGATAAATCCTTAGCAGATCCAGCATAAAACAAAATAAAATAAAAATGGATATTAATAACAAATTATATGAATAAATATAAATACTAATACAATTTAATGAATAAAATAATATAATTTAAACCTAGAATGCCACTGACTTTCAATCTGTAAATAAAAATATTATATTAATTTATTTTTTACAATTATCTTTACAATTTGTACAAAAAAGGTCTTCACTGGTGTGGCATGATGGTCTGTGCAGGCAGACATATACTGTCATGGAGAACAAAATTGGTTAATAATTACTTATTATTAAAGACTTAGTCTCTGTAAGTCCACAGCTCTGTAGACATCCAGGCTTCTGAGAGCAGAAATGTGTTTCCACTCTAATTACGTACAGTATCGAAGCAGCTGAGACAGGAGGAGAAAAGATAAACAAACAAAATTTACTGAACTTTGGAGTCGGGTTAAAACCATAGAACTCTAATTGATTTGGTGTGTGTGTGTGTGTGTGTGTTCGTGTGTGTGTGTTTGTGTGTGTGTTGTAGAGCAGAGGGCTCATAGCCGTGGCGTCATGGTCGAGGAGAAGAGAGCACGGCTTTGTGAGCGGTGGGTGGGTCCCCCATGACTCAGAGAGGGGTGAGGCGTCAACATGGCCGCCCGGCCCACAGGGATTAAAGTCCCCCCCCCCCCACACGCCCTGCAGGGTTAATCACTGCCATTTTGGATCCATGCAGAGGGAGCAAATGCACTCTCCATCACTGTGGAAGAACTGAGACATAAGCCACCAGTTAGGCTGCCACTCTGTGGGTAGATCTGCTTCATAAGCTTGTTTCCACTCACAATAGAGTGTTTTGAGCTTTGGTTTACTTGTCTTAAGAAGGCTGGGGTTCCTTGTGCTCTGTATCGTCCTTTTTGGGTACGCGCTCTCATATGGCTTTGTTTAAGGGATATAACAAGTAACCTGGGATGTAGTTACTGGTAGGATCTGTGTAGCTAACTTCTGTGTCTCGCTGTGCGCCGCGCGCTACGTGAGCCTGTTAATGACTGAAGGCTGAGAGCGCCGTCTCGTGCCAAGACCCACATGGCTGCTGGCGGTGCATTAAATCAGCAGTCAATTTGACTGGAAGTTTGAAAATCTGGGCTAGGTTAAGGGGATGTGCTGAAGCCGTGTTAATAGCTAGCTTGTTGTCCATATGGTACTGCTTTAATAGAGCACATTTGTTGCAGATGGTGGGAGACTTGGTTAGGCAGAGGCAGCTTTTGGCAGCGGCTCATTCTTCGAAAGGGCTGCTGTGCTGCTCAGACTGGTCCAGGCCAACTTAGTGATGTCTATCCTCCCTGCTTCTAAAAAGCCTGCCCTTGAATTGTGGCCCAGTCTTAATTTAAAGACATTCTTGTTTTTATGTGTTCGGAGAAGAGCAAATACAATGTGGCTCAGTCACTTTTTCCTGGTCATTTTGCTCTCCAAACCGCACCTTTGCTTTCATAGGCTAAGTTCAGTTGTTTCTGACCACAATGGGACTGTAGACAGCAGTCACAGCTGAGGAAACACAAGCACAGAGAGTCAAAGAACAATGGTTATACAATAAGCCCAAAGATAAAGATAGAAACTGAGCACAGCCTAATCTATTACATTTTCTCCGCTGAGGGATTCAGGTGGCAGTAAATGAACACGTATTCAGTACTTGTTATGAGTTTCTGCATCAAAGTCTGTTTCTATTCCTCTTCACAATTTCTTGTTTGCATATACTGTAAGTTCAGAGTGATTTCACATTTGTGTTGGTAAATTGTTTAAGTTCGTCTGTGCCTGTGTGCTTTTTGTGCTCAGAGAAGTGAGGAGACACGCTTGATCTGCTCTGCACTGTTTGACGGTTGTTTTCTCACGTTGTCACTGGCTCGGTGTGCTGTGGCGTGGTGATGGTATTATGTGCGCTGCTACGGCCCAGCTGAGTGGAGAAAAGAGCAGAGCTGCTGCAGCGCCCCTAGCCACGCCACTCCCGCCTCCCCAGACACCTTATTGTGAGAAAAGTCTCGGCTGAGCCCTCTGGGCCTTGTGGATCCACTGCCTCGCTAAGTGCTGGCCAGACTGAAAGGCACAGTGTCCTTGGACCTGGCTCATTCTTTCCATCCTCTCGGTGGCTTTGTTTTGTAAGCCACAAGAGCAAGAGGAGAAAACGCCAAATTAATGCCATGTCACTAAAACGTAAAGTATTTAAAGGCTGAGATCAGTGGTGGAAGAAGTACTTAATTTAAAATAGAAATACCACAGTGTAGAAATACTAAAAGTCCCACATTCAAAATGTTACTGAAGTAAAAGTACAAAATTCTAACAGTAAAATATACTTAAAGTATCAAAACTACTAATTATGCAGAATGGCCCATTTCAGAATAATGTTCATTATATTATTGGATAATGGTTAATGATGCATTAATGTGTTCATTACTTTAATGCTCCAGCTGGTAAATGTGGGGCTTTTTTTTTTTTTTTTTTTTTTAAATACACATTTTCTATCACTTTATATACTGCTGGGTGGCTTGTGAATTTCCTCTGGGGATAAAGTTTAATTGATGATATTATAATTTATATGAATATATTTTGTACCTAATCTGAGTCTGTAAAGTAACTACAGTTATCAAATAAATGTCATAGAGTAAAACGTACAATATATATAATATCTCACGAATTGTGGTGTATAAAGTAGCACAAAGTACAAAGAAGTACAAGTATTTCAAATTTTACAGTTCTTGAGTAAATGTATAGTTACTTTCCACTGCTGGCTGAGATTTAATTTGCTGTTTGTGTTATTCATGGTAATATGTAGGGCTGATCGATGAAATGGTATTCAAATTCCAAATCACTATTGGAATGCTTCAGTTTAAAGATTATATAAAAGTATGTAATATTAATGTTTAAATCCCCAAATAACCCATAAATGTCCCTCGTTATTCATCCAATCAATTATAATTAGTTATTCTTAGACAGATATCGCTGCTTGTTGTATGCTGAGGTGCGTGTGTGTGTACCGCGCAATGACACAAAAGACACGGAGACAGAGGAATATGTCCGCCAGCCGCGCTGCGCCGCGAAGCTTCAAATACCTGCGAATTTTACTCACCCCAAAAGATGGTATTTGGGACAACCAGTGTTTGAATAAGAGGATATTTTCTCTCTGCTGGTGTTAAAAAGTTGTGATTTTAACAGCAGGATTTTTGACCTGCAAACTTTTGAATTATTAAATTGAGAAACTGAATGAAAGGATGGTGGAGTTATGAAATGTTGAAGTGAAACAACACGTTATAATGCTGAAAATATTTTTGCAAGATCTCCTCGCCACATTTCAGTGGCTGAGTATCTTTTGTAAGGATAGTTGTGAGATCTGAGACATGTTCAAATTTCAACCACTGACAAAAGTTCCATTCACAAAACTATTTTCTGGCATCGAAGCTCATTTTTACCACTTAAAACAAAACATAATGGATCAATTTCCACCAATCAATTTTACATATCTTAACAGAATAAAATTATACATTATACAGACCAATAACATAGGCTAATGGAAACCTGTTGTAAGTCATTTTTAGCCATGTGTCTCCAGTATTTTGTGGGTAAGGCTTCTGAACGACCCCTACAAGTGGTGACATCATGACCACATCCTTTTGCCTCATTGACGCTGCGAGTCCCAGCTTGGGTCCCTTGCGGCCGGGCTCCCAGAAGCCACAGCACCCTCGCCACACATGGGCTGCAGCTGGACCACCGTTAGCTGCTCTGAACAGACGTGGGGCTGCGGTTACAGCGCTGGATGTCCCATGTATATATCTGCACACAGCCGTGGAAAAAAGACCATATAGAGATCAGTAGGCAGAGTTTATTTGATGCAAACATATCATCAGGCTCTCAGTGCAAACCGATGTTGTATGCAAATCCACTCCCTCGATGGAAAGAGGTATAATTAATGATGTCAGTTCATAAAAAGAGAGGACGGCTTCATAGCCATATTTCTGCTTTAATTAAAGACAGGCCTTATTATAGGAGGAAGATGTATGCTCTGTGTGTTTTTCTTTCTTTCTTTCTCCCTTTTCTTCTTGATTATCACTCGTTTCATAGTGAAAATGGTTCTCTGTGATTTTCTCCTGCCAGAACCCCAACACGCTGACATGGAGGGCTTTCTTCGTAGCAGCTTTTTACTGAGGTTAGTTTCATTTCTGTTGTTGCCATTTAGGATCATACAGGTCGGGCAAGGGTGGTAGTGGGCTAACAGGGGTTATGCTTTCTGACACATTGTTAGCTTTAGACTTTGTACTGTGTGTGTGTGTGTGTGTGTGTGTGTGTGTGTGTGTGTGTGTGTGTGTGTGTGTGTGTGTGTGTGTGTGTGTGTGTGTGTGTGTGTGTGTGTGTGCGTGTGCACATGTTTGTGTATTTGAACAATGTCAAACATGGACATATTTACCCAAGCTGTGTGTTGTGTGTGTGTGTGTGTGTGTGTGTGTGTGTGTGTGTGTGTCAGTCAGACTGAAAGCACACATCAACAAGTTACATGTAGATGAGCTGTCCCCCCTTTTTTCTGTCCTTCCTCTTCCTTTAAAGGACCTGCACATGAGGCTTTCTGTGTCTTTACACTGCATGCTTTTGTCTGACCCCCCCTCTCTCACTAACCGCCCTAATCAGGGGTGTTGGGGTGGCAGCCGCTGTCTTGTGATGTGCTGTTGTTTCCTGTTGTGTTCCCTGTTTGTATTCAACCTACCATAAAGATTTACATTTTTTGTCTTTACCCTTCCTGTGATTCTAATTAAAAATTTGTGCTGTCATTACACACAGAGGAAGTAAATAAGAGAGTGTATTTACCATTGGCTCCTTTCCTAGTCGACTACCTTCTCTAGGCTCCAGCGTTGCTCCCTAATTAGGGCTGGCTCATTAGAAGCCACAGCAGCAGCATCTGCCTTTCAAAGCTGCTGTCAGCCAAACTTTACTAAAGCTAATGAATCCTCTTTGATTTCTTTTTCAAAAGGTCACTTATTTGATTAAATTAACAGCATTTTTTTCTCTCTCTCTCAGAACTGTTGGGGGCATTTTAAAAAGAAAGGACAATTTGATACCATTACTCTCGCTAGTCAAAATGTCCTTCAGGAATTCAATAGGAAAAAAATCTCTCATGCATTCAGTTTTATGTTATTTATCTTAAGAATTCAATCATTTAAAATCATACTAAAAGTAAGATTGAGCTTCAGAAAAAAAGCAGGTTGAGCTCTGAAAGAATTTAAATTGCGACCAATTGTGCATTTAATCTTGTCGAATTATACTGTACAATTTACATTCGCATAGACCTTTTCATATACATCCATGACTGTTAATTGAAATAGTCTTTTTATTATGTTATCTATTTTATTATATTAAACAGCCATTTATTACTTATATAAATTGCATACATTTAGTATACATTCATAAATACTTGATGCTGTTTGATGCAGTAAACAAATAAAATATTTAAGAGAAATATACAGTATCTGTTTTACCTTCTAAGGGTTGGCACAAATTTATTTGAGTTATATCTGCTCTGGTTTGACAGAAGTTATTCAGGCATACAGCATGTTACATTTTAGAGAGCTGCCTATGCTCATTTCTGCTTTTTTTGTAATGGTACAAAGTGGATGGCAGCATTTAACTCTCCGCACCTGTCGAAACCAGTTTGGCGAATAACTGACTGCATTAAAGATGTACTGTACACAGGAGGAGGTCTGACAGAAGCATATGTCAAATTTACCAGGAATATTTCTGCATCCAATCTCACATCTACAAGAGAAAAGGGGGGAAAGTGACCTTTGACCTTGGCTGCTTCTCAACGATTCCCTTTTGTTCTTGTAGTTGTGAGGAAACTGTGATTATTCAAAGTAAACACATTATTTCACCGCTAATCCACGTCCTTCTGTCAATGTCTGTTTTAATTAAAGGAGAAGCGGCAGTGGACAGATATCACGCACACTGGCCTCGACAATCAGGCCAAGATTAAAGGCAGGCTTTGCTTCAGGGTTGGCCCTTTTTGCTTGGATAAGACTTGTGTCCTGGAGTGGGCTGTGGGGTGGGGGTGGGGGTGAAAGGGGAGAAAAGGATAGAAACAGGGGTGGATGGATGTGGCAGTTCAGACATTCCTCCAGTGAAGAATCCCACTATCTTTTTCCCAACCAGCTGAATTAGGTCAAAGGGAGCTTTCTGAGCATGCTCACACATTTCTGCTCCAATGTGCAGATGTTATTGACTTTTTATACACTGTACATCACATCTCAGTAGCGCACCGGATGTGCCTTTTCATTATTGTAATGAGTCACAAGTTTGGTTTTGAGTCATACATGCAATGAGTTTTAAAAGTGCTGATACATGGCCGTCGTGAAAAATACATCAAACTCCTGAGATGTGATGGGGAAACATCTATTTCACGTACAGTTAGAGCGTTTTCCAAAAGTTCTCTGAACTAAAGTATACAATGTGCAGTGTACAACTATTCATGCTTGTGTTATTGTAAGCCTGACAGTTTTTCTCTTTGTTGTTTTCATTTTAGATCAATTTTTTATATGTTTATGAAAGACGTAACAGGTTTTTGTGTGTGTACACACACACACACACACACACACACACACACACAGAGAGAGAGAGAGAGAGGAGAGAGAGAGAGAGAGAGAGAGAAGAGAGAGAGAGAGAGAGAGAGAGAGAGAGAGAGAGAGAGAGAGAGAGAGAGAGAGAGAGAGAGAGAGAGAGAGAGAGAGAGAGAGAGATCTTCAGTCTCCCAGTGGGCAGGACCTCCCCCTACATTTCTGCCATTATTTGATGTAATGAAAGGAGAAAGTGTGTAACATTGAGATTGTTAATTAATTTAGTCTAACAAGATGAAGATAAATGAAACCCACTGAAGGTTGACTAGGCTAAGGGGCCCACTTAGCATTCCTCCTGCCCTCGAGCTCTGTCTCTCTCACTCTGTTACAATGGAGCACAGCTAATAGGTGCAGCGCTGTGTTTGTACAAACCCGCTGAGCTCTCGCCCACTAAGTTTAGACCTTTTTGACAAAATATTTAATTTCCATCCTCTATTTATCATAATCTTCTCTCTTTGGGGTGTTTTAATTTCCAAATGGCTGGACTGCATTTGTATTGCAGTTAGTTTTGGAGCACAGATATGCAATTATCTAATTGAGTCATCTTGACATGTTGGATAAAGCTAAGTAGACATATATGAGTAGTGAACTAAATTGACTTTTTTTTTTTTTTTAAATATATGAATAGAAGTTCAAATGTTAATACATTATTCTTGTAGATAACAAACACACCTTTTTATTATCATCTGCTAGTTGTATTTTTTTGCGAAATGGCGGGAGGTTATATAAATGGCCATTCTCTCCAGCAATGTGGCCCCTTCACATGAGTCTGTGTGACTCCCAGCCTTTCACCATATGAATGGTTCTTCTCTAATGCGGCTTGGGGGCTATTTGAGCGGCAAGACAGACAAAAAGCAGAAAAGACTTTTTTTTTTTCTTTTTTTTTTTACGAAGCCAGACAGTTGTCTTCATCCAGAGCTCTTACAAGCAAATCAGTAGTCTATCGAGGTCCTTCCTCAGTGGACACTTTGTGCAGGATCTTCATGGCAGCACAGACCAATCATTATGGCACCCATTCTTTGTTCCCTTTGTTCTCAAGTCATCAACAATGGGTTGTTGATTGTATGGAAAACACCAGAACAATTACGTCCTCTGTTTTGGTGGCAGGGCAGCGTTTTAAAGTGCAATCCTCGATAATGGCCTCATTATTGTTATTCTTGGAGCAGGCCTCAGGAGAGAGAAGTAGCTGCTCGCAGTGCGTCATTATTTCGTAAATTTCGATTAGCTCATCTTGCTGTCTCCTGGCAAACAGAATCATAGCTAATTAAAAGTGAGCGAGCACTCTTGCCTGTGACTTAAAAGGTAGCACTCGATAGGCTGTTAATATGAAAAAAGTGCTAAAAAAAGGAGGATTAGAGCTGTTACCCTGGTAACTCCAACTTCCATCTGCGAGGGAACAATGAACTTGTGTTCCTCCGCCACCTATGCTTGAAAAAACAGAAAGCGAGGAAGTGAGTGTTCTGAAAGGACAAGACCCTTTTTAACAACAAAGTGGGATCCAGTCCTAATAGGCTCTTTGGTGCGAGTTGTTAGGCGAGATCACTGGGGGATAGAGGGGCAGAAAGGTCAACGTGTAATCCTAGGACAGCGAAGGTCGTCCCGGGTTTTTACAATAGCGGCTTGTTTCCTGAATCCGTTTGTCTGCACGAGAAACAACACCTCAAGTTTGTCCATTTTAAAGATTTTTAAAAGAAAACAAGCTTGACAGAAAAGGCTGCTAGTAATATGTCTGCTCGTGATAAAGGGGGTAACATGCCCCACAGCCAGAATGTACACATTCCCTCAGCTGATTAAATAAACACAAACAAGATGCCAACGAGTTGGGCCAATTAGACGGAGCTGTCAGAAGCTGTTGGAATTGTCTCTTGCATCTCTTTTTACTGATACAACCAATTCTGCATTAGTTTCTGGCACCTTATCTCCCTCATGAATCTTAAAAACACCTTTAACCAATGCACCCAACAGCAATTTTTTTAGCTTCTTTTTGAGTATAATTGAACGCTCGATGATAGTATATGTACTTTAGATGAGGCATTGGAAATCTTGAGGTGAGAAGTGGTGGTGAAAATGCTGTGATGCATTTCTATAACATTTCCACTAGCATTCAAACAATTTTCTTAAGCATTACAACAATATAAGTGTCTGATGGGCTGATAGTTAAGAGCTGCTTAAGAGCTGCTACTCTGAACAGGAATGCTCCCGCTCTAAAACACTGCTGAGTTATAATGATCCATGACTATGGAGGAGCAGTGTGTGTTTCTCTTTGAGTTTTATGTCCCTTATTACAGCTGCAATACGTCGGCTCACATTAAGCTAATTTATGGCTGAGGCCAGCGTAACAGCAGTACAGGTTAATGAATTTGGCATTACTAATTAAACGTTATTGAGGGATGAATATGAATCCTGTGGTCGGGAGAGACGGCGGAGAAAGGGGGTTGGGGGGGACGAGACAGAGGACTTTTCTCTTTCCTGCAGTTCTTCCTTCGCAATGACGAAAACATGAGCAGCGAATGAGTTAAGGTGAAATGGAGGACAGCTTTACTTCAGTGTGATGCTCCGTCACAATACTTTCTCTGATTAGATGCATCTGCAAAGAAAACTATTCATATGATTATGTATAATTCCACAGAAAAACATTTGCTACTTGGCCATTTTTTTCTGTATTTGCATTTCTGTATAGGCTGTGACGTAGCAAAGTGTTGCCGGGTAAAAGGATAAATGAACAGCTTAAAGTGATTACACACTTGTGAGCTCAGGATCGTTCTGTTCAATGCAGTGCAGAACATTCCCTTTTCACACAATTGTTGTTGAGCAATTATTTCAGTAACCTCTTGAATTTAAAGGCCACATGTAACACAGCCTACTCAAGCAAAGAGGGATGATTGAGGCAGTGTGGAATATTGAACTATATACAGTGTGTGTATATGTGTATATATATATTTAAAGAAAAAAAGACATTTAAATTGATTTAAAAAATGGATTTCACTAATTGAAAGTGGGCGCTAGGATCCTAAATTCCCCTAATTTAATATTCTTTTAGCTTTTACATAGTTAACCCCTTACCTGCTGAATACATTTGGCCAAATTTCAAATCATACCCAATTTATGCCTGCATGGTGGTGCAGTGCTTAGCACTGTCACCTCACAGCAAGAGGGTCGCAGGTTTGAATCCGGCATGGGTTTGTTTGCATGTTCTCCCTGTGTAAGTGTGGGTTTTCAAAGACATGCAGTTTAGATTAATTGATGACTCTAAATTGCCTGTAGGTGTGAACGGTCTCTTGTGTTAGCCATGCGATGGACTGTCCAGGGTGTACCCCGCCTTAGCCCAATGCCAGCTGGGATGGGCTCCAGCACCCCTCCGACCCCTAATGGGATAAGCGGTTGAAGATGGATGGACCAAATTTATGCAATTCCAAGACTGTTTAGGACACCCCAGTATGCTGAAATATTCAGCATTACCAGAATAGGCTAAACTAACCCATTTATACAGCATTCAGAAAACTACATGTTTTTCCTGAAAACTGCATGTGATTATCATAAAGTGGGCATATCCACATAGACTTGTGGGTACCCATAGAACCCATTTTCATTCACATATCTTGAGGTCAGAAGTCAGGGGATGCCTTTGAAAATGGCTGTGACAGTTTTTCTTTGACTTGATTTAGCCTAACTTTGGAGTGTTGCATGACATGATACCAACGGATTCCTTCGGTTTTCTAGTCTCATATGATACCAGTGTCTTATTAGCTCTTAAACTGACCCTCTGACAACAGTAAAGTCGGTCAGGATCACCTCTTTTAATTAAAAAAGAAACAAACAAAAAAATGTTAGGATCTGTTGGGCCAACTCAGACCTTATGATGGGCCAAGTTTGGCCTGTGGATATGTGCATTAATGTAACTAAAATATTTAAAAATCAAATTTCATGACATTTTTGTAAATGCTCCACACATTTTCCCACCAAAGCTCTCTCACTTCCAGCTAGTTGTACCTCCTAACTGGATTACAGAGACATGTTTGGAGCTTGGTATAATATTGGTATGATTCATGAAGCTCCCCTATTTCATCATGTGTACTGTTAGCAGCTTACACGCTACACGTACAGTTTGAATCTTTTTTCCTGCCACTCGTTCTCTCGCTCTTTCGCGCTCACTATAGCGCCTCTACACTCCACGTCTGACACACTCTCCCTGAGAGCTAAGCCTTTCAATTTAGATTTCAATTATCATGTTAGTTTTGTGATTAGACTTTAGTCCTCCAGGAATCAGACCTCTCTGCTCCTCTCTATTCCACTCTATTCCACTTCCCCTGCAATCACATCCCATCTGATGAATTGCGCATATAATTACGGAAGTTATTGAATATGCAGATCGCTGCTGACTCTTGGTGTGTGGTTCATAATGCGTCAACACTAACTGTATCAAACAAGGGTCTCTGATAAAGACCCACTCTGATAATGAGAGAGGGCCAATGTATGCTATTAGTCAGAGATAACAGACACCACAAAGGCTGAGACTCAATTAAAACAGAGCCACGCTATAATCTGTGTGTGTGTGTGTGTGTGTGTGTTGTGTGTGTGTGTGTGTGTGTGTGTGTGTGTGTGTGTGTGTGTGTGTGTGTGCGCGCGTGTGTGTGTGTGTGTGTGCACGTGTGCGTGTTCCTAAACACCACCCAGGCCAGTGTAGGGACTTGGCACTGGGCTCAGTCAGCTCTACCATTACAACCAGCGCAGCACAGACCAGTCTGAGAGGCCAGCCAGTGCACAAGGTGTTTATGAATCAGCCGACATGAGGTATTTCCCCCATGTTACAGTATGTTGCTACCATCGTTTTACACCCCGTCCCATGATGCAATCCCTCAGAGCTTTTCAAGAGAGGGGGAGTGGAGCACTTTGCAGGCACACCCACAGGAGTTGGTTATGGGAAATTTTGAAACTTTTGATAGCTTTTAGAGAGCTTTCTTAAAACCTGGCTTACAGGCAAAGAGGACAAGGTGCTGTAATATATTTTTTGCATTTTGCTGTCAACATACCTGGGATTTGTTACAGGTCCAAAACGAATACTCATTTTTTTTTTTCCACATAAAGCCAGTTTTACAGCGCGTCTCAACTTAAGTTTCACACACAATTGAGAATACAGGGAAACGGAAGAAACCAGGTCCTGTATTTTTAGTCTGAGCTGCTGTGATGTAGCTGCCATTTATAGCTGATACACCAGGCTGATGCTGGACCGCTGCCCTGCTGACACCAGAGAGGAGGGTTTATAGACTGCACAAACTCTGCACAACACGATCCCATACAGACACATGAAATAAGCAAATCAAATCAAATGGAGATTAATTTGTTAAAGAGAGGTTGATATACTTTATATTTCAAGATTTGTGGGATATATGGTGGCACATTCTTCACAGTGGAAATAGGGCTGTTAATCGATTAAACTATTTAATTGTGATTAATCACGATTGTCAGTATTAATCACACATTTATTATTTGTTCCACATATACCTTACAGGGAGATGTGTCAGATTTGTTTTGCTGTCAGTGTGTCAGTGTGCTGACTTGACTATGACTTGCCCCAAACTGCATGTGATTATCATGAAGTGGGCATGTCTGTAAAGGAGAGAGTCCAATAGAGGGGGTACCAATAGAACCCATTTTCATAACTTGAGGTCAGAGGTCAGGAGACCCCTTTCAAAATGGCCAAGCCAGTTTTTCCTCACCAAATTTAGCACAAGTTTGGAGCATTATTTAGCCTCCTTTGCAACAAGGTAGTACGAAGTGGGTGGTACCAACGGGTTTCTTAAGGTTTTTAGTTCCATATGATACCAGTATTTCACTCTAGCTTCAAAACTGAGCCTGGTACTGAAAGATCCATTGCATTTATACATTAAAGAAATTAGTGGGGTTAAAATAAATTTGCATTATTATCGTAACAGCTCTAACTGGAGGTGATCTCAAGTGCAGACTGGTGAGTGTGCTTTGAACCAAGGAACAATGCAAATATCAAAATAATAAATGTGCAAGAGAGGAAATATGGGGAATGAGAGTGATGCGCCTTGCTCTCATTCACGCTTTCACTCGTGTATGCGTTTTGATATTTGCAAAACTTCTGTCCTCAATCTTTGTGTTCACACACACATATGAACAGATATATGTTTACATATGTTGACGCATACAAGTATGCATGGCAGCATTCATTAAGATACTCTTGGGGCCTTTTTGACCACATTCAACTAGTTGATTACTTCATTCAACACACCCTCTGCCTCTTACCTCCTTTCTTCTGAATGGCAGTTACTGTTTACGTGATAGTCTATTAAGGTCTGTAGAACGATGTGTGCTGTAAGTTCTGCTGGTGATGATCCTACGACTAAATCATTAATCTCTTATTTTACTTTTTTTTGCCCTTCTTGCATCTGGAGAAGTTGCTTTTTTTGTCAGAGCGCAGGCAGCCTTTATTATCTTGACAATGATGGGAACAGTTCACCTTGGCTACGCACACCTGACACCACTTCTTGGTAATTCCAGAGCGAAAATCATTTCCACACTGTTCATTTAGGCATGTATTTTCCTCACTATATTTGATTATTTCGTGGGAAATATTTTTTGTAATTTTCCCTTTAAATGTGTTGAAGTGAATCCTTAAATTTGCTTGAGACAGAATTAAAACAAAGCCACTAATCTGGTAAGTTGGAAAAATCTTTTGTTGCCCCACATCCTGTGGTCACTGTGGCAGGTATTAACAAGCGTGGCTGGTGCTGGATCTGGATCTGTTTCACTGTCATGGCTGTCTGTTGTAATTAAGACTCAGAGCAGGATTTCAGCACAAGGCACTGTGGCACCCGGTCACATGTATATCATTACGTTCATAGGATTGAACATGTTTACACCAACTGTTAGCTTAACGGGAGGTCAAAAAGGTGACTTAAACTTTGTTAAGGGGCTTACACCGGCGCTTAAATGGCATTATAGTGGCGGACTAATAAGCTTGGCACTGACAGAAAATACACAATTTATGGACTGCGCTTGTGTTCAGTGTTAAATGCCTGTTCTGTGGTCTGCAGAGTGAAAAGAAAAGGGCATAGTTTGCCTAAATGGCCAATGAGATATGAGTGCCCTTTACTGTAAAAAGTGTGTTGCAAGTGCAACGAGCTATTGTTTGCAGATTGGTTACACACTCTGCAGGCTGTGAAAGACACATCTGCTGCCTTCAGCTCAGTGGAGAGCAGATAGACAGTCAGGGGTTGAGGGTTGCGTGTGTGTGTGAGAGGGTAGGTGGGGTCCTCAGCTACCCTGTCATACAGCTCAGCTACTGTCCCTATCTTCTTATCAAATATTTGTCTGTCCTTCACTCTATATTTGTCTTTCATTCTGTTTGCTTTGTTTATTGAAATCTGTCTCAGGCAGGTTGATAAAGTTTGCAGAAACTTGTTTTTTATAGTCTGTGTGAATTTATCCTGGTGTGTAAATTACATATAATGAATTTGTTTTTTATTGTGCTTAAAATTTGTGGTCATTGATATTTGATGGTGATATGAATATTTTCCCCATTATTTAAGTGTGTTAGGGTTTATTAAAGGCACAGTAGGAAATGTTGTTTGATACCACAGGAGTATAAAATCAGAGGTCAGAAAATGACAGAAATTTCCCTTTAAGCTCTCAACAAATAAATATAAAACTGTATTTGTTTAATGTGTTTCTGATTGATTCCCTGATTAAGATTCAAAGGCTAGTCATAAATGTTTCAGGACAAAGGGTCTCTTTGTGTGAATGGGGCCCCAGTTGAAATGGAGGAGTAGTTTGAGATTACCAGATTATTTCCCTACCAGCCCAGTGAGTGAGGCGAGGCGAGCCGCAGCCCTGCGCCGTGCTGTGCTGAGGCTGAGCATAATGAGTGTGGTGGCAGGGAACCACAACAGAGCCGGGGCAGAGGCTGCCTGGGAACCAGAGGCCTGTGGCCCACAGCCAAAACACACACACACACACACACACACACAAATCCTGCCGCACACTTGTGGCTTTTTAAGAAAGCAATTTAGTTAATGATTTCATTTTGAAGCACTGTCATGATGCATTGTGTTCTCTGAGCGAGCCAGCAAGAGACTAACACAGAGGAAAAGGTATTAGTAAACACAAGCTTCCCCCGACAGCCAGAGAAAAATAACATGCAACTGAGCGTAATGTGGCATTTGTTGTGAACACATGCACAGAAATCACTTGGGTAATAGATTGCGGTAGGTATATCACTTGCAGCTCCTGCTGCTTTTTATGCATCAGTCTGGACAAATGCACAGAAGAGTATAAGGGTCGGACACATGCTTAAACTGCTCAGGCATTTTGACTTTTAGTCAGCGTCTAATCCACCACAGTACCCGCTTCCCTGGAGTGGAAATACAGCACATTTTTCTGTTCAACCATGTCTGTCAGCTCTCTGATTTTATGAGGGCTATGTTTCACATTCATTTACCCAGGTTTTCTCAGTACCGGCCCATGAATGAAACCATCTTAGCATTGCTAAAACAGCAGCTTGTACATGTCTTCTGTGAACCAAATTTTTGGGCAATTACTCAGATCAGTGGCTGGGGTTTCTGGTTTTGCTCTTCAGATCTCATTTTTCTCCACTCTCTCTCTCCCTCTTTTTCTGTATCAGCCGTCAATCACTCACGGTAACTTTTAACCACCTCCAAACAGGGCCGGGTGCCAGCCATTCATTTAGACCTTCACTTGTGCTCGGCTTCTTCCTGTCCAACCTGTCAGAATGACACACACTGTTGACCATGCTTTCTATTCAGCACTGGCAAATTAATTGGTTTCAGTGGTTTAAATCAGCAATCAATGTCAGTTTCCCAACATAATAAGCCTTAATCATAAATCTTTGAGGTGTGGCTCGCCTGACCCCTATTCATCATGGCTCGGATAGATGGCCTCATCTGGGTGGAGCAAATGAACTACCCCTGTTTTGATTTTCCAATTGACGTGTCACATGAAACGTGGCTACTCTCTCCCCTCCCCAAGTCTATCCCGACCCTTCTTCTCACAGTCCTTTAAAAAACACACACACACACACACACACACACACACACACACACACACACAAGAGCCCAAAGACAAAGAGGGAAAAGAAGTCCAGTTGTCACATGGGGAGACACATTTTGTGTGCTTTCCCTTGTGTGTGAATGAATACCATTAATTTATTCAGACAGAGAAAAAAAAATCGCAGAGATGGGGAAAAAAACCTAAAGAATTTGAGGTTGGGTCTAACTGTAGCTAATGAGCTGTTGTCCTCACAGCCCCGAGAATAAGAATACAGCAGCTTAATTACAACAGCGTTGAAGGTAATTTCCCCCCTAGCTGCAGAAATCTATTTATGAGATGACAATGAAAGGGAACAAAATCGCTTTTCTTTTTGGTAGACATTTCAAATTTGCCAATTTGGTTACCAGGAAAAAAGAAAGGAACAAGGATAGTGACGCAGAAAGTGGGCCACTGAGTGTCAACATTCCAGATGTCCAAACTGACGGCAGTTGTACCAACCTCAGCTCTGCTGGGCATTAAAGTTGCCAATGATGACCTCATGATGGCAAGACCAAAGACGGAGGCCCCTTAGTTTCATAAACCATTCACGGTTCCCAGTGCACATGCTTTTTACTGCTCCCTGCGAAATTTCTCCTTCATAATTAGCTATTGTTCTTCACTATCTGGCCAAAAGTCTAATTTTTTCACTTGCTTTCTTTTTCACTTCCTTTCCCTTTTGAGATTTCCATGCTCCCTACAGACTTATTGTTCATCTCTTTGGTAACTTGGGATGCATCTCTTAACCCCCCCCCACCCCAGCCAGCTCCTCAACTCACTTCTCTGGCAACTGTGAGAGGTGTTATACTCGATTTGTTGAAGTGCAGCCATTTGCTGCAAACTCTCCAGCACACAGAAGTTATCTTTATAAATGACAGAATGGACCTTGCCTGAATGGCGCTTTGTTTACTGTTTAACAGAAAGGGGGGCCCCCTCTATATTTCATCTGTCACCGTTGCTTTTCTTTCCTTCAACAATGCTCGATTGTTTCCACGAAAATTTCAGGTTCCATGAACAGGAGAATTCTGTATTATTATGTTCCTGCCAAATTCCGATCTCTGTTTTCCTTCTCCTGCTCACAAAGGGCTCATAACTTACTGTCAGCTATGAGGCGAGCCACAAAGCTCCACTGTTGCTCAGCAAATAGGGCTGTGTTGGTTGATGGCTTGACTTGCTGTGAGGTTTGCTTAAGTGCAGCAGCAGCAGCAGCAGCAACAGAAGGCTCTTTGGGAACTCCATCCCCCAGCAGGCCCACTGAAAACGAGAAAGTAAAAGAAAGAGGTAAAGCAACAAGAAGGTTTTATTGTCTGTCTTTTTTTTTCTCGTCCCAGGAAGGGAAACCGTTGTCCTGCTACTGTTTGTGTGTTTCTCTAAGTGTTTGACTCAAAACATCCAGAATGCTCCACTTCTTGTGGATGATTCCTGTTAAAGCTGCGGTGAGTAGAAGGTCACTATATCCCGACAGTAGTGCATGAGACAGGTAGTTTGAGAAAAAATCATGTGCCTCCGTGTGCTCCTAATGACATCTGCAAGATTTCACAGACCAATCAGAGCCGAGCTGGAGCTCACTCGCAAACTCTCAAACAGTCAAGCAAGGCAGCGCTGATCAACTATGAATCAATATTCTGTTACTGTAATGACTATTTTTCTCCTCAAATGTTTTCAGAATCATCTTGTAGTTACTGTTTAGCTGTAAAATGAGAAAGTTCATGATTGGGCAGTCATGTTGAGATCACGGATGTCTTAAGACATAGGTGTCAAACTCAGGTGTAATTATATTTGACCCGCAAGATGATATCAAATGTTTATTAGAGCAAGCGTCCCCTCCCACATCTGTTGATACTGATTAGTAACCTCATATTACCGGTCACCGCAAGAAAATTTAAGCCACCTCTCCCCAAAAACGGCCAAACAAAACATGGACAACAGGAACTTTCAAGACAGGTGGGAGGCAGAATATTTGTTCACAAATGTAAAGGACAGAGCTGTCTGTCCTGTGGAAGTTATAGTACCACTGTTTGGCCGCTACGAACACTGGGATCAACGGCCAGGGCTCTTCCTGGGGGCTTGGTTGAGAGCAGCTGAGGAAACACCAAGCACCGCCCACCAGCTAAAGCATAGCTAATAGGAACTCTCAATAGGAATTGCTCTCTCTCTGAAATGACCTGCGATTGGCCAAAGTCTTCCATCACAGGCTAGATTTTTTAAAGCCTGAAATCAGAGCCATGAGGAGGTGCAGAAGTCTAGTTTTCTCTCAAACACTTGAATTACAATATGCTGAAAGGTTATTATGGAGTTTTCACCCAGTGATGCCAAAAACTTTCTGCCTACTGAAGCTTTAAAGGATAATGCAAGTCCAGGAAAAAAAAAGGCCAGCAGTGAATTTTTTTTTTGGATCCTTCATTTGTGAAAGCATACGCATGAGTGAACTTGTGTGTGTCCTGGGGAACTGAGAGGCTGTTATGCCATCCAGCTCTGAGCTTGTGTCCTGGGATCAGGAAAAGGGCCAAAGGCACAGGGGACCGACGAAGGAGGAGGAGGAGGAGGTAGAGGAGGAGGGGGCAACGAGGGATTGAGTGTGTGAGTGCTCATCGACCCTTCCTGAGTAGACAGACAGGGACACTTAAGCACTCTCACACCTGCATCTGCCTTCGCCTTGCGTGGGGGGCAAGGACACCAACCATGCTGTCATGGCAGCTGCACAAGTGTTTAAAGTGAGATACAAGGCAGTTCTTCTAGCCGCATATTATTGCAAATAATTTACCCTGCAAAGTAATTATCAGTGCTCTGCTCAATATGTAAAGTGTGCACTTCAGGTGGCTTGCTTAATTTGCTCTGGGTGGCTATCATTTGAGTGTGGATTTTAGCTGTGGTAACTGTGGCGGTTTCTAATAGAGAAGGCATCAGGAGGGAGTTTGAAGTGAGGATGAAGTGCCGCCGTAATTGAGTTGACTTTTTGCAAGGGAAGGTCAACAATAATGGAAGAACAATTTAAACAAATTCATTTAGACAACTCTCCAGGCACTATACAGTGGGTTGTTGGAAAATCTGTATTTTCCCAGCCATTTACGATATTTTAATGTCATTATCTGTAATTACTTTGTCGGCTGAGGTTTAAGAGATTCAGATTAATTTGGGTATCACTGATCCAAAATGACTTGTGAAAAAAAATATAGAAAGCAATCTCTATTTCTGATTTACTTTTATTTAAATCTGCAGGAATAATAGGCAACAACAGACAGATATGCATGTGTATGCACCCTCTGTTTCTAAGTATGTGTGTGTGGAAAAAGAGGCTAACTGTGAGCAGTATACAGCCTGTGTTACGAGTTGATTATGTATCCAGAAACCTGGCTGCTGCACAGCATGGCACAATCACAATGGAGGGTGATAATTTAATTGTGCTAAACGGTGGATTCCGTGTCAATGCTCCTCCAGCTGGGAGCTGTCAGGTAGTAATATCTCATTATGGCAGGTGAAGAACCCAGAGGAACCCTACCACGACACCTGTTAGAACAGGAGGAACCCCTGAAGGGAAACACACAGATGATTCTCTCTCTCTCTCTCTCTCTCTCTCTCTCTCTCTCTCTCACACACACAGACATGCACACACAGACATGCACACACATGGTTCGCACACACAGTTTAAAGCCCCTGAACAATTTCCTTTAGCTACTTCATCTTCTTCTTTTACAAGAAAACTACTGATTATCCAATTTATTTTCAAGGTTATTTCCTTTGCTTGGAAATTGATTTAATCAGTCACATTTTTTTACAATTTAACAAGTGCTTAGTTTTTGCACATATTTGATAGCTCCCACCTTACAATACAGTGACAAACAGACAGCACAGAATAGCACATTTGTTAATTTGCTCAGACACCACCTTCTTTTTTATGCTTAAAGACAGTTAGCAAATGCAACACCTACATTAACCTTTATGTGAATAAACAGATTTTGTATATCTTATGTTTTTTTTGTTTTGTTTTTTTGCATAAATGCCATTATCTGCACATGCTTGAATGTAGAAGCACTCTGTGCATTGAGTAGCTATACCGACTGTCACACATCAACACAACTATAAAGCAATGAATCTCGGTACGTAGGTTGACCTATGTGTGGCACCCAAGTATGTGTAGTGTTGAAGTTGGTGCAATCAGTTAAATTAAATAAATATTAACACATTTTGATTAAACAAGCAACCAGAACTCTGGTCAGCAGCGGGGGCGGGGCTTCATGGTCGTCCGTAATTAACCTGGGTCTGCCATTGTTTTCCTATAGTGCAGCTCAAGTAGGTGGAAGCGCTACCCCTTAGTGTGGTGCACCTCTCATAATCACCACCTAGCTGCCCTTAAAGTTCAAATTATTTCAATGTTAACCTTGTTTCTGCTGACCTTTCAAAGCGCTAACCAATGAGAACGGCTGCAACTGTTGTTGTTGCCTAGAAAGAGTGAATGGCGTTTCTTGCGCTCTTTTTGGGGAGATATTTAACCTGCTGCCTCTGCAAGTCTCTGCACCCTACCTCACAGTGAGTGAAGAGCAAATCTCTTATCACGTGAAGGCAGCTTTACAGGGTCGTGTAGATACACGGTTACAGGAAATTGCGAAAGTCTGGTGAGATGGTCATGGTTAGGCATTAACCTTGAATAGTTACGGTTAGGATAGGTCTTTGGGCAACGAGTCTTGCAAGAGAGTTTGTAAGTTGTCACAATTTGCGGGTTACTCTCTAGACACGACCCAGTTATAGGCCACGGCTCCTTGCCTGCAGGTTGCAGTTCATTTTTGCTGTTGGATGCTGGATCTACTAATGTTACCACCAAACTCTTCCTTAGAGTCAGTGAACGATGAGTGGGTCTCGGTCATGTGTAGAAGGTAACCCACGAGTTGGGAAACTCTCACGAGATGGTTGCAGTCGGACATAGTGCTGTTCCGTGCTGGGCCGAGGCTTCGGAGCGTGTCAAGTTAATCCAGGAAGTTTTCTGTGAAGTATGTATCGTGGCGTGTATTGTCTAAGACCAATGACATAACTGAAGACACCCAAAGCCAAAAAACACAGTCGAGAATTACTGTTCCTGAATAAAAATGAATTAAGTCCCCTCTATCATTGTACTATAGTTTTTACTACAGTTTATATTAGTTTTTACACTCTTTGACCAAAATAAGCCCTTTTGTGAACCTATTTGCTGGAGAGCTTTAATGCTTCATGAGGCTTCATCTCGCCACCACTAGTTACACATTGACCTTGAATAATTAAATTTAGGATTGGTTGTCGGGCAGCAAGACTTTTTGCAGATTTCAGATCAGATTTCGCCGTTGCAAGCAGCACTTCCAGGTGCCAACAATCGCTCCGATGGTACTCAGGTGTTCTGAACACGCCCCCCCTGTAGCTAACGATAACGTTATCTCTGTTGAGACGTCCCACATTAAATTGCTGATTAAATCATTAATGTTAGCATGAAACAATCCTTGTAATGGGTAAAAGAAACAGACATGGAGCTGAGGTGTTGGTCAGTGACAGCAAATGTTACAGCCTCTCCATAGTTTAAAATTTGTCATGACATTTTGTGTGTGCCGGCTAATATAGGCTAGAAAACTAGTATGAATGTAGCTAGCCAAATCAGTCAGTTTGGCTTATAACTCTGACAGCTCTCATCATTGAGTCCTGCTAGTTATGATCAGAGATATTATTAAATTGATCAGACTATAATTGCATTGTGGTTAGCAATAATAATTTTATTATTGTTTAACTATATTGGACCAAACAGGGGCTTGAGTAGAGCTACATGCAGAGCCATGATCTCACATTCACATTTAGATTAAAAAAAAAAAACATCACAATATGTTGGTTTGTTTACTTTGTGGAAGCATTTTTCAGTCAAGGATGAAACAACACTGATATGCTGGGTTATAGTGGGACTTGGCATGCTTTTTAACTTTAACAGCAGTGGCACCAATGTTAAATATGAATCTGTTATTGCATGCTCTCCCATCCCATTTTTTAAAGAAAAAAAAAAAACAGCTTTTTGTGGGTGTTTAATAATTGATTTGATTTTCTCTCCTTTTGTCTGTTGATAACATATGAAGGAAGGAGGTGTAATATTCTCCCCTGTTGGGACTTGGGATCAAAACTTGAAGGTGCAAGACATCAGTTGTGGGCATGTGGGCGAGTTGGGGAGAGGTGGGGGAGATGGTGTGGAGTTACTTATCACCATTGTCTATAAAAGGTGAACAGTGTGACAGAGCAGATACAGCGGGTGAAAGTCAGTCAGACCCTTTTATGATGAAAGGGGAAATGGGATAGCCGAGGACACATGGCCCCTCAGTCACAAGATGAGCAGCGCACAACACTGCTCCTCTAATACTCACCAATTAAGCAGAGGTTGTTTTGCACGATGATGAAACATTATCGCAGGGAACAATTCATGACTCAAAGCATTCCAGGCCATATGAGCCTGCGGCTGGAGAACTTAAGTCCTAATCCTTCAAATGTGTGCAATATTGTCAGCTATATATAGACCAGTCTCTTTTCTAACTGACCCTCCGTCTCTGCCTCCAGTCTTCAAAGTCACTGGGGCTTTGTCTTTCAGAAAGTAGGCAGCATTTCATGCACTTATTGATTACTTCTGTTTGTTAGATGTCTATTGTTATTGTGTAATCAGGCATGAGGGAGGGCAGCTTGTCAAGGATTTATGAGCTAGCTCTTCAGTTCACCATACTTAGTATGTTAAAGCACATTTTGGGCTTTATTTTTCAGAGAAACTGATTCAATTATTAATGTGGGTAAAGTTATTTCAACAACACCAGAATACACTGCAGTTGGACAAACAGGGCTGTTTTGCTGATTTTATTTTTGCAAGGCTGTAAACAGCGTAGCTCTATGAGGAAAATATGATCAAATTTTACATGCATCGGTAGTACCCACATTCAGCTGAATTCTCCTTATTTTGCTCCTCATCAGATGTCTTTGTTGTGTATATGCTGATCTATTGCACACAAACTCCTTTAGATCTCAGCGCTGTGCGATCCCCGCACCAAATATGAGAAATAAAATACCGTACAGTTGCCCTCAGATATTTTCAGAGAATTACTGCCACACTTCCCCTTTTCCCTTTCAATAATACGAGGCAGTATTGTATGGGGCTTGTCGGAGGTGGGGGTGGGGCAGAGGGGTGTTCTCCGCACTCTTAAGCTGCCTGAGCGCAGCCCTCCCAGCACTGCTAATAAATTATTAACTCCTGCTGACAAATACTGTTATGGAGCCTGCCGCAGATCTGTTGCATTCTTTAACAAGATTGCTGTAGACACATGTTACAGGAGGATGGAGTCTCTCCCTCTCTCCTTTTCTCTCTCTCTCTATCCCTTTCTCTCGCTCACGCCTCAGCAGTTTGACTGATGGCTGGAGACCAAAGTAAAAGTGCCTGAGAGACTGAATATTTTAGTGGTAAAATAATACCACTTGATTTACTGTGTTATACAAAAGCAGTGCTTTGTTTCACTCTCACACTCCATTGAGGACGAGGTGCTTGTTGCTCCCGAGGCTTTGGCTTTTTGGGTGCATGAATAAAAAATACATCAGAATCTATAGTGCATGCCCGACCCGCTAACGCCCCCACGCAGGCCTCCCCCCTCACAACCCCACTACTGCCCCCTCTACATGCATGCTCTGAACTTTGCTCTGACTTTTGATTTTCAATTAACAGTACTTTTTTGAGATCACTTTCTATTTGATGTAATTACAGGAAACAATTTAATGGCTGATTAAAATTGAGGGCTGAGTCCCACTAAAGACACAGCTGACAACACATCCAGGCACAGAGGCTAAAGACAGAAAGAGAGACAGGCACGGGTCTCACTCTCCTGCCTTTGCCATCTACCTGACTGACTGGGCTTGTTTGTACAGCTGCTGAGACACATGAGATTAACTTAGGCTACCATTGTTTAGGTCCCCCTTCACAACCCAGGTTGATCTGTGACTATGTGTCAGTGTGAGTGAGTGAATAAGAGTTAAAGAGAGTGTGGTAATGCATAGTGACTGTTTTATCTGGATATAGCAGTGCATGTTTCTCATGTCTGCTTATTGTTTTGAAGGTTAAAACGAAACATGGTGACTAGGGATGTACTGATACCGCACATCAGGTCCAGACTGACTCAAATAGCTTGATCGGATATCAGTGACAATGGGGCCAATCTATATGTTTCAGTTCAATGTTTATACACTGTATACATTATATAATGTAATTTTGATTCCTGTTTAAGTTTTGACCAAATTTTTTTTTGCATTAAAAAGGTTTACAGTTGAATTTTTTTTTTACCAAGTAGCCAGTGTATGATTTATTATTTTAATGATAAATAACAATTCACTCAATTTATATCTATGTATTTATTTGTTACATTTTGTTTTACTAAGTTAGGAAAGTAATGTTTAAGCCCAGCCTGATGATGCCTTACACATAACAGAATGATCCCAGTCACTTCCACACAGTGAGGCGTACAGCTTATTAATTAAACACTGGTATGGTAATCGGTATCAGCCGATACGTAAAGCCCAGGTATCGAGATTTGGAATGATAAAGTTGGATCGGTGCATTCCTAAAGCCTTTCATTTCTAACTGGAATAAATATCCAGAAGTTCAGCCTGCTCCAACTACAAACTCTACTTAATCAAGACTTGTGCTATTTATTATGAAAACTGCTACAGCGCTTTAACTGTCTTTTATTCTTGAGTCTCACACTGTATTTGATTTAATTTTCTTTCATCTTTTTCTAATTAGTTGTATTTTCCTTCAAATTTTCCATCTTTTAAAAGTCGCTTCATGCCTTTTGTAAGGCACCTTGAATTGCCTTTGTTTTTGAGAGGTCCTGCACAAATAATCCTGCCTAAAATACCCACAGACAATATCAATTCAGCAGCATGTGTATATGGACAATACACCTCATTCGACTGACTTCCCTGTGTAAAACCAAGAACTATTAGACCCAAAGACCTTGCTCATAAAAGCCCTTTTTAAATGGAACATATCTTTCTTGTTCTCTCAGTGCCTGACTCTCAGCAGCAAGCACAAGGACACCATCGCACCACAGCACTGCCTCAACCTTGAGAGTACCGACCCCCCCCAAACCCCCCAGGCAAACTGAGGGTGGAACTAAAGTGCTGTCACACTGACCCCTGTGGATAGAGCAGGAGAACGGGGCAGATGGTGATCAGTGATCAAATGTAGTACAAGGAGAACCCTGAGCATTTTGTCACATACAAACATACCTTCACAACCCCAATTTGCCTGTCACACACACACACACACTCACACTCTCACACACACACACACACACACACACACACACACACACACACACACACACACACACACACACACACACTGCTCTAGAAAAGGTTGAGCCCTAAGTAGTCACATCCTAGTTGTAATGGTCAACGTCTCGTAGTTGAGAAAAATAAGCAGAACAACAGCTCAGGGAAAAGCGGATTAGGAGTTAAATATGCTCCAGCTCCTTCTCTCCACTTCACATCAGTAGGAAGGCCATATTATCCCCCTTTTAATTTAATACCAAATGCATAATTAGATTTGCTTGGCACAGTGGTTAATTTCATTCATTGTAGCACACAGCATGAGTGCGGCCTCATTAATTCTGAGAAAAGGCAGAATTGGTTGTATAAATTCTGCACCAAAACGAGTTGGGTTGTAAAAAGGAAAAAAAAAAAAAAAAAACAGAAAAGAAATTAGAATTAACATGAGTTTCCTTTGCACCTGATATGTCAAGTACATCACTGTAATATTCATGAAAGCATATGTCGGATTTGTGAATTTAGTCCTCTACTGTTAGCTTTTGATTTTTTTTAAAGCTGCTTAAGTGAGATTTGTTGGCCCGAAGGGAACACTGTCGCACCAAAATGTTAATAATTTCTTAATTTGACGAGTGGAAACAAAAGGAGACGAGGCTGTTTTTTGTGTGCATTTGATTGCGTCGGCGTGAAAACAGCTTGCACAAGGAAAATGATAAGATGGTTGAAGGACTAAATCAAATTAACGTAGAAATTTAAAAAAGACTATTATCGCAGGAAAAAAGCAACCTTGTTTTATATCTCTATGTACTGGGACTTAACTCATTTGTGAGGTTTTTTTTTTTTTTTTTTTTACCTTTTCTCTGAATGGTAGTCCCACTGCCTGGCTGACCTACTGCCTGAGTAACTGTCTTGGAGTTTGGGCCAAGACCCAAACAGGCACAGTTCCAGCCCTAGATCAAGCCATCCATCTGCATTAAACAAAGGATTAGGGACCCCACTGCCTGCTCCATACTCCACAGGCCAGAGCAGCTACAGGCAACAGTTCAATCCATGCAGCATTATCAGCTCAGGTGCACCACATATAATCCACAGCGATGAACACACCACTTGAACGTGACTTCCAGTCGTCCATGAAATACTCCAGCATTCCTTTTCATGTGTTGTTGATGATCCTTGTATGATATCATTTATTTTTCTTGACTCTATTGTCCTTTTTCCTGCTCCACAGCAGAGTCATGTCTTCCAAGCAAGCCACGTCTCCTTTCGCCTCTGTGGTCGATGGGGACGATGCCATGAGTCAGGAGCACTTGTCTTGGGAGAAAGAGGAGAGCGCCGAGGCCCACGGCACGCCACAGCTGCCCCTGCACAGCCTGCTCCACGGAAAAGCCCATCCAGATGAAATGCAGCCGCTCAGCAGCGTGCCGCCAGAAAGCGACTGGGACAGCCTGGTGTCAGCCCAGCAGCGCATGGTGAGACATGACAATATACTACATACATACATACATAAACCTTTTCCATTCTTATTTACTGCCTCTGTGGTAAGAATGGGGAAAAAAAGGAAATAGGATAGTTGTGGGGAGGAGCATACTGCAAATGATGACGTAAAAGGTTATTTTTTAAAGAAAACCTAGTAAAGCAGTGAACCTGTGTGCACAATTGTCATCCTGTCCTCCCTTGGGTATTCAACATTAGGGCTGGGATGATACACCTATCGCCTGATTCGATACTATCACGATACTCGGGTGCCGATTTGATATGTATTGTGATTTTTAAGTATTGTGATTTGGATAGTAAGATTTATTGCAATTTTAAACTTTTGTAACACTAGACCATGGGAAAAAATCAAATCCATATTTGTATTTTGTAAACACAGTTCCCTTCGTCAACAACTGGACATAGTCACATGTATACTTCCACTAACTTCGCCAAGTCTGACGCTAGCTCTGTTCTCTTTATACATCCATGGTCAGCTCCATTGAGGCAGTTTGAATGTGTTTAACTTAAATATCAGTATATGGGTGCTCTACAGTTGTAGCATCAGTCGATTTGACCACGGAGATACGAGCGACGGCTGGCTTGACCACACGTTACCATAATCTGATTATGTTTCCTGACAGAGTTAGCATGCAGCTTTAGCCACGATGTCCAGCTCTGCTTTTCCTGCGATGTGTGAAACCCAAAATGTTTCCATACTGAACTGTACGTGTAGTGTTGGATTTAACATATGAGGCTGCAGGTTGTATTAATCGGCCGTTTTCTACACCAAATTGTACCCCTGCTGCCGACTGCGGTTAGTTTTGGTGACAGATACGAACGGGCACGGATGTTACTCAGACTACAACAATAAAAGCGGTAACTTCCTTCTACCTCTGCAGTGACTTTGATTTCAAAATAGTAAAATTAAAAATTGCAATACATAGATGACTCGATTTTTTTTTTTCCCACGCCTATTCAACTTCCTGGTTCAGCAGTCTCCCATTATTCCTGGCTTGAATAAAGAATTGATATTGTGTCCCCAGCTCCATCCCCATGGTTCCCTAACTCTCTGAAACCTCTGGGATTCTGGGATCTAAACCATCAGCTATTATTAGGTTAAACAGATGACCTCCAACTCTCCCTTTTAATAACGTGAATGGCTCATAAAATCGAATCATGACCGATGGAAGGCTACGGTGCATTCATTGCTATTAAAGAAACATGTCTTGTCGTCAGTGCATGCGTGTTGTTTTTCTCGCTGCACATAGGCCACATCTGCAGAAAGACCCCAGACGCTGTACATTGTAAGTGCGGAGCTGCTTTGATGTGAGCGGAGCGAAGACGAGCACAGGCACTTGTGGGCTATAGACACGGGAGGCAGGTGGTTGTCTGTGACAGACGGGTCTGTGATAAAGAGACCCTGAGGGCCTCTGAAGTAGCTCTGCAGTTGGCTACTAAGACTCTCAACACCTCAGCATTGCAGCACACGACACATACACACAAACAGACACATGAATAGCCTCTGTAACCGCCTACTCCTCGTGATGCTGGGCTGTGCATGCTGACAGTGTAGGGAATTGACAGGCAAAGGATTGCTCAGGTGTTGTCAGCTGTGTTACATTATGGGATTTCAGTTACAGGATTTTATCATGTTTAAAGACAAGCAAACACAAAGGAAAAGTTTATAAACACCTATAACATAACTGATAACTTATAAAAATTATAATACTTCTAACAAATATTTGTGTAGCACCTCTGTAAAATAGTGTTTATTAGGGGTGGGAATCACCATAAACCTCATGATATGATATTGTCTCGAAATTTAAGTCACAATACGATCTTATTGTGACTTTTCATCTCTGAGTTTTGATTCACATATCTTGAGGTCAGAGGTCACGGGACCCCTTTAAAACAGTCATGCCAGTTTTTCCTCTGCAAAATTTTGTGTAAATTTGGAGCGTTAATTGGCATTATTTGCAACAAGCTAACATGACAATTGATTCCTTAAGTTTTCTAGTTTCATATGATACCAGTATCTTTGGGCTGTCAGATTGTTAAGAGATTAGTAGTTTTATATTGAAAGCTCGATAATTGACATCAGTGTGTCGATACAATATTGCCACGTAAATTATCGTGCTACTATGCTGAATACATTTTTCCCCACTTTCCCCAAATGATAAAAAAGACAAAACAATGTGTGAGAAAGGATGCAGAAAGAGAGGAAAGGTAAAATGGAGGAAGACGGTGAGAGATGGAGAGAAGAAAAGAGAAAGGCATAAGGCGAAAGGAATGAGTGTTGCCTTTGCTGATTACCTGACTCCACTGCTGTGCCATGCGTCTGTGTGGGCTGTGCCCTGAACCTGCGCCAGCTGATTAACCCAGCACTGCTCCACTCCCCTCAAGCACTCTCCACTGTCTGTGCCACACTGCATAATCATCCAACACAGGGCTGGGAGGTGCAGAGTAGGCCGGTAGGTCGTGCCACCCTGGCGCTTGGTACCAGACCACCCTACAGCACTGCTGCAACTCTGCCTGGTGCTCGACATGCAACGCGGGGATGGGAAATTGGCCCGGACAACATTCCTGCTCGGTTTACTGTGTTCCTAACTTTTTTTTTATTTAGGATTGTCAGTGGCTCCAGACATGGTTCTATCATGTATTACACTCTGTTATCACTCTGCTGTTGATGAAAGCTCACTTTTCCATGATAGGAGTACAGATTATTCCCCTCACTATGAGGCCCAAAGTTTAAATCAGAGCTAACTGTTCCCTCGTTAAAGGCTGCAAACTCCTGGCTGCTTTGCCACCTTCTGCTTTCTCAGACTCCACAAACCATAATTAACACCACCTCCTGTCAGACGCATCCCTCAGCCACGGTCTGCGTGCTGACTATACAGTACACTCCCATGTGCAGAGTATTCTCTCCCTCTCCCTGCGCCTCCCTCAAGCTCTCTCCTATTCTTCTCCCCATTTCCTTCATGCCTCTGTTTGTGCACAGGGAGCACTCAGCCAGTCAGCCAGAGACAGGACCCTTAGTTAAATACTAAACCATACACAGGTGGGACTGAAAAACAACAACAGCTCAAGACAGGACACAGATTTACGATGGCTCAAGGCACTCAGCTGAGAATAGGTCTCCACTAGAAAATGAACAAATTACACAGCAGTCACCCGAACACAAATGCACACTCAAAAGCAATTTGAAAAATTACAGTTGGGAGGTTTCTCTGTGTAGTCTCTGCAGATGAAAAGTAAAGAGCACATTATGGATATGGCCTATGAAAGTGTACCTCGTCATTACATCTCAGTTTTTCACTTGTCATATCTCATTTAGCAGCAACGCTGTCTCTGTTGAAGACACAGAAGCTGCTGTGTGAAAGCCAGAGAGGAGCTATTTGATAAAGCCAAATCGGCCCACGAGCTGCAAAAATCTAGCAATCACTGCATTTGAATGAAAAGCCGTCAAAAAGCTCAAAAGAGCCCTGACAGAAACACCGAGACACATTCATCATTTAATACAAATCCCATCCCTTGTTGCCACCCCTCCCAACTTTTGTTTGCCTTACAGGAATCTGACAGCAATAAAGTATGTTCCCTGTACTCCTTCCGGAACAATTCCACTTCCCCACACAAGCCGGAGGAGGGGGCCCGGGAGCGAAGCGACCTGCTGAGCGGATCAGCGTTTGGAACTCCGGAGCGCCGCAAAGGAAGCCTGGCAGACGTAGTGGACACGCTGAAGCAGAAGAAACTGGAGGAGATGACAAAGACAGAGCAAGACGGTATGACTCCCTGTGTGTCTATGTCTGGGCGATTTTCTGCGCCTGATCTTCCCAAATTTTCCTCCCTTCCTTTCTCATAATTTTCTAGCTTCCTGACTGTCCGCCTCTTTTCCTCTTGTATCTCTCCGTCTCATACGCTCATTCGGGCACACACAAGCTGGGAATACTGACGTTACAGTGTTTCCAGTTTGTTCTGAACCTCTTCCAACGTGACAACGACTGCGTGGCAGAGCACCTCAGCACAAGTGTGGTCTTCCCTCCATGCCAAGGCAAACTCTTTGACTATAAAACTCATAGTGCTGACCTGATGCCAGGAACATTACCTCTTTTTTATTTTGCTTCACAGAACACTTTTCACTTAGCGCAGTTACTCATCAAAGTTTGCTTCTCACAAACAAACCTTCTTGCATCCTATTCAGCACACCAATATGTCCTACAATTGTATGCAGAGAAAAAAAAACCTCTTTTCTGTGATAAGACAGTTAGGTCGATGCCATATTTGCACCCCGTTTCACCCTGCTCGGCTCTCCCTCCCACAGCCTGCAGTCTATCAAGAGTATGGCGGAAAACAAATATTTGAAAGAGCTGCTGAAACACATCCCCCTTCTTAATTAGGGCTGTAGTAATATAACTACATCCAATCAAATGTTAAAACCCCTTGGGAATGCATGTGTCTCATTTAGTGTCTGGGGAGCTCTTAGCTTAAGCACTTCATCAGACGAATAAATTAGACCTCTGTTAGCCTAAAAATAATTTGCCACTTCTTTTTTAAAGTGTTCGTTTGGTGATCTTTGTATCAGAGCATCATAGGCCTCTCACCGGCTAATCATTCAGCCACATCCTGATATGTGGAGTGACGTCATTTAGGTAATAAAAGACAGAACAATCGGTTCTTATTTACCCGTACACCTATAAATTAGAGATCATTTAGAAAACTGAAAAGTTTGGATTATTGAAATGGATCAAAATGACCAACAAAAGACAAGAGGAACAAAACATGCTGGTGCACATAACTATGCCAGGACACTGTAATCTGTGCCTTTTTATATTATCAATGACTACTGATTTTTCCAATTTAGCAACACATATAATAAAGGTAAAAGCCCCTCGTGTATGTCACAATTAATACTCATAATACTGCAGTACAGCTGATACGTTTGCCGCTGTGAAAAGTTTTCATGATTTCCCTGTGTCCCCCTCTCTTCTGAATACTCCAGTTTTCGGTCACGCCAACAGACATGAATATTAGGAATATGCAGTATTCCTGCTACTGGTCTTAGATCTGGAGCTGATCTCTGAGGATGCACAAGAATGTCAGCACCTTACAGGACACACTACGTCTGTTATACATCTTTGTTTTCCCCAAAGCTAAATCTATATTTCTTATGGGTCTTGTTTCTGGCTGTTTCAGAGTTGATTTTCAGGGCAAGACTGTCACCGTTCTCAGTGGCGGCGGCGGGCGTTATGGTAATGAGCCCCAGCTGGTGAAGGCTGGTTGTTGCAGTAATTTAAATGGTCAAGTGCAGCTTGTAATCCAGGGCCGTATGTTAACGCAGAGAGGAGAGGGTGCTTTAGAGTGCCATACAGCTGTTTTAATCTCCTGTTAATAATAGAGACTTGGTCTGCCTCATGCGCCATGTATCATCGCTACCTAAATAAACTCCCTTGTTGAAGAAAATTAGTTTCTGAGCGGGGAACACAGAAGAAAACAAGAGCCTCACAAAGTTCAGTATGCTGTCCCCAAGCTGCAGAAACTGAGAGATACTCTGTTCTTGAGAGCACTCGGGGAAGCTTCAGTGGTGGTGATCAGTGATTACTGTAAAATGGAGGGAGAGGGATTCTTAGAAAACGCCACAGGAAAACCTCACAGAAACTGTTGAGATATCATAATCATGTTTCTTTGTTTATGGTTTAAGTTGAAAAGGGCAGGATTAACTAATTAAAGAACCAAAGAAGCCATTTGTTGTCTTAATGATGCTGCTAATGTGGCACAAGCAACAGATGAGCTAAATATATCGCTTATCTAAGCATGACAACTGTTGTGTCTAATTCTGCTGCCTCGGTGCCTGCCTGGTCGGGATCACAAGGTCCTCGGAGAGTCTTCACCATCTGCTACCATTCTTCTCTGGGCTTCCTTGTCTGGTCAAGATAGTTCATTGTGTTCATTGAGGATGAACGAGGTGACCTCACACGTAGAGAGAAAACAAATCTGTGGTACGATTTTTACACAGTGCATTGCTTACTAAAGTGTTTTTAACACTGGCGGAAGCCTCCTGGACATGGTATCCAAATACACTGTTTTGTTACGCTGTGAGAACCACAAATTAAATTCGACTCACCTCTACTTTAGCTGTAGCTAAGTCTATGGATATGGGTAGCAATATCTATGGAAGCCCTGAGAGGCAAGTGAAAACATTTAGGGGAATCTGTCGGCAGATATGGAATATGATATCAATAAGCATATTTTCTTTTGTGTGTAATCACCTGAAAATAAGAGTCTTGGAATAAGTTCTTAATATCTACATAGGGAGCGGGTCCTCTTCACAGAGTCCATCATGTTGCACCGCCAAGTTTCTACAGTAGCGCAGAATGGAAAAACCAAACTCTTGTTTAATTTTCCTGCATGGACCGGAGTCAATAACGTTATTTGCTGCCTGCTCGAGACAGGGCCATACTAGGGGTGGGACGGTTCATAAAGTTCACAGTTCGGTTCATATCACGGTTTGGGTTCATGGTTTTCGGTTCGGTTTGGTACATTATGATACAGCAAGGAGACCAATTTCCAACTTCAGTTTAAAAATGCATTTCATTTATTTGGCAAAATAAGTCAACAACTGTTTGTCTTCACAACAGTAGGCTAACATAAGGAACAAAACACTTCATTGTCACATCTTATGGCTGGATTGCTTATCTAAAAGAAAAGTGCCACTGTGTTATTTAAAAATAATAAATCAAATCAAATCATCAACAAAAAGTGCAACATCAGGTCAGCCAGCACTAGAGCTTTATTAAACAACAGTAACACATACTAGGCCAGCATCATATGAGAAAAATCTGCCATGTACAATAACACTGCTCAATATTGCAATGATGATGTGACTTGTGATAAATAACAAATAGTGAAGTTGGCATACTAGCTATACTTATGTCAGCCTGGT
This sequence comes from Pterois miles, assembly GCA_947000775.1. NCBI lineage: Eukaryota > Metazoa > Chordata > Actinopteri > Perciformes > Scorpaenidae > Pterois > Pterois miles. The sequence goes on from CAMQGK010000604.1 coordinate 1,855,794, forward strand.
TGTTTTTAAAGTCAGAATCAGATTAGAATTGAATATTTAAACACAACTAGGACACATGTTGTTTGTAGAGCAGCAACAGTAATGTTTACAACAGCAAAGTCACCATAGAAACTCATTCATGTCTCACAGGAAACAATCTAACATGTTAATAAAATAAATCAGATTCCTGAGTAAAGTTTATAAAGACAGAAGAACACAAATATCAGTCAGTATCATTCCTGTCCTCCTGTCCTCTGTCTTCCTGTCCTCTGTCCTCCTGTCCTCTGTCTTCCTGTCCTCTGTTCTCTGTCTTCCTGTCCTCTGTCCTCTCTCCTCCTGCCCTCTGTCCTCCTGTCCTCCTGTCCTCTCTCCTCCTGTCCTCTGTCCTCTGTCCTCCTGTCCTCTGTCCTCTGTCCTCTGCTGATGTGAACCACTACAGGTCCTGCTGGTAGAGGAGGAGCTGCTTTGTCTCAGCCAGCTGATCAGTTTACTACTAAGATACATGACAAACTAACCTAAACAGTCAGACTACAGAGCTGCTGCCAGCTTTAGTTTCAGCTTGTGTAGCTGAGGGTTACGTTGCTCCTAAACTTTATGAAGATAAATTAATAACACAGAGGCTCCATCGTTCGTACCCTTGTCAATAACAGCACATCACCGCTTCACTGCTACTGTTCCTTCCTTCAAAATAAACTCCCTGAACAACCACTGAACACTGCTGACTAGAAGGAACTTAAGTCATTTACTTACACATGTTTACCATTCACTGTTAGCCGCTGAGCTAACACACAATGGCGAGTTAATAGCTGTGGTAATGTAAACATAGTGGCGGTGGTTGAGATATCTGCACAGTAAAATCTGGTCTGTCCTCGCCAAAATTGAGCCAATCACAACGCACAACCTCAGCTTCAGTTACACCGCATGTGTTATACCTCATACCCTTGTCCGCCCGTGTCCCAGCTTCTTTCCATGGGCCTTGATTTCTAGTGCGACAATAAACATGACAAAAAAAAAAATACACAATCAGCCTCATAACCTGTTTCAAATAAACCAAATGATACATACATAAACCGAACCGTGACTAGTGAACTGAACGGTTCGGATTTTTACTTAAACATCCCCATTCCCATTCGTAGGCCATACGTGTCTTTTGCGATGGCCACCCTAGTCCTCCTATATGCTTGGCACATGGAAAAGCTTCAGTTGGTAAGATACTGGTATATAACACTAGAACACCAAAGGAATCAAATCAGGTCATGTTTGCTTGTTGGGAAGAATGCTAAATAACGCTCCAAAGTTGTACTAAATTTTGCTGAGGAAAAGTTGGCATGGCCATTGTTAAAGGGGTCCTTGAACTCTGACTTCAAGATATGTGGATGAAAACTTTAAAATGAACAGGATGAAAACTGTACCTTAGATAAAACAGATGTTGACTAACTGCACAATTTACAGCTGAAAAAGATAATAAATCGACACTGAGCAAATTGCAAAATGTTTAAAATCGCTATAAGATTGTACCGTGACTTAAGTATTATGATTACTGTGATAATATCATTGGGCTTTGGTGATTCCCACCCCTATTGTCTTCTATGTGAGTTTTAATTTCCGTAACTTGTTAAACACAATGCTTGTACCTTGTGTTTAGAGTACATGGAGAAATTAAAACTCACCTGGGAGCAAACATGACTGCTTTTAGTCCTATGTCATTCAAAGACAAATGACTGGCTACTTCCCTCACTTACCATGATGCCTTATAAACATTATAACAATAGAGGCGGTTCTCAGTATCTCCTCCATCCTTCCATCTCTATATATTTGTACCCTTTCACCCTCTCTATCCTTCCACCCTTCCTCTCCATTTCTGGTCCTTAAAGTGCTTTAAGTGCTTGTGACTGTGCTAATGAATGAAAATGTCCTCCCAGCAGCGAGCACCGCATTTAGCTGAATAGTCACCTTTGCTGTAAAAGCTCTATTAGGCCCAGTTGCCAGCAGGGCTAACGATTGTGCCCCATGTTTATTTACTAGGTATTGTAAATGCATTATTTATGGATAAGTCTCCAGACAGCACTTGTCAAGAGTTAAAAATGTCAGTATAAAGTATTAGGGGAAAAAGAAAAATAGCCACCATTATAAAAAAAAAAAAAAAAAAAGCCAAGGTGACCTTGATTTGATTCACATGCAATTAGAACAGTTTTATATAATGCACTAAAGTATGAATCAATACTGTGCAAGTCAACACAGAAAATACTTTGTGTGTTGAGTCTTTATGGGCGTCCCCCAAGACAAGGACGGGTAATTGGTTTTAAGCTTCCTGTCTTAGCTTTTAGGGATTTTCCTGGGCTCAGTGTCTACTTGTTGAGTCCTTGCCAGTAAAACCAGTACAGAAGTAGATGCAGTTATGTATCTGTTGTTATCTTTGTGTTGTCAAATAGGGGAAGCCTCACGATTTTTTAGCTGTATTCAGTAAGACTGCCTGTTTACCATTCAGTGTTACAGTTTCTTATCAGTTAAGTCAACTTTTTTCAGTCATTTCATTATTGAAACTACAATGACTAAGGTATCAGAATCAAGGCCATATATGCAGTGAACAGGTGTCTGAGCACATTTGACGCAGCTGTTAAACAGTGACAGTGGACACTTAATATTACTATCTATAGCTATAATCTAGAAATGCCAATAACCTAACATTTTTCCAGCTCTATTTCAATAAAAACAGACACTCGGTCAAATATGTAAAACTAACGTACAAAAAAACACAAGAAGAGGATACTTTTCCTTAATCCTACAGCTCTTTAGACCAGTCAAAGTGGATACAGTAGGTGCTCAAGCAGAATACTCTACACCTGGAGCCCTTTGTTAGAATCATGGCTGATTAATTTAGCAAAGGGGAGCCATACCACCATTCATCCAAACTGCAACCCCCTTTCAATCTCAGTTAGAAGGCTATTTAATGGCTACTGAGAAAAGAGTTCTCCTATTACAGCAGCAGATAACCAAACCATTGCTTGTGACATAAAACTGCACAACATGGTGTCCTAATTGTAATTGTGTTCGGCCACAGGGTTATATGTGTGAGTACTATATGTGTATCACTTAGACCTCTCTTTCTCTCTCATTGCTTGTACCACCTCTCTTCTATTTATAAATGTAATCCCCCGGCGAGGATGTGTATTATCACTGTGTAATGACTGTACAGTAGGTTGAGTGTGGGGGGAGTGATCAGCATTGTGTGCGTAGCCCTAGGTCATTATCCTCTATTACAAGCGGCCATGTAATGAGATTCAGGGATGGGTGAAAGCTTTGGAAGAGAATAGGATCAGCTCTAAGCCCGTGGTCTGATTAGCACTGATGAACTCTTGACTCTGTTGTAACACTGTCCCTTGTCAGTGTCACAGCCCCTATTGGCTCCTCATGGCGGCTTGTTGGAAATTGGCTGCAGGTGCTTAATGGCACCAACAGATTTCTCTTTGGAAATTTATTTAGTTTGAATGTAGCATAAAAAAAAAAGATTTCTAAAAGTATATAATGCAGTCTGTATTGTACATTATAATCTAAACCCCCCAAACAGACTGATGCACCTTCTCCCCTCCTCTTTTAGCTCCCACCCGTCTCCCCTCTCTCCTCTCATCCCAGCTGCCATGTCATCTGGTTCTGCTTTATCCCACCTAATTAATAGGAATCTTTGTTATAATGATCTGAGCATGAGCCTCTGACTCCATGCATATGCAATGAGGCTGGAAATCCAGTTGCCTTGGTTGCAGATTTTGAGGTGCTCTTCACACATAGCTCCACGCTGATCTCACACTGAATTCAGCTTCCTACCGGACAGCGTTAGGCCGGGACCCTCCTGGCAGGACACACACACTGGCCAGACATCAGTGAAGCATCTCTCCTGTGTTCCTGCTTCCTTTTAATAATCTTTTGTTTATTAAACATGATTTCAGCAAGCTGCTTATCTTGACGCAAGTAATCTGTTTGATCAGATCGCCGATACAGTTTTGTGTGTGTGCTTGCAATATACAGTATGTGTCAGCGCGGGCCTTCCTGTGTGTGCATGTGTGTGTGTTCTCTCTTGGCCTGTGGCGTGGTGCACCAGCCCAGCGGAGCAGCACTCTGGTCTGTCACTTTTGTTTGAATAGGTAATGTAGATCTGTTCAGGCTGAAGAGACATGAGCTGGAATCGCTTGTTAGGACACATGATCAAAAGCGGCTCTCTGCTCTCTGCCAATCAACCCTCTTGTCACCCTGTGAAGCAGACGTTAAATAGATTTTTCGGCTGTATGCCGCGGGCAGCCTGCCAGCCTGACATGTGAACTTTCACAAAAAAAAAAAAAAAGATACCCTGCCCCCTCGCTCCTCCCTAATCTCAATTTCCCATCCTCTTCCTTCATGTCCAGGTTTTTTTTTTTTTTTTTTTTAACTTTCTTATTTCTTTTTCCTCTCGTCTTTTCATGTTTTCCCTACCATCTTGACACCCGAACCTGATGCAGATCAACATTTTCCCTCCTCTGATTTTTGTCTCCCACCCCATCTTACTCTCCAGTGACAAGGTTGCTCCTCTGCCAGGCTGAGATCAGAGCCCAGGGCTAAATGGAGTGGCTGTATGAGGGGAATAGGGAGCACAGAGTGTCTGGTCCGCTGCTGAATTATGTATTTACTATCTGTTCCAAAACAGAGCCCTCACATAACACAGGCGCGTCCCCATAGGACTTCGGATGCCGGCACAGGTTTCACTTTACACAAGCTAAGATATAGATTTTGTTGCTCCCTTTCAAAAAGGGGAACCCTTTCTGCTGTCTTGGTCATTCAGATGACAAAACAAGCAGCTGCTTCTTCAATGTGCCATTCTTTGCATTCAAGATCACCTTCCCCACTTCTCATATTCCGATTAGTCAACAGTAGCAACTGCTGCGGAGCATTCCAGGGGCCATCTTCCCGGGTTTCAGCTGTTGAGCGTGTCCCCCTGCGCCCATGCAGCACAAAACTCCCATTGTGATCCCGGCTTACTGGCTGCACAGGAACCCCTTGATAGGAGGAAACGGGTGTCTCTGAGAGACAAATCACAGCTAGGGTTGCACAGAGGCTCGCTTGTCTTTACACACTCACACACCCACACACTGGTTGTAGGTATGTCTCCTCAATGACATCACTGCTTGTGCAATTTGGGGAAATAGTCAAATATTTGCATTTTTTGCTGTTGGAAAAAAACAATAGATTTGCCTGCCTGCTGTGTGTGGGTGATCAGCAGCAGTTTGTAATGGCCTGACTGTTTTATGTGACTGCGTACTGTTTGGAGGGGCACAGAGATGGTGAAACGCTGACACATAAGAAGGCAGAAGCCATTAATGCTACTATATTTGTCATTGGGCCGTGAAGCCAAGAATTGGGAAGTAACAGCCTGGTTTTGCGGTCAAAAGGAACGTGAAGAGTGACGTATGCAGAGAAAGTGCATGTAGTCAGGACAGTGGAGGAGGAGGAGGGGCTGAATCCGTCAGAAATGGGGAGAACAGGAGCTATTCCACAATGGGGATGGGATGCCGAGGGAGGGCACATGTGTCCTGCTGTGTGTGTGTGTGTGTGTGTGTGTGTGTGTGTGTGTGTGTGTGTGTGTGTGTGTGTGTGTGTGTGTGTGTGTGTGTGTGTGTGTGTGTGTGTGTGTGTGTGTGTGTGTGTGTGTGTGTGAGAATGCCTGCAGTAGGGTTACACAGGGAGACTTGTGTGCCAGCTCAGTATCCCTGTCCTAGCTGTGGCATTCAGCTCCCAAGCATTCTCCACACATAACTTGACAAAAGAGCCGGTGTCATCTGACCAAGGATCAAAATAGTGTGAGTGTAACTCACACCCTGGGCACAGACAGCCTCTGTGGCCTGCTAATGATTTCAGAGCACATTGCAGGCTTGTTCTGGAAGTCAGACGTACGTCAGCCATCCGGCTAAGAGATCCGCCTTGACACAAGCAAACATGACAACTGGCGTAGATGCAGCCTATTAACATATTTGCATTGTTCCCCCCCCCCACCCCACCAAACAGCAAGCAAGACACCAAACTTTGATGGTTGCCTTTTTGAACAAAGAGACTATTTAATCAGCAGTGATGAAACAGATGTTTCCTCCCACTCGATGCTTTTTCTTTCTCCTTGTTCAATAACATTACATGTGCCAGGAGATGAGATGAGGATGTCAGAAGAAACGAATAGAAATGTGTTTTATTGCACTGCAAAGCCTGAGTGCCAATGAGTATAATTATTTGACGAACGCCATGTCTCTTAGGAAGTACCTCCAGAATAATTTTTAAGTCTGCCCCGGTCGAGTGGTTAATATGCTTTAAGACCAAGTCGTCAATTGCACATCATGAGGTTCAATCTGTTAGTTGACGTTATTATTTGAAATAAGAATTAATGATTTGTTGAGGCGGCCTTTTTGCTTTTCTTGTCCCAATTAGCATAATATTGGAAAAAGGAAATTGGGTCGTTTTACAAAGCCCCCTGCACACCTCATCTTCCTCTTTCCTCCTCCTTTGTCATTTTCCTCTGGGTGGGTGGCACTTTGCTCTACAAAGCCGATACTGTAAGCCTGTTGTTAGCCTCCCCGTTGTGAGCTGGACCAATGAGCTCAGTCGCTCATGAGAAGCAAATTTCTCCATCTTTGCCCAGCAGGTCTCAGTCCGTATGGCTCTGTATCCCACAGAAAGGGAATGGGCTGATTTGAAAAGGAAAGTACAGCGTCTATTGTTGCTGAACCAACTTGAACAACAGCACATTGAGACACTTTGGGCACTGTGGGCAAATGAAAGGGGACTTTCTAGGAGCTGGAATGCTTAACCTTTACAAGTGCTATGGTTACTTCATCATTTCTTTATCCAGCGGCAAGACAAGAATCTGATTATCAGAATCATTTTTAAGACTCTTTTCCTTTTAATTCTTATTGTTCAGTAATTGTGTTGATCGAGCTTTAGTTCTGGTATGATGACACAATGTCAAGACCACAAAGAGATGTCTGCTAATTCTTGAATAGTAAGACTTTTTGCATCTCTTTTTTCTGTCAGAGCACAAATATCTAAAAATAGTGGCCTTTGGGTCTGACAGTCCAGTATACAGCATCCTGAACTCTGGCATCTTAGTAAACGAAGCTGGCTGTGAGAAACAACTTTAATTTACTTTCTGAAAATGAGCAATTGCAGAAATAGAAATTCATAATACCCTCTCTATAAGTTTAAGGTTTGTTTTTTTTTTTTACCTCAAAATGTGTGAAATTAGAATATAATATACAGTTAGGAGGGTACAACAGCACACACACTTTAGTTAAATTCAACACATTTACAGTACGCCATATTACCAAATGTGCATTATATCGCTCATTCTTGGAATTGGTGCTTTTTTTAATATCTCATCTTATGGCTCGATCTCTGAAGCGCATCGCCGTCGTCCAGCGTTTATGATGAAATAAAGTTTCGACGTCTATACCAGACACTTGGCTTCACTGCAAATTGTAATGCATTCATGTGGATCCTATTAGTCTCTTTTTGTCCTTGTAGAGTCAGACACCCATTAATTTACTAAATCACACTGAACAGCCATGATCACAGTACTCCGCATTTTATTCACACGTCTATTAATTTAACATAGCTGAATAAATGTGAATGTTTTCGAGCATTGATTAGCAGGCAAGTTTATATCTGACAGTTAAATTGCAGGGTACCCCGAAAAAAATCTCTCCAATGCAAGGTACCCAGTAATTTAATTTCTGTGTGAAATTATTATAATTTATTACAGTGTGTGGACCCTAATGATTACCGACATCAAATGGAAATTATAAATTGAAATCAAGTCCACATATTTCTCTTCGTAGTGTTCATCTTCACAAGCGCTGATTCCCTGATCAGCGTCGGCTGAGATTCCAGAAGTAAATCTGCTTTTTCTTTCCAGTAAACCAAACACACATCATTATATCTTTGTCTTTTTTGTTCTCTCTTACTGCCTTTCTGTTTTGCTTTCCTGCTGTATTGCTATCTAGTTGAGACGATTCATTAACCAATGTCGCACCAAGGCTTTATTAGGTGTTATTATTAAATCAAATTTAAATTAATTGTTTAATCTTGCTGCATTTTAATAAAACATGTATTCAGTCTTCCTTAATTTATTCAAAGTAGTAATTGTTTGTTTCTCTGATGCATTGTATTGATAGCCGTGATATTCAATAGACCCCCTCTGCTTCCTGAATAGAGACTTTAAAGTGAAGGAGGGGAGAGGAGAGGGAATGAAAAGTTCATTTTGCTATCCAAGCATTTAATGGTCCTAGTTCTTAAAAGTGACCTTGTGGGGTAGAGAGCGGAGCAGCACAGCAGCTCCTTCCAGATGCACACATGGCATCCATCGGGGGCACAATCACGCACAGTCCCAACACCTCAGGCTCGGACATATGTTGAGTTTTATTTCATTCTTCTGACATTAATCCTATTCACCAGCTGTTCTGCCAGCTGCCACTCTCCAGCTTAAGGGGAGATTGCAGTTTTGGGGGCTCTGAGTACTGGTTTATCTTGGCTCCTCATCTGCTCCTCACGAAGTTTTGATTGCATTTTTTTTTCCTTGCCCTCCTCCTCCTCCTTCCAGGTTCCTTGAGTTGCGTACTTCCCTGCAATCTTTTCTCTCTTTCAACTTCTTTGCTTTTGTTTTTGCCCCCTCTCTGATTTGGGTAGATAAGGGTTGTAAATTTGACTTTGAGTCGTTGCTTTTTGTGGTCGGTGCCCTCTGTGAGGACTACGAGTCTTCAGCAACATATTTTCAAAAAATTCACACGTAATATTCATTACAAGCATTAATACCAAAGGCCTTCTCCAAGGAAGTGGTACAGAGGTTGGTGAATCCACAGCACCTCTCAGCATGCAGCACACTAACCTCATATATGCCCCTCAACTTCTCCCATTCTTTCTCTCAAGAAGGCATTTGTAAGGAATCCCAGAGCTGAATGCTGCTCACCCTACGGTCATCTAACAGCATTTCTGTAGGATTACCCTGGACATGGCCTCAGTCTGTACAGTTATGATTATTGACATATTGGGTCTGACATATTTCACATTTATGTGCATTGTCTGGAAGCATACTCAAGTGTTCTCAATGTCATTTCTGCTGAAGTACGGCCGGGCAGTCTGCGAGCAAGGGCTGCAATGAATTGATCATTGCTCACTGCTCACTTTAATAATTCAAGCCTGATTGCCACAGAGTGCCGCAGTAAAATGGATTGGGAGAGGTCACATGCTGCTCAGCTCAGGAGGTGAAGCCTCTCGGGGATGGTTAATTCATATATGCTTGATAGACACGTGTCCTATTTAGAGAGGTCAGCGTGCTGTGTGTGTATATGGCTTCTCAGAATGGCCAGGTCAACACTGTGGGATTAACACAGTGGTCAGTGCAGATAAAGGCGAAGGATAAGGTACAGGTTCCTGGTCACATAGACCAGCATTTTTTAGTTTCCTGAGGGAATAGCTAAAATAATGAAAAACTAACCTGCAAATTGCACCAAATATCCCTACTTAAAATGAGACAGTAATAGTTATAATCTTGTTTTAGTCCACTTAGCATTTAAGTCTGCAACCTTCATTTGTATTGGGATAAATAAGCCAACAACTTCCCGACAAGCCAACATGACACAATACAGATGGGTCTTTGGGTCTCCTATGATACCAGACTGAGCACACCACAACTTCTGAAAGACAGAATAGTGGCTGTCAGATTTTTAAAAAGTTAATTGTTGGTATATAATGAGAGCTAGATACTTGATGTGTGTATGGATACAATACGCCATGCAAAATATCACGATCCAATGCATAATTGATTTTCTTTTTCCCACTTCTACAGTTCATGGTATCATTGTGTTGAGGTAAAGAAGGTACAGTATGAAGTAAAAAAAATTTGGATGGAAGTAAATGAGGCAGCAAGGGAAGAAAGAAGGAAGTATTGGAGCAGAGGAGATGTACCCGAATCATCCATGTTACCTACAGTATATTTATAGCAACTGTTTACATGAGCAAACAAGGTAGTCTAAAGGTGACTAACAGAGATGTTCACCAAGTGGAATAATGATTAGGTGTCAGTTAAAGAAAGCCCACCATGAGGTGCAGGTGCACCACAATACACTGATGTGTCTGGACCTTTTTTATTTATGCATGCCAGCACTGGTGATTACATATTTAAAAAAAAGCTGGAATTATCTAACTGCACCCAAAAGTCTTCTAGAAATGGTAGAGGTTATTAAAACTGTTGACAACGAGGAAAGGTAATTGCCTGAAAATGAGCGACAACGCACTGTTGTGCTCCGAATGTTTTTTCTCCCACCCCCCACCCCCCTCCAGCTCCCTCTTTAGCGTTTGCATTGTGCGGCATCACCCGGGTGTGTAACCTATTGCGTTCCGATTGCTCCCTTGCAATTAGTGCCCTTTTTGTCCTCACTTCAATAACGCCATGATTATGGAGACTTCAGGAGTATTTGCAGCATCCAACAGCTGTTGTCTCAGGGACTACCGGCTGAATGACAAAAACATGTTTTCTCTCTGCATTTCACTTCCCTGCCTGCCTCTTGTAATTATTATGTTTTATTTGGTGTGATGATGGGGTCTTGTTTTTAGTGTGTCTGTGATTAAGATATTCAAAGGACTCCTTGGAGTGTGTCACAGTCATTTTCTTTTTTATCAACCTCGACTTTTGATTTGTTTCCCGTGCGGTGTAGTGTGGATGGGGGAATTAGACGTCAGCCTATCATTGTCTGACTGACATTCTGAGAGTTTTATCTGCGAGATAGAAATTTATGCCTCAATTAAAGAAATGAAATGAATATCTAACACTGAATGCAGGAGTGGAATTTAAGAGCGTCTTTTTTTTTTTTTTTTTTTATAATTTAGACAGTTTTTACATGTATGACATGATACAGCCAATATAATGCAAGTAAATGAAAAGCACTAATATCATATAGAGGAGTAATTGATGCATAATTTATGACGGTATAAATCACTGCAATATAACAGTGATTTGTGTCATTTTCACACTAAGTAACGATGGATATTCCTCATCCCATTTTTCACTTCATTAGAGCTTTTAGCTTTTAGCTTGTAGGATGTATGATGTTGTTCTTGCCCTCAGTGCAGCCTAAAACCAGCCGTCAGTTTCTATATTTTCAACTAACTGCATATGTTTGTACAATAAGCTTGTTTAACCCATTTGTGACTATATTTAGTATGATTTGTTCTGATTGGTCAAAAGTCTTGATATTGATATTTTTTTGGGGCAAGTATCTAAAAATACAACTTTTAATTAATTTAGGTCACATGAAAAATCACACTTTTATTAATACGTAAATTCAGGATATTTTTTTTAAAATGAGGAAAAATGCTTACATTTTGTTTATTAAATGCTTTCCATATGGCAGATTTTTTTCTCATCTTTGATATTCTACTTCTGCATTCATAGATACCAAATACTTGATTGTGCTCCTTGTAGTTTCTGAGATACAGACATTTTTCTTGTCATCTTTTCATATTTCTTATCAAGATGTTTTCACAATCAGTCAAACTGTTTGGCTCAAAGTATTTGGGCACATGGGACTACTGTTTTTTCCCTAAAATATAATGAGGTTTATTGCGAAACAGTAGTCCCATGTGCCCAAATATTAGATATAGTATGATAAGAAATACATCCAGCCAAACAGTTTGACTGATTGTGAAACTTTCTTCACATTTGTGCTTCAGCAAGCCAAGACAACACCTCCATTAAAAGGAAATAAAAAATTTCAGCTGCGGGCACAAATATGTTCAGGAAAGTTAGTTGTAGTTCTTAACAATATGTTTTTTTTATATTATTGCAACAAAAAATACATTTCATTCTATGTCCTTCGTTAGAGTTTTTTTTTGGTTCAGTTTTGTTATTGCAGATCATAGATCTTCCTGACACCCAGTTTAATGTTTTGAGGAGGTTTTGGTTTTGCTCAACTATAACTGGATTATGACAAATTGCAAAAAATGTGCTCCATTCAAGCTGAAGCTTGTTTAGAGACTCTAAACCCCATTTCCTCTCTTCCTCGGCTCATCCTCACTGCAAACAGCATTGTTTCCCTAGTTGCTCCTCTGCATTCTGGGGAGGAAATTATTTATATGGTCAGTGTCAGTTGATCATTGATTTGGTAATTACATGTTTCCCCTTGAGGCTGGGACAACTGATATACAAGGCCAATGCTAAAGGGGAGGTCTCTTAGTCTGTTATCCATGACTTATGGCTCATTTGCCTCTCTCAGATAGCCCTCTTTTCTCTGCCAACGGCTTTTCAACACAACAAACACTCAAACACAAGTATCATCTTTCGTCCCGGGAGAATAGCGCACGCAGAGAGGCTCAGAATGTGGTGGCAGACAGTTGAAACGATTTCATTGCTGACAACGCAGAGTAATAAAACACCGACTGCTGCATGTTGTAACAAAACCATTTCTGTGCTTTGAGGCAGTCGCGGACCGTCTTTTGAAACATGATAAAGTGTTTTCAACAAATTTAGTAGATTGAAAACATTGCTTTGTCAAAGTGATGGCTTTTTTTTTTTTCTTTTCGCCCAAGCAGTGCTGGTACATTTGCTGGACTTAATATCTCCATGGCTATCTGAAGAGCCATTTGAAAATTAGTGTGTCATGATTTTTTTTAAGATCTGCTTTATTACTGTCCAATCCAATTCCAAAGTGACAAGATTTGATTTGTTTGCGGTTCACTTATTTGTCTATTTGGTGTTCCACTCAATAATTTGAGCTTTTCTACAGTTTGCAATGATCGTTTGAATGAACTACTCTGTTTAGAGCAGCAATAAAAACGTAAATTACCAAACAACTTTCCCCTGCCTTCGCTTCTCAACCCACAGGCATTTACAGCTAACTAGCACTCAATTTAATAAAATGTGTGTGAACAATAAAAAAACTAATTCAGATTATTAGTCGTTGCATTAAAACAGCAAAGTAACAACATGCGGTATGAAATATGAAAGGGAAAGGCTCAGTCGGTGTCACGACAGACAGTTAATGTTAACCTTCCTCTCAGCTTCACTTCTGTGGTTTATACTGAACATGATATTCTGGCAGCACTGACTGCCAGGTGCTGAAAGCTTTGTTTATGTCACACATCAACTTAGAAACATTCCTTTTGTTGAGATTTATGAGGATCATTAGCTTTGCTTTTAATACAGTAAAGAGAAAAAAAAAAAAGCTGTAGCCTAATCAAGCCAACTCATCTGGGTTTTAGGTGTCTCAATCCCTGCGCTTGTTCACCCACATCAGTAAGATCACAGAAAACCTGCACCAGAAAGCTGTATACCAGCAGATGACAACGCTGATAGGAGATAAACACACTGAATTTGGCAGTACTAAATCAGTGATGACTATTCACTTTCTTCTGAGTGCCACTTGGAAAAAAAATGGTGGGGAAAGGGTTCAGGGCATTTTTCCAGCTATACAGCCCCAGAGAAGAGACAATGAGACCCAGACGGGCTTAGTAGTCCAGAAACCCTTCCCCTCTCAATGGGAACACGTCTTGGATGCACACTCCAATAGTTTTGTCTTGTATGTTGCTATCTGTGCTAGCTGCAGAGCGGCGGGGGTCCGTGCCAGGCGAGGGTCCATAGGGACCATTGGAATCGCCGGGGCTGGAGGAAGTTGGTCCGGGTCCAGTGGGGCGATCTGGGCTTGGTGACAAGCCAAGCAGTCTACTGCGGGGACGCTGGGAAAATGTAAATAAGAGCCTGATAAGGGCTATTGTTTTCATTCCATTCTCATCCCAGCTGAATGGCCTGCTCCCCAGCCACAGAGCATTTTATCTTGAGAGGGGGAGGGAGAGACGTAGAGGGGGTGGGGGGATGCGAGAGATTTAAGAGCCCCCATAGGAAAATAAAAATAAACTCACTGGACTCTTCTCTTGTTTAAGCTAATTCCCCAGTATGTGATGTCCTACTTTGAGAGGACAAGAGCAGCTCTACACTAAAAACTTCAGAAGTTCTGCACTGTCTTAATAATTATGTTTGCCTTTCAATTCCACCAAGTGTGAATCTTTTTATTAGAAATAATATACTTTATGGTGAATACAGTTCGTTTAAATTTTTTTGACATTCTCTGTGTCAAAACCTGACAGTAATTATTACGTTGACGTTAACCAGTGTTTCCATGAAAACACACAGGCATTTTAGAAACCGAAATAGCATTCCTCCTATTAATCTAAATTCTTCTGAAAAATAGGCCGTGGAAGGGTGTTTTGAAAAAAGCCAGACATCTGACTCATTTACTGTTTTCCTTCGAGCACGCCTGCGCAAAAAGTTGCTCCGCTTTCACCGAATCCATTTTTGGTTGCCTGTTTTGTCCGCGCCGTTCGAACACTGAAAGATGTTTGAGAGTTATTTTATAGACTAATCCAGGTCATTATTCACCTTCTCCCAGGTGGAAGGCAGGGAGGACAGCGGTGCATTCCAGCTGTAGTTTCTCCTGGTGGAGGACTTGGCAGGTCGTGTCTGGCCCGGCGGAGGGGATGGAGAAGTGAGAGGGAGAGGCAGCTCTCCTGGGAGGAGGAGGTGGAAAGGAGGGGGAGGACTGGAGTAGAATGGAAGCTGGCACCACATTATCTCCAACAGTTGGTGCATTCCTTAATGATCAAGTGCTGGAGCAGCATCTGTGATGAAAGTGTGTTTACGTATGTGTGTGTGAGAGGGAGCATATGTGTTCATATTAACATATGCTGCCTGTGTTTGTTTAATTCCCCCTTTACACCACTTATAAAATAAGCCTTTTCTGTGCTTTAGGGGAGAAAATGTCATCCACTGATGTTGTTCTGCCTGTCTAAAGATTAGGATTTGAGGGGAGTTTGTTGTTCCGGGAGAGGAAGCTGTCTCACCCAGGGGTGAAGCGCAGGGAAGAAGAGTTGAAGCTCTTCTACCCCCCTTAACCTTAACCCCTGTTTTAAGATCTTTGTGCCATGGAGGGAGTTAACACACTCAAACACACAGCCTTTTCTCTCTCCCTCTCTTTGGGTCAAGGGGACAAACTGTGAGTTGGGAATTGGAAAGTCAATAAAGCAGAAGTAATGTTATAATGACCCTGAGCTGGAGATGTCCTGTCGACCCCCATCACATTGGAGGAAGTGGACAATCAAACAAAATGGTCCCTCCGCTTGATCTCTCTGAAAGCCATCCTTAAACAAGGCCACAAGAACTACTGACCCCCCGTTACTCCCAGTTCCTCTGAAGTCAGTGTTTGTCAGAGGGAACAACAGTGTTTGGTTTGTGGAGGAGATGCTGCAGACGGATAAAAGGAAACAACACTTGTATACATTCTCAAACTGAACAAATCTTCCCTGTGTTTGATGTCGAGGATGATAATAGTGAAACTGGAAGAGTCCAGTATATTGCATGTGACCGGCCCCTCTCGGTCTGCCTTCCTGTTTCTCTGAATTTCACATTATGCGCAACTTGGAATAAAAAACACATGACAGTTACATTAAACTGCGGAAAACCTCCTATGTGGCATCATTTGAAACATTAATATGCTTCTGAATTGTGTCCTTTTATTTCCAGGAGTGTGTTCATAAATGATCCACTGTTAGATATGTGGTTAGACTATTCATTACTGAGCCCCGGGGCTTTGTGATAATAATTAGTGTGTCTGCTTTGGTTTTGCATTTCTCTCCAAATCTAGAGAAACACCAGTTTTACAAATGTTATCATCCTCGGGCCCTATATGAAACATGAGGACAATTTCTATAGAAATCAGCAAGCTGTTTTAGACACTACACATATTGTTCTCCCAGAACTGGATTGTACATGATTGCTGCTTGTGTTAATCAGACTCAACAGGACTGAACGCTGCATGGCTTGATCTAGAGGCAGACAGTTTAGTGGAGACAGTGTCTCAAGGTGGAGGGGTGGAGGCTTGCTGGTGTTTGATGGGAACAGGCTGACCCCTAAGCAGCGCAAGGATGGTGGAGGCCCGGGTCAGCCGGCCCAGTGTGTTCTTTATCAGCTACCCCAGCGACAGCATGGCAGATTGCAGCCATTCCTCCTCTGATTCATTGTCTGCTGGACAAATGTTAATTGTTTTCATCATTGGCAGCTATGTGAACGCTCGGACGTAGCCAGTCTCACTCCTTGCCTCCCACTTTAATGTGTGTCTCTGCCCTTATTGCTATCCTCACAATGCCTGCTTCCCTCCTCACTCCACCCTGAGCTCATCTCTCAGATGTCGGGCTGAGTCTCTTTTAATGTTCGGCGTGCAATACCATCAAATAAAAAACCTCCCTGACTTTCTTTAATTTTCATTTAAGTGAATAGATGTAGAGATTTATAACGTCCACAAAACTATAATAATCATAAAAAATATGGCACTCTAAAGGGAGACATTTATTTTTTCGTTCAAATTACTTAAAGTGTCTTCATTTTTCTTCTTCAGATTCCTCATGCATGGAGAAACTTCTTTCTAAAGACTGGAAAGAGAAGATGGAGAGGCTCAACACTAGTGAACTGCTGGCAGAAGTAAAAGGTAGGACTACTAAAGATTGCAACACGCAAACACCACTTTAAGCCGTGTTAACAAATCCCTCATTCCTATCAGACATACATAATCTTTGTACTGTATAATCTCACACACAGCCTTGTACTCTGAAATAAAACAAAGGCCTTTGGCTGCCCTCCTCATTCATTTCTCTCCTCCCTTATCTTTTGTTGGAATGCCCAACTCTGTCCAAAGTGCTGTCTTCAAAATTCCAGCCCATTTAGACTCATTTCGAGGCTCTCTGTGCTTGTCAGTGGTTTATTGTTGTTGTCCCTTCAGACGGCCCTGAGACCCAGCTACTCTGCTCCGACACATGCGGTGCGTTCACGCTGCTCTGGTAATTGCTGAACCCAAAGTGTGCTTGATGTAAACAGAGCATGGCTGAGCCGAGAGGAGAGGAGACGGCGCGGTGATGCACAGAGTCGTCTCCTCCGTGAGCCTGCCTTTTGAGTGGAATGTCTTGACTCCTGACAGTGAACGCCCCGCGCAGCGTATCAAGTGCGGCATGGAAAAGCGCAGCTCAGCACTCCCCTGAAATCTGTTTATGACAGGGCGAAGGTGGGCCGAGGATGGGCAGGGCCGCCGCTCAGTCCTTAGCACTGACTGTTACTGAGAGCTGCTGTGTTTATACAGCGCAGGGAAGCACAATACCAGCTGGCTGATAACACCACCTCAGTCATTACCTTCATTATAGTTTATTTAAACTCTCAATATAACACAAATGTTTTTTTTTTTTATTAACATTTCATGAAGACTTTTCATAGACCTATAAAGAGGGTTAATTTCACAGATGATTTTGATCATTTGCTTAATTGTTTCTCTTTATAAAACATGGGTGACATACATAAATAAAACAGGTTTTAATTATTGAATTACACTTCCAGAGAATTACAGAGGAGAGGAAAAAAAGGCTGTTGAATGTTCTAATAAGTATATTCATTGGCAATAACCTTAATGAACTGAAGGATAAATCACTGCTTGGTGAACTAGATTCATTGTACCTGCCCGTATACTGTATGCCACTGTAGATCAAAGTGCACCGGGTAAAATGTTTAAAATGATTTAGCCTTTTGAAAGCTGGTCTGTTAAATTACAGGCAGGGCATTTCTTCTGTTTGATGAATGCGAACGAGAAGGTTACTTGGTGGTCTGTAAACAGGTAGGGAGTCTGATAATAAACACTATGGCCTCTGTCTGTTGATGAGTTATGGAGACAGTCTATATACCACACAGTTACCAATATAAATGCTTCTCCTATCACAGTGGCAGCCTTAGATTTTTAATTAGCATGCCATTTCATATGACTGTAGACATTTCAAAGGGCTGCTTTGTGCTCCCCCTTACAAATGTCTCTCTCTCTGCGTTTGATGTCTGCCTGATGTAAATACGGGCAATTAAAAAGAAGCCCAGGGTTGGAGACGCACAAGGTCCGCCTAATTAAAACACAAACAAAGGTACCTCGCAGAAAACACCTTATGATTAAGATCTAAAGTGTTATGATGAATCAGAGGGCCCATTAATTGTTAGGTTAAAATCGGTACAAAAGACAAACATGCCTGTAGGTTTCAAATGAATGAAAGGAAGTGGAGAATAAAGGCTGACATGCAGATAAAGACTACAGTACCTACTGGCACAGTGGCCTTGTATATTCTATGCTGATCGCTCACCAATTCCTCAACCAATTATACTGAGCACATTGTAGGCTACCTTTTGACATTGTTCCAGCAAAACCTTGAAAGACAAGTATTTGTGTTATTGCAGAGGCAAGTGGTGGAATCTGACCGGTGAGGAAATCATTTAATTTCTCTCTTAGAAAACAAATAAAATGAAAAACAATACTGTAGGTGTGACAGAATTTGACCTGAGGCTTTTTACCCATGAAAAGAAAGACATTCTTTTACTGCAGTTGTGTTCAGACATGCCCCGAATACTTTTTCCCGTTGAGATGAACATGCACGTACAGTAAACAAACAAAACAAAACAATAGTATCAACAGCATCGGGGCTTTCAAGGTCTGCAGTCCCAACCGAGCATTTACCTCTTACAGATGACACATCTATAATTATAGCTTATTGTCATGTGGGTGTTTGGCTACATAATGCGCTGTTTCCGAGTCAGTAGAAACAAGCGCAGTAATCCAGTAGAGGCGGTGTGCTTAAGCCAGACATGAAGAATAGTGTTATTAAGGGTTAATGATCTCAAATCTCCATCTGCCTTTTGCTTGTAGGCTGTTAGGGCTTAGCATCGGCAGGGGCAGGCAGAAAAAGGAGAGTTTGCGAAGGAGCATTAGTGGCGGATTTCTTTTCACCAGTCAATTCCAGAGCTAACTGTTTGTTTTCATACCTGAGCTTAGCTGTCAATCTGCAGAAACGATGAAGGAGTGAGATGAAATCTCAGAGCAAGAAAGGCAGGCCGGCTGGAAGGGCTCCAAACCACAGAAAGTAGCAGATAATAGGAGGCAAGGTGAAAGGAGGAGCGCACGAGGTAGAGAGAGAAAAAGATTTTAGACGGGGATACTTAGACTTGACATTTACAATTACATACCTCAAAGAGATTTTTCTCTTTCTTCACATGATTTAGGACACTTAAAATCATTATTTCCCTATGTATATATGTGCTGTATGTATGTATACACTGTACAGTACACACAGACATGTGGCAAATGCATACAAATATAGTACACAGTGTCCTAAGCAGATAAGGTTGCTCTCTGTTGCATGCTTGCTATGTGCAGGGTCTTTGAGCCTCGTACTCAACAGAGCTGTTTAAGTTTCCCTGCTGAGTGACAGTTTCCCGGACCCCCGTTGGGAGGGGAAAAAAAAAAACAGAAAAAACACAAAAATGCTCAAGCATTTACTCAAACTGAAGGAAAATATGTGGGCACTAAATTGGAACACAAGCTGTATTCATTCTCTTGGAATCTGCTAAAAAAAAATTTTAATAAAAAAAAAGCTTAACATTGTACACTAGCGTTGAAATGGCGGCTTGGATTCTGAAGCAGAAAAATCGGTGCTCTTGCACTGTCACAATCAATTTGAGAATGGTGTCAACGTGACAGTGGTCGAGTGCACACAGACAGTCCTGTGGCAGGCAGATAAGTGGAAGCTGTTTAGGAGGAGAACACAGGGCAGGGCAGGGCGGCAGCTGAGACTGATTTGATGCTGGCCCTACCTGTGCTGGCTCTGCTCCTGCACAGACAGAAAGGAGTCCACTGTGTGAACACAGAGCCCACATTGTTCAGCCATGTGGGTTTAGCTTCAAAACACGATTATTCACTTTAAAAATGCAACTTTATTCCTAATGGCTTCCATAAAGCGAGCTTTTGATGCCACTGGAGATGCACAGCACAATATGTGTGCACACATTTCCCCCGACTTATATAGCTTTACAAACAAGTAAAGAATTGTGCTTTTTTTTTTTTACAGCATACTGCATATAAATATTATGTATATTAGATTTACCCAAACATACAAAAGCATTCACACAAACGGCACAGAACTGTATCTGTCCAGTTGCTCCAGTCAAAAAATGCTTCAGTTAGCATTTTCTCCACAACACTTCAGTCAACTGTTTGCCCCGTGCACTCAGGTGAAATATGAGCCACAGTAAATCATTATTCCTCAGGCCACATTTGCCAGATGAATGTTTGAGAGTGTTGGACTGTGTGTTTTTCTCCTCTAATGAATTGAGGAATTTAGCTTGTGGCAATGGAGGTAAAAAAGGAAGTGCTGTGCTTGTGTGTGTGTGTGTGTGTGTGTGTGTGTGTGTGTGTGTGTATGTGATAGGGATAGAGTTCTCTGTTTGTGTTTTGAATCATATTCCAGTGGTTTGTCATGGTTTGTTTAACTAATGACTTTTAAAGTTGTATAATACATTTCATGGAAACAAGCGTATTACTCCTGTTTCCATTTGAAGAAAATGTAAAACATTTACGGATCTGACGAAAACACACCTGTCATTTATAAAAGGCCACTCCGCTGAAATATTCATCTGCTGTTCCCTCAGCAAAGCAAATGAGACGAGATGGTGTATCGTCACTGCATGTTAAACACAATAAAATAGTATCCTCACAATGAAAAGCTGCTGAAGGGCTGACTGATGCTAATGCTTAGGATCTAAACAAATACATCATTCAGACATGATCAGATACTACACTCTGAACAGATGGAAATAACGTCTGAATTTTAGGAGCCATCTTAAAAGTGCATGCAAGACAACAGAGCTTTTAAGATTTTTATCTTAAGTTTTCTCTTTTTTATGCCACTTGATCTTTATTTTCAACTGGATCTTCTCCACAATAAGATACAATGTCTGGTAGTTTTTGTTTCATGCTGTACTTGTTATTGTGAGCTACATGCGGTTCTTGGAAGGGCGTGCACGAGCAAAAGCTGCGACAACTTGCAAAGCCTTTGCGCTTGATGTAAGATATATGATTACGTCATTTTCGGCATGTGCGTCCTCGCGGCAGTGAAATGGAACGAAGCATTGAATGAGATTCCTTGTTAGACATTTGAGTTGAAAATGAGGGACATTTTGAATTTCACAGTGAAAATGACAGTTACGACATAGTGCTAACAGGTAAGTTACGAGCCAATTTAAACTCTGTTCCTAATTAATCATGTTGTGTTATGTTATTGAACACTAGATGGGTTTAATTTCTTGCTAGTAATGCAGCATAGCCTAGCAGCTAACTAGCTTGGTATCATTAATTATGATAAAATATGACTGTTCCAAATTAAATATTCAGTTGCACTGTATTATTTAACACTAAAACCAAGCTGAGCTGTATAAGAAATGCTTAAGAAGAAATGAGGGTTTATCAAATTTATGGTCATTTGTGGATATTTTGCCAGGTAATTAAGTTGATGTACAGATAATGTGAGTATGTTGAACATAAAAGCTAAATTGATTAGTTTGGTGGCTAAGCTAAGCAATTTTTTTCATCTTTTATCAACAGTTAACACCAGCCATTAACTAAATGCATTTTGCAGTGTGCTGGCTAACGTTACGCTACCGTCACTTGTGATATTTCTCATTAATGTTATCATAGTTCAGTAACATGAACAAAAAAGTGGAGGAGGTATATTTGTGATATAGATGTAGATATTTGTGTTGTTGAATCTTCTGCTTGCAGATTGATTTTGTTTGTGCAGATTTGGTTTATCAAAAGACTCAACAAGATGGCGAGTCGGTCCTTCACTGATGGAGGAACACGTACTGGGAGACATCACCTGCCACTGACTCTGAGTAGAGTGCATCCTTAAATAACAGATCAGCTACCTCAAAAATATTTTATTTTACATAATGTCTCTGTAACGGGCAGTCATCTTTGTCTGCCACTATAACATGCTACTTTAGCCCCTTTGAGGGCTACAAAATAATGAGGGCTGTGATAGATTACATTTTTACTGTCCATTTATAAATGATTTCATCAGAGGAAGGAGCTAGGTAGGGAGAAGAGAAAAGCTTAATAAAAAAAAATACATAATAATAAGTTTGTTTCTAAACGCATTATAAATGTTGGAAAAGTTATTGAAATTGCGCAAAGACTGAACATTGTAGAAAAGGATTGTGGAGTTAGACCGTTAAACTGTTTCTCTCCACTTTAGTGTTGAGGATTTTATAGGTGGGGCTGTAAGCATGGGTCAACGACACACTGGAGCCTCCTTCGCATGACCCCACGCCGAGCACTACACAACCACTACAGGGCATTAGCATCAGTGTGATCTCCTGCTCCATCACAAAGTACAGCCTTTATTACAACTTACAGTTGCGAGCTAGCTGTACCTTCATTGACAACACCCTGCAAATGCATCTTTCCTGGATGCCACAATTTGCAACAGCTCGGTCTGTCATTACAGTTTGTGAATTTCTCCACTGTGGGACTAATAAAGGAATATCTTATCTTATCTTATCTTACAACGGACCAATCCAGCAAAGAGATAATAGGTACATATATATTTTATGATCGTAATCCATCCCATGTCCTATGTATATTTATTCTTTTTCTGTAAACTTAAAAATGAAAATGACAGTGCTCCAGGGCCATGAATATCTTGGAGACTACCAGGACCACAAAAGCAAGCACTTTGTCCTGGGAAGCGGCTTTGCCCCAAGCCTTTCCAACCGGTCCAGCCTAACCGGTCGCAGCGCACCACCTCGGAGGAAACGATGGGAGGTCCCACTTTGGGCTGCATTCCCAAACGATCTGACTCCGAGAAGACAAGACCCCATCGCGATGAAGGCGTTACCGACCTCACACCGCTGAGCCTCGATCGGAAGGACTCAGGCCCCCCGAGCAGCACTGGGGAAGCAGTCCTCCGTACCCTACATTTCTCCAGTCTGCCCATGTGAGGGGATTCAGCTCTGGGCTCTTCCCTCTTGGCTCGCTGCTACTGAGGGAATCCTGAGAGGCTGCACCTTCCCTGTCCTGTGGACGAGGTTTCCGCACCCTCAGCGGACACACCCCCGGCATCTCACAGCAGAGAGTACTGCTAATTATTGATGATTTTGAAAGATAATTTTATATACTTTTACTTTTTTAATGATTAAACTTTGGCCGGGTGATTAGCAACACAATTATTTCTGTGGTGTAACAAATCCAGAATGCATAATTTTCGCTTTACGCGGCCATTAATTTGTAACTCTTTTTTTCACAGTGTTATTAATGTTGTTGGAGTTGTGTGTGAGTAGTCAACCTTGTAAATCTACATCAGAATACTTCAAATAAAGAGATCTGAAAAGCAGTTTTTAGTGTGTATCTGTAATTCGATGTAGTGGGAAACTCAAATGTAATTGCAAAAATTATTAACTAGAGCATTTTAAATAATTGTGGTGTCTTAGGAGGAATGTTTATTTTTTTCTAGAAGTTAAAATATAATTTTGCTGTCTTTGAATGTATTTATACTCTCAACCACAGTTCATTTTTTGATCATAATAAATGAGGGATTATCTCAAAATTAACAGGTTTTTACTGTAAAACACCGTTCAAGTCATTTTACACATTTTTTTCTGCAATAAAACCATTATAATGCATTCCTTTCTTTAAAACATTCTTCTTTAATTATCAGCTGCATAGATAAGACCAATGAATAAATGTGCTGTGAAAAGAACGACACAACATCAAACTCCTAATTCACTTCCAAGGTTTTAGAGACAGTAAGCTGTTGCCTTGATCACTGTCTTGCAGGCTTTGAGCGCTTTGTATGAGAGAGACCTTGAAAACTTTTCTTTTTTAAGGGCACAGGGGTCAGACTCCTTACCATGAAGGCCATGAGAGATGAATAAAAGGATTGCAGACTATCTTTGTTTTTGTGTAAGCTTTGCTATATGCTGCCCCTTGCATACATATAACATCCTGCATGGTGCCAGGACCTCTGGTTTGTCGCACTGTATTATAGAGTCAAAGAATGATGTATTCAAATGCTGAAAGACCAGAAGAAAAGTTTCTTTGCCAATTTTTTTTTTTTTTTTGTCTTCAGAGTGAATTTCAGGGTCGCTGGCATTCCCCTGTGGAGTAATGTGTTTAGGTCGAGCCTCTATCTTGGCTTTGATAAAGTACCTTGTCCAGTGTCATGGGTAGACAGTGAAGTGCTGGAGCTTTTACATTAGCATAATTATACTGAAGTGTGATGCTTCCTCTATCATCAAAATATTAGTCTCCATCAGCGATCGGCATGAACAGCAAAACCACAGTAGATGAAGTGTGCTTTTATTAATAACCTCTCCATATGCCAATTACAGAATTTTTTTTTTTTTTTAAAGAATCATCTGCTGAGCCATTTAAATGTTTTTGATTTTGTAAAGTGTCTTAAAATCACATCTATTAATATGTCTGCACACACATACAGATAGATGTATAGATAAAATGTAAGGAACTTATAATACCAGACTGCCGTTAGCAAGTAAAGAGCAATTCCAAGTCTCGAGAGCATAAGTGGTTTTAAAAATTTGAGAAAATCAGACATTTTTTTTTTTTAACAAGATGATGGGTCCGAATTAGCCTATATGTTCATACCATATAGGAAAGCGTATGGACTGAGGATCATCGCTGCCAGTGGATGACGTGTGCTTGTGAATCATTGCTCATACTTGTTAATGGGTTTTATTGGCAAGATTAACAGCTTTTATATCATGGCAGAGGCAGCAAGCCAGGTAAAACAGCTGTTGCTCATATTGTCTTGGTTGTAGGGCATGGAGATGTGCTAACATCGTATTACTGGAAACATATGGCCTTGTAGCTTTGTGGAATAAGTGTGTATAATATATATAATAGTTAAACACAAAGGGATAGCATAAAAGTGTTATTCTAGCTTGGTTTTCTGCCAGTCTAGATCATCAATATGATATATTTTTCTGGCCAAGATGTTTCAGTCATTACCAATATCACAAAAGTGACTTTGGTACAAAGATTGGCTTGCATTTCATGCTTTTGTTGAAGCAGTTTTATGGTATGAAGAAAGGTCTGTGGGCAGAAAAATCTTTGTATTTTGAACACCAAAGAAGGTACCGATAGATGCCATTTGCTGCAACTCAATTGACTCTTGGTGTTTTCCACAGAAAGAATGGACAAAGGGTCAGATGACCGCAGAGTTCACTCACGTGCACATTTACTCAGAGGCATGTACCTTTTATTGATTGGAACAGCACGCAACACACATCTGTACACACTCATGTCTACATTTCACACACACTTTAACAGAGAGCGAGAGAGAGCCTCGGCACACAAGGCATTCAAGTTCATGTGCGGTCTGTGGATACAGCTTGGTACAATCGGAGCATTTAGACAAGTCTTAATTTACTTAGGATGGGCTTGTAGCATATGGAAGCATCCACAATAGCTGACTGATAGCAAGACAAAGAAATTCCAGTCTTCTGGCGCTAAAAAACTCAATTCAGATCTGGTTATAATGGCTCAGCTGTCTTAACCAAAGGAAGGGAAGAGAATAGGGTGCCTTGTGATTTTCCCCCTTTTCGCCCTCACCCTCCCTCGCTTTTCTTCTTTTTTTTGTGCCTGAATCTTTTATCTGTGTTATTCACTCGGGACTCTTCAAAGTAACAAGCCTCCTTCTTTTTCCCCGGTACTGGACTTGGAACCCAAATTAGAGACTGCTTGATTAGAGCAGAGAGGAGGGAGCCAAAAGAGAGGGAGATGTGGGTATTGGACAGAACAAATCGCACCCCTACAAAGTGCCTTTTATCCAAAGACCCCAAGGCTCAAATACCCCCATCCCTCCCCAAGCAACCATGGCTCTGGTTGTTTGCCTCTTATCATTTATTTAGTCAGCCGTCGTCGATGTTTTCTGCCCTACTTTGTGACGTTTAAAAGAGGCAGGAATCTCAAAAGGTGAATGCGCTGAAACTGAACAGCACAGCTTTACCGTCTCCTCCTCCTCCTATGTGTCAGTAGCATCTCTGAAGTTAACACGGTGGCCTGAGGGAAAAAAAAAAAAACAAGAAAAGAGCCAGCACAGCTTGACCGCTCACTCCTGGGATCCTCTTCCTGTGTCAGGCTGGTATTGTCCTAGTGGGCTTCAGTCGTCTAACAGGCGGATGTCACAACACGTTAGGTCTAGGCCGACTGCTGGGGTTTATGTAGCGCCAAGGCATCTCTGGGCTGTCTGTCTGCCGTCGGAAGCACGATGCGAGGAGACATGTTAACGGGCAGACCCCGGCCCCACCGCTGTTAAAAGCCATGCAATATGCAGGAAACGGCCTCTTTTGTCAGCAGGCTGGTCAGACACAGACCACGACTCTCCTCTTCTGCACCACCCAATAAAAGTTTTATCTGCATTTTAAAGCTGATCCATAATTTAAAGCAGGAAGAAAGAGATTTTTACACTAACCGCTCAACAAAAAACATATGCGCCTGATTTTCTACTAAGCTTTGTACGCTCTCAAAAGTGAAACTCTTCCACCATCTTTTCGTTAGGGCTGTCAATTTAGTTGTGATTAATCACATGTTTATCCATAGTTAATTACAATTAAAAGCAAATCAATCTCACATTTTTTATCTGTTCAAAATATACCTTAGAGAGAGATTTGTCAAGTGTTTCAACGGGCAAATATGCTGATTTATTCAAATGTATGTATATCTTTATTATTGGAAATCAATTAACAACACAAAGCAATGACAAATGTTGTCCAGAAACCCTCTCAGGTACTGCATTTAGCATAAAAAAAATATATGCTAAAATCATAACATGGCAAACCCAAGCCTAACAGCTGTCAGTGTGTAAGTGTGCTGACTTGCCTCAAACTGCATGTGATTATCATAAAGTGAGCATGTCTGTAAACAGGAGACTCGTGGGTACCCAGAGAACACATTTTTATTAACATATCTTGAGGTCAGAGGTCACGGGGCTCCTTTAAAAATAACCATGCCTGTTTTTCCTCACCAAAATTTAGCACAAGTTTAGAGTAATCTGAGTATTTTTTGTTGGTATTTCAGCATTAAAATAGGCTGAATAAAGTGTTGAATAATTAAGATTAAAATTAGCAAAGAGGGAAGGCCCAAACTGCAGTACAGAGTGCAGTTTAGATTTCCCACAATTCAGTTCAACATCAAAACAATGGGCCCTCTGTTAGTATTCTTTTGGTGTCCGGTCAGGACGGAGCTCTCCACACTACTCCATCAGAATCTTCTGTGGATCTTTAGCACCAGTCGCCCTGCACATTCATGCACACAAACACTACATGTATGTGCTGCACATTCCAGTTATTGCATTTTTTCTCACAGTGTTGACACTCTTCAACTAGTGAGCGATCATCAGAAATGTGTAATTAGGTGGGCTGAGAGGGCGTCATTGAGTCCAGATGTTTGGTTCCCCACTCAAGGTCATCTGTGCCGGCCTTGAGTTCTGATGGCCGTCATCTTCATCTGGATGATGATTTCCTTTTTCTACTCTTTCTTTCTGTCATTCTTTATTTCCTTCTTCAGGCCCTCCCCCCTCCCCACCACAGTATTGATAGATGTGATTTATTGTGACAACAACTGGTGTATCTTGCTAGTGACCTGTAAAAGGCAGCTTCTTCATGGACACAGCCAAAGGTTAATAAAATTGGTGCTGATTGTATCTATGTTACAGATAAGCCATTCACAACAAGTGTAGTCGGGTGAATAAGAAGTCAATTCAGGCCTTGGAAACTGTGCGCAGGCCCGATGAATAGCTGCTTTTAGGTGCTTTTTTTTCGTTAGGAGGATAAATGGAGAATTGCAGCTCTCTTCCATTGCAGCAGGCAGCGGAGGCACAGCGAGGCGAACCGAGGTTCAGACAAGCCTGCCAGTAAATTGCCCTGAATGGGTTCTGGAGGTTGACAAGCCCTATTAAGACAAACGGCTTTCCTCATCGGAGAGATAAAATAAATCAGGTGTTTAGTCAAATTAAAATAGTTTGAGTGGAGAGGGCCCCTGGGAGCTCTCGGAGAAACTCAAGACAGATGTGGCCAGAGAAGAGAGGAAGACACCCAGGAAAGAATTCAGCTCCTGCTGGCCCCGGGCCAGACTTCACTGTACTGTTATCTGGATCTCTATGCTTTTATCCTTCTCTCTCTCACACTGTCTCTCCCTCTCTCTGTCGCTTTTCCCCATCTCTTTTTCTTCTATGTTCTCCCAGATCAGCTTGTCACACAGGAGTGCAGTGGGAGGAGAGTGAGTTACTGTCTAGCCTCTCACTGGCAATTATGTTGGCGGTGTAAGTCAATGGTAGGATCACTTAGCATTGATTAGGCGGAGGGAGAGAGCAGTGCAGCGAAGCTTCTCTCTCTCTCTCTCTATCACATACAGTGCGGACATGTGACTGTAGAGAGAGAAGTAAGCCTATTGGTCACAAGTATGCATACACAGATAATAAAATAAAGAGCGTATTGTTCAGTATCCCCGTTTAATGATGATTGTCATGTGCATTCAGAGCACATTTGTGGTGTGTAAAGGTTGTGTTTTGACATCAGTCCTTTCTCAGTAGTATGTTAGGAGTTCCTTCTCTACTGTGTTGATGGAATGGCCATATAATGAAACACCAGTGTAGTTTTGAGGCCAACACTGACTCTCAACACTTTCTTCACCCCTGCTAGTCTGACATAAGCTGCCACCTCAGTTTGACAGCTCCCCGCAGCTCTTTGTCTATACGCCGGGAACAATTCCTTCCCTTTTCTTCCTGTGAGAGCTGTGAACACCAGCTACAGTAAATAGATAACTCCAGGCTATGTGTGACCTTAACACACTGCAGTTGGTTTCTAGGTGCTTTTCTTTGTACGATACATTGTGTACAGTACTATAGCACAAAGTGATGATCGGCGTGCTCAGCATGGTCACTTTTCTATATTTAGCCTATAATAACCAAGGCCTTGTGCAGGCTTTTTTTTTTTTTTTTTGTCTCCACCATGGTCATTTAGTCATGGCCACTATGAAACCTTGGTGGGTTTTTTTCAGTTTTTCTTTCAGGTATGGATAACACATGTAACACATACCTATATGTGTGTTTCTAACTCGGGCTCTCCACCTTGTGTTTATCCTTTCCACTCCTGACATCTCTCTCTCTCTTTCCTCACTAGGTACTCCAGAGAGCCTGGCAGAAAAGGAGCACCAGCTCTCCACAATGATCACCCAGCTGATCAGCCTGCGAGAGCAGCTCCTGGCTGCACACGACGAACAGAAGAAGCTCGCCGCCTCACAAATGGAGAAACAGAGGCAGCAAATGGAGTTAGCTCGTCAGCAGCAGGAGCAGGTAACTGCTCACCGTTTCACCGTTTCCTCCGCTCACGCTCACTCCGTCTCCGGTTGTCTCTTGTTGCACCCCAGACCATTTACCGCCTCACCACATTACATGTTTCACATACCTTTCTTTGTCTGACTTTCTTTTTTGTCTTTCTTTCTTTGTTTTCTTTGTCTGTTTTTAGTCTTCCTTGCTTTTTCCTTCTTTTGGTCTGTTGTCAATCTTTCTTTCTGTCTTTTTTCTCTTTCTGTCTTTTTATTTTTCTTTCTTTGTTTTTTTTGTCTTTTCTTTTTCTGAGTCTGTCTTTCTTTGTCTTTTTCTTTATCTTTTTCTCTTTCTTTCTTTGTCTTCTTTGCTTTCTTCCTGTCTTTCTTCTGTCCTGTATTTCTTTCTTTCTTTTTTATAACTCTATTCTTCCTTTATTTACTCTATTTCCTATTCCATCTCTATAATAAACCCCATTAAATAACATTTTTTTTAACAAATTGTCACTTGACTCTCTACTTCATATTAAATTTCATGCCTGAAATATGCCAATAAAATCTTCCTCCTCGGCAGGAATTTGGAATAATATTAGATTTAAGAGATGTTATATTCTATATTACCTCAGATATTTCGGTCATGCTCTCTCGCCCACATTTATGCTGTGTGGTAGGAAAACGTTATTATGACTTGTACTAACAAATGCGAGGGAATGTGCGAATGAAACGTTATATTAAACATGGAAGTCCTCTCTATCTTATAAATCGACTCCTATTAGGACAAGCCTGGCATTAGATTTGCAGCACAAATCAGGCCAATGA
Source organism: Pterois miles (assembly GCA_947000775.1). NCBI lineage: Eukaryota > Metazoa > Chordata > Actinopteri > Perciformes > Scorpaenidae > Pterois > Pterois miles. Next base: position 1,885,838 of record CAMQGK010000604.1, read on the forward strand.
GCCATATTGTACAAATCAGCAAATTAGCAGAGGCCATGAAGTGTGTTAATGTCTGGGAAGAAATAAGGACACAAACTATCCACACGGGCGACACTTTTATTATCACCAGCCACCCTAATGGCTATGAGTCAATTATCAGCAAGGAGTTCACTCAGAGTTTTCTCAGCACACTCTCAGACCTTCCTGTGGTAAATGAACAGATAGACCATATACCTTGGAGTGATGCATTTGGTCATAGTACACTAATAATACATTAACAGTATTGATTTCTTTTTCAATCAATGGTGTTCATTTGCAAACTACACTCAACTCTGTGGGCTTTGTGGACATTGCAGTATAAATGAACATCGATGTAAGATATTTTATTATTTGATCTTATTTCAAAATGGAAGAATATTAATAAAATGGGAGAGAGGGAGAGAGCGAGGAGGAGAGAGGGAGCCCGCTGGGAGCCAGAATGTCATCAAGCCATCAAGATACAACACAGTAATTAACTGTTGACACTTGTGAGGAAGCCAGCACAAATTAATCTTGACACATTTGCAGACGACCGATATCTTACAGTGAACACTTTGTAATTATATTTAAAAATGAAAATTAAATGACACTTAAAACTAGGTTGTCATGCTCAATGAAGTGGGCATGTAGAATGGGGGACTGCTGGGATTAGAAAGATTGCGGCGTGGCGGCTCGTCACTCAGGGGCGGCGGGGACCTCTGTCACCCGTACGCTGCCTGCACCAGTTATCTTCGTCATAACCGCACTCGTCTGTCCTGTAAATCATTCACTCTCTTTTACCACTAGTTTTGACTGTGCAGTTCATTTCACGTTCATTAGGAAACTGAAAATACATTTTTGTCAGATTTCGCAGCAGTTTGGTCATAAAATCGTAGTTTGTCAAAGAAAAAAAGTGTAAAATTTTTCTCATTAATCTGCTATTGTTTAACTGGTCTGGATAGCATTTAAGCTCAGTGTCTCTGGTGTTGTACCTGCAGTTGCAGCACAGTTCCTACTTTATATAATGTTGTCTGGGAAAAAAGAGAACAAAAAGCATCACATGATTTTAGTTCCTAATCTTCTTTATGTCAGTTTTAACCAGGGATCTTTTTTAATCTTTACTTCTGTTTCCAACCAGATTGCAAGACAACAACAGCAGCTTCTGCAGCAGCAGCACAAAATCAACCTCCTCCAGCAACAGATCCAGGTCAGTCCATGTGTTTCTGTTGGCCCTCTAACACCCGGCGGCTTACACCTCTCACTTCTTCAACATTTATTCCTCCTCTGTGTAATTGGTGCACCACGGCTCACACCACATGAGCCACATGTCTGGATTTAGATCAATAAAATTAGACATTAAAGGAAATATCATTGCTAACTTCTGTTAGCCTCTCCTTTATCATCTTAAAAAAATATCTTGTCTTTTTATCTTTAATTTTTTTGTGTCGCACTAACATTCATCACTCTCATCAAATGTTAATTGCCTGTTGGTAATCGGGAAGGCTTTAAAATATGGAGGAGAATAATTAGCACATCTTAACTAACAAAAAAAAATGGGGGTGGGGGTTGGGGGGGGGCAACAGCAGCTAATGAGTCCTGTTGATGGAGAAGAGCCTGGAGGTGGGGGACATGAAAGAGGCTGGTAAATGCCTCTGAAGCGAGATGATCCCAGAAGGGCAACGTGGTGTGCTTCCACACAGCAGAGCAACCGATACTTACATTGTCATTATGCTGTGTGGCTGGCAGTGTGCCTTTTTTTCTTCTTCTTTAGTTTTATCTGCTACTCCAATTTTTGGCTTGTCATGCCAGACAATATCATTGTCATTAGTGTCTGTATGCCTTCCCCATCGTGTGATAAAGAGCAGAGTGGTGTAATGACAGACCACCCAGGCAGCTTGTAGGTGGACATGGTCAGACAGTACAGGGTTATCCAGGGCTGGTCACTGGCAGTGGTCAAGGCTGTAAGCCTGTCTGCCTGTGTGTAACTAACGTTATCTCGCTGGGTGTGCTTAGTGTCAGGCACATCCTTCTCCGTTCACCTCCTCCTCCACTGCTTGTTCTTCTTGCTGACAACTCCCCGTCTTGTCCTTTCATTTACTTGCAACAAATTGTTCCTCCAGCACCTTTTAGCACTCCACTCAGGAGATACTATTTTTTTTTTCCTAAGAACAGGTTCTCCTCATGTGTTATCATACACAAACCCAATATCACGACAAAGCATATAATAGTCCTGCCTGTTCACCACAGGACAGTGTCTCTGTGTATTAACGTGCAGTACCAGCAGAGGGCAAAAAAAATCACTTAGTTAGGTTTAGGAAAAACATCATAGCTTAAAATGGCTTAAAATAAGAATGTAAAATAAGTAAAATACATATGGACACAATGTGACACCAGTACAAACACATTCTCATTCACACTCAACACATACCGCCGCTTTGTCAAGCCCCTTGGAGTCACTTAAAGATTAGGTTACAAAAACAATATAGTTAGGTTTAGGAAAGAACTACATGGTTGGGATTAAAACTACAATGTTTGTACAGTGACAATGACAATGAATGTTGTGACCACAGGATACGAATGAAAGGTTTACTGGATGAAACCCTTGCGTTTGTTTGACCCATCCACCTCCCCTCCTGCCTGTCCGGTGTGTCTCCTTTGCTCTTTAAATTATGTCATCACACTCCCGACGCACTTTCTTGGAGCGTTTACTGCTGCTGCGGATGGGTTTACATTATAGTTAATGGAACAGCCTGTGTGTTTCATACCGAGGCTAACGGCTACAGTGGTAACAAACACCGATGGCTGGGACAAAAGCTCAGTATTAAATGACAGAGAACGGGCGATCAGTACGGAAGATATATCAAAAACATCACCAACATAACTTGCAAAACAAAACACCGGTCTTGAACACCAGCCCCTGGTTGAAAGTCCTGTATTTGTTGGACCATCCACCGTCCCAACCCCCACCATTAGTGGTCTTTCTTCCGTCTTATTCTGCGTCATTACATTGCAGTCAGTACAGACTGTATGGCACCTAAAGCTAAAACGGCGTTCTTATGACACACTTTGGCCTTGCGCATTATCATTCACAAGACTTTCCATGGGACCGGGCTGCATACTCAGGTTGTTATGCTACACTTAGGCAAAGCAAACTTCTGATTTCAAACATCAGTTAACGCAACAACCAGATTTACTGCCAGGACACGAAAATGCCTCCTCCAAGAGCTCTTTGCGAGAGAAAGGCCATACTGTCAACATGTTCTTGTGAAGCCACACGCCTAGACCAGTGGACAGTCTATTAGAAAAATAATTCCACTGAAGAGAAGCACGGAGCATGACACTCTGTCTAGAAAACACTCTAAAATGAAGTACCTTATACACTGAGGGGCTAGTATTACTCATATCATGGAGGGCCCTTTACTTATGCTCATTGAGCATAAGGGCACAGCCCTAATGCGTCTCACTTTTAAAGGCCCTTGCTTTCATCACAAAGTTAAAGGCAGATGATACCTGAAAATTCCCCTTGATGCATAGTTTTGAGAGAGGGTGGGGGGTGAGTGTGTATGGGAACGCACTTCTAAATATCCATTTCAAACACTTGAACAGAGATACAAGTAGAGTCCTTTCTTGCAGAGCCCAGTTAGCCATCTTCTCCCTTGACCAAATGTGCCACAGATCTTCCCCGATAAGAAAAAAAAAAGCCACATCCACAATTAAGTAAGAGAGTCTCATGGTCAGAGACCATCTGTTCCAACGCCCATCATCAGCCTCCGCTGGCTGCACGACGCAGACAGAACACCTACCGAGAACAAACAGGGATCGCTCTCAATAATTCAAATAAGTTTGATCGTGTGCAGCATTGTTTATCAGCCTTTAAAGCAGAAGATGTTCTCTCTCCCTAACCTAAAATATCCAGCATGCTGATGACTGGCCACTCCTCTCAAGTCAGAGTAGGAAAGAGAGCAGATAAAAGAGAGTCAGGGGCAAGTTAGTGAAGCATTTCTGCCACTCTGTTTTCATTACTGCTGCCTCTTAAAAATGCCCTGGCCATTTTAATACATAACAGCTTTGACTTAATTAGTTCTGTAAACAAGCCTCTAGCCTGTATGTCACTGACTTTTAGCAAAGTGGTGAGCAGTGTTGGGGGATTGAGTTACTCTGCTATTAGAAAGGAGTGCACTAAACTTTACTGGGGACCCCACTGGCCATCAAAGTGCTTCTGTTTTGGCCTCAAGGAGAAAACCGAGAGCGAGCCTAAGCTAAGGTCTCGTATTGATGATGTAACTGATCACATCAGTGGACGTTGTAAACTGTCCAAACAATAAAACCATGGGGACTGTGAGTGGAGATTGTTGCTGGCACGCTATGTGTGTTCTAAGGGTTTAGTTAGTGAGGTTTGGAGCAAGGCAGTTTAATTAAGTTTCCTTTTTGAATAGCCATCTCTCTTTTTTTTTTTTATCCTTTTCCCATCAATCCTACAAGAGACGGATAGAGATTTAGTCTTTGTCCTTCGGGATTACAATGTCACTTGTTTTAAGATAGCAGATGTTTTGATTGCAGTGTTGGGGGGGCTTATCAAAAGTTAAAGCTCAAGGCTTTGTGTGTTTTTCCCCTCAGCTTGTTTGTATTCCTTCAGTCCATCCTCGACGTTGAAATCGTCTTGGCACTAATTCAATCCCGGGATGAGATTAACTCTTGATTTAGTTGAAAATTTGAAACGCCACCAAGACACATGTGACAATTAAACATATATATTAGCAAGAACTGGTTTATCTCATAAGTTACTTATCTCTGAGTCTGTGTGTTGGGACTGGGAGATTACAAAAAAGATATAATGAGCACACTGTTCTGTTTTTCAATCAGGCACACTGAGCATTATTTGAGTCTCCTCTTCATGACTTTCTCTTTCATAATCGCGCCCATTTTCTCCTGCTCCTAATGGATGAGCAGTCGCTGCAGCATCGTGTTGATCATCAGTGAGTGTTAACTCACTCGCATGTTCTTTCATACACGTTTTCTTGTTACAGTACATGAGAGTTCGAGGCATGTTACTCAAACGTGAACAACATTAGAGTGGCAGAACAGTATATCCAAGTCTTTCTGGTCACATAATAAAATTCCCTTATGAGATGTGAAGCTCTTTATTTATTACCTTTTTTAAACTGCACATTTTGCAGTTTGTCAACATCTGGTTTATCTAATAAAATACAGTTTTCATTCACATATGTTCAGGAAAGAGGTCAAGGGAACCATTTGAAAATGGCCATGCTGTTTTTTTTCTTTGGAGCATTATTTAGCATTTTTCCCAACAAGCCAACGTGCCATGGTTGGTACCAATGGATTCCTCAGGTTTTGCCAGTATCTTCTCTGTAGCGCACTATAACCTGTGAAACAAGGTCTGTAGTTTATATAATAAAAGGTCGATACTTGACACGCATGTATCGATACAATATTGCCAAGCAAAATATCACGATACTATGCTGTATGATCACCCCCCCAACACCACTACTGTCCATAGCCACCCAGCAAACACTTCTCCCATGGTAATGGCCCCAGCTCACGCATTCCTCAAGGATGGGTCTGTTAAGATACAAACCGTGGTATGACTCTCACACGGAGCTACTCATACACATGCACAGAGGCGATGGCGTACAGTACACAGGCACACAGGGACCCACGCGTTGATACACACATCAAGAGAATAAATATTGGCGGAAAGGTCAGGGTGAACTTTATCTTCACAAACAGGCTGGAGAAAACCGAGCTCCCCAGATGAAACAGAAGGACACTTTTAATCCAAATCATTTCATTTAAATGATTTATCCATCACAATATCATGACATCGTCATTTGTCATTGGCCATGGCATTGATGTGCCAGCCTTGAGTACACCGTGAGCTTTCTATGGAGGCCATTGTCTACCGTGTTGTTTACACACCTGTTTTTGAAAACTTAAATGATGTGTTCATAAAGCAGGCGTGGTTCTATTTATCTCCCTTTGACCTTTCGTTCTCGCCCTGTATACAGTATGACCTAGCTTTAAATTCTAACCCCATTGTATGTACAGTACACACACATTATCTGTGCCTCTACATCCTACCTTTAACCTTGTGTCTACAGAGATACAGACAGAATGTGCTTATCCCTTCCATTTAAAAAGAGATTAAAAGAGAAAAAGGCCAGTATATTGTTGTCCACTGCACACTTCAAAGTCTTAGAGGCTTTCTCACATGTGTCTTTAATGATGTAAAGAAACAGTGGGGGACATGTGGGCGTCCAATAGTTAGATGCTAAAGGTCTTGAGATTAAAGATAAAATTTAATTATACCAGCATTTAGCTGCCCACAATTTAAAGGTGGACAATCTAGTGGTAGAGCTTAAGGCATATATATTGAGATGAGACAACAGATACACAGACATGTGGTCTGGTAGAACAAGGATCTAAAGCGATTCTCCACAGGCACTTATTTTCTTTAAAGGTACAGTGTGTAGGATTTGGTGGCATCTAGTGGTGTGATTGCAGATTGCAACCAATGGAGTAACTCACCGCTCACTCCTCCCTTTCCAAGACTGTGAGCCACTGTGTACAAAACTGTGCTAATGCCATTCGCCTTGCTCAGACGCCATCGGTACCATAATAACGCTACGACAGCAGGCGGTACCACAGTTTTGCTTTGCATTTTGCATCTCTGCGGCTCACATTACAGTTTCACAAGCGTGTCCGAGAACTACAGTGGCTTTCTCGTAATGTGAAAATGCTAAGGTTCTCTGTGGAGCCAGTGTTTGGTTTGACCATTCTGGGCTACTGTAGAAACATGGCAGAGCATCATGACGGACTCTGTGAAGAGGACCGAATCCATATGTTGCTATTAAGAGCTCATTCTAAGCTAACGAAAACACAATGATTCTTAGTTTCAGGTGATTATACACTGATGAAAACATAGAGTAGTTATGAATATTATATTCCTTTTATGCTAATAGATCCCCCAAAATGTTACACATTGTTCCTTTAATACAGACAAAATGATCTTACATACTATTGTTTCCTTTAGTTAATAACGTTTTAGAAGAGGAAAAAAAAACCATCCCGACAAAGTGTGTTTTAGTCAGACACACATGGATTTCCCATTTCCCTCTTTTACAGAGAAACCAGAGAAGTCACAGGGGACGTTCTGTATTGGGACGTCTTCTGTATTCAGTGGCTGTAGAGTCTGCCCAGTTAAACACACTGTTTTTTTAATGATTGCTGTTGCTTTAGTTTACACAAAAAGTCAATGTTAGGGTCTTTGTCACAGAGATGCCCCCTAATAATTGGCCTGTATCAGACTGTTTTAACTGTTTGCTCACAAGCCCCTCACAGCCTGGTGCTTCTACCATTATGCTTTGCAGCAGACTGTAACCATCTCTATGTAGAGCTTTTTTAACTAAGCATTAAACTTTTCCATCTCTTTTCTAGTGTTGAACAAATAGTTATCTAACCAGATCTCCCAGCATGAGCAAAAAAATGCTGTCAAATTGGTGTTTGTGCCTGTATGATAAATTGGCTTTTAGTCGAACTGGTCTGTAATCACTTCTTTGTTATTATAAAAAGAAATATGCATGCTATCCACTCCAATGCAGTCTAATGTAATGCACTGATTCTGTTTGGTTACCAATTTAGAGAAGCAAAGACTCCCAAACTACAACATTATGGTAAATATTTAAAATCAATCAGATGAGTTTAAATAAACACAGGGCTGTATGGTAATTGCACAAAGATAATAGCACTAATTTGTGTATTCTCAGATGCTTTTGTTGTCTCCCCGGCACAAATGATTTTCTCAGTGTGAGACTCTTATTAATGCACTGGCAAAAAAAAAAAAAAAAAAAAAAAAAAGAAATGCACAAAAATAGACATTGTTAAAGAGAATGTGTAAGTCCCCCAATTAGCACAGCTAGATTGGAACTGTTAGCATGATAATAAGAGAATAATAGAGCAGGGAAATGATCGTGTGTGGGTTTAAGTGTGCTGCTGTGTGCACAATCGCTGTCTGTGTATAGACGCTGCGCTGCCAGTGCTGTTCCTTGTGTTGAGGAGCTCTGTGTTCGCCCGCTAGTAGGATTATGTGGGGGCATTAACAGCCTAGTCAGACGGGCTTGGCTCTCGCCCAGGGAGGCTCAGTCCAGCATGTTCATCCTCCATTTAAGGAGACTGTTAGCTGATGAAGATGTGCACATGCAAGACTGAAGATAAAAGAAAGCGGTGACCCGACTCATTAGCCCCTGTGATTTAATATATTGACACTTGGATACAAATAATTCCATTTAGTGGACTCTACATCGGCGGGGAGGGAGGGATCAATTTAATTAGTTATGAAATGTGACTTCTTGTCAGGAAGCAGAAGAAACGCTGACGTTAAACAAAGTAATGTGCAGTTTAAACAATAAAGCCATCGCGGCCCTGTTAAAACTTAATGATGCACAAAAAGGTGCAATAGATACAACCTCAGCAACAGCAGTGATGGTTTGCAAATGAAGCTGAGCAGTTGGTCTGTTAAAACAAAGTCTTACTCTAAGAATATAAACAGTAGATGCTGTTCAAATGGTCTGTGGGGCCCATTAGGTCATATTGCCGTCTCCTTTTTTGTGTAACGACTGATCACCAGCTTTATTGAGTCTATTTAGAAGCAGTCAAATGAAACATATGCTTGCTTGTACTGCGCCCTCGCCAATGAGGTAAGAATGTAGACAAACATAGATCCATTATTACCATAAATGACACAATAAAGCCATGCTTTTGTGTAATTGGCCCTTTGTATTCAGACACCTCAGCAGTTTAAGCAGCGATAATTAAGAGGCTCCATCCGAGAGGTGCCACATGAGCGGCTGTTAAGTGTGAAATCACACCTGAGGGTCTACTTAAAATTAGTCACCTGAGGGGCTTGTAAAGCAGCCGTGGGACAGGTTAATTTATGACACAAACTTCCAGCCCTCCTATCAGTTCTCATAAGAAGTGACAAGAATAACCGACACAAGACAGAAGATTACTAGGCATACAGCATTAATCACGGTGCTAAATAATCCTGATAACTGAACATCTTTTCTTTACATGCATATATGATGAATGAAGCACTTTTATGTTCTGTTTATATATCACTATAAAGCACCTGTTCAGAGCTCCACAAACCGAGCGCCTACACTTAACGTCCATTTTACCCTCATAAGGAAAATATCAGCTGAGGGAGAGAACACATCCTCCACTGTGATGTTGATTTAGTTTCCTCTCCCTCTGCATGGACTGGTGTTTTCTCTGCTAATGTTGTGCAAACTGTTTTGTCTTTGCGTTGGCTTTGCGCGCCCATCGTCCTCCTCAGCAGAGAGCACGCTCACAGGGAGAAGGAGCTGCATTAATAGGCTCTACTGTGTACGGGCAGCCGGCAGGGAGAAAGGGGTGCGTGTTTTCTTAGGACCGGGGTGGCAAAGCAAAGCATTCAGCCCATGGTCCGACGTAAAAAAAGGAGCTTTTTGTTTTTGGGGCGGAGGAGAGTCCAAGCAGTCCCCGACAGAACACAATGAATGAGCTATTTTGTCCTGCACAGTTTTTCATACGGAACGTTTTTCTTCAAAATACCTATTTCCTTAATTTCATCAATAACTCTTAATTTAACCTGAGCAGTTTAAAACAAGTCATCATATTACCTCTCTTGTTTGATCTTTTACAAAATCATCATCACGGGCGAAGACATTTGAGCATGTTTGAAAGTCTCTAATAATAAAGCTGCCCCTCCTGACAGGCCTGCTCTCTGCTGAACAACAGAATGGGCTCTGTTGTTATGTGTGGCCCCAGCAGCTGGGAGGTAACAGTGAAGAAGACAGAGCCTCAGTCTGTGACTGGAGGACGGACAGAGGGGGAAACCCAGCTGTAGTGTGGACAATACCATTACACAAATCAGGGGTGGTCCTCTCTTTCACAGTCAAGACAAAATAATTTTTTCTCATAAGTGGAAAAGTGGTTTTTCCTTCAAATTTGAAATAAACGTTGAATGAAAGAATTAAATGTGCTTCATATTGAAATATAACACAGGCACTGCCAAATTAAAAGGAAATATATATTTTTCTATACAACACAAAACAGTGGAGCATTTATGTCTCTCTACTTGCTCCCAAGTGTTGAAGATGTAATATTTCCAACCTTAACAACCACATTATTTCATCATCCCTCTATTTTCCACTCCCCCTGCTCTGTTCACATCATACGCTTGTAGCTGACTATCGGACCAGACCGTGTCAAACGTTCTTTAGTGCCTCCTCTCCCCCCTGCAACGAGGGTCCGAAACATTTCACTTATTCCTGTTTCCGCACAGCGCGGATGTATACGCGAGATAATGATGCCGGCCCCAAAACCACTTGTACATTTGTTTATGTCTGTTCTCTTCTCTCCCGTCATTACACATGCTTTTTGAGGGAGTCCCCGCAGATTTGGCCAGTTTACTGAAAACCTTAATTTCATGACCAGACCTTGGAAAAAAAAAAAATATTCATCTTTACTTCCATGTATTGCTGTATGCACACAATTCATGACATACATCATGTCAGCATGTAGGAATGAATTTTGCTTTCAGAAACACACAATGTAATGGAATAGAGAGCATGAAAACTCTCTTTGGTCACCAATAAAACAAGCTTTAAAAGAAGAACATACCTTAATACCTTTGGTATTTATTTTCTATATAAATCTATTTTTTAGACATTTAAATAATTTTCTTTATGCACATAGTAAACCTACACACACCACAATTCATGTCTAACTTTTTTGTATCAATGCATAATTTAAGTGTGCTTGGACGAGTGCTGACTTAGCTGTAAATGTGTTTGTTTTTCTTATTTCTGCCTGTTTTTCCATTTTGTGTCATGTTTGAGGTCAAGCTTTTATTATTCTTCCTACAACATTTAATACTGAAACATTAAATTAGAGCAGAAATCCTGTAAATGCCAGGCGGCGTATTTAAACAAACAGTAGCCTGCAGCTTTACCCAGAATTCCAAGGAAGTCGGGAGGAGAGATGAGATGAGATGGAGGAGGGCTGGAGTGGAGGGATTTTGGGTGGGGTGTGTTAGGCGGGTCAGAGGGTTGGACTACCCTGCTTTCAAGCTCCCATCGACTTAATGTAGACATATTGGAATGGCTGTTTTCCAAGAAGGCTTGTTTTACTGTGTAAGGAATTAGTGGAACAAGAAGTCATCTATTGGTTATTCCCTCTGGATGGTCTGACCTCACTCAAGTGTCTGGATTTGCTGCACTTCATCCTGAACAGCAGTCAGTGTAACACACACACACACACACACACACACACACACACACACACACAGGCATGACTGATGTGCAGCGTTACGCTCAAACCTGAGCAAACAGTGGCTGCTGTCAGAGTCGGAGCTGCACCCGAACAATTCAGAGGAAATGTTATGGGGCTTTTTTTTTCACGCTAGTGCTTGTACATTGTTGATTTTTGGCTCTATCGTTGACTCTCATAGGGAAACGAGTTCAGGAAGGAAGTGAGGAGAAAGGTCAGAGACTTGACCAGGACAAGGGCCCTTTGTTAGTGACCTGAACCTCTCCAGTGTGTTTGCCCTCCCCGTTCTCAGTGAGCCAATTTTCAGAGCAGGCGAGCAGAAATAATGCGCTTCAGTCTAGTGGGTGGTAATATGAAGACCTGAAGTCTGGAGCATCAAAGTCTGGTTCAAATCTATTGATCTATTTGTCTGATTACCATTAGCTACAGACAAATCCAAACACCACCACATCTCTGTTGGATCAATGCGTGCGTCTGCCGTGTGACGTAACCGTTCAGTGTACAGCAGCGGCAGTATAACCAGCTAAGTGACCTGTAGTAATATGCGCTTAAAAACCGCTGATTGTTTCATGGTGGGAAAAAAACTCCAGAAGCAATACAGAAGATTCAACAGCCCAGAAGTGTTTCCACCACTGAGTGATTTTCCTCCTGGTTAAGCTCCAGTACAGTGTACACCCAGCGGGCTGTGTACACACTGGCGGGTGTTAAACATATCCTGCTGTCTAGTGTCAGTTTTACTGTGTGTGCTGCTGTTGGGATGTTGCCAGACTTGCCAGCTTCCTCAAGATTACTTTCACTTTAAACGGATCACAAAAGGTGATTTCTACTCACAGGCGTTCGGTGTGCAGCTCAGTGGAGAGCGAGAGGAGGTGGTGGTGGTGGAGCGGGGGGCAAAGTGTGAACTATCAGTTCTTACAGCAACAGCTGGAGTCTATCCTCCCTGGGTGAAATTACAGAACCCCTCCTATAGAAAACGTGAAAGAGAAGGTTAGCGAGAGCTGCGGATCTGACAGCTACTAAAGTGTGGAAGTAATTTTATTAAAATGAGATGTCAGTAAAAATGTGAGTCCTCCTCCAAATGATTACTGGTGATTGTGATCTTCTCCTAATGGGAATGGAGCCTGTTATAATCTTAATTATAGTACAGAATTAAGAGCATCATCACCATGTTACATTTTTGGCTGCCTGCAGCCATATTGTTGTCAGCATAAAATACTTGAAAGGGGTTTTACTTTTCACTAGTCTCCTCGAGGGAAATGATTATATCCAAGATAAGCACATGTGTCAAAGGTGTGTTAAAAGGTGTCAAGTAGCAATTAATCAGGATGTTAGATCCAGGATCTCACGGGTCCTTTCAAGCTAATAACTATGAAACACAGTGAGAACAAGGTAGGTGTTTGTCCTTTTTTTGCCCCTGTTGTCTAGTCGTCTATTAATCTTGTTAATACTGACTTATTCTGGCAGTAAAAACAAAAACTCTCCCAGTTTCCTTCACATAGCGCACTGTGGTGCATAGCGAGTGTGGATCAGTGCATGGGAGTGCAAGGGGGTTCAGAGGGAAAGCCAGCAGGGGGGTTTTCAGTCCTCCTGGGTGCTTTGTAGAGGCTATAACAGACAGTGAGGAACATGGGTGTTGACAGGGGCCCAAGTCAGTGCTGTAATGTGCTGTACATCTCCATTAGCACTCAGTGTTTTGGAGCTGCTTGCTTGTGTGTTGTAGGTGGATGCGTCCATATCTATAAAAACAACCCCGCTCACGTCACAAATACTTTATAGCATTACCTGAGATTAACACAGGTCTGTAGAAACAATGTAAAAAGGTTAATTTTTTTAATCAAACAGCTCATCAAAGAATAATCATAAAAAATGCATTTTTCATCAAAAATCTGGTTTTATTTTACCATAAGTAAGCCAAAAGTACATCATTCACGGGTTAATGCAGTGTTAAAGCTGCACTTGAGTGTGTGTGTGGTGTGTGTGTGTGTGTGTGTGTGTGTGTGCATATTGCATGATTGCAAGTGCTAGGAGAAATAAAAGGAGCTCTTTCAAGTCCACCCTGTCTTGCCTGTATTTACACTTCAGAGATGAGCGTCTGACTTGTCGTCTGCAGTCTGACCCCAGGATGGGCTATTGTTAACCACTGTACAGTCAGCTGAGCTACTGTAAGTGCTTTGTTTGACTTGGTTAACTTGTACTTTAATGTTTTAACTTTTATATGCTGAAATGAATGATTGATTGGAAAAAAGGGAGGGTTAAAGCTTTTCTCAGTAACTCACAATGATTAAGGGGTTCATTTTTGGCATAAAGAAATGTATAAAGAACATAGGTGTGACTGAACTAGATATTGCAAAAATAATAAATAAGTTGTCCTATAGTGTACAGTAAGACCAAAACAAATAGGGCTGGAAGAATACTGGCATGAATCTGGTGATATGATAAGTATCATGATACATGGCGTTACGATTCAATATATTGCATTTTTTTTTTAATTATTTGAGGAAACCGTATGCACCATATGCATAAAATCTGGGTAAAGAAAGGTTAATTCTTTTATGTAGTCAGAACAGTCTGATTTGTCACCGTCCCAGTAACACCCACCATCATAGCACTACTTTTTATGAGCTACGGTTATATGCTGCATGATTTTGAGATCATGATTATATATCACAATTATTCATTGATTTTAGGGACAAAATATTTTTATTCCACTTTCACATTTACATACATTGTATGTTGTGCTACAATCCTGCTAATGTACAAATCTTTGCATGGAAATAAGACTTAGATTATTCTTCACCTGTATTCAGCACATTTCATTCGTCTGGACTGCAGCTGCAGTATTCAGCGGTAAGTTTTTCACAAGCTGCAGCTGTAGGGGTAGCGGTATGACAGCTCCCAAAAATGAAGCCAAAACATCTTCATCGGCGGCTGGTGGCTGTCTGTTAGTTTAGGAAGCCTTTGATTTAATATGAGTGGATCACACACTTTAAACCTAAATATCACAGGTGATTAATTAGATTAACATTCGATTAATTGTGCAGCCCTAATCTAAGCCACTGTCTGCCACAAATCTCTGCATGTAAACTATTAATTAAAAATTCATGGTGTTTTTATATCAATACAAAACATAATATTATGATACTCAAGTGTATTGATATATTTTATTTTAAATAAACCTAATTAGCTCTTCCACAATATGGTATCTATTCGGTATCCTACTCGTGGTAGAACTGCAAGTTGGTTCTATTTATCAAACCCCAGCGTCTCCTTGAGAGGGAAACAGATTGCGTGCTGGCCTGATACAGACTTCATCAGGTCATCTGAATTGATGATACATGTTGCAAGGCGGCTGAGTTCCCCCAGAAACCTCTGTTGGAGTGCTTGCTGGCAGAGACGGGGGCCTCGGCCAAGTCTGTCTGACTGATCACTACAGATGCTCCTCTTCAAGTATTCCGAGTCAGATCCTTAGTGCCGGGTCTTGAGGGACAAACAATAGCACCTGTTCCTCATAAGATAGCCCATTCATGTATCTTTAATGAAGCCTGGGGGCAGATGGTGTGAAATGACATTATCCAGTACTTAGCAGTGCTAAGACAAAGGAAGAGCAGTGCCAGCACAACAATGCCGCTGTATTTACGAGGAGAAGGGAGGATGCTGCCCAAGTGCCCCGCTCACATCTGCTCCACTTCATTCTCAGACTCCTCAAGATCATCTTGGCAATAGAAATATCCTGGGCACTCAGCCCATGCATAGATGAACTTGAGGGTAACTCTTAAAGGAGGGGGAGGTTGGGTTTGTAGTAACAGAGGGAGAGTGGAAGCCACACATACAGTATGAACCGTATGATTTTTTTAAAACAAGTATACACTTAATTTTTTCTTCTACTTTATATTAACAGTTTTTTTTTTTTTGTGAAAATGTTCTAATCTGCTCAGCCACTGTGCCAGCTGTTAATTGACAGCTCCGCTAACCTCCACTATTTGTTGCCACCTTGAAGCTCCTCACATTTTGATTTGCCTTTCTCTGACATTAGTTGCCGTAAATTAAACTTTAATGCACAGAGCTCATTACTGCAAATCACAGCTATTCAAACTCTATGCATTTATTTCCCCTTCAACGCACATTCACACTCTGCCTTGCCTCGCTGAATCTTGTATATTCTGCTCCATATTTTAAAATAATAATCGTAATAAAAGCCGATATCCCGGATGAAACGATATCATTTACATTTAGTGCCGGGGAAAAATACGTCCACGTTTCTGACACCTTTTGCTGTCTGTCTCAGTCATATACTGTGTGTATGATCTGCAGACATCTCTTGTATGATTCAGTCATATTAATTAATGCAGTCACATTTGTCTTTTAAAATAATTGATAGCATAGATAGAAAAAGATTTAAATGGTTTTCATTGTTTACCATCATGACTATCGTTTCCTCTCATGAAGCAGCTGGTTGTGGTTCAGTTTGCTTTGAAAAAAGGGTGAGAATTATCTCTTGGTCTTTTACATTAGACCAAAAAGGTTTCACGTGCACAGCAGTCTCACTAAGTGGTTTTCACTTAAGAGAGGGTTTGGAAAATATTTGACAATTTTTTTTAGGAAAAAAAAAAGTACCTTTTAATTTACTGCTGAGGCATGTTAGTTAATTCATGAAAATGTATGAGCTACCATGCAGCACACTTGTAACATACTTGGAGCGATGTGGACTTGAGGGAGCCCTTTTCTGCCCCGTGACTACCGCACATTCAGCAGCAGACTCCATCTGGTTTTACAGTCCAAATACACAGACAGAGAAAAGCTGTGTTCCCCAGTGTCCCCCCGCCTGTCACTGGCCCTACCTCATGTTGTGACATTAATTATTGTGTTTTTCCATATGTTCCATACATGCAAGGCCAAGATTCATCTTTCATCCATTCAGCCTGGAAACTTGGAACTCAAATCCCTATAAAGCAATGTTTTATTTAAGGTCATTTGTCGCAGTCTCCTTGGCCATTTATTTTTTCTTCGGCAACAGCACATTTCACAGAATTACTTTTGGAAGAATTACATACTTTTCTATTCTTCTATAATGCACTTTCTGCACTTGCACTTCTGTAAAAGCTCAGTAGGCATAAAATGGTTGTATTTATTTAGTTTTCAGTCTAGCTCGGCACCTCTGGACAGATCAATAAAGCGGTTTTAAGTAGGTTTAGCATGGTAGCTGTGAGAGAAACTGGGTGCGACTGCTCTGGCAAAGGGTCTACAGGGGGAGCAGCGCAGGCTGAAAAAGTGGAGATGGTAGCAGACCTCAGCCAGAACATGGGGGGAAAGTCATTGCTCAGAGCAGGTTGATTTCATGCCCCAATGCAGCGGCAGTAATTGCACCCAGACCCGTTTTATTGCGAGTTGATTTTAAGGAGGGATGAATGGAGAAACATTCTGTAAAGTGTTTATTTTGGGGGATGACCTTTATTAACCCATTTTCCAGGCAGGTTCCCCTGAGGTGGCCTGGCTCAGTGCTAGATTAACCCTCGCAGGCCCATGGTAGCCAGGCTGCTCCCCATCATAGAGCTTCAGGAAGCAGAGGATGACAGTAAGATTGGACCTTGCTGCAACATGTGTGCGAAAACCCCCACACACCACTTCTGAGACATAAGCTACTCACCCACCCTTGACACACACATGCAGGGAGTTTGGGTTGATATTCCCAGTAGGCAAGTCAGCAGCAGACTGGATGGTGAAGGTTAATATGTGAGTGGAACAGACAGTCAGAGAATGACATTAAAATGAAATACAGCAAACGGCAAGCACTTTTCAACCGCGTGCTATTTTTCCTCTGCTGAGAACAGTTGTAAATTACTGGATTGTCTTTAGGCTTTTATCATCTAAATAAATGATCATCGCAGATTATGTGAGTAGCTGATCTTACCATGAGGTGAGGGTCTCCCGTGTAATACATTCAACAATCCTTTTGCTAACATGTATCTGCTGCAACAGCAGGGGTGTCAGTGAACGCTTCTTTCCACACATATAGTAATTCTCTACAGACGGGCCCGCTGAGCCTCTCTGCTCTCCGTCCTGCACGCTGCTTCCTCTAAAATGATGCTGGAACAATGTGCGTACGTGGGGGCCTTTTGATGTACCGAGGTGAAATTGTGGTTCGGATTAAGAGCAGGTGTAGGTCGGCCAGGTATTGTACAAGCACAGGAGGGCCGTTGGTGCCGCAGAGTCCCCTGTCAGCACGCGTTAGCAAGAGCTGTGATCTGGCTTTCCCCCCCGAGTGGGCTCTGTGTTTCTGTGTATCATGCCTGTGCTTAGGCCTCTCTCTGATCTCTGCTCCCTATCTGTTCAGCAGGTCCAGGGTCACATGCCTCCGCTCATGATCCCCATTTTTCCACACGACCAACGCACTCTGGCAGCAGCAGCCGCCGCCCAGCAAGGATTTCTCTTCCCTCCGGGAATGTCTTATAAGCCAGGTATGGTTGCAACTTTCCCCTTTCTCTCTGTTTGCCCTTACACTTTTAATCATGATTATTATTTTTAGTCTTGAAGTTGCTACCCTTGCACAGAAACAAACACTTGAGGCCACTGGCATGCTCTGTCTGAACTTGGATTTGAGACCAAGATCTGGTACTGTTGCAGACCATGTGGAACAATAGATATGGGCTGAAAAGCAGAGGAATTTCAACATGTCTTCAGCATGAAAGTAGATTTCAGGAGGATGCTGGCTATGTAATTGTTTTCCAAGTATCCACTGTTAGAGATCCACCTAGGGATGTTGATAATTAACCGTTTAACTGTTCACTGTTAACCTGTTAACGGATTAGTCAGTTATCAGTTAAACAATTAAAAGAAATATTAACAATTATTTAAAAAGCTGAGAAAAATGCAGGGAGTGGCTTATCCCTTCAAGGAGCTGGTCCACCTTAAGAGCCCACTTTAAGAGAGTCTGAGCCGGCGTAGGTACAGGAAGTTGGCTCCCGTCTGGAGCTGAGGAGTTGTAGCTTGTATCCTCGTAGCGTTTATTCACCGACAAATAAACTGCACACACACTGTCTGCTCCAGCTACTTTCACAGCTATAATACGACCCACGCTCACCGCCGGCACACACACACACAGTCTGTCAGAAACCAAAGTTACACTAAAGCGGGCACGAAGCCACCGGCAATGCTATCAGCAGCTAACATAGCACAAACACACACACAGTTTGTCGGACAATCACTATCGTTAATCTGAACAGACAGAGCATCGTTACGTCGGGCAGACACACAGCCGACAACCTGCTAAACTAAACTAAATGTGCAGTGAAGACTTTTACTGGAAAAGTGGTTGCATGTCCGCGACACTACACGCAGCACTGTGGCTGCTAACGCTGTCAGACGGTGAACTGGAGACAGTGAACGCAGCACCGTGGCTGCTACAGTAACTCTTCTTACAGTGAACTGGACATGTACAACACATGTACTGCAGCCGGCGCACCAACCGCTGCATGTAAGGCACAAATCATGCCGGTTAAGGGTTAATTAAATATTTCATAATTATCATCCCTAGATCCAACAACTCAGGAAATGAATAGTCCTCCTATTGTCATCTACATAAAAAGCAGCTCCCCTCTTACAGTTTCACACGTCTTTTGACAGTGATGTGCAGTAATTAAAAGACAGCTATGAGGTTATGGATGATGTAAGGAACAGGTTTTCCTGCATGTATAACTGTTTGCATTGCCTGTAACAGCATGCCTCTTTCTCTCCCTTTGTCTTCTGAAATGAGCAAAAGAGAAGCCTTCCATAGCCTTCAAAATAAAAATCAAAAGTTTGAAATTATTTCAACATGTTGATTGATGCCCTGCCAAAGCAGTAACCTCGTACACCCTTATATCCTTGTGGAAATTAAAGATGTGCCACCACATACTGCTGTACTTATGTTAAATATAAACATATATCATGGCCTTTTTGCCAGTTGCTCCCTTGTTCTCAGTCTAAGCTTTTCACCTCACATGGCTTATTTGGTCCCAGAGCAAAGCATTTTTTTAGATGCATCTGTTTGTTATTTAATCAGATTTAGTTGAATTTGAATGTTTTTAAGAAAGTTTTCCTATTTTCACTCCCACGCATGAAAATAGAAGGAGACAGTGTCTTGCGTGGATGAAAACCTCGCTGTCAAAGAGAGAAGGATTTATGAGTCAGCTTGAAAAAGGAAAGTCCTCTTGTCTGTTTTAAACCAGTACCAGAACAAGGAAGAAGGCTGAAAACGGAAAAAGAAACACTGGGAAGTCAGCAGGTTCGCAGCAGAAACATTAAAAGGTGTGCTAGTGCAGTTAATGAATTAACTATAAAACCACAGGATGAAAAAGAAAGTCAGCTATTTTGGAACTATGGAGCCATGACAGCTTAAACAAAGTGCCTGAGGGGGAGTCTTTTACCAGTGTGCTTTCTGCAATAGGTTTGACACGGAAAATGTTTTAGTTCAAATAACAGGAGCTATTATGGAATCATGGTCAGGGGTCGCCATGTGTATAGCTTCTGCATAATTCATGATTTGGTGAAGAAAAAGCAAAGGGGGTCTGAAAATGACTTGTGTAGTCAGGAGAGGCATTTCAAAAACCTCTATTATTTCTCCCCGGCCAACACAATATACACAATATATCCAGAGAGTACAATGTTATCACCACCACCTGCAGGGTGTACAGGATGCTGCCCCATCCCTTCTCCATGAAGTGAGTGGCCAAGCATTCACTTCCAAGACTAAGGCACACTAATCTGATGTTATCATTATGAGAAAGCTCCCAGGGACCGCTGCTTATGACCCCCAGCCCTGTGGCGCTCACATGGCAACAGAGTCATTCTGGCACCGTAGTGGCAAGTCATCACCCTGTCCACTGGCTGTGCTCAATGGCCTGGTGTTGCATGGTAGACAAGCACAGTCATAGAAACATCAACTCATCTTTAAAACAAATAGACTGTCCGTTTGCACTGTTTACACAGACATGGCCGCATTCAGTCTGATGTGCCTCTAATAGTCTTCGGGTTCGTCTGCCAGTCTTCCTCATAGACATCCTGCTGACAGTTGACATTTCCTCTTGCTATTTTATAACTTGTATTTTTACCACATTTTAGAGGTTTAGGACATGTCTTTTTTTCTGTAATTTAAATAAATTAAAACAAGTTTGGTAATTTAAGTGTTTTATACTTTATGGCCTCATCAGATATACTTAAGAATCAAATGTAAACAATAAAAAAAACTTGGATATTCTCTGAGATTGTAGTGGCAAAAATCCCAAATTTATGAGATTTTAAATTCACAAGAAAAAAAATTGGAAAACTTAGCAAGGTGAACTTCCTGAAAGATACATATGTTTTAATGTAAACATGTTTTCTTTTATGAACAGAAGTACTAATATAGAAGTTTCAGGAAAGTAGAGACGAACGTCTATCTTTGACTACACAGAGACGTGTCTTTTGTTTCAGCACAGCTAATGCTAAAAACCAACTGCTGAGAAGATGTTACTTTGAACACACTGTCTTACACAATAATAATATACAGTGTTTAACGGTGGCATAAGTGTGAAGAGTTGATCAAAAATATCCCACTATTTTGCTTTACCATGGTTTTGTATTGTACTATTTTACTTTTCTACTCTTTCTATAAATTTACAACTTTATAATCTTAAAATTTCAGATTGTTTTTTTTTTTTGCAAATTCATGACTTTAATCTTCCACATTTTTTTTCTTGTATACTTTATGACTTTACCAATCCTCAAAATTTTAAGTTAATTCTCTGAATATTACCCTCCCTCCCCTGGCGCCTTTTTTTTTTTTTTTTTTTTACCCACAATGACCCTAATACGCCATCATATTTCCCTGTCTTTTTATTTGCATGTAAGCCCATTTTTCTGAGAACAGCTTCGGTAATTCAGTAGAATTAGGAGCCAGTGAAAAGAAAAGATCAAGTTTGAGGGTTGCCATCATATACTTCATTCATCATCATTTGATCTGGTCTAAGAAAGGTCTCCGCTACGTCTGTCAACCCTCAGCGGACCCATGACTTATATTTCATGGCACCACATGAGCAGGGAAATATAGTCTGTTGTGACCATGGCGTCACCTGGGTTACCCCCACCCCCACCCTTAGCATTGAGAGTCCAGGCTCTGGGCATGGGACCAGCCACGGCCAGTAAAATAAAAAACACAGTTTTAAATGTAATTCCCTTTCACCAGTGACGTTAACCTGGCACGGTGCCCATCCTGCTGGAGCCTGGTGCCTCAACTACATGCACCCAAAACACAGACCTTGGAGACCCCCCCCCCAGCAGTGGTGGTGTGCTCACTTAGCACATGACCCTCCCCAGGTTTCACAT